>CM056504.1:9938402-11138402 GCA_029783415.1 Anisodus acutangulus
TCTTAAATCCCATCTACCCCGTAACCCGGTGTCTGCATTAAATGACCTAAATTAGAAATTGGCTATGACCGGTGAATATGATGCTATTATTGCAAATAAGACGTGGGAGTTGGTACCCCGTCCTTCTGGTGTTAATATTATTCGATCTATGTGGATTTTTACTTATAAGGATAATTCTGACGGTTCTTTTGCGAGGCACTCGTCTTGTAGGTGATGGTAAGACTCAGCAGGTTGATGTAGATTGTGGTGAGACGTTTAGTCCGGTGGTCAAACCAGCTACCATTCGCACTGTTCTCAGTCTGGCTCTTTCCAAAGCATGCCTCATTCATCAGTTAGATGTGAAAAATGCTTTCTTACATGGTGATCTCAAGGAGACCGTTTATATGTATCAGCCCCTGGGCTTTCTAGACCCCAAATATCCTCATCGTGTTTGTTTATTGAAGAAGTCCTTGTATGGGCTTAACCAGGCCCCACGGGCTTGGTATAAGAGATTTGCAGACTATGTTTCGTCTATTAGGTTTTTGCACAGCAGGTCTGATAATTCATTGTTCATATATCGTCGTGGTTCTTTCCTAACTTATATTCTATTATATGTGGATGATATTATCTTGACTGCCTCTACTGATGCTTTGCGCAAGTCGATCATGACCATGCTCAGTTCCGAGTTTGCTATGAAAGACTTGGGGTCCTTGAGTTACTTTTTGGGGATTGATGTTTCTCGTCGTGCATGTGTTTTGTTCTTATCACAACGGAAGTATACAACTGAGATTATTGAGCGCGCTGGCATGTCCTCGTGCAAGTCTACTTCCACTCCCATTGATACTAAACCTAAGTTGGGTGTTGCGGCTGGATCACCTTACGAGAATCCGACCCGCTATCGCAGTCTTGCAGGGGCTCTTCAGTAACTTACTTTTACGAGACCAGATATTACATATGATGTACAACATGTGTGTTTGTTTATGCATGATCCCAGAGTTGAGCGCATTCACATTATTCGATACATCCATGGAACACTTGACTATGGCTTACATTTATATCCTTCATCGACGTCTACACTTGTCTCGTATATAGATGCTGATTGGGGTGGTTGTCCAGATACCATACGTTCCACATTTGGCTATTGTATGTTTCTTGGCAATAACTTGGTCTCATGGTCTGCGAAGCGTCAGTCTACATTATCATGCTCTAGTGCAGAGGCCCAGTATCGAGGGATGGCCACTGTGGTCTCTGAATCATGTTGGTTACGTAATTTTCTTTTAGAGCTTCATTGTCCTATTCAGAAAGCTACCTTAGTTTATTGTGATAACGTGAATGTCATCTACCTTTCTGGTAATCATGTACAACAACAGAGCACTAAACACATCGAGATGAATATTCATTTTTTCGCGAAAAGGTGGCTCGTGGACAAGTACGCGTCTGCCATGTCCCTTCCAAGTATCAAATTGCAGACATCTTTAATAAGGGTCTTCCATCGATCCTGTTTGAAGTTTTAGGGACAGTCTCAACGTGCGAAGATCGCTCGCTATGACTGCGGGGGTGTGATAAATACCTGTGATATACACGGAATATACACCGTGTATATCACGGGCAAAATGGTCCTAATCGGTAGCAGTCGTGATATAAACGGTGTATACATACAATGTATATCACGATTTAGGGGTCTTGTTTAGGTAAGGTTTGTTGTAATTAAATTAGAATTGTACACTTACCATAATTGTATAATTATTGTACAAGTAGAATAAGATTTTAGGAGTAGAATAAGAATATGATTTTCCTATTATGAAAATTGTAATTTATATATATATATATATATATACTTTTTTATTAATAAAATAATCAGAGAATTATATTCTTTCAATTTTTATAGCTTAATCTAGTGGCGAAACAATATTGAAACAAGGGATTCAAATGATACCCATTATTCAAGAAATTTACTTATTATACATGTATATTTAAAAATAATAAGATGCGTGATAAAAATATGAGTTGAATCCCCTTAATTTGAAATACAAGTTTAATATAATCTATTTTTATAAAAAATTAATTTCCTTAATGAAAATGTTACCTCCGTTGTTGACTTAGTCGTTGTAACTCTTTGCATTTTAAGCTAATAATGAAATGGTGTTAGTGGACGATTGAGTGTGACAACCTTCACAGAGGCTATTTCACAAGAAAATTCCTGATGGGTATTAATTAATATCATTTCGAACAAGATTAAGAGGTGCTAAAGTCCTACAATTTAAAGAGATATTTGAGGTGGTAAGTAGTAATATAATTTGATTCCCTTTTGTTTTAATATGTCTTACTTTTATTTGGTTTGTTTAAAAGTTATTACTTTTTATATTTAATAACTTTCTAGGCAAAATAGCATATTTAAGACTATCTGATTTAAGACATTTTGATACATTATACACATTTTTTATTTAAAGCTATAAGATTCAAAAGCATTTCTTACTTTTCTTATTCTACACTCAAATAAATTAATAGTTTACTTATAACTTTTAAAAATCCAAAAATGCTTAATTTAGAAAATTAATGCCTTTAACAAGCTTTTTATTTTAAAAGTAGCAGTCTTTAATAGTAACATTATTTTTTAGAAGCTGAAAAAGATAATTTTTTTCTCAAAATTTTTTTTAAAACAAGATGCAAATTACTATTTTAAATATTGACATAAATAAATTATAAATTGATTAATTAAATATAAACTTTTATTTTATAAAAATACCTTTCTAAAGTAAACAGATTTTAAAATAGAAAAATTATGCTCTATGATTACCGGGAAATAATATTTTCCCGGTTTAGTCCATCTTATTAGTGAATATTCTCCGAATATTCACCGTATATTTTGTAATTATGATAGATGTCTATTTAAGGAGGTAACTTAGAATTTTTATTGTATTAGGAATATTCGTTAATTATATACAGTAAATATTCGAAGAATATTCGCTAATACATCTTTTTCCTAATTATCCGATTTAGCTTAGTATTTTCTTAAACATCTTTTATTTGTATACTATTATATATTTTTATACATGGTGGACACATTATTTTCAGTAAGTGCATAATATTGTATTTTATTTATATCGTATAGTATTGTATATTATGTATATAAATGTCATTGTAAAAAAGATTATGCGAATGTAAACTGAAATTATGGGCATTATGGGTGTAATATATTATTTGAGATTGTATATTTTCGTAAAAATCCCATTTAAAAGCTTGTACTCTCAATTTTATTGGGATAATGAGAGGTTCCGTACAACGAATTACCAGCCAAACCGACCATCCGGTTCTTTTATCCTACGGTCCAAAATGGAAAACAGGAAAAGGAGCGGACACGATTCTGTTGTTTGTTTTAAACTTTTAATCAGCATCTTTCAAAATGCAAAAAGTAAAACTACAAGTTAGGCCACGTGTTTCGTAGTTTGATACGTGAATGCCACACGCCGAACACGTTACGTCACTAATAAAGCAGTTTATTATATTTTATTCAAAGTGAAGAAGTGGGTAGAATCAAATGCCAATCACGCGCGTCGTAATAAATTAGACCAGATATGCACCAGTTCATGTGACGGTCACGTGCAGATCACGGGGCTTCCGTCTTGGATTAGAAGTCCAAATAATCAAATTTCTCTATTTTATTTTATTCTAAAAAATACATTTTTTACAAAACAATTTCATTTTAATCTTAGTGCAATAATTTCGTCGCCGCTGACAATGTCATGAATTTCACTAGGTATAAACTGAGGATCTATCAGTAACGACCTATCTACCTCACAAAGATAGAGATAAAATATGCGTACATCATACCCTATTCAGATCCCACTTTATAGGATCATACTGAATTTGTTGTTATAGTTATTGTTGTTGTTGTTATTCAAATAAGTAAATAAAAAAATAAAATAAGGGAGTAATCAAAACGGATGTACTCCCTCCATTCATGTGTTATTCTCGTGTGTAATAACCTACTAAAATCTCAATAATTATTAGATGTGAATTCATATCGATGTATTTAATACTGAGAATCTTATAAATTGAACAGTTAAATTTAAATTCTGTCCGGCCGCCTCTGAAAGTAGTTCAATACAATAGGTTAATACAGGATATGTGAAGTTTAAGTATTCACTGATTAGTAAAACTATTAATCTAAAGTCCTAATGTTTAATACTTATTATAATACATAATGAACATTAGAATGTTTACTTAAAACTTACTGCACTTATTTTAATCTTAAAATTAATGGTAAATGTCATATAATTTTACACAGCGTATTAAAATTTAAAGCATAGAGATTGGAGGGCTGTCTTAAACGTATACGCGATGAAAACGTCAACAAATAACGAATCAATTTTTTTTGTTATTTGATTTTTTATGCGTTACTAGTGTATAGTAATTTCAGTATCTATATTTGTTACTTATTACAACAACAGATTAATTACTTTATCTTTTAGATGATCATATTGAACTTCTTATAGATAATTAGATGTTGTTATAGGCCTTTCAACATGATTATGCAAAGAAATTTTATAGTTTTCAATGCATGAATTTCTTTTAATTAATACACGTCTACAACTAGTATAAAATAGTAGTGCATGAGGCATGATCTACAAACTACAAAGTTCGCATGCGTGACAACTCATGTATTAAAACCTGCCACCATCTCATTCTTCACGTGATTTCAATATCTTCACTGTTTTTTTTTCTTCTCATTTTTTATCTGAAATTATTAGTAGCAAATTTTTTTTGATACATTGAAAAATAAACAAAACAGAAGTGTTAAAGTCTTTCCTAATTCACACGGCTTTATGAGTTTCCACGAGGTAATTATAGATTAAACTGCCTCTAATGGTATGATCTAATGGTTAATTAAATGATTTGAAAATTATAAAATCTCATATTCAATTTTGATGGAGACAAAAGATACTAGATGCTTTCTATTTCATCCGTAAAAGCCTTTGTGGATAGAGACACAGCGTTACCGATATTCGTGTAATTGTGTAGGTGGGAAAATAACAGGTATTCCGTAAAATTAATTGAGGTGCACGTAAGCTAGCCGGTCCACCAATGTTATAAAAAGCTAAAAAATATTTATAAATCAATTTGACCAACATATAAGCTTAGTCAAACACCCTTTAAATACCTTTAATATTGATTCTTGTCTCAATATATACTGAACAATTTAAAAAGTCCAAATATGCCTTTTACACTAATAATGAAATCACATAAAAGTATATCGGGATCTATTCAATTATTCAGGAATATATTTAAACTTTTTAAATTGCTTAAAAACATGCTTCAATTTATTGTATTTCCAATTTAATATGTATAATTTTTCTTTCTGACAGATCTTATTTGGCTGCTCATATTAATACAAATATTAGTTCTTAAGAATAATAATTTACAAATATTAATTTTAATATAATAATAGAAATAATACTTAGAAGTGAAAACTTGTACAATAATAAAACCTTAAAAATAGTCCTACACCTATCTCGTTAGTCGCCCTAGTTTATTTCATGGCTTATTATGTTATTCATTACTTGTTTCTCGATTATCTATGAGCATCACTTATTCAACTTTTATTGCAATGCTTGTGATTGATAACCACTTTTACTACAAAAATTGTTTTCCTAAATAGTTGTTGGAAATTAGCCTTTGGCGGGAGTTGCGACCGACCAACTTTAACGGCTTAAACACTAGTGTTACGTATGTTGGAGAATCCGGTTCTTCACACATGCATGATCTACTAAGTGCGTAGATAACCGTAGGGCCAAGAATCGTCAAATTTCATTGAGAAATGAAAGAGATATTGATCCACGAAGTAAGGTGTTTGAAGCATGGAAAGTGTGGTATTGTGTTCAATTCTCCCTCATCGGTAGAGGAAGAAAGAATTGTTGTGTATATAAGACTCGAAATTGGTTTGGGGTTTGGGACCCCAAGGTGTATCCCATGTGTTTAAAGGAGGGAGGACCTAGATGTGCTTCGGTTCAAGGAAAGACCACGTCTGCCTTGTCCGTCCGTCAGTCGGTTTGGGTTCATTGTGGGTCGTGGGCCTTCTGATATTATCTTTTTGGGCCAGAGAACTTTGCCAGAAGTACAGTTTGATCCCAGAAGTATTTTGGCTGAATTACTCCTCCTATAATGGCCAAATCCGTTGGTCTTTCACCATTTATGTTGGTGACTTTACTACCTCCATAATTATTTGGCTATTATGGAGGCAGTTTTCAGCCCCTCAATCACCTATATAAACACCCCCTTACACCATTGTTGAGCACTAAGAACATACATATATGTTACACGAAAATACAGAAAAATACACAAGCAAAACAGTTTCTTCCTACACCTTCCAAGGCATCATTTCGTTACTCAATATTATTTGTACCAATTTTTGGAAGAGCGATAGTTCTTTTATATTATTCTTTAATAAGTACGAGTTTTGATTTTTATACGTCAATTTTGTGCTCATCAAGAATTTATATCGTCTAATGATTTTATCTTGAAATTGTTAAGATAATCACATCCAAATTATCTTCATCATAATTTGTAATCAAATAAAATATTATGATTAGCATAGTCTTAGCCTAGATTGATTTGTGTGATTAGAATGATTAGCATATTCTTAACCTAGTTTGATCTGATATATATATATTGTAATCTTGAAATGAAATGGATCATGGAATTAACTTCGTATCAAGAGCCACAAAATACCCCCCCCCCAAACTTTTTTTTTATTTGTACTAACCGTCGGTCTAACCCAACCCAGCCGAAAACCACCTAGTTTCGGCCAACCCACCTAAACCCTAGCTGAAAACCACCTAGGTTTCGGCCTCCCAAACCCTAACCCTAACTAGGGTTTTACCTAAACACTACCCTAGACGAAAAAGAAACCACTCTCTCCAACCCTTCTCGACTTCTTCCTCACAAATCCTAATTAGGGTTCATCATCTCTCTCACTCTAAACACTAAAATGTCCTTTCTCTTCCCATTTTCTTGAATTTCTTGAGTGAATGGCCGACAAAAAAAAAATTCATCCCGCTCTTGTCGTAAATAACGTCAAGAACTTTATTCCAATTACTCTTGAAATGGAAAAAAGAGCAATACTCTCCTTGGGCGGAGTTATTCAAAATCCACTACCGAGCATACGAAGTAATAGACCATATTATTTCTCCCAATTCTTCATTTGAAACCACCGTTGTTGACAAAAAAATTATGGTCTCGCTTAGATGTTATAGTCCTTAAATGGATTTACGACACCATTTCAAATGACCTTTTGCACACCACTTTGGAACCCGACTCTACAACTCAACAAGCTTGGGAGCATTTGCAAAATATATTTCAAGATAGTAAAATTTATCGGGCGGTATATCTTGAAAACCAATTCACCAATGTTAAATTGGATGATTTTTTAAACGTCTCCGCCTATTGTCAAGAATTGAAAATGCTTGCTGACCAACTATTCAATGTTGGTGTGCCGGTGACAAATCAAAGGTTAGTTCTCCAATTGATTGCGGGATTGAATGACCATTATGATGGGGTTGCTACGTTCATTCAATAAAGTACAACGTTTTCACCATTTTATGAGGTTCGTTCGAGACTTATTCTCGAAGAAACACGGAAAGCAAAGCAAATAGCCCCGGCGGCAGCCACTGCCGGAATAGCTCTCATTTCCACCAACTCTTATTCCGCTGATTTTGGGCTAAAAAATTTCTATTTTGGAGGGGCAGTGAATCGCAACAACAATGATAAAAAATGGGGGTCAAATCGCAACAATAACAAATGGAGAAATAATGGCGGAAAGGGACGTGGCAGGGGTGGTGGTCAACCAGCCGGCGGCAGCAACCACCAGCAGCAGCAGGGGCAGTCGCGGCCCAGCCAGTGGCAGCCGCAAGCCCAGTCCAGCAGTGTTTAGTGGGGGCAGTACCCACCGTGGGCTTGGGCACACCACATTGGGTTGCCCCTTCTTGCATATACCCCACCTCATCGTGGGTCAGGCCATCTCCTTCAAACTGACAGCCTGGGTTCTCGATTCTCGTCCGCAGCAAGCATTTGCAACCCATGGACCATCTTCCGTAAGTTATGCTCCCACAGATATTGAACAGGCCATGAACAACATGAATTTGAGTGTTCCTGATGATTCGTGGTACATGGACACAGGGACAACGTCACACATGATGGCATCTCAATGTAATCTCTCATCTTATTTTAATATGAGTAGTAATACAAATATTGTTTTTGGCAGTGGGCAGGAAATTCTAATTCGTGGTATTGATCAAGTAAAACTTCCCTCCCCACCCACCTTTACATGTGAAAAATGTCCTATATGCACCCAAATTGATTAAAAACTTGATATATGTACGTCATTTTACAACTGACAACAATATTTCTGTTAATTTTGATCCATTTGGGTTTTATGTGAAGGATTTTCAGACGGGGATGTCATTAATGAGATGTAATAGCACTGGGGATTTGTATCCCATCACCTCCACTCCCAACAACCAAGTTATCAATCCATCAACTTTTGCAGTTATTTCTCCTATTTTATGGCATAATCGGTTGGGACACCCGGAAGCACCGGTGTTCAATTTTCTTTAAAATAATAAATTTGTTGATTGTAACAAACTTATGGACTCTCATGTTTGCCAAGCTTGTATTTTTGGGAAGTGTGTTAAACTTCCTTTTTCATTATCTGCTTCTAATTTTTTGTAGACATTTCCCATAGGAAAGAAATCGCAAGTTTTCACTGTTTTTAAACAATTTAGTATTTTTTTTATCAAAACCCAATTTGAGAAATCCATTAAATGTTTTCAATGTGACAATGGGAGGGAATTCATAAATGACCAATTTAAGAAATTTTGTCACCAAAATGGAATTTCCTTGCGTCTTTCATGTCCACATACTTCTTCTCAAAATGAAAAAGACGAAAGAAAAATCCGAACAATCAACAATCTAATTCGCACACTTCTTGTGCATTCGTCCACACCACCGTCTTATTGGCATCACGCTCTTCAAATGACCACATATATTTTAAACGTTCTTCCTAGCAATCTACTCTCAAACCTATCACCCACATAAATATTATACCATCGTATTCCTTCCTATACATATTTGAGGGTTTTCGGGTGTTTATGTTATCCCTTATTTCCGTCCACAATCATAAACAAACTTCAAGCCCGTTCCACTCCTTGTATTTTTTTTGGATACCCACAAAATAATAAGGGATATAAGTTTTATGATATGTCTAATGAGAAAATTATCATTTCTCATCACGTTGTTTTTATGAGTCTACATTCCCGTTTGCTAAATCTCACGTGGCGTCCCCGCCTTCATACGATTTTTTGGATATTGGATTACATCTAATTTTAAATCACCATCTTCATACCCAACCCAATACTATCTCTGTTGATCCAGCCCAAAATACAACGGCCCAACACGGAAATGGGTCTGGGTCAGTCCGAGCTGATGAGCCCACTGCTCCCTCCTCTTCAGCCTTAGCCCAGTCCACTTCTCGTGACTGCTAGGCCCAAATGAGGGAGCCCACTGCTCCCTTATCCAATTTCCCAACCAGACCACCTGGCCCTGCTCCACCAGCCCATAATATTACCTCTCTTGGCCCAATTCACAAAAGCCCACTTCCCCAGCCAGTTGTTTCAGTCCCACCTCGAACTGTTGACCCGGTGACATGCACATGAATTTTCGACCCAAGCGTCATTTTAACCTAACATCTTCGGTCCAACCATCACCGCTTCTAAAAAAAGCCAAAGCAGCCCTATCAGACGCAAATTGGAAAGTTGCAATTTTAGATGAAATTGATGCTCTTATTAAAAATAAGACGTGGAAGTTAGTGCCACGTCCTTCTAATGTGAACATAATACGTTCTATGTGGTTTTCTGTCATAAGAAGAATTCTAATGGATCTTTTGCAAGACACAAAGCTCGTCTTGTTGGTGATGGCATGTCTCGGCAGGTTGTCATGGATTGTAGTGAGACATTCAGTCCAGTAGTTAAACTAGCAACTATCAGGACTATTCTTAGTCTGGCTTTGTCCAAATCATGGTTCATCCATCAGCTAGACGTCAAGAATGCTTTTTTACATAAAACCTACAGGAAATAATTTACATGCACCAGCCTTTGGGCTTCCGAGATCCTACTCATCCAGATTATGTTTGCTTGTTGAAAGAATCATTATATGGTTTGAAACAAGCCCCTAGGGCATGGTATAACAGGTTTGCAAGGTTCGTAGAAACATTGGGGTTCTCACACAGTACGTCCGATCAGTCTTTGTTCATTTATAAGAAGGGAAATGACATCACATATATTCTTCTCTATGTGGATGACATTACTTTCACAACATCATCTGAGTCACTTCGCTAGTCTATTATGACCTTTCTTGCTTCGAAATTCGCTATGAAGGATTTGAGCCTTTAAACTATTTTTTGGGTATTACTGTAACTCAATATGCAGGTGGTCTATTTCTCTGTCAAAAGAAATACGTCGAGGAGATCATTGACAAAGCTGTCATGTCCTCGTGCAAACCGTCACATACGCCGTTGGATACAAATGCCAAATTGAGTAACTCTACAGGTACTCTATACTGTGACCCAACATATTACTGCAGCTTAGTAGGGGCATTGCAGTATCTTACCTTCACAGGACCTGATATCTCATATGCAGTTCAACAGGTTTGTCCACATATGTATGATCCGAAAGAAGAGTATATGTGGGCTTTTAAATGAATTCTGCGGTATGTTAAGGGTACTCTTGATTTTGGGTTGCATCTGTATAAGTCCACCACTTCTAATCTCACATCTTATACAGATGCTGATTGGGGTGGCTACCCGGACACACGGCGTTCCACCTCTGATTATTGTGTGTTTTTAGGAGACAACCTCATTTCATGGTCGTCGAAACATCAGCCGACATTATCTTGGTCGGGTATTGAAGCAGAATACCGAGGGGTAGCTAATGTGGTCTCTGAATCATGTTGGTTATGTAATCTTCTTTTAGAACTTCATTGTCCGATCAAAAAAACAATCGTAGTTTATTGTGATAATATGAATGCGGTATACTTATCATGTAACCATGTCCAGCATCAACACACAAAACACACTGAAATGGATATCTTGTTTGTCCGTGAAGGTTGCACGTGAACAAGTCTGTGTTCTTCATGTACCGTCCCGTTATCAGATTGCAAATATTTTCACGAAAGGTCTTCCACGCGTACTGTTTGATGATTTCATGGACAGTCTCAGCATACGAGAACCTCCCGCTAAGACTACGGGGGACTGTTATCCATAATTATCCTCATCACATTCAAATTATCTTCATCATAATTTGTAATAAAATCAAATATTAAAATTAACATAGTCTTAGCGTAGATTGATTTATGTAATTAAGATGATTAGCATATTCTTAGCCTAGATTGATCTTGTATATATATATTGTAATCTTAAAATAAAATGGATCATGGAATTAACTTCCTTCAGAAATAACTAATTAAAAAATTATTACTACCATACATTCAATGGTATAAAAATAAAATCCAGATAAACACAGAACTAAATAATCTCATACCCTATCACAAAACTAATTTTCTTTTATCCTATAAACCAAACTATTCAATTAGGACCTGAATTTTCGTCGTTGACCTTTTTGGTTAAATAGCAAGCTTCATCACATGGTCTACTTAATTCTATTTTCCACAGTAAAATATCTAATTTTGACAAGAAGGAACCTGTTTAAATTCCTGATATTCGATTTCGATATTGACGTTTTAACTACCAAGCTATCTCCACAAATACTCCTTATTCCATTTTTTCCTTTTTACTCTTTTCTTTCTCAAGCAAGTAAAGAGGATAATAAAAGGCAACTAAATTTTCAGTTCCAATTCGTTGCTTTAACGATAATATTTACTGTTCTGCACGTGATGTTTATAATTTTAAGGGAAAATACATAAAATTACCTCTAAACTTATCTCAAAAACTTACTTTATTAATTAAATTTTACATGTGTTTATATATCCCTATTCTTATTTGAAGTGAAATAAATACTACTCAAATATTGATGTGGCAAAAAAAAGAAGAAATTTAGGCGCGTAAATAAATGAATAAAAGGCGGACCCACTCTGTATGTATTATTATATAATAAAAATAAAATTCAGATGCCTTTCTCCTTCGTTTAACCCTCCCACCCCCTCCTCTCCTCTCGTATCCTTTTTCCCATCGTTCAAGCTCGCCACTTGCCGGCGCCGGAGCCATTAATAACCTAAAACAAGCGTACATTTTCTTACACTATACAACTTTAGTGATGACGATGAATAAAGAAAATATTTGTTTACACATATTGTGGAAGCAAGCAAGCTATTTTTTGTCTGACCTTAAACTATATAATTAGAGCCAAATAATTGACTGCTCATCGAGAACCTAGCAAATTTTCAAATGGGTCAAAGATTTTGCGGTGAGTATACCATCAGATATTTCTAACTTTTTCGATGCCGATTTTTTTGTTTCCGAACTCTTGTTACAGTGAAGAATTAACAGAAGGAAGAAGAAGATATTTTGGTTAATTTCTGGATAATCTCCCTGGAACAGTGTTACCGGCCATATAAGGCCTACAAATGGACTTCTTCAGCTAG
This sequence comes from Anisodus acutangulus, assembly GCA_029783415.1. Classification (NCBI taxonomy): domain Eukaryota; kingdom Viridiplantae; phylum Streptophyta; class Magnoliopsida; order Solanales; family Solanaceae; genus Anisodus; species Anisodus acutangulus. The sequence goes on from CM056504.1 coordinate 9,951,033, forward strand.
TTACGAACTAAGGGAACTAATATGCAATTAACATAAATTGTAACTACCAGCCTAGAAATGATCACTTAAAAACCTAGGAAACTAAATTAGAATTAAGCAAACTCTGTCACAATACTCTATTGTGACACCGACGAATAGAGATAATAAATTGATCTCCTTTTTCGGTGACGAAATTTGTCGAGTCATCATAACCGAAGAGGGATTTGTTCTCAAAAATTGAGAAAGCTGTTTCTTTGACTAAAACAATGAAAATATTGCAATTCTTGAAAGATTGTTATGAATAAATTAAGAAAACTGAGAAGAAGAAAGGATGGGGTGGGGGCGAAGAAGAAAGGGAGTGGGATTAGGAAATGATTATTGTATACAAAATATGTAAGGAAAAGAAAAATAGTGAATAAGCAAAATGAAATGAAAAAACAATTAAAAAATCAAAATTTAGATAATCTCTTACATGGCTCTGACGTGGCAATGACGTGGCGCGTGGTAATACATTTTCTATTGTGAGACTTGTATTATAATCTCAATGTGATATTTATTCCACTTCAAATAAGAATAGAGATATATAAACGCTCATAAAATTTAATTGTTAAAGTGAATTTTTGAGACAAATTTAGAAGTAATTTTATGTATTTTTTCTAATTTTAACCTATTCCTTTTTCCTTCATTTGATATTACTGGATCCAATGGGTCCCATTGCCCTTTCTACTGTGAATAAATATTTATTCCTACTGAATATTTAATCAAATCACATAAATTTATTATATTTAAATAATTTAATGAAGTAATAATGCATATTAATTACATATAATTACTGCTAAAAGTCTATATGTTTACATATGTTAAACCCTCGTTGACTTGTTGTGTCGGAATATTCGACGTCTTTAGTTAACTTAGTTTTTTTACAAAAATAATGAGGAAGACTAGGAAAAGAGAAAAGTATATTTAATGTTAAGTATAAATAATTGCATAATGTCCAACTTAAAAGCATCATCCATATCATATAACTCATTTTTAGCATTATTTTCTTACTTTTTATACGCGTATTTTGCCACGTTACCTCTTGGCAATGGAGGTAATACTCACTTCAAACAAGTATAGAGAATAAGATGTCGTAAAGTTGGTGTGTTCAAATGACTTTTTTCAGTCAAGTTAAAAGGATAATTTATGTATTTTTCACTTTATTGTGTAATTTATTATGATTGTCCGCTATTAAGTAACACAAATCAATCCAAGAAGATAACAGTATACTCGTGCTACCACCAAAATTTGGTCATTAAATAATTAAAATCTCATATTGTTAATAAAGGTATAGATGTTGAAAATTTATTAATGTGGAATTAAGTATATTTTATTATTTATGACTCAAATAATTGGCGTCCCGTACGTCGGAAACGTTGTTTCCACACACGTGCACGCGTAGTGCCAAGTATCACAAATTTCATTAGTGAAAGAGATACTGGTACATATGTAATACGTTTGAGACATAGAATGATGGACGGTTATCGGCCAAATGACAAAGTATTCCACGTTGGTAAACGAAGGAAGAAGTGTACGAAGTGTAAGATGAAACGAGTCGAAAGTCGCCGAGGCGTCGGAGCGCCGCGACGCTAATTGGGTCTTCAGCCACTAGAGTCGCGGCGCTTCGGAGGCAGAATGCTGTGACGGGAAGTTGGAAAGTTCTGACATTTGGACTGGTTTTGGAGCATTGAATCTCCATTACTTGGCACATGAATTGAGTCATTATCTGGCTGAATGTAACCCCTTCATCAAGTGTCATTACATAACTATTGAAGGTCATTAGTTGACTAGTTGAAGGGTCATCTCATTACACTATAAATGGAAGCCTTTGGCTCAATTGTTAACTACACTTAGAAATATTTACAGAATTTCTGATTTCATCTTCTTCCTTTCTAGCAAGTCTACTACACTCAAAGTTCTTCAAGAATAACACTTGAGTTTGCTTTGCTCAATTGTTAAGTTGTTGTTGTATCTTGGGAGACTATTGTCCAACAACGTAAAAGGATATATACGGGGCAATCTCATCTTAAAGATTGAGTGCCATCACTCGACTCAGCAAATCACACAAGGAGTTTGTTCCATTCTTGATTTCCAGTTTTATTGTAATATTTAGTTTATCCTTTATAGCAATTGTAATATTTACTTACTTCTCATTCCCTGCAATTGTTGTAACCCGCAATTTTAAGACAAGATTTGTTGTAAGTACTTAGAAAGATGATTGGAAGAGAACAACTCGCTTCTGATTCTGCTGCTGCTACTACTCAAGGCAACCCCTCTGCCTTCCCCACTACTCAAGGCACACCAAATGCCTTTCTGGTTGCTCAAGGCTCCCCAACGCCTTTTCTGCTGCTCAAGGGAACGCTCCAGTTCCTCCACTCGCTAGATTCCATCATGAACGCCCAGAAAAGTTCATGGGCTCCAATTTCAAGAGATGACAACAAAAGATGCTCTTTTATCTGAATGTTATGGGAAAGACTCGTTTCCTAACGGAAGATCCTCCACAAGATGGAGATGAAATGGACCATTCGCCTACTGAAACGTCTGAAGGGGGCCAAGGTATCCATGTCATTAATGGCATGAAGATGGTTCTTGATGCATAGAGTCATAGTGATTTCATGTGTAAGAACTATAATTTGAACTGCTTGTCAGACCCTCTCTACACGGTGTATTGCACCATTGGCACCGCCAAAGAGTTATGAGAGAAGCTGTAAAAGAAGTACAACGCACAAAATGCAGGTACTAAGAAATTCATCGTTGGGAAATTCATGAAATTTCAAATGGTGGATAGTAAAATAGTGATGTCCCAAGTCCAGGAATTCCAAATGATTCTACATCACCTGGATTTGGAAGGTATGAAATCAAATGAGCAGTTTTTGGTTGCATCACTGATTGAAAAGTTACCTCCCTCATGGAATGCGTTACTTAAAACTCAAGACAAAGGAGATGGCATTTGAAGAACTTATTATCAAATTCTAGATTCAGGAAGATAATAAGAAGGCCATGCATAGGGGTAAACAACCCGCTGAGGCAAGTGCAAATTTGGCTGAGTCCAAAGGGAACCCAAGCAAGAAGCGCAAGTTCCAGAAAGACGGAAAGACACAAGCAGCGGAGAAGTTCAAAGGAAACTGTCACCACTGTGGAAAACATGGTCATATGATCAAAGACTACCGCAAGCTCAAGACTGAGCAACAAGAGAAGGGCAAGTCACAGGTTAACGTCGTCAAAGATAAGTTTCTAGATGACTTGATTGAGGAGTTCTCAGCGGTGGTGCTTGAAACAAACTTTGTTGAGAATCCTATGCAATGGTGAATGGACACAGGTGCTACAAGACACATCTGTTCCAATAGAGATGCCTTCTCCACTTATACACCAGTTACAAACAAGAAGTTGTTCATGGGTAACTACGTTTCCTCTGACGTGCTGGGGGTAGGAAAGGTAGTCATGAAGATGACATCTGGAAAGGAACTCACTCTGAAGAAGGTGATGCATGTTCCTGAGATTAAGAGAAATTTAATTTCAGGTCATTTATTGGTTAATGCTGGTTTTAGGCTAGTGTTTGAGTCCAATAAATTTGTAATCACCAAGAATGGAACGTTTGTGGGAAGGGGCTTCGTCCGTGAAGGGCTCTTCAAAGTTAACGCCATGTCTGTAATACGTGCAAGCAATAATATTGAATCTTCTTCTTACTTGCTTGAGTTATCTAATTATGACATCATAGATTAGGACATGTACACTACAAGTCCATCCAAAGGTTGGTAAAGTTGGAGTTGTTGCCGTCTATCGACGTAAACCCTCAACATAAGTGTAAGGTGTGCGTAGAGGCAAAACTCACAAAGCTTCCTTTTCAATCCGTCGAAAGGAATACCGCTCCTCTAGAACTTATTTACACACACATATGTGATTTGAAGTTTGCACAAACTAGAGGGGGAACAAGTACTTTGTGACATTCATTGATGATAGCACAATGTGTTGTTACCTTTACTTGTTGAAAAGTAAAGATGAAGCCTTTGAAGCGTTCTGACTTTACAAAGCAGGAGTTGAGAATCAACTAAGCATGTAGATTAAATCCATTCGTAGCGATAGAGGGGGAGAATACGTAGCACAATTTGAGGAATATTGTGCCCAATCAGGCATTGTTCATCAAACGACGGCTCCATACTCACCTCAGTCGAACAATGTAGCGGAACGTAAGAACCGCACATTGAAGAAAATGATGAATGCCTTGCTCATCAATTCCGGTCTTCCCCAAAATATATGGGGAGAAGCCGTCCTTACCGCTAATACGATTCTTAACAGAGTCCCACATAAGGGTAAGGACAAAACTCCATATGAATCATGAAAGGGAAAGAAACCCACCTATAAATATTTAAAGGTATGGGGTTGTTTGGCAAAGGTTGAAGTACCCAAGCCAAAGCAGGTCAATTGGGCCTAAGACTGTAGATTGCATTTTCATCGAATATGCAAATAACAGTAGTGCTTATCACTTTTTAGTGCATAAGTCAGATATTCTAGATATCCACGGGGATACAATCATGGAATCAAGGAATGCTCAATTCTTTGAAGATACCTTTCCTAGAAAGGAAAAAGACATAACCACTCGCAAACGAAGTTATGAACAAAGCTCTCAGGAATCGGGAGTCGTTGACTGCCCGAATCTAGATGGTTCAGATCTAGTGGACTTCGAAGTGGCTGAATATCCAGAATCTAGTATTTCAAATTCTCAGAACTTGAAGACTCTAGAGATGGAACCAAGGCGAAGTAAAAGGACCAGAAAGTATAAATCCTTCGGTCCTGACTTTGTAGCTTATATGATTGATGACGAACCAAGGACAATTGTTGAAGCATTGTCAACTCCAAAGACACTGCTCGGAAAGAAGCTATTGAGAGTGAAATAGACTTTATCCTGCATAGCCATACTTGAGAGTTGGTTGATCTTTCTCCTAGAAATAAACTGTTGGGTTGTAAGTGGATACTCAAACGAAAGTATAAAGCAGATGTGTCTATAGATAAGTACAAGGACATGTTGGTAGTCAAGGGCTATCAACATAAGGAAGGCCTTGACTATTTTGACACGTACTCCCTGATGTCTAGGATGACGTCCATACGAGTATTCATTGCGATAGCAGCGTTGCGTGACCTTGAGATACATCAAATGGATGTCAAGACAGCCTTCCTAAATGGTGATTTGGAAGAAGAAATTTATATAGAACAACCCGAGGGGTATGTGGTTCCAGGGTAAAAGAAGAAAGTCTGTCGGCTTGTCAAATCTCCGTACGGGCTAAAATAAGCTCTGAAGCAATGCCACGGAAAAATTGATAGTACTTTACTATCGAAGGGTTTCTCCATTAATGAGTGTGACAAATGTGTCTAAATAAAAGGTAATTCTGACTCGTTCGTCATGATATGCATGTACGTAGATGACATATTGATCACAGGGAGCAGTCCTAGCTTGATTCTAGAGACTAAGAACATATTGAAACAATGCTTCGATATGAAGGATATGGGTATCACAAATGTCATCTTAGGGATAAAGATCTCTAAGACGTCTGACGGACTGGTCTTATCTCAGTCTCACTACATCGAGGATGTGTTGAGAAAGTTTGAGATGTTTGGCAGTTCACCTATGAAGTCACCAATGGATAGAAATCAAAAGCTTGATAAAAATCGTGGTGCACCCGTATGCCAGGAGCGATATGCACAAGTGATTGGGAGTTTGATGTACATAACAAACTGCACCCGACCTGATATTGCTTATGTAGTCAACAAGTTGGCTAGGTTTACCCGTAATCCGAGTAATGATCATTGGAAGGCGTTGAATCGGTACTACGATACCTGAAATACACGCTAACTTACGGGTTGCATTATTCGAGATATCCAGTTGTACTAGAAGGGTACAGTGATGCAAACTGGATATCTGATATGAAGAACACCAAGTCCACCAGTGGGTATGAATTTACAATTTGTGGTGGGGCTGTGTCTTGGAAATCCTCTAAGCAAACTTGCATCGCTCGATCCACGATGAAATCGGAGTTTATCGCTTTTGACAAAGTAGGAGAAGAAGTTGAGTGGCTTCACGACTTCTTAGAGGATGTCCCTTGTTGGGACAAACTCGTACCTTCTGTAATGATCCACTGCGACAGTCAGTCGGCTCTAGGAAGGGCACGGAGTTCTATGTATAACGACAAGTCTCGTCATATTCGACGGAGGCATAAGACCGTTAGGCAGCTGATCACCGCGGGTATAATATCCATTGATTAAATAAAATCAATGGACGGTTCAAGACATCACGTTCACCACGCAGTAAGTAAGTCTGATAGTATTCAACTATGGAAGGTTCAAAGTGAAAGCTACCTATCCAGATGCAACATCGGTCCGCTGAAAGATTGTTGGAAAAGACACCATGTGAGTACGCCAAAATCTCTTTCAAGAGGGGATTGTTGGAAATTTACTAATGTGGAATTAAGTATATCCCATTATTTATGACTCAAACAATTGGGGGCCCGTACGTCGGAAACGTTGTTTTCACACATGTAGTGCATAGTATCATAAATTTCATTAGTAAAAGAGATATTGATACGTATGTAATACGTTTGAGATATAGAATGATGGACAATTATTGTCCAAATGAAAAAAATGAAGAAGTGTAAGATGAAACGAGTCGGAAGTCGTCGCGAAGGGCCGCGACGCAGCCCCGTAGAGCCGAGGTGCCGAAGCGCCGCGACGCTAATTGGATCTTCAGCCGCGACGCTTCGGAGGCAGAATGCTGTGACGGAAAGTTGGAAAGTTATGACCTTTGTGTTTGTTTTGGAGCATTGAATCTCCATTACTTGGTACATGAATTCAGACATTATTTGGCTGAATGTAACCCCTCAATCAAGTGCCATTACATGACTATTGAAGGTCATTAGTTGACTAGTTGAAGAGTCATCTCATTACACTATAAATTGAGGCATTTGACTCAATTGTTCACTACGCTTAGAAATATTTACAGAATTTCTGATTTCATCTTCTTCCTCTCTAGCAAGTCTACTACACTCAAAGTTCTTCAAGAATAATACTTGAGTTTCCTTTGCTCAATTGTTAAGTTGCTGTTGTATCTTGGTAGACTATTGCCTGACAACGTAAAAGGAGATATACAGAGCAATTTTGTCTTAAAGACAGAATGTCGTCACTCGACTCAACAAATCACACAAGAAGTTTGTTTCATTCTTAATTTTCAATTTTATTATAATCTTTAGTTTATCATTTCTAGCAATTGTAATATTTATTTATTTTTTGTTCCTTTAATTGTTGTAACCCACAATATATACATTACCCAATAACTTAATACATGTATTGTTTAATATCGCTGATGGAGTTGCATTAACTATGTGGCAATTATTTCTTCTCATGCAGATTGATCGCTTCCCTTGCATTCTATGAGTTTGTCTTTTTGCAGAATTGATAGAATTTTTTGAATAATTATCGGCTAAAATATCTTTAGCTTCCAAAGAAATTTATTACTTTTTAATTCTAATTGAAATGAAAAAAAAAACTTTATCAGTGTTAGACCAGATATTCTACAAACACAAATTATCTAACAGCCTCAAAAGGATTCTTTATTATTTACTGCACAAATAATTTTTATCATATAATTTTGTATAATTAGACCTTAGGAGGGAAAAATGATTAACCCAAATTGAAAAGCTATAAAATGGCTTGGTTTTTTTTTTTTGTCCATGCTCGGATTTAATTCAAGAGTTGTCAAAAAGAACAAAAAATTGCACACGCCATAATGTGTGTGCACATGTTTCTGTCATCCCATCTTACAAACGTGTCAAAGTGAAACTTCGCTTTTTCCCCTCATTAAAATATTAATTTCCTTTTATCCTTTTTTTAAAAAAATAATACTCTCAAATAATAAGCATGCCGACTGTTTCTCAAACAAATAATCACAAAACTATCATATAAATAGAAAAATTCCAAAAACCTGTTTGTTGTTTAATTAATCCAAGTCCAACCACGGTTAATTTCTTTAACCCTTAAAAACCTATAACTATAGTTTAACACAAGATGCAGTTTGGATTTAGAACCTAATAGCCTCTTTTGTCTCCCTCTTTTCCCCCATGTTCTCATATCTTCCCTCTTTGCTTTGCCAAAAAAAAAAAATTGCAGAAAGGGAGAAAATTTGAATTTGAATTTTTGTTTGGGGATTTCATATTCCTTATAAGGGGTTAGATTTTTTGCTTTGCTCTGATTCTTGAACTTCATATACTGGTTTGTATCTATTTTTTAATCTCCATATATTTTCATTGTTATATCCAAGTTCATATTCTTTCTGGGTATTTTTTCTTATAGTTAATGGTAATTTGGGGTTTCAAGATTTTGAGATCTGAATGTGAAATTATGGAATTTTGGGTATTCAAGAACAAGATTTATTCGTTTGGGGTATTTTGGATGCTTTTTTCAGTCCTGTTTTAATTTTTTTTTTGGGGTTTTTTTCATATTGGAAGAGAAAGTTGCAATCTTTAGCATCTGGGTATTTGTTATTTTTTGTTATTATTTGTTTGAAATGAAAATAGAGATGGGTTTAGGGAATATGTTGTGGAGTGATGAGGATAAAGCTATGGTGGCAGCTGTACTAGGAACAAAAGCTTTTGATTACTTAATGTCAAGTTCAGTTTCTGCTGAATGTTCTTTAATGGCAATGGGAAGTGATGAGAATTTGCAGAATAAGCTATCAGATCTTGTAGAACGCCCGAATGCGAGTAACTTTAGTTGGAATTACGCGATTTTTTGGCAGATTTCGCGGTCTAATAAGTCGGGGGAATTAGTGTTAGGATGGGGAGATGGTTGTTGTAGGGAACCTAGAGAAGGAGAGGAATATTCTGAAGTTACTAGGATTCTTAATTTACGCCTCGAGCACGAGGCGCAACAACGGATGAGGAAAAGGGTACTTCAGAAATTGCATATGTTTTTTGGTGGAACAGATGAAGATAACTATGCTTTTGGATTGGATAGGGTTACTGATACTGAAATGTTCTTTCTTGCTTCGATGTATTTTTCGTTCCCTCGAGGGCAAGGTGGTCCGGGGAAATGTTTTAGTGGTGGGAAGCATGTGTGGTTATCGGATGTTATGAAGTCGTCCGTAGATTATTGTTCTAGATCTTTCCTAATGAAGTCTGCTGGTATGCAAACAATTGTTTTGATCCCAACTGATGTAGGGGTCCTGGAATTGGGATCTGTACAAGCTATACCAGAAAGTTTGGAGCTTGTACAGTCAGTAAAATCTTGCTTCTCGTCGTTTTTGTCTCTTGTTAGGGCTAAGGAAACGGCACCTGTAACAGTTGTAGTTGAGAAAAAGGACGGAAATAATTCCACGTTTTCCGGTTCTTTTGTTAGTGAGCAGCCAAATGGGAATCCTAAGATTTTTGGGCAGAATTTAAATTCTGGTTGTACCCCGTTTAGGGAAAAACTTGCTGTTAGGAAAGCGGAGGACAGGCCATTAAATGGAAACTGGGCTTCATTCATGAATGCACGAAATGGTGTCCGCCCTTTATCATGGGCTTCGTTTGGTAACGTGAAGCCAGAGAACTCGGTGGAGCTCTATAATAGTCCGCAGGCCCCAGCAAACAACTTAAGAGATTTTGTCAATGGTGGAATGAGTAACTTCCAGCATCAAAAGCCTGGTAGAATGCAAATAGATTTCACTAACTCAAGACCCGTTGTTTCTCCAGCGCACACTGTTGAATCCGAGCATTCAGATGTTGAAGTTTCATGCAAGGGAAATCATGCAGTAGGACCAGCTGATGGAAGGAGGCCTCGAAAGCGTGGACGAAAACCAGCCAATGGAAGGGAAGAGCCCCTCAATCATGTAGAAGCGGAGAGGCAGCGGAGGGAAAAATTGAACCAGAGGTTCTATGCATTACGAGCTGTTGTTCCAAACATTTCCAAAATGGACAAAGCTTCCCTCTTAGGAGATGCCATTGCTTACATCACCGAGATGCAGAAGAAGCTTAGGGACATGGAATATGAGAAGGAAATACTGGGAAGCACGTCTAGGGATGCACCAGCTTCAGAAAGTCCAAATTCAGAGACGCAAAACCGAGTAGCTGATATCAGCATTGAAGCTGGCAGTGATGAAGTCATTGTTAGGGTTAGGTGCCCATTGGAAACCCATCCGGTTTCAAGAGTCATCGAAGCGTTCAAAGAGGCACAGGTCAATGTTGTTGACTCGAAACTTGCTGCCGGAAATGATACAGTATATCATACATTTGTGGTCAAGTCTAGCGGATCTGAACAGCTGACGAAGGAAAAGTTAATGGCTGCATTTTCTGGTGAATCAAACTCTCCACAGCCATTTCCATCAGTAGGATAACAAAAGCATCATATTTGACCGTCTCTAGGCATAAAATGTAGTCACAATCCATTTCTTTGTTTCTGCAAAGATTTTAGTATACAGGCAGTTCAGTCTAGGAATAGAGAAAATAACTAGATATTGACAAAGTAGCAGCAATTTTTTCCTGTATCTGTTTATAGTATACATGTCTCATGAGAAATCAAGATGAATCAATTTGCAAGCTTAACTCTATTTTGCATTACGCTAGTTTTTTCGTATTGTTACTTGGTGTTATTAGTTCTTGAGAAAGATCAACTTAGGTCAAGTAACATTATGTTGTTCAGACTCTTCAAAAATGTCGACGGTTACGTGTCGGATCTTTCAAAAGTAGTACGGAGGACCCGACAAGGGTGCGGTAGCATTTTTGGAGAGTCCGAGCAACATAAGACTAACATGTGCCTTGATATGTGTGTTAACTCTTGACCTAATCTAATCCTTCCTTCTTGAGAAATGCTGGTTTCATGGTTTGTGATTCTTGATGATATAGAAAGAATTTGTTTAAGTCAGTTCCCTTGAGGAGCAAGTAAGTTCCATTGCTAATCCTTCCTTCTTGAGAAATGCTGGTTTCATGGTTTGAGATTCTTGATGATATAGAAAGAATTTGTTTAAGTCAGTTCCCTTGAGGAGCAAGTAAGTTCCATTGTTTATACTGAATCTTGTAATGTTAGAAATTGCCTTTTCTTCCCAGTTCATGCATGGGAACATTAACTTTGTTTTACAGCTTAAACTGGAAAAAATATTGGTGCTTGAGTTTATGTAGGAAATTTTGCTTTGCTTTGTTTTGTGGTCGTGGTGTAAAAGGTAATGAAGCATTTAGAAGAATTTCTGGATGTTTTTAACAGAGGCAAACAAAAAATGCCACCGGTGGTTTTTTTCCATCTGTCTAAGTCTTGATGGATAGAATAGATATTTGTGTCGGTGGGAGAGAGTAGTTGAGATGCGTAGAATAGATATTTGTGCTGGCGGGAGAGAATAGTTGAGGTGCGTATAAGCTAGTTATGGCACACCATTAGAAGAAAAGAAAAAGATCTGCAATTTAGGTTTGAAAAAGTAAACTGGCATGTAAGTGGCCCATTAAAGTATTAAACATGACAAAAACATGTGAAAGTTGAAAATAGAGTTTTCAACGAGAAGTGATAAAGTAATTTCATAAACGTTTTGAATATGACCACTATTAGTACTACGGGTTTGGCAATCAATAACCATCTTTAATTATAGTACCTCATGCTTCTATTTGCGTGCCAAACTTTTCCTTGTGAACTTTCTTTTATAATAGCATTAAAGAGCACAACTTGTAGGCATGAGCCTTTTTCAATGGCATTTAAGAGTACCGTTTGTTGTAATGTTTTTTTTTATAACTACTTTGATTTGTCTCATTTAAGTTGAGAAATTTTTGAAACAACCTCTACTTTGATAATGTCTACGTATATTCCACCCTCCTCAGATTTTACATATGAGATTACATTGGGTATGTTGTTATTGTTGGTTATGAAGGATAAGATTTGTACTAAATCCTATAAGTTTTATTCACTGTTGGAGTAAATGGCATTTAGAGTAAAAATAACACTGTCTAGATAAAAAATTAAACCAACTCAAAGAAACAAACAATCAAAGTGAAATTATACTTGCATGGCCATAAATCTATTAGGAAAAAGAGCCAGATCATCTAAAATCAAAATAGCATGCCATAAAAAGAAAAGCAAAAGATTCATTTGAGTTTCTCCCTTTAGTAATATATATTTATGTAGATTCCAGAAAGGGCTAATAGACACCAGTACAAAGATTGCCATATGCCTAATATAAAAAAGCAACAAAAGGAAAATAATGGAGCTCTGATGTGATGTGATGAGACAGAGAGAGTGGTGCCGTGGGGGTAAGGACAACTTTGTGCATTTATTAACTATTTTACTGACAAAATATAGAAAAGATTAACGGGATATTAGTGGTAATTAGTAGTATTTGTATTGTGTTTTTTTTTCCTTTTTCTAGAGAGTGAGTTTTGAAGCAACGATAAAATTGTCTTCATGTGACTTATGAGTCACGAGTGGGAGCAGAAATCAATTACTAATATTTACATTAGCATAGATTGCCTAAATCACATCCTGGATACGCCTCTTCCCCGGATCTTGTGTGAACGCGAATTCATGCTGGTTTGAGCCATAGAATCAACCATTAATGTTTATGTCAAGACATGCTTCAAAAATTACACTCCCTAGATGCAATCCTTTTCGAACTTTGTATAAACACAAAATACGTTATGCACTGAAAACTGACAAATATGTTTTCATGTTATTCCAATATGTTACATATATACTACAATCAAACCTCTCTATGTTAAAGTGTGAAGTTGAGATGCTGGTGCAACAGGCTAGTTGTACAATAGACTAGATTAGTTGTAAGCTTCTACAAGTAGTTAGTTGAGAATTAGTTAGAGATTTGTTATTAATGAGCTGACAGTTAGTTAGAGGAGTTAAGATATTTGAGCTCCAAGTCGGTTGATGAGTTGAGCTAAGAATATTCTTATATATTTATATCTTGTAACTGTGATGATTCATTCAATTGAAAGAGAATAGATTTCTCCCAAAAATATCTCATTTCCTCTCTAATCTCTTCTATGTTACTTCGTTCTTCTTCCCTTCTTTATCGCTATTATTCTCGAAGCTCTTAATGTCATCAATGGCTGACATATGCTAAGTTTTAACATGGTATCAGAGTCTTGCTATTGTGATCTGCGATATAGAGCTTCGTGAATTCACATTCATCTTGATTTTGACCTAATTTGCTTTTGCGATTGAAAGTACGAGTACTGAAGGCGGATTAACACATGCAAATGTGTAGATTCTCGATTGTAACGATCCAGCCTATCTACATCCATCGGATCCACCAGGACTAGCACTAGAGCCTCAATTGTTGATAGGAGCAGAGAACTACCCATAATGGAGTCGATCTATGAAGATGTGTTTACTTGTGAAGACCAAAATAGGTTTCATAGATGGAAGCTACAAAGCAAATCCATTTAGGTTACATCAATGGGAGAGGTGCAATGCTATGGTTCAATCGTGGATAAGAAATTCTGTTGCTCAGGAATTGAGAAGAGGAATTGTGTACTCATCTAATGCACAAAAGGTATGAATCATACTAAAGGAAAGGTTTGATAAAGTCGTGCCACAAAAATCTATCACATGAATAGAGAAATTAGATGTTTAACACAAGAAATCTCTCATGTTCCATTTACTTCTCAAAATTGAATGACCTTTGGGATGAATTTGAGTCGATCATACCTCCTATGTGTGGATATGATACTGCTTAAGCCATTCACTCATTTCCACAGTCAACAAAAGTTAATGATTTTTTTATAGGACTAAATGACACATATGCACCTCAGAGAAGTCACATTTTGATGTTGGATCATGTGCCTAGTCTAGATCAGGAATATTCTATGATTATACAGGAAGAGAGTCAAAAAAGAAGCAATAGTTATGATATTCAGATTGAAATTCTAGGCAGTGGTCCAGTAGATCATGAAGCAAGTTCTTCAATCTCTGTAAATGCATCTAGTTATGAGATGAAACCTAAAAAGTATCCTAATGCTCACTTACACTGTGATTACTACAAAATGAAAGGGCACACAAGGGAGAATTGCTAGAAATTGAATGGTTATCCACTGATTTTAAGTTTACTAACAACAGAAGAAACAAGGTCTATGAAAACACTTAAACTAGAGCACACAATGCCAACATATGTGTTGAAAAATGTGTACAACAAGCTGAAGCTTCAATTCCAAACAAGTTCACTCCCACTATGCCAGTTTTCACTGATGAGCCGTATGAAAGGATCCTAAAGATGCTGAGCAAGGAGAAGGGACCAGCTGTGGTGGCTAACATGGCATATAATTCTAATACTGACCAATGTAGTTGGATTATTGACTCTAGGGCATCAAATCACATAACTTCATGCTTGAATCTATTATCTAATCCAAAATCTTTACATGTCTCTAACTCTAAATCTGTGTAATTACCAAATGGAAGCAGCACAAAGATCACACACGCAAGATCCTATCCTATTTTCAAATCTCAAACTATTCACAGTGTGTTATACATACATAACTTTCAATACAACCTTTTATTAGTTGCTAAGTACACTAGGGAACTTCAATGTTCAGTGAATTTTACCCTCACTTCTACCTATTTCAAGACCTCTATAGTGGCATGGTGAGGGGGATTGGTAGTCTCAAGGATGGACTCTATATCCTCAATCCTTCAACACATGATGTTGCTTTCAGTTCTAAGTGTTTGTCTTCATCTACTCAACAACACACCAATGTTCTATGGCATCAAAGATTTGGTCATGCTCCTTTACAGTTTTACAGAAAATACCTACAATAAGACTACAAACTTTTTTTTTGTAATTGTCCTATTTGTTCCCTAGCTAAGCAAACTGGACTGTCATTCCCTACTAGCAATTCTAAATCTATTTCACTATTTGAACTTGTTCATATGGATGTATGTGGTCCATATAGGGTATGTACTTACAATGACTATAGATAGTTTCTAACCCTTGTTGATGATTACTTAAGAATGACTTGGACTTTCCTATTATGATTGAAATCTGATGTGTATGTTGTCTTACTAAACTTCTTGCAGCTAGTAGAAACTCAATTCTCTATTAAGGTTAAAATTCTTAGATCAATTAATGGTTCTGAGTTCTTCAACACTGCTTACTCTAGTCTATTTTCTTCTAAGGGCATTATTCATCAAAGCAGTTATGTACACACTCCACAACATAATCGTGTTGTGGAAAGAAAACACAAACACATGCTTAAAATTAGCAGGGCACTTAAATTCCAAGCACATATTCCTTTGAAATCCTGGGCGCACTATTTTGTTAGTAGCCACTTATATCCTAAACAAACTTTCTAGTTCTACTTACATGAAAAATCTCCCTATGAGTTATTTTATGATCATGTCTCTCAATTCACCCTTATGAAAACTCTAGAATGTCTTTGTTATGCCACTCAACCAAACTATCATGACAAGTTCTCCCATAAATCAATCCCTGGAGTATTTTTGGGATACTCTGACACTCAAAAGAGATACCACATCTACAATCTTGAAACTAACATTTTTATCACTAATAGAGATGTTATGTTCAAGAAAGACATTTTTCTTTCAAGTATCTAAGAACATAGTTTCTTCCAT
Organism: Anisodus acutangulus; assembly: GCA_029783415.1. Classification (NCBI taxonomy): domain Eukaryota; kingdom Viridiplantae; phylum Streptophyta; class Magnoliopsida; order Solanales; family Solanaceae; genus Anisodus; species Anisodus acutangulus. The sequence continues at coordinate 9,966,627 of CM056504.1, forward strand.
GTGCTCATCCATCCCCATTACAACCTTTTCATGATCCTCCTACTTCATCTCCTTCTCATATTTCTCCAACACCTTCTACATAATCTTTTGAGATTACAGATTTTCCTTTGACAAATGATATTGTCACACCACTAGCCATTAACTCTACTCTTGGTCCCACTACTTCACCTACCTTGCTTGTACTTGATCATTCTTCCACTGATTTACTTCATTCACCTATTTCTGATAATTCTTCTACTGCACCATCCACTTCTGCTACTGATCATACATTAGTTTATCATCATTCACCTCATGTTATTCCTCTTGTTGTACCATCCAGAAGATCAAGAAGAATCATTAAACCTGTTAGTTAACTCACTGACTATGATCATCCTCCACTCCCTTCTACCACTCCCTTCTACCACTCCTTATCCTATTAATCATTCAGTCTCCTATTCTCATCTTTCATATCACTTTCAATCCTTTCGTGTTAAATTTTCTACTGATACTGAGCCTGCCTCTTTCACACAAGCTTCCAAAGATAAGAGATGGATACAAGTTATGAAACTTGAGATTGATGCTTTAGAACAAAATCATACTTGGGAGTAGGGATGACAACGGATCAGATCTGGACCGGATCATACTAGATCCAGACCCAGATCCATTTTTCATACTTGAATCCAGATCCGGATTCAGATCCATCGGGTTCATAAAAATCATATCCAAATCCAGATCCATCGGATCCGCCGGGTCCACGGATCGGATCTGGAGCCACATGTAAAAAAATTTGCCTTGCTAAGAATTTTTTTTTGAACATTTTTACTTAGCTAACAGTTTACTGTGTTTCAATTTTGAAATGTTCATATGAGATATTTTGTTCGTTGTCTCATTTTGATTGTGAGCTATTAATTGAAAATGTTGGACAATGACAATAGTAGTGGAAAATGCTGACTAGTATTTTCACAATGCAGAACTTGCATGTGCTTGGAATCTTCACAAATGAAGTTAATATAATTTTAACTACTTGTCTATGGAGATGTTAGTCATTCACTAATATAACATTGATTTTATTATCGAAGTTACCTCTTTATTTTTTGGTTTTTGAGTTAACGCGGGGATAAATTAAACTTGTTTTGAGAATTAAACTTGCAAGGATGTGCTTAGCAATTTTAAGAAAATACTTATAAAATTACATTCTAGGTTATGAATATATTTATTAAAAAATGGATCCACGGGTCGGATCTGGACCGGATATGGATCTCAAATACAAGATCCAGATCCAAATCCGATCCGTCAAAAATGGATCCGGGTCCAATCCGGATCCGTCAGATCCAAATTTTAAAGATCCATATCCTATAAAACGGATCTGGATCCACCGGATCCGGACCGGGTCCAGGATCCGCTACCATCTATACTTGGGAGGTAGTGGATTTGACTGCAGGTAAGTCACCTATAGGTTGTAAATGGGTATATAAAATCAAATATCATGTTGATAGAATTGTAGAAAGGTTTAAAGCTAGACTAGTTATCAAGGGCTATACACAACAAGAGGAACTGGATTTCCATGATACTTTTTCCCTTGTAGCTAAGCTTACTACTTTCAGCACAGTTGTTGTTACTGCCTCACTTAAAACTGGCTTATTTTCCAAATGGACGTTCATAATGCTTTTTTAAATAGAGACCTTGATAGGAGGTTTACATGACTCTACCTCAGGGCTTTGGTAGTAAGGGGGAGACTAAAGTATGTAGACTACTCAAATCTCTCTATGATCTTAAACAAGCATCTAGACAATGAAATTTAAAGCTAACACAAGCCTTGTTAAGCACTAGTTTCACTCAAAGCAAACATGACTATTCTTTGTTCACTAAGGTTGTTAATGGCAATTTTATTTTGATCTTGGTCTATGTAGATGATTTACTTGTGACAGGTGATGATCTTAAGGAAATTCAAAATGCTAAAGCAATTTTGCATAAGACATTGAAATGAAAGACTTGGGTGAACTCAGGTATTTCTTAGGCATATAATTTTCCAGGTCAAATGAAGGTATCTTGATATCCCAAAGGAAATATGCACTGGAAATGATCTCAGGAGCAGGACTGGTTGGTTCAAAACCTAAGACTACACCTATGAAACAAACTGCGAAAGTTACAAGTATAGAATATGATGAATGCACTAAGAGTGATGCATACAATGCTACATATGCTAAGAAGGTTGTACATAATCTTATAATGAAGGACATGGGGAACTATCAGAGATTGGTTGGGACGTTGTTATACCTCACCATAACCAGACCTGACATTTCATAGACAGTTCAATGCCTAAGTCAGTTCATGATTGCTCCTAAGAAGTCTCACTATGATGCAGCTTTGCATGTAATCCAATATGTTAAAAGCAGATTGGACTTGGATTACTAATGTTAAGCAGTGGTGACCAACAAATACATTCCTTTTGTGACTCAGACTGGGCTGCATGCCCCATGTCAAGAAGGTCAGTGACTGGATATTGTATAAAATTAAGGACTTCATTGATCTCTTGGAAGGCAAAGAAGCAAAGTACAATGTCTAGAAGCTCAGCAGAAGCTGAGTATAGAAGTATGACACAAACAGTTGCAGAGTTGGTATGGTTAAATGGACTATTGAAGGAACTACAGATGGAAATTCAGATGCTAATGATGCTGAGGTGTGATAATAAGATAGCTTTGCAGATTGCTTCAAATCTCATGCATCATGAGAGGACAAAACACATAGAGATAGATTGCCACTTTATAAGAGAAAGGATACAAGAAGGACTGATCAAAATATCTTATATATCAGTGAAGATCAACCAACAGATATTTTGACCAAAGCCTTGGGGCATCATCAACATTGTGTTTTAGTATCCAAGTTAGAAATGAAAGACATTTTCCACCAAACTTAAGGGGGAGTGTTGAAGTGTGAAGTTGAGATGCTGGTGCAACATGCTAGTTGTACAATAGACTAGATTAGTTGTAAGCTTCTACTAGTAGTTAGTTGAGAATTAGTTAGAGATTTGTTATTAATGAGCTGACAGTTAGTTAGAGGAGTTAAGATATTTGAGCTCCAAGTCGGTTGATGAGTTGAGCTAAGAATATTCTTATATATTTGTATCTTGTAATTGTGACGATTCATTCAATTGAAAGAGAATAGATTTCTGCCAAAAATATCTCATTTCCTCTCTAATCTCTTCTCTGTTACTTCGTTCTTCTTCCCTTCTTTATCACTATTCTTCTCGAATCTCTTAATGTCATCAATGGTTGACATAGGCTAAGTTTTAACACTCTATAACAACACCGCATATAACAATATCTCTCTATAACAACTAAGTTTTTTCGGAACCGATTTATGTTATATTTTACTTCTCTATAATAACTTTTTATCTATACCAACATCTATCTTTATAATAACTTTTTACCTATACTAGCAACATCTATCTTTATAATAACTTTTTACCTATACTAGCAACATCTATCTTTATAACAATATGCTCTTCGTAAAATTACTCCTCATGTAATAGTTATCTTCTTTTTTTGGTAATATAATAATTAATCATCTTTATAAAAATAGAATATCTATGATTATCAATATAAGCACATATTTTTTTTTATTTTGATACTTTAATACACTATCTATGGCGTCATTAAAAGATTTTCCCGTGTTATACAAAATGTGATTAAGCTTGGGATTTGACAATTAAAAATATAAAAAATAGATTTTATGCATCTTTCTTGCCTATAATAGCAAAATATTATTTAAATGTCAATGCCGTTATAAACTTATAGGTAAATTAACAGTCATTAGCTGTGACAGCAAAATACTTATAGACGTTTATGCATTTGGCATAAACGTTTTCAGTAGTTACTAGTCAGGTTGTAAGTGTTGTACACTAACACAACTACTTTCTCTACATCAATGGATAAAACTGTAAGCTCTTACTTGATTAGTAGGACATCAAATCAATTTCTATATACGTGATCTTGATTTTCCTGTATAGAATTAATTTTTGCCACAAATAAATGTTACAGTAACTATGACAAAATATTACTGAAGTGAGATAGAAAAATCAGGATTCTCATAAGTATTATTCTTGGTCACTGAATTTAAATTGGATGTTGCCAATTATCCAAATGTTAGATGTACTTTTTAATTTGCTACATTCAAAAGGGAAGAAGATTTCTAACTTTGAGCTTTTGCCCATAGAAATTGTTGAGGTACTTCTTAACATTTAGGATAAAAAGCTGAAAAAGTTCCAAAAATAAGCATATGGTAATGATCAAAGGCCTTAAAAGGATAAGGTACAACCCTGCTATATGATTTTCTTATGATAATTCCCTATTAACAGTGTCATTCAACCCTACTTTAAAATTATAACACTCACTATCATAAGCAAGATGGATAGCATGTAATGGTGCTCTGACTATAGATTAAGGAGTTTGTAAGCTTATAAGCTTATCATAAAATAATTTATATTTATAAAATTTAATCTTATCTAATTAATTTAGAATTAAAAGTGAAGAAATTAATTTATTTGTCCTTGAATCACTTTGGAATTATTGTTTTTGCAATAACCCTTTCCTTATTAGTGTAAACAGTTTTAAGGACATTTAAAGTTTTTCATTAAAAAAATTAATTATGAAACATCTTTTTACTAAATACTTCGACCCTTACCATCACATTTGGTACTTCTATCCAAACGCTTAATAACTTATATGTTAAATCAACTTTAACACCCAAAAGTGCTTAGTAGTACTACTTAATAAGTTAATACTTATCAATTGATTATTCAATTTTAACAATATGTAGAAGTGCATACCAAACTCACATTGCATGGAGTGATGACAATTGACTATTCAATTCTGCCAGTGCACAATTGATTGTTCAAGGCCTAGCTTTCTCTCCCAATTTTCAATCGCTGAACAACCTAAATTTCATCCTGCTCTTGCTGTTAACAACATCAAGAACTTCATTCCCATAACCCTTGAGATGGAAAAAGTTCAGTATTCCTTCTGGGCGGAATTGTTCAAGATCCATTGTCGTGTGTACAAAGCCATCAATCACATCATCCCTCCTAAAAACAAGCCCACTGCCGAGCACATGAAGAAACATGATGGTTCTGATGACGAATTTTGATCACGATTAGATGCGGTTGTTCTACAATGGATCTATGACACAATCTCGAACGATCTTTTAAATATAATAATTGAAACCGATGCTACTGCACGACAAACATGGGAGTTATTGGAAAGCATCTTTCATGATAACAAGACACAACGTGCCTTGTATTTAGAAAATCAATTTAAGAACATTAAACATGACGATTTTCCTAATGCTTCGGCCTATTGTCAAGAACTTAAAATGATTGCCCATCAACTCTCCAACGTGGGTGCACGGGTCACAAATCAACGGTTGGTCATGCAACTAATTGCGAGTTTAAATGAAAATTATAACGGTGTCGCTACAATCCTCCAACAAAGTACTCTGTTGCCTCCGTTCTACGAGGCTCATTCGAGACTTATCCTTGAATAAATTCGAAAAACCAAATGGGCAGTGGCTAATGCTAGCACCGCCGACGCCGCCCTCCTTACCACCAACACCCCACCTGCCGACACAAGGGGCTCGATTTCTGGCCCATATCTACGGCAAGCCAATGATCCGAAATGAGGTCCACATCCACAATAAAGGAAAAAAGTTCAGCAAAAGTCGCGGTGGCCGAGGCGGAAGCAGTAGCAATGGCAGCAGAGGGCAGCCCTCGTGGGCCGGCAGCCACCCACAGTGGCACAACCTCCGTCATGGGTTGCATACCAACTGTGGGTAGCGTGGGGCCAACACGCGTGGGCTGCTCCACCTTGCCCCTACCCGACGGCCTCCTAGGACCAACCTCCTGCCTGACAGCCCCAACCCGGAATTCTCAGTGCACGTCCACAGCAGGCATACAATACACATGTCTCTCCTCCTTCCACCTACGCACCAACGGTTATTGAGGTGATAATGAACACGATGTCTCTCAATATTCCAGACGACAGTTAGTACATGAATACTGACGCCACATCTCATATGAAGGCATCCCAATGTACTCTCTCATCTTATTTCAATGTGAGGAATTTAAACCGTAATATTATTGTTGGTAGTGAACAAGACATTCACATTCGAGGTTATAGACAATCATCCCTCTCTCCACCACACCACCATTATCATTAAATAATGTCATTCATGCCCCGAAACTTATCAAAAATCTAATCTATGTACGTCGTTTCACAACCGACATTAATATTTCTCTTGAATTTGATCCTTTTGGTTTTTCTGTGAAGGACCTTCTGACAGGGATGCAAATAATGAGATGTGACAGCACCAGGGACCTTTATCCTATCACCACCACTGTCGGTCATCTAACCTACTCTCCATCAACCTTTATAGTTATTTCATCTGTTTTATTTCATAATAGATTAGGACATCTGGGAGACTCTGTTTTATGCTCCCTTACTAAAAATAAATTTATTGATTGCAAAAATATCTCTTGCCCTCCTATTTGTGAATCTTGTGTTTTTGGGACACATGTCAAGTTTCCATTTTATTCTTCATCCTCTTGTATTTTAATGTCATTTGATATCATACAAAGTGGTTTATGGACTTCTCCCATTTTAAGCACAGCCGGGCATCGATATTATATATTATTTTGGATGATTATTCGAACTTTCCGTGGACTTTTCCTATTGACAATAAGTCCCAAGTCTATTCTATTTTTTCCTCTAGTGCTTTAATTAAGACACAATTTGAAAAGAATATCAAATATTTTTAATGTGACAATGAGAGGGAATTCGACAATAAACAATTTAAACTTTTTTGCGCCAAACATGGTCTTGTGTTTCGATTCTCTTGTCCCCACACATATTCACAAAATGGCAAAGCCGAATGAAAAATAAGAACCATAAATAACTTAGTCCGTGCCCTCCTTGTCCACGCCTCTATCCCCCATATTTTTGGCATCACACTCTATCAGGAAACCTATCTCTTGAACAGTCTCTCAAGCACAAGTCTCTCAAGCACAAGTCTCCCACTCAAGTTCTCTATCTTCGGGATCCTTCCTATAAGCATTTACGAACTTTCATATGTCTATGCTACCCCCTTCATCCCTCCACCAAAATTAATAAGCTGCAACTTCGTTCTACCATGTGTGTCTTTCTTGGTTACCCATTTAATTATCGCGGTTACAAATATTACAACTTGTCTAGCTGAAAAATAATCGTTTCTAGGCATGTCATATTTGATGAGTCCCAATTCCCCTTTGCCAAACTGCATTATCTACCTATGAATTCCAATGACTTCTTAAATGATGGCCTCAATCCCCCTTTAATTCATCACTTACAAAATCAGTCGCAGTCAGTACCGTTACCGGCGCCTGACCCAATTCCCACCGTCCCATGTCGGGTAAGCCAACAAACCCAGCCACGGGGACCTCAGAACAGCTCTTATTGGCTTTCCGATACCGCTGCCTCCTCTCGGCCAGCAACCCCGCCACGTCTCCCCCATCCCGCTATAGCTTCTCGGCCAGCGCAAATGCCCCACCTTCCCGATCCCAGCTCACCCTAATTCCCTCTTAGCCAACAGTGTGCCCAGCCACATCCCGTCCACCCCCACGACACCCCTACGGACAATGGAAACTCGTGCTATGCTCGACATTTCCAAAACTAAACAACAATTTAATTTATCGACTTCGGTTGCCCCTTCATCTCTTCCTCACAATCCGAAAAATGCTTTATCCGATCCAAATTGAAAAATGTCCTGATTGACGAATATAATGCTCTTATTGAAATAAGACGTGGGATCTAGTGCCCCGTCCTCCTGATGCTAATGTTATTCGTTCTATGTGAATTTTCAACATAAAAAGAAATATGATGGTTCTTTGGAGAGGCACAAGGCCCGTCTTGTAGGTGATGGCAGGTCTCAACAGGTGGGAGTGAATTGTGATGAAACTTTCAACTCGGTGGTGAAACAGGCAACTATTCAGACTATTTTCAGTATTGCTTTGTCCAAATCATGGCATATTCATCAGCTTGATGTCAAAAATGTCTTCTTAAATGGGGACCTTCATGAAACCATTTATATGCATCAACCTATGGAATTCGGGAATTCAGTTCATGCAGAATATGTGTGTTATTTGAAGAAATCAGTCTATGGACTGAAATAGGCTCCTCATGCATGGTATTAACGGTTTGCTGATTTTGTATCCTCTATAGGTTTTTCACATAGCAAATTTGATCATTCACTTTTCATCTATAGCAAGGGTAATGACATGATATACATTCTGTTATATGTTGATGATATCATCCTAACTACATCTTCTGATGCACTTCCCCGATCCATTATATCACTCATTGCTTCTGAGTTTGTTATGAAGGATTTGAGCTCCCTAAGCTATGTTTGGGCATTGATGTTACGAGACATGCATGTGGATTATTTCTTTGTCAAAAGAAGTATGCCGAAGAGATTATTGAACTAGCATGCATGACGTCGTGTAAATTGGCTCCCACATCGGTGAACACTAATTCCAAACTCAGTGCCTCTTCAGGTTCTCCATATGCAGACCAGACTCACTATCACAGTTTAGCAGGAGAATTGCAGTATCTCACTTTCACGAGACTAGATATATCCTATGTCGTGCAACAAATATGCTTACATATGCACAACCCGAATGATGAATATATGAATGCACTCAAACGTAATTTGCGATATGTCCAAGGTACTCTCCACTTTGGCTTACACCTGTATACGTCCTCAATCTCTGGTCTCACCTCTTACATTGATGCTGACTGGGGTGGATGTCCAGACACTCGACGATTCACGTTAGGTTACTGTGTCTTTCTCGGAGATAACTTGCTTTCTTGGTCTTCTAAAAGACAACCTACTTTGTCTCGATCCAGTGCCGAAGCCAAGTACAAAGGAGTAGCGAATGTTGTTTCTAAGTCTTGTTGGATATGCAACCTTCTATTGGAACTTCATTGTCCAATCCGCAAGGCTACATTAGTTTATTGTGATAATGTAAGTGCGATATATCTTTTCGGAAATCCAGTTCAACATCAGCGCACTAAACACATTGAAATGGATATTCACTTTGTACGTGAGAAATTTGCTCTTGGACAAGTTCGTGTCCTTCATGTTCCTTCCCAGTATCAAATTGCTGACATATTTACTAAAGGACTTCCGCGCATACTCTGTGATGATTTCCGAGCCAGTATCAACGTACGTGAACCTCCCGCTTCAACTGTGGGGTGTGATAGAATATTACCGTATCATTGTATATCTTTTATATTTGATTAGTTAATATTGTCATTGTAATTAGTAAGATTAGTTACATAATTTGTAACTTTGTCAATAATCATGTATTACTATATATGTACATAATAATGAATTAAAAGGCAGATAACGTATTTCTTTAATTTTGACCAATTTCACTGTGCAAAAGGCATAAGGGACAATAGCCTCCACTCTTAACAATTTCTCGATAAAAATTCTCCACAAATAACCACACCCTTTGAAAATACACAATTGATTGTTCAAGGCCTAGCTAGCTAACCTACCCCTGTTTCTTTTCATTTTTATTTTTAATTAAAAATATCCATAATATTGATCATCCAAAATATAACTTAATCCAAATTATAAAGGTATGTCACTTTGATCTTCCTCACAGCCTAAAATAACCCACGATTGCTGTCCAGTGGGCCGGGTCGGCCCGATCTCGACCTGATCCGTCCCGCTATCCGCCCCGCTCCCCCATAAAAAATAAAAATTATCGGTGTCGGGGTTCGAACTCGGGGCGGGGCCTGAGATCGTCCCGCCCGTCCCGATCCCGACCCCGTCCCACCCCGCCAACCCCCCTTCCCCTTTGCAAAAATAATTGTTGCAACAACGGCTATAAAGGCCATTTTTTGCCCCCCACCCCATTAATATTTATTTTAACCCCTAAGTTAATATATTTACACTTTAACTCTATTTCTCAACTATAAATACCTCATTTTTCTCACAAATCTTCCTACAATCTCTGTAATCTCTCAATTTATCTCTCTACAATTCTACATTGCCTACTAAATATTATATTCTTTTGCTCATTTATAAGTTTGGGAGTAAAGTTGGCAACTAGCTTGAGGATCTTCCATCGAACAAAGTTTCAATTTTCAACCTCGATTACACGTCGACGTTTGGTACCTTCGTTCATTCTTTAAATTATTATAGTTACTTAATTTTAATTATCGCACTTAATTTCATTTACTTTAATTATTTATTTGCATAATTATAATGGAACACCTTGGACGTATGATTAAGGGTAAATGTAAGGGTGCTTCTTTTAGTAGGGGTAACAAGGGTAATGATACTTCTTCTAGTAATCTTATTCTTAGTCCCGATGATTTCATTAATTTAACTCATATAGATGAAACTGCTTTTTTTAATAATATACCATTAGATGGTGAGGTAGATGAACCAAACTTTAATTTAGACGATAATCTAGATCACACACCCACTAGTGCACCTCAACCTCAGGTTCAGACTGAGTCTCAGCCTCAAACTGAAACTGGAATGCCTCTTATTCCCCCTAGTATGAGTTGAGGCCCCACACAACGAAAATTAAAATAAACTGCATGAGATTTTTTTTATAGGGACCAAGAGAATCAACTAGCTAGATGTAAAATTTGTAAAAACATTTATAAATTTAAAACCGAAAAAGGTCAAGGTAGACGGGAGGTTTATTGAGACATGTACAAGGCGAGCACACAACTAGGTGGAATCAATACCAGGCTAAAAAATCGGGTGTGCTAATGCCATCTAAGTCGGGGTCAAATTAAGCAGACGACGGGGGGAATTTTTTTATCATAAATATGATAAAACCAAAGATAGGAAAAATATGGCAAAATTAGTTGCAGTGGAGGGTTCTGCCTTTTTCATTTCCTTCATATCCTAGTTTTATTCATTACATTTGAGAAACATATAATCCTGCTTTTAATGGTTTTCCTAGATCAACTGTTAGAAGGGATGTTTTTAAATTTGCAAGTGAATACAACAATATTTACGTTATGCATTGTATCATTTTAATGGCAAAGTGACTATCACTTCTGACATAGGCCGTAGTATTAACGATAATGATTATTTAACGGTAACATGTCATTGGATAGATCAAAATTGATCTATGCAAAAATGTATTTTATCATATAGATATATTGATGATAGACATAGTGGAAGTTTTATTGCACAAAATATTAATAAAATTTGTGATTATTATGGAATAATTGATAAAATTATGACTATTACATTAGATAATGCTACATTTCCGACACTAGCAAAGATGACTCGATATGTGTTGAACATTCAAGCATCATCAACATCGTCTGTAAGCGTTTTTTTTGTTGGAAGATTTCAAATAGGAGAGCACATACATTCGTTGACGGGAGACACATTGGAGATTGCAGTTCTATTCAGAGTTGGATTCGAGCGGAGCGTAGAATGTACGGTCAATCAGAGATCAACGAAGTAAAATGTGCGATCAACTGTCGGGACCCGCCCCATTGGACACCCCTAGATTAGACTGTCGGACATTCTTTCTTCTAATTGATAGCACACGAGCTGCAGTTTAATACAATTTCTTACATCTATATTGGGGAAATTTAGCCAGACAGGTGACATCTTAATGGGGCACCACGTGGAATATGGGTGTGTGGGGGTTCGGGGGTGCGAACTAAGAAGTCATGATTGTGTTCCGGGAGGCAAAATATATCAAACGGGAACAGGGGAGCCCGGGGACACCACACAGCTGGCCTCCATCTTCACCAACTGGCGTCACATCTGTCAGCCTCATATTGCACACCACAGCAACGTTTGAACTGTGTACATGTCACATCAATAGTACTTTTAGGTTGAAAAGTCTAGGGTTAGATAGTTAAAGAATCCTTCTAGGATAAGAATTTAGATCCCATATCTCACACTTATAAGTTATAACCCTAGCAACCTCTTCGAATGTACAGATCATTTCACTTATAGATTCATCCGTATTTTATATCATTGTCAACTCATTATTCACAAGCCATTACTTGATTGTCATCGGGCTCTCCTAGAGCTTTAAGAAGAATTTGTGATGAGATACGATTCAGTTGTCTTTAATCCATTACAAAATAAATTTAATTAAATATCCTAAAAATCATTTTTTAGTGATAAACAACATCAAGGAGTAACTCTTCCTAATAGATTGATTGAGATTATCAAAATCATCAAGGAAATTCTGATATTTTATATATGTCAATAGGAATTTCGGAAAAGGGTCAAAATGTCTTTAAATTATGTGAAATTGAATAAAATATTCTTCATAGTTTGATCCAAAAATGCCCTTGTAGTTACTTAATTGGGTAAAAAATGCTCTTTTTTAATAATTTTTTTTCTCTTTTTAAACAAATTCTTTTTCTAATAAAATATTATTTTTAAAGATCAAATTTTAAAACAAAAGAAACAAGGAAGGGATTCTTTGAAAATAATATTTTATTATAAAAAGAGTGTGTTTAAAAATAATATTTTATTAAAAAAGGACATTTTTGACCCTTTTTCATAGGAATTTTGATGAATTAATTAGTTAATGTTGCCTCAGCATAGGCTTTGATATATATCATGTTCTTAAGAAGATGTATTTCGTTTAAAACGTTTTACATTCAATCAAATATCATATCTACACAATTCTATTTGGCTGATATTGGCTCAATTCAATGCCTTTTAGCCTTTGGTCAAATTTGAATCTTTGCTGGTGATATATCCCACCTTTTTCATTCTTATATAGGGTTGTCCAGTGGGTTGGGTTGGCCTGATCCTGACCCGGCCCACTTACCGTGCCGACCCGTCCCATCCCGCTTGCCACCCCGACCCGTCACGATCTCCCATATAAAAAATGGTAGCGGGGTTTGAACTCGGGACAGGACTAGAGCTCGTCCCCCCTCCCCCCCTTCCGACCACCCCTCGTCCCGACCCCCTGCAAAAAATAACTGTTGCACAACGACTAAATTTAGATTTTGGCCGTTGTGCAACGTCTATAACGACCATTTTGGCCTCCCCACCCCATAAACCCTCTACCCCTTTAATATTTATTTTTAACCCTAAGTAAAATAAACTTTAACCCTATTTCTCAACTATAAATATCTTATTTTTCTCACAAATCTTCCTACCATCTCTCTAATCTATCTATCTATCTCTCTACAAGTCTACTGTCTACTAAATAATTTATTTTATTTGCTTATTTATATCAAAGTTCAAAAATTGAGAGTGAAGTTGGCAACTAGCTTGAAGATCATCCATCGAGCAAAGTTCCAATTTTCAACCTCGATTACACGTCTACGTTACATCGGCGTTCGACACCTTCGTTCATTCTTTAAATTATTATTGTTACTTAATTTTAATTATTGTACTTAATTTCATTATCTTTAATTATTTATTTGCATAATTATAATGGAACGAATTGGACGTTTTATTTCTGGTAGAGGTACTAGGGGTAACATGAGTAAGAGTGCATCTTCTAGTAATTCTAATTATGATGATTTCACTCATGTAGACGAAACTGATTTTTTTAGTGTTAATATTAATATACCATTAGATCATGATGTATATTCTACATCTGAACCAGACTTTAATTTAGAAAATGAATTAGAAGATAATGTAGATAACACACCCATTAGTGCACCTCCACCTCAAGCTCAGATTGAGTCTCAGCGTGAAAGTCAAACTGGAATGTATTCTATTCCCCTTAGTATGAGTCGATGCCCAAGATAATGAAAATTAAAATCACCTGCATGGAATATTTTTGATAGGGACATTAATAATCAACTAACTAGATGTAAAAATTTTCAAGAAGTTTATAAATTTAAAATCGAAAAAGGTCAAGGTGGGACAAGAGGTTTAATGAGACATGTAGAAAACTCTCACAAAGCAAGGTATAACCAATACCTGACTGAAAAATTGGGTGTGCCAATGCCTTCTGAGTCGGGAGAAGGTTCAAGTAAGAATTATAAAAGCAACATATATGGTCCACATAGTTTCTGTTCTGTTAGTAATATGGTGTAGTATCCGAAAGGTTAAACTAAAAGAAGGCTGAGTTGAGAGATGACTCTCTATCCCCGACCAAGTACATAGTTGAATTAACCCGATGACAGGGGAAATTATAGGTCCTAAATATGATAAACACAAAGATAGGGAAAATATAGCAAAATTAGTTGCAGTCGAGGGTTTGTCTTTTTCATTTTCTTCCTCTCCTGGTTTTATCATTACATTAGAGAAACGTATAATCCTGCTTTTAACGGTTTTTCTAGATCAACTGTTAGAAGAGACGTTTTTAATTTTGCACATGAATATCAACAATATTTACGTTATGCATTATATCATTTTAATGGCAAAGTGACTATCACTTCTGATATAGGGCGTAGTACTGACGGTAATGATTATTTAACTATAATATGTCATTGGATATATCATAATTGGTCTATGCAAAAACGTATTTTAGCATATAGATATATTGATAATAGGCACATTGAATTTTTTATTGCAAGAAATATTCATGAAATTTGTGAATATTATGGAATAACTGATAAAATTATGACTGTTACATTAATGTTACTTCTAATGATTATGCTGTAAACCTTTTAAAAACTCGATTAACTCCATCTTTTTCCGATAATTTTCATATAAGATGTGCATGCCATATTTATAACTTAGTTGTAAAGGATGACCTAAAACTTTTTGAAAACATACTTGATAAAGTACAATTTGCTATAAACTTTATTTTTAAAGGTAATAAAATACAAAGACGCAAAGAATATAAAAAACTTGTCATGATTGTGGATTACCTTATAGAAAAATTTCAGAAGAAGTAGCGACTATGTGAAATTCTCTGTATGAACAACTACGTGTTGGTCACGAGTATAGAATACCTATAACTTTATTATTTAATGCCCATAATCAAAATCCAAGGGATATGCTAATGATTGAGAAATTTTTTTAGAACTTGTTGGATTTTTAGAGAAATGTTTTCTAGCTACTAAAGAATCTTCTTGTATTTATTATCCTATTATTTCAACTATGTTATTTTTATATAGCTCTAATATTTTTGTTACTTACAGAATATATGCAAAAATCATCTTACGCTCCATCTATTAAAAAATGTTTACAAAATTTAAAAAATACTTTTTTCTTATTCCCACTATTTATATTATTGGTGTTGTATTAAATCCGACTATTAAAGTAGAAGGTTGTAAAGAACTTGTTAAAATGATTTATGAAAGTATAGAAATACTTCCACCTCCAAGTCCAACAGACCCAAATAAAGAACCAACTCACGAACCAACTAAAGAAGAAGTTACGCGCATACACATTGAATGCAAATATATATATATATATATATATATATATATATATATATTATCAAGAACAAAGTGTAAATAATCAACCGGCTTTTGCACCATCTTCTACTTCGCTGCAACCTTATAAAAGATATGTTGTTTCTACCTCAAGTATTCAAGGCCTTAGAAATATAATGTATAGTGGTTCAACTTCTTCACAAATTAGCGAGTTTGATGTTTATGTCTTGCAGGGTGTTGTACCGTACAAAACAATTGTCAATGAAGGTGGACGTGAAGACTTGTTGAGATACTGGATGGAGAATGAGAAGTCATTTCCGACACTAGCAAAGATGGCTCGAGATGTGTTGAATATTCAAGCGTCATCAACAACTTCGGATAGCACTTTTTCTGCTGGAAGGTTTCAAATAGGAGAGCATAGACACTCATTGGCCGGAGACAGTTTGGAGATTGCAGTTTTATTCAAAGATTGGATTCGAGCGGAGCGTAGAAGGTGTGGTCAACCAGAGATCAATGAAGAAAAAGACTACAACTACAACAGCGACGTCGAACAATTTGACTAACAACTTCTAATTCCGACAGAAGATCCTCAAGAGATTGTGAGGAAATTAGAAAGAGTATGGTTGAATATGTAATTTTTTTAATGGTAATTTTACTATGTGATTTGAAACTTTTGAACTACGAAACAAAGTTGCAATTTTGAAATTGTATTATAAAAAAAATTATATTTCTATTAAATAATATAAGATGCACAAAAATAACATTGGGATATTTTTATTCACTATCTTGTTCAATTATTTAAGTGTTTAAATATATATTTTTTAAAATTAAGTGTCTAAAAAAATCCCTCAAATTCCGCAACCCGAACCGACCTGACCCGTCCCGTCCCCCCGAATCCCGGCCCCTCTTCCGGCGGGATGTGGGATGAGACGAGACCTCTTCCCGTCCCGCCGGATCCCAATCCCCCCCCCCGCCCGTCCCGCCAGAGCCCGTCCCTCTGATCTCCTACTGGCCCCGCTCGACCCTACTTAACGCCACCCCTAGATTTAATTGGTATACTCCTCCATTCTCAAACTATTTGTCGTGATTTCTAAATATAGTTGTCTCAAATTATTTTTCATCTTAGAAGTTCAAGACAAAATTAGTTATTTGTTTCCCATTTTACCCTCAGTAGTAATTGATCTTGAAGACTACAAACACCTCAATTACGGGAAATGACACATAAATAAAGTAAATATAAATTGAAGAGAAATTATATCTGAAGACATAAATAAGAATAAAATAATCAAAATTCTTTCTAATTAAATTTTTTTAAATGACATATAAAAGAAAAATATAATAAATAATTTGAGACATGGGAGTACTAATTTTTCAAATTTCATAGCAGTTTCATGTGGTCCACCAATATTTCTTTTTGATAAAGAAATAGTAACTAATTACTCTTGGCTTTGCATTTCGGGAAGAGAGAACTTTATTTCTAACTTTAGGAAGTCATATATAGCGCCAAGTTTCCTATTAATTAACTAAAATGATTCATGTAGTTGATAAGTGGGCAGTTTGGATTAACAGTAGTTTATATTGAGTAGAAATTACTAATGTATAATTTGATAACATGTGCAGCACGTACAATGACTACTCCTAACTTTCACATAACTTTTTTATAAAAAATAATGGCCATTCCCCAAGTCAATACTTTGGAACTCTAGAATTTTTTTCCGGTTTATTTGAATTTTCTAAACTTGGTATTTACAAATGGAAAGCACGAGTTGGTTGAATGTTAAGAAGCAATTGAAAGTCAAATATGTTTGCTGGCCTCTTTACTTTTGATAGTGTATGGACTTGAGAGATTCCAAGTGGTCAAGAGGTATAAAAAAGACAACGTGAGTGGCTCGGAGGAAGAAAATTAAGCAAGAGCTAGTTTGGGTAAATATTAACCTACACTCGATATTTATATTAAATTAAATAATTTATTTTAGCAATTCCAATTAAAGTAATAAATGTTCTTATAAAAGACGTATGTGTCTATATCATTTCATTAATTTAACATAAATATCGAGTGTAGCTAAATATTTATCGCATTAAACTTAGGCTCAAGAGCGAGTCTCATCACAAATACAAAATTTCCAATTATATGAGGAAAACTTTGTCCTTTTTTCGTGGTTCAAAAGGCAATGAGAAGAATCTACACGATTAAGTAGGGGAACAATTTTCGTTGAAAAAAAGAGTAGAGGGAACCATTTAGGTTAAAAAGGTAAAGTGGCTAGTGCATGCATTCATAGTTGACGTATAATATTAGTGGTCTACTGAACATGACAAAAACATGTGAACCATAAGTATGGTGGTCGTATGGTGAGGTGGGATAATAGAATTTATATATATATATATATATATATATATATATAAAATGTCATAAACACGCGTTTTTCAAACTTTCCAATTCAACTTTTTCTACTGGAATTTAAGAGCGTTAATTTGCAGGCATTTGGTTACGAGGAATTTTTAATTTTTTATATGTATATATTACATGTTGAATTCACTTGAATTCTTCGTATATTTACTTTTTTTTATATTTTTTACTTTCTCTAATAAAAATCATGACTCCGACGACCACTGACGTGAATATAAGCCTTATTGACTTTTAAAGTGATTTAATTATCTGAATATATTTGAACCATGTCAATGAATAGTACAACTTATAACTCTTACTCAAATTAATAAGATATGATTATAGCAACTTCGTTTTAGGGGTGAAGGAAAACAGAAATAGTATTCTGTCAAGTGCAAACTTTAATCCAAAATGTCAAAATAAAAATCTGTTGGCTATCATTATATTCTATAAAGGTGAAAATACAGTCACGGACTTGATTTCCTTATACATAAATTATTTAACGTTAATGACTCACCCAATCTTCTCTTTTTATGAGTCGTTATCGTGGTTCTAATTAGCAGCTAGTAGTTAAGTATGAGTTACAATAGTTTAACTGAAAAATATTAAAAGATGTAGAAAGTACACCAACGAAGGATTACGGACTATTCTATTTTTGAAGTACGTATATTACACAGGGAAAAGTTGAACAATTATTAGTGTAAGGCCAAAAAAAAAACATCAACTCGCATGTGCTAGTGATATTGGACACCCTAATTATATTGTTCAAACTTCAAAACAGTTCATGTGGTCCAACTATTTCTTTTTCGTAATAACAGAAAGACTAATTTTCTTGGCTTTGCATTTCTTGAAAGGGCAAATTTTTATTTTCAAACTCAAAATTTGAATGATAATCCCTCTGACTCATTTTATTCAACACCGCCTGTTTAATTGGAAGCAAAATTTTCTATCTAAAAGCTTAAACTGCACATTCTATATAGACACTATTAGAAATAGAAGTTTTTCTCACTGATGAATCAGTGAAGAATTTGTGTGAAAAACATGATTTTTCCGCCTTATTCTCGCAGAATCAGCTCATTGGAAAAACGTATGATGGAAAATAGCTTTTCATTGAAATTCTAAAAAAAACCTAAATTTTTCGTGTGAAAACATTACTATTATTTTTGTACTGATTCAATCAAAACATCTATACAAATAACCATCGAATATTTTTCAATGAAAAAATTGTGATTTTCTAGTAGTGACGAGAAACACTAGCTTCATCCTGATTCAAACGTGCCACTCTTTTTAAACTCTATAAAGTCAAAGCCCAAGTTCCTATTAAATTTGAAATTAGTAATGTAACATGTAGTTGGTTAAATGAGAAATTGGATCAACATTATTTGAGCTGAAAAAATTAAACATATAACTTCATAACATGTGCAGCATGAATTGGATAACTACTCCCAACTCTCTCATAACTTATCATAAAAATGCCATTTCCGCAAGTCAACACTCTGGAACTCTAGTATGTCCTTTTTCTTTTAATTGGTATTTTTCAAATGAAAAGCATGAATTAATAATGGAGTGTTAAAAAGAACTTGAAATTCAATGTATGTTGCCTTTTTTGGACATATCACTAGATTAACAATCAATGTATTGAGGTTCGGAAAAAGATTATTCACATTCGATATTTATATCAAATTATATTAGTTAATCATGATTATATGATATATTGAGATAAAATTAATTATATTTAAGTGATAAAAGTATACCTAAAAGACACATATTATACATTCATTAGTTTGATACATTGAGAATACACTGATTATGTTGTTGTTGCTAGTTTGATAAAAATGCATAGTGTATTAAGAGTCTCTCATCGAAAATAGAATGAAAATTTGGACTCATTATATGGATTTGGACGAGGGTAGAATTGTCCAAGTCCATATAATGAGTTCAAATTCTCATTCCATTTCCGATATGAGATTCTTAACATAGTGTAGGTCGTGCTCGTATATATTTATCTATTTTTATTTCGTTTTTTGACTTTTCAGCGAAAACAACTGTAGTGCAAATAGTGGATTGCACAATTAAAGTTTCCATTGTATAGTGATTATTGGATTCACTATTTAACGATTTCTCAACGCGCATTTGAGTGGAAAATAATTAGTCATGTGATATACTTTTTCTGTTTGTATTTTTAAACTTTTCGTTCCTCAGTTCTCATGTGATTAATTATTTATGAATTTGAATACGTCATGGATAAAGACCACTTTATCTTTAAATAATTATTAGGTAGAAAAAAAATATTTGTGGCAGCACCTGATATTTCGATGTAGTTATGTTTCTGCTACAAATGAATTGTTTGATCTAAATCTGTTGTCACAAAAGAAAAGACGAGGCAGACCATTTTTTTTAATCTTCTACAAGATGGACATTGTAAAGTGCCACGTTTTTAATATTTACACTTTTTAAAAATTCAATTTTACATTCAACGGGGTGAGATTTAAAAAGAATCTATAACAAGTGTTTAAGAACATTTAAATAAACCTTTTAAGAGTTTCAAACATTTTCTGTTAGATGCTCAAATTATTTTAGAAGAAGTGCGCAATTCGCCGTTTGAAGGACCGTTAGACCATTATTTAAGTATAGCCGAAAATCACTAAGTACGAAAACTTTTCTTTTATCGCGCAAACAGAAGTCTCACGCAACTAATTTCAATTAAGTGAGGCATATAAAATCAGTTGTGTGAGGCATATACTAAAAATTTTCTTGTCGCATAGCTTCAATCTAATCTGAATTTACCTTTAACTAGACCTCGATGTTCTTCAGCAAATTAGGCAGGTTACACTTTGGAATTGAAGTCGAAAACTTGGCACAAACCCACGATATAAATCGAAATAGATTGTTATCTTACATGTCCAAGGGAAAAGGTGCGAGAGGAGGTTAGAAACTTATGACTTTTGACTTATTTTAATTATTTTTAACTTCTTTTAAGCGCCTTTTATTTTTGTCAAACACTTAAATAAGCTGAAACGCTTTTGTCAGAAGTTTACCAACACTAACTATAAGTTAAATAGTTTGGGAAAATTGAATATAGCTTAAATATCTGGGTGGAAACTAGCCATCCCCTGAAACTTTTACAAGTATTTCTGTATCCAACAGCAGTTAATAACCTCTCTCTGGAAAAGGATTTTGGGCACATGGAGAATGTCTATCTGGACCAAGTATGAGTATTATAACCACTCGAAGCATATCTGTATCAACAAGACTTGGTTATTGCTCAATAAAACACATTAGTTGGGACGCATATTTGTATCAAGGTCTCCTGGCCATGCCAATATTTGTTACCATCGGACTTATTTTATCAGACTTCCCATTGCTCTTAACACCAGCAACAATTGCTACAAGCTCATCCATCTTCCCATTTATCGTAGCTTCCGTGACAACAGGAACGGTTTCACTTTCCCTCCCGTTGCTCCTCAGAGACTTGATAGTTTCTTTCTCTGCAATTTTTAGCGATGTGCCCCTCCTTTCTGTTAATGTCAATTTAGTATCATCAATGAAATAAGCACAATAATATAATAATAACTCAAGATAACTTGAAATCAACAACAATGAATTCAGCAAATTGAAAACACATACTAACTTGGTGTCGATAGAGGCCTGTTTGATGCAGTGTCCTAAGACAAAAATTCGCCCCCACTTATGCTGTAGTTTTACTGTTAAACAGAGCAATATACAGAAGTATATATCACAGGTATACAAAAGCAGTGGACCAACAAAGCAGGGCAGTGGCCCAAAACCGACAGTGGCCAGTAGGCCCAGTTCGGAAGCCCATCACGAGCAGTGGCTTCAGAAAGCAGTGGTGTATATATGGAATGTATATTGTTGATATATTGTAGTGTAAATGTTACCTTAATTAGTCTTGTACATTTACCATAATTGTATAGTTAGAATTATGGTAGAATAAGGTTTTAGAAATAGAATAGGAATAAGATTCTCCTATTATGGAAATATGTAACTTGTATATATAGCCTTTCAATTAATGAAAATAATCAAGGGGATTATTTCTTTCATGGTATCAAGAGACTAGGTTTTACAAAAAAAATTCTCTCCCAATTTTTTTTGACCATTCTCGGCCGAGAACCCCCTCCCCCTCGGGTTTCTCATCTACTTAACTTTTGCATCGCTTATGTCCACGCATTAACTATCATGGCATGGCAGTTCGACCAAAGGGTCACACTTTACATTACGTCAATACGACGACATAAATCAGGCGCCCACCTCCTAATGCGGGTATTTTATCTTAAATCAGGCGCCCGCCTTCTAATGCGGGTATTTTATTTTAAATCAGGCGCCCGCCTTTTAATGCGGGTATTTTATTTTAAATCAGGCACCCACCTCCTAATGCGGGTATGTTATTTTAAATTAGGCGCCCACCTCCTAATGCGGGTATTTTATTTTAAATCAGGCACTCACCTTCTAATGCGGATATTTTATTTTAAATCAGATGCCCACCTCCTAATGCGGGTATGTTATTTTAAATTAGGCGCCCACCTCCTAATGCGGGTATTTTATTTTAAATCAGGCGCCCACCTCCTAATGCGGGTATGTTATTTTAAATCAGGCGCCCACCTTCTAATGCGGGTATTTTATTTTAAATCAGGCGCCCACCTTCTAATGCGTGCATTTTATTTTAAATCAGGCGCCCACCTCCAAATGCGTGTATTTTATTTTAAATCAGGCGCCCACCTTCCAATGCGGGTATTTTATTCTAAATCAGGCGCCCACCTTCTAATGCGGGTATTTTATTTTAAATCAGGCGCCCACCTTCTAATGCGGGTATTTTATTTTAAATCAAGCGCCCACCTCCTAATGCGGATATTTTATTTTAAATCAGGCGCCCACCTTCTAATGCGGGTATTTCAATTTAAGTCAGGCGCCCACCTCATAATGCATGTATTTTTATTTAAGTCAGTCGCCCATCTCCTAATGCAGGTATTTTATTTTAAATCAGGCGCCCACCTTCTAATGCGGGTATTTTATTTTTATTTTTTCCATTCAAGGCGCCCACCTTCTAATGCGAGTACTTTATTTTAAAGTTTAAACTGGCGCCCACCAACGGCGTCATCTGCACAACATTTGAGAAATGACATCATTTTAGTATTCTCACATACCCATTGTATGCAACAGTTATGCACTAACTTTTGTCTTAGCTCTAGTCCGCAGGAGTTTGAATCGGCGGGAGCTTTCAGCACAACATGGAACTATCTCTTACGGCGAACCGATGCAATTTGGTCAACGACCTACTTCGAACGTCGATGCGCTCTTTCCCAATATGTTGCCACATCTGCAACCAGTGTCGTCATAACCCGACACTGGGGCAATATTTCTTGAATCCGCACCAACTTTTCCAATTTCTTCTCCCTAGGAATTCTATTTCTACCCATGCATTCCCAATCTTCCTTTGAGTCCCGATGATCAGGACAAAATTGGCTACTCAGTCAACTTCTTTGTCTGAAAATTCTTTCATTGTTTCCGGCCAAAGAGGGGCATCTGTTGACACCCAATTTTGTCCCATCTTTTTCGATTCATTTGCAATTTTAAATATTTTTTGACACCTCAAAAAACATTTTTTATATATATACATATAGGCATGTACACACACACACACACACACACACACACACACACACACACACACACACATATATATATATATATATATATATATATATATATATATATATATTATTCTCAATATTGTTGTTGTTGTTATTATTATTATTATTATTCGTATTTCTACAACCATTTGCCTTTTTAAATCATGATCGTAGTTTCTATTGGAATATTCTATATTATTTTATTTTTAGCAAAAACGACATCGTATTTCTTTATTTTTTTAAATTATTTTATTAAGCATTTCAAAAATATTATGTTTTATTATTACCACATCTTATACTATTTTCTAAATAATTCTACATTTTTTATTCAAAGCTTTTTTAATATTAAACCCCTTTTATATTTTTTAAATCCATAACCCATTTCATTTCCCAACCCAAAACAATTTCCACCCAAACTAATTTCACCCAAAAACCCATTTTCGCCCAAGCCCAACCGATCACCCCACTTATCCCCTACCCGCAGCCCAATTCGGTCGGCCCAAACACATTCCCCTTCTTTTCTTTACCCCCCAAACCCAACACCCAATTTAAAATGGGGCGACCAATCGACCACCCCTATACCAAGCCCAACCCGTCGACCAAACCGAAACCCCTTTAAACCTAAAACCCAATCCCAAAATCATCAAAAAAACCAGAACCAAAAACCACCGGCTACACCTTCAAACCGACCCATCTCCATCACCAACACCCTTTAACCCGTCGGATAATCGCCCCTTCACCTGCCACCGCCGCCTTGTCCTATCATTTATCACACTTTTTCATCCCTTCACACCTTTCGAAGCTTTTCAAAGCTTTTGTAAAGGTCTATTGAAACCTCTGAGAAGGGAGCAACGATAATA
The DNA here is from genome assembly GCA_029783415.1 of Anisodus acutangulus. Taxonomy (NCBI): domain Eukaryota; kingdom Viridiplantae; phylum Streptophyta; class Magnoliopsida; order Solanales; family Solanaceae; genus Anisodus; species Anisodus acutangulus. The sequence continues at coordinate 9,990,886 of CM056504.1, forward strand.
TCCCTTGGTCTCAAGCTCGTTTTGCCTTTAAATCAATAGGTAATGGCGGCACCTCTGTCCCAACGCCCCCATTCTTTCCAATCACCTTTGAAAAGGCAGGAATTCAGACCATTTTCATCATTTCCCCCCTCTTTTGGTTGGAATTCAAATTTCAAATATCAGCTTCTTGAGGTCTCAACTCCGTGCTATAAATCCAGCCCTTGGGGTTGTGTTTAAAGGGGGGATTTTTCGGACACAAAAAGGGTTGTTTTTCAAAGCTGTTAACTAAGAAAAGGCGATCTTTTCTAGCGCCTTTTTAAAGTTTTTCAGAGGCTTCTGGTTAAAAATTCTCCCCTTTGTTAAACAAGTTTTGAATCCAAAAGAACTGAAAAATCCATTCTTTTACTCTCGTTTCCGGCTCGGCAAAGCCATAAAATATTTAATCTCTTGTTCTTTTCAATCGCATAAACAAACTTCTCCGAGCGGGTCGACGATTTGAAACACTCCTCGGTTCGCTGCCCGGAGAAGGTCAGTAAACACAAATTCCTCTTTTTTAACTTTCTGCATTTTATGTGTCTTATTAATGATTAGATGATAATGTAGTGACCATTCATGTTGTAGTGTCTAAGTATGTTTGTTCATGTTAGCTATTAATGTTTAGAAATACTTTTTGTTAAATGATTACTATTGTCTCGAATGATTAGAGTGTTTTGATTAGTTAAATGGTTGCTACTGTGTTTGTTTTGTTAACCTATCTAAGTGACTATCAATACCTAAATGTGTTGTGAACTATGTGCATGTTTGTGAACCTGTATGCCTGAGTTAGGATAGTCAAAGAAGATGAGAGATTTTGTGTGCATGCTTTGGTTTTAAAAATGATCCTGTATATTTGGAATATCATATGCGGCTAGTGGTATAACTCATTTCTATGTGTTTTAAAGGGTCACTGAATTGTATGCTAGTGTGTGCTATCCAGTAAGTGTCAAGATGTCTCATCCTTTAATGTGAAAACCTCCTGAATCATGACATGCCACTGACTTGTCTAGTTTGGTTCTACTTAGACCATGCCTAGGCTACTATTTGGACTATGTTGTGCTATGATAGGAGTACCTACATGTATGCTAGCCTGATTAAGCAGTGTTCTGCCCCAGTATGTTACATTGACTAGTGTCCAGCATGAATATGTCCATATATGTGTAATTAGACCACCAGTGGTTCTGTATAATCTAAGATATTATTTCTAAAGAGTCAGTTAACTATTTCTGCATGTTTAGCTATGTTTGATGAGCTGAATATACCTTTGCCTTGCCTAGTATGTCTAATAAGTAGAATATGTTATGAGTTATTCCTCCAAGTGTCAATATGTCCAATATATAACAGAAAATGGTCTTGTGTGCTTAGTATAGCCTAAATGATTCTGCACCTCTTTGAAATTTTGTCTTAAATGGATATCTTCCTATCTCCATGTCCTAAAATGTCTTCTGAACTAATCATCTATATGTCTTTATCTATCTAAATGCTAAATTGTATCCATGATAGCATATAATACCTTATGAGTAATTTGGGTTACCATATTAGCGTGTTGACTGATCTGGGCATATGTATGTATTTAACTAGTCCCAAATTGATGGTATGCTTGGTATTTCTATTCTTTACCATGATTATATCTCCGTGACAACATGTGTTGTTCCTATGTTAGGCTCATGTGTATTCCACAACTATGTATTTGTCCTTGATCACTTAGTATAAGACTATTATTATGCAATATAGAAGCCTTCCTTGAGTCTTGTTGTGTCCTGCTGGGTTTTAACTAAGTAAAAACAAATATTTAATCTAGTTTGAATGATTCCTAGTTTGCAGAGATTGCATGTTGAGATGGTCAAATCTTTGCTAATAAACCCACTAGTTTAATCACATGTCTATTTGCTTGGTCCAATGTCCCTATGTCTGTGTGAAATTTCTCTTATGCCTTCTAAACTAACTACGTTTTTGGTTTGTTTGTCCTAATGTAAAGTGTCCCATGATAGCATTACCTTATTCACTAGATCATTTCACATCTATTGAGATTACATGAATCATACATATGCTAGCATGTCCCCATAGTCTACTCATGTGCCTATCCTATCTCTATGAGTGTCATCCTGATTGAGTCTAGTTTAAAATATGCTAAGTTATGCTTCCCTGTGATTAACTCTATTCTTTTTATGTAATTCAGACCATGTAGTGATATATAGGCTAACTGAGTGTTATAAGTGTCATAGTTTGTTTAGAGATGATATGTATAAGCTGTCATGTGGACTGATAACTTGCTTTCTATAAAGAAGTGTGCAACTAGCTTGTGTCGCCTGATTATCAGTGTGCTTATGCATGTACGCAAGCAATTGAGTGTCTATGTCTATGGATCTCTTCTCCTTATCCCTCATGGCATGCTCTACTTGTTCATTTTTGCCTAAGGTATAAAATTTGAATATGATCATGTCGTCAGTCTAGCCTTAATAGTTTGAATTATTTAACTTCTAGTACATTATTCCTTACCTGGTATTTATCTTCCCTCATTCTCAATCAAATTATTTATTATGCTGTATTGAAACCCATTAGATATCCTTTGGCCCTTGATGATGATATAAAACTGTCCATGTTCGGACTGACGATTTAGAATATACATGTGTTTCTTTGGTTCATAAACTAGTTTACGTGAGTATGTTTGTCTACAAGTAGATAAGACTGTGTGTTTGACAATGACTTTAGCCTTAATACGCTTTTACTGTCCTGTTTCTTTCAAACATCTGACATATTTTCCTTTAAATTTGTTGAATCTGGAAATGTCATATCTCAAGAATACATAGGGTATATAGACATGGATATATGTGCACCTGTATATTCAAGCTGATCTTTTGTTACACTTGGATATACCATGTATATTGCGAACATCCTTATTGGACCGATATCGTATTGGGCCTGTTTTCTCTGTTTCTTATTCCTTTAAAGTCTGAAAACTATAAATTATTGGGCCTTCCTTTTTCTGTGCGTGATGCGTTCTGCCCAGCCCAGTAGTAAGATAAAATGTTTTGACTGCTACCCTTTGGGCTTGTTAGTCTATTTATGTGACTTGTTATAATAAATACAAAATAGATAGCTAGTTCTACTAATGATACTTAGTTATGTGTGATAATTTTAGATATTATATAACTGTGCTACTCATTTTCTCTCACCCCTTATGTACATATTTCATGTTCCGTTTACTAATCATTTTCTTTTCTTTTATTTATATGAAACGCATCGGGAGCAACGAAGAGTCTCGTTATGAGACTCATCATGGCTAGTGTCAAACGAAGACCCGCATCCACCTTCCTTGCATTCTCCAAACTCAGGATTTCAAAAGAAATAGGGCGAGATGACGTCGTCATCCGCTTTAGTTCCCTTTCATTGTTATTCTTTAATTTCGGGTCTGTAATAATTATTTAATATTTGTGTGATTGATAGGATATTTAGAATAATTAGGCCATGAATGGATAATTAATAGGGTAGTTTAAAACCCGTCGCTAGTTTATTTACTTATAGGCTCGGTTAATTTAAACATAGAAACCCTTCGCTAGTTATTTATTTTTAGGCTCGTCATGCATATTTAAAATTTTCAAAACAAACTTTGATCATCTTCTGTTCACTTTATTAATTGTACAACTCAAAATGATTTCCAAAAATTACTTCTTTGGCTTGATAAGTAATCCATTTTTCTCCTTGCTATTAATTGTCCCAAATGCATACTTTTCAACTTTACATGTATTTTTCTTTAATATCATACAAATGCATACTTGTAAAAAATGCATTCTTTTACTAAATACTTGCAACATTATTTTAGCTTTCAATTTTTTAAACATGCATTTTCCTTAGTACAATAATTAACCTGAGTTTGACCGGATAACCGCAAGTTAGCGGATTTTAAAGGATGCCTAACCCCTTACCTTTAGGATTATAAAGAACCCTTACTTAGAATCGCATTAGTTTCGCAGACCTTAGAATTGGAGTTATATTGTAACATTTAGTTAACATTTAGGTGCCCTAATTCACCATAAATAATTAGGTGGAGACTCCTTAATCATACCCAGGAATCACCGGATACGTTGCACTCCGCTTAGACCCTCGCGGTTTAAAAACGGGCGCGACAGTAGGCAGAGTTGTTTAAAATTCACGCTCTCTCCTATCAAGTTCTTCATCACATCATTCCTCCTGCTAAACCTCTTCATGCGGAGGATCCTGAGTTATGGATTACTCTTGATGCTACCATTCTCCGGTGGATCTACGCTACTATTTCAGTTGTCCTACTACAGACGATTATTGAGCCGGATACCACGGCTATGACTGCCTGGAATAGATTGCGTGACATATTCCAAGACAACCAACATTCACGTGTCGTCACACTCGAGCAGGAATTCTCTCTAGTTCGAATAGACGAATTTCCGAACGTTTCTGCATATTGCAAGAAACTAAAGGAGTTGGCGGATCAACTCCGGAATGTTGGCGCACCGATAACTAATAATCGTCTCATTCTACAGTTGGTTGCCGGTCTTTCGGAGGCCTATAATGGTGTTGGAACTCTCCTTCGCCAAAGCAACCCTCTTCCCGACTTCTTTCAAGCCCGCTCCATGCTTACTTTGGAATAAGCCGGTTTGGCTAAAAAGCCGGTTACCGGAGCAAGCCCCGTCGTCATGGTAGCATCCTCTCCTAGTTCTTCGGGTTTTGTTAATAATTCGGGACAAAACCATAATCATGGTGGCGGCAAGAATAATCGCAAGAATAATAACAAAAACCGCGGGGGCAAACGCGACGGTTCTGGTGGCGGCTCCGGTGGTCAGCAAGCAGGCGATGGGCCCCATCCAGGGAACAGTGGCCCACCACCCCCATGGTCCTAATAGTGGGGCCCATGGCAGTGGGGCTGGGGCAATGGGCCGTGGGCCAGCAACCCTTATCATTCAGCAGAAAATTCCAACGGCGGTGGTGGCCAACGCGATTCGTGCCCAACACCCAGCGGTGGCAGCGGCGGCGATGGCCAGCGGCCGGTATGCGACTATGGCCCAGCTCCATCACGGACAAGAATTCTTGGGCCCCGACCTCCGCAAGCTCATCATGCAGCAGGCCCCACTTATACCGATATCGAGGCCACAATGCACACGTTGGGGTTAACTCAATCGGACCCAAATTGGTATATGGACACCGGTGCCACAACTCACATGACTTCCGAATTAGGTACTCTCTCATCTTATTCCAATTTGAGCACCCCTCGGGGGATAATTGTTGGTAATGACAATTCTATTCCAATCCTAGGGTATGGTTAGAAAACATTATCTCTCCCCAATCCACCCCTTCTCTTGAAAAATACTTTACATACTCCTAAATTGATTAAAAATTTAGTGTATGTCCGAAAGTTCACAACTGACAATTCGGTTTCCGTTGAATTTGATCCTTTTGGTTTTTCTGTGAAGGATTTCAAGACGGGGAGCCATCTCATGAGGTGTGATAGTAGGGGGATCTGTATCCTATCATGCCCGGTTTCAGTCCATCGAGTCTAGCCTTGCCGTCAGTTTTTGCAGCCATCTCTCCTTCCGTGTGGCATGCTCGCCTGATTCATCCGGGATCTTCTATTTTATCAGTTTTAGATAAAAATAGCTTTATTTCTTGTAAGGGTACGAGTCGTACTCCACTTTGTCAGTCTTGTTCATTAGAAAAAATTGTTAAGTTGTCATTTGTAGACTCCAATTCTCATACTTCAATGCCATTTGATATTATTCATAGTGACCTATGGACATCTCTTGTTCTTAGTTCAATGGGTCATCGATATTATGTTCTCTTTTTAGATGATTATTCTAAATTTTTGTGGACGTTTCCAATTGCGAACAACTCACAAGTGTTTTCCAGCTTCATCAAATTTAGAGCGTTCATTCGTACTCAATTCGAAAGAGAAATAAAAAATATTCAATGTGATAATGGGAAAGAGTATGACAATAGGGAGTTTAGGGAATTCTATGCTAATCATGCGATCAATTTTCGGTTTTCGTGTCCTCATACATCTTCACAAAATGGAAAGGCCGAACGCAAAATTCGTTCCATAAATAACATTGTCCGAACTCTCTTAATTTATGCCTCCATACCTTCATATTTTTGGCATCATGCTCTACAAATGGCCACATATCTTCTTAACATAATTCCGTCTAAAGGTCTGACATATTCTTTCCCCCTCAAAATCTTATATAATAAGAACCCGTCTTATTATCCCCTTAGGATTTTTGGATGCTTGTGTTATCCGTTATTCCCATCCACCACAATTAACAAACTTCAGGCTCGGTCTACCCCGTGTGTTTTTTGGGTTATCCGTCGAATCATCGTGGTTATAAATGTTTTGACTTATCTTCTAAGAAAATCATAATTAATCGCCATGTACAAACCGGCTATCATTCGCACTGTTGGGATAGATTGTGGTAAGACGTTTAACCCGGTGGTCAAACCGGCTACCATTCGTACTATGCTTAGCCTGACTCTTTCAAAGACTTGGCCAATTCATCAGTTGGATGTCAAGAATGCTTTCCTACATGGTGATCTCAAGGTAACAGTTTATATGCATCAGCCGTTGGGTTTCAGGGATCCAAATCGCCCTCATCATGTATGTTTGTTGAAGAAGTCCTTACATGGGCTTAAGTAGTCTCCAAGGGCCTGGTACACGAGATTTGCTGACTTTGTTTCAACTATTGGGTTCACTCACAGCAGGTCAGATAATTCCTTGTTCATCTACCGTCGTGGTTCGTCCTTGGCCTACATTCTATTGTATGTGGATGATATCATCTTGACTGCCTCTTCCGATGTCTTGCGCCAGTCTATCATGACCATGCTCAGTTCTGAGTTTGCTATGAAAGACTTAGGGCCTTTGAGTTATTTTTTGGGGATTGCCGTCAAACGTCATTCTGCTGAGATCATAGAGAGGGATGGGATGTCATCCTGTAAGTCCACTTCCACGCCAGTTGATGCAACTCCCAAGCTGAGTGCCGCAGCAGGTGCACCATACGAGGACCCGACCCGCTATCACAGTCTTGGAGGGGCCCTCCAGTATCTTACCTTTACTAGATCGGATATTACGTATGCGGTTCAGTAGGTGTGCTTATTCATACATGATCCCAGAGTTAAGCACATGAATGCAATAAACGCATCATTCGGTATATTCAGGAGACACTGGACTATGGGTTGCACTTGTATCCTTCATCTACATCCACACTTGTCTCCTACACGGATGCTGATTGGGGTGGTTGTACCGACACCAGATGGTCGACTTCTGGCTACTGTATGTTCCTTGGCAACAACTTGGTCTCCTGGTCGGCAAAGCGTCAGGCAACTCTATCACGCTCAAGTGCAGAGGCAGAATATCGAGGGGTAGCGAATATAGTCTCCGAATCATGTTGGCTATGTAATTTGCTTTTGGAGCTTCATTGTCCCATTCAAAAGGCAACCTTGGTATATTGCGATAACATTAGTGTCATCTACCTTTCAGGTAACCCGGTTCAACACCAACGCACAAAGCATATCGAAATGGACATTCACTTTGTCCGTGAAAAGGTTGCTAAAGGTCAAGTTCGTGTATGCCATGCCCCGTCTCGTTATCAAATTGCAGACATTTTTACAAAGGGTCTACCCGCGGTACTTTTTGAAGATTTTAGGGACAATCTCAGCGTTCGAAGACCATCCGCTATGACTGCGGGTGTGTGTTAAACAGAGCAATATACCTGTAATATACACTGAATATATAGAAGTATATATCACAGGTATACAAAAGCAGTGGACCAACAAAGTAGGGCAGTGGCCCAAAACCGATAGTGGCCAGTAGGCCCAGTTAGGAAGCCCATCACGGGCAGTGGCTTCAGAAAGCAGTGGTGTATATATGGAATGTATATTGTTGATATATTATAGTGTAAAGGTTACCTTAATTAGTCTTGTACACTTACCATAATTGTATAGTTAGAATTATGGTAGAATAAGGTTTTAAAAATAGAATAGGAATAGAATTCTCCTATTATAAAAATATGTAACTTGTATATATAGCCTTTCAATTAATGAAAATAATCAAGGGGATTATTTCTTTCATTTACAAACGTCTGTCTAGAGGATACAACTATCTAAGTGAGAGTTCTAGCACAAGAACTTCACTTCTGGCGAATTTACTATATGTGTTATTCAGAAACTAGTTTTTAAGAAGAAGTAGTAGAAGCCACAATCTTAAATCATTAATTGTGAAAAAACTGATTGATTGTAGTTTTTTCTGTCTTGTTGTGTCTCTCTTCAACCAAGTGATCAACCTTCTTTATATAGAGTAGCATATGAACAGTTACAACCATTTATACCAAATGTTGTTGTGAAAAGTTGCAACCCTTGATTCGAATTTTCAGTCCGTTGATCACTTTATTTCTTCTTAATTCCATAAAAGTTCCAACAATACCCTACATTTGGATAGAAAATAAGATAATAAGGAACTTTTCGTTATTTCTGAACAACGCGATATGACATGCATCGGAAACGGTGTCTTTTGGACTTGAACCGTTTGTAGTGAATACCTATCGGATCTACTTTGTGAAATAGTGGACGAAATGTCTTGAACTATTCACATTTTGTAGTAAATCAAGACAACAAGTATCACACATATCATATCAACATATTTCAATTCTTACGATTGTGTTCATTTTGGTCGTGAACAACTCCTTCTTCGTGAGATTTTCTAGAGAACATAGCCATATCGGTTCTCCCAGATGCAACCCCACATCAATCTCATATAGGTAATACTAAACAAGAATAGTCCGTACTATCCCACCATAAGGCTTTTAGTATTATTAAGAATAAGATTCAGCCCTTAAAACATCAACGGATTAACACACTTAGTACACCATAGGAATTAGCATATGTGTGTTTTATGCTCCTTGAGTCTTCCCCAACTAGTTTTCCTATTGAACTTAAACCATGTGATCTCCAATTATGATAGGTTAGGTTTCCGCCAGTTAACGACTCATTGTATTGGCTTTAAGCCCATTCCCCTTGATGTAAATACGACTTGCTCTCTCTTAAGGCCTTTTGTCAAAGGATCCGCTATATTATCCTTTGATTTCACATAATAAATGGAAATAATTCCGTTCTTCAGCAAGCTTCGTATTATATTATGACGTCGCCTTATATGTCTTAACTTGTCATTGTATATCTGATTCATTGCCCTCGTCAGGGCAGCCATACTATCACAATGTATGCAAATGGCGGTCACAAGCTTTGTCCACAACAGAATACCTTCTAGGAAGTTTCTGAGACATTCTGCCTCTTCGGCATCTTTGTCTAAGGCTACAAACTCTGCTTCCATAGTTGATCGCGTATTTACCGTTTGCTTTGATGATTTCCAAGGTACCGACGAGCCACCAAGTGTAAATACATAACCACTTGTGGTCTTACTTTCCGACTGGTTGGAAATCCAATTAGCATCACAATATCCTTCTAACACAGGAGGATATTTTGTATAATGTAATCCATAGTTCATTGTATGCCGTAGATATCGGAGTGCTCTTATTAGTGCAAACCAATGATCCTTTTCAGGATTATGTGAGTATCGACTTAGTCGACTCACTGTATATGCTAAATCCGGTCTTGTACAATTCATTATGTACATCGAGCTTTCAAAAACTTGTGTATACTCCAATTGAGACACACTTTCACCTTCATTCTTCTTAAGGTGACTAGCGGGATCAAATGGTGTAACAACCGGTCGATCATCATAGTGTCCAAATTTTCTAAGGACCTTTTCAACATAATGGGATTGTGTTAAGATGTAACCATCAGAATTCTTTTGAATTCTAATACCAAGAATGACATTCGCTATTCCCATATCTTTCATATCAAAAGCGGCATGCAACATCTTCTTAGTTTGGTTAATTACATCTTTATCCGTTCTCATAATTAGCATATCATCAACATATAAGCATATAATGACACATGCATCTTTACATTGTTTAATGTAAACACATTTATCACATTCATTTATTTGAAAACCATTTGATAATAACGTATTATCAAACTTTTCATGCCATTGTTTTGGAGCTTGTTTAAGTCCGTATAAAGACTTAATCAATTTACAAATCTTTCGTTCTTGACCTTTAACAACAAACCGTTCGGGTTGTTCCATGTAAATTTCTTCATCTAATTCACCATTCAAGAATGCGGTCTTCACATCCATTTGGTGTATTTCCAAATTGTAAATCGCCGCTATCGCAATTAACGTTCTTATAGACATAATTCTCGTTACTGGTGAGTAGGTATCAAAGAAATCTACACCTTCTTTTTGTCGAAACCCTTTGGCTACTATACGAGCTTTGTATTTTTCTATAGTACCATCAGGCCTTAATTTCCGTTTGAAAATCCATTTATGGCCTATTGGTTTTTATCCCGGAGGGAGATCAACCAATATTCATGTATTATTTTGCACAATGGATTCTACCTCACTTTGAATAGCCTCTTTCCAATAAGGTGCTTCAGATGAGTCCATATCAGCCATATATGTTTGAGGTTCTCCTTCAACGGAAAAGGTCATGAAGTCCGGTCCAAAATCTTTGGCAATTTTCCCACGTTTACTCCTCCTTGGTTCAGAAATTTCTTCTTGAACAGATGAAGTAAGATTTTCGTCATTATTAGTGTTTTGGTTTGACTCATCTTGAGGTAGTGTCATTTTCTTATGATTAGGAACACTTTTATCCTTGTCTTTGTAAGGAAAAATATCCTCAAAAAATTCTGCTTCAGCAGATTTCATAAGTGTGTTTTTGTGAATACCTTTAACATCGGAATGATACACAAAAACTTATATGCTGCACTATTATTGGCATGACCAATATATATGCAATCCACCATTTTTTGTCCAAGTTTAGTTCTCTTTGGTAAGGGAACTTGAACTTTCGCTAGGCAACCCCACACTTTCATCCTTTTGAAAGTAGGCGATCTTCCTCTCCATAACTCATAGGGAGATTGGTCATTTTTCTTTTGAGGAATTTTGTTCAATATCATATTTGCAGTAATTAACGCCTCACCCCATAGACTAAGGGGTGCACCCGAACTAATCAACATTGAATTCATCATATTCTTCAATGTTCCATTCTTACGTTCGACAACTCCATTTTGTTTTGGAGTATATGGCGCAGTGGTTTGATGAACTATACCATGAGTAGAACAGAATTCTTTGAACTCATTTGATTGATATTCACCACATCTGTATGACCTTAGAATCTTAATTCTTTTGTCAAGTTGGTTTTTCACTTCTGCTTTGTATGTTTTAAACATGTTCAAAGCCTCATCTTTGGTATGTATTAAGTATACATAACAAAATTTACTGCAATCATCTATGAATGATATATAGTAATTCTTTCCGCCGCGAGATGAGGTTGCTTGGTAATCACATAAATCACTATGAATTAAATCAAGCACTTCATTTGATTTTACTACAGATTTATGAGGATGACTTGCATATTTTGATTCTATGCAAACTCCACACTTAGTCATTTTTTTCATAGAGCAATTTGGCAATATGCCTAACTTCACCATTCTTTGTAAAGAGCGATAATTTACATGGCCTAATCGTGAATGCCATAAAGAAGGGGAATCAACCATATACATAGAAGTAGTGCTAGTGCCTGCATTTTCATTAATAATGGCAATTGTCTTAGTAGGTACAACAGATAGTTTGAAGAGTCCCTCACCGAGGTAACCATTCCCTACATACAACCCACTCTTGGTGAGTACAAATTTGTCAGATTCAAATACAATTTTGAAGCCCTTGTTACTAAGAACATGCCTAGAAATCAAATTCTTACAAATTTCAGGCACGTGCAACACATTAGTGAGCACAAGATCATTCCCGAAAGTGAGTTGTACAGTCACCTTCCCTTTCCCTTCCACTTTCACAGAAGCAACATTCCCTACGAACAATGGTTCTCCATCCTTGATAGCCTAGTAGGATGAAAACATATCATTTTCATAACATACGTGCATTGTAGCACCCGTGTCTATCCACCAATCGGTTGAATTTGTAACCAGATTTGCTTGAGCCGCCACAACCCCAATGAATTGGTTTTTAGTTTCAGCTCGGTTGGATTGGTTGACATTACTCGAACCTCCAACACCACCACCTTGATTCTTGCGAAGGCGACAATCTTTTGCTCTGTGTCCAGGTTTACCACATACCCAACAGAGTCCTGGTTGTGGTTTCTTGAATGCATTGGTCCTTTATAGGGCGAATGCATTCCTCCCGGTGGCAAAAGATGGCTTGGCACCATTAAATTTGCCCTTGCCTTTATGAAATTTGGCCTTAGAAGCATTGTCTTCAACCATGTTGGCATTAGGCTCCAATGAAACAACATCTGCCTTTTCATTCTTCCGGTTATCCTCTTCAACTCGAATTTTCAGAACCAATTGCTCAAAATTCATTTCCTCGGTTAAATGTTTAAGATAAACCTTAAAATCCTTCCATGAAGGAGGTAATTTCTCAATAATAGCCCCCAACAAGGAAATTCGGGTTAAGGCCCATACCTTCAACCTCTAACTCATGAACAATGACATGAAGTTCCTCCACTTGCTTGACAACCGCCTTGGCATTACTCATCTTAAAGTTCAGAAACTTTCCGATGACGAACTTCTTGGAACAAGCAACCTCAGTTTTGTACTTGTTCTCCAATGATTGTCACAACTCCCATGATGTTCTGAACGTGGAGTAGATGTCGTAGAGAGAATCATCCAAGACATTGAGAATATAGTTTCTGCAAAGAAACTCATGACTTTCCAAGTTTGAATGTCTTTCAGCCTTTCAGCCTTCTCCGCATCAGTCGGAGTATTCTCCCCTTCTCCTTCTGGCAAAGCCATATGAGCCTCAACAATCAATACGTTTGCCACGTGAAGAGTTGTCAAGTAGAACAATATCTTCTGTTGCCAGCGTTTGAAATCAGAACCTTTGAATTTCTCAGGTTTCTCAACATGGATTCTCACCATTGACGATCCAGATTGATCCATCTTTGCAAATCAGGAAATTGAATTCTCTGAAAAATTTTGCAACCTCAACAAATCAGAAAAACAAAATTCTGGATTTTTTTTTTGAATAGGAATTTTTGTCTTAGATTGTTAGTGTCAATCTAGTATCATCAATGAAATAAGCACAATAATATAATAATAACTCAAGATAACTTGAAATCAACAACAATAAATTCAACAAATTGAAAACACATACTAACTTGGCGTCGATAGAGGTCTGCTTGATGCAGTGTCCTAAGACAAAAATTCGCCCCCACTTGTCATGTAGTTTTACGGACGTCTGTCTAGAGGATACAACTATCTAAGTGAGAGTTCTAGCACAAGAACTTCACTTCTGGCTAATTTACTATATGTGTTCTTCAGAAACTGGTTTTTAAGAAGAAGAAGTAGAAGCCACGATCTTAAATCATTAATTGTGAAAAAACTGATTGATTGTAGTTTTTTCTGTCTTGTTATGTCTCTCTTCAACCAAGCGATCAACCTTCTTTATATAGAGTAACATATGAACAGTTACAACCATTCATATCAAATGTTGTAATTGTTCTGAAAAGTTGCAACATTTGATTCGAATTTTCTGTCCGTTGATCACTTAATTTCTTCTTAATTTCATACAAGTTCCAACACTTTCCACAATTATAGCACTGCTTGTTAGTGTGGTCCTTTTTTCTTGCTCCAACTTTGTTACCGTGAGCATGGTGAGAGGGTTTTTCATTTCTAAAGTGATTGCGAGAATCTTCTTCTTCTCTTATATGATGCATTAACATGTTGAGACATAGAACGTCTTCACGCATCAACCTTGCACGACAGTCGTTCCAAGAGAGCGGAAGTTTTGCAATAATAACACTAACATGGAAGTTCTCGTCTATCCAGATTCCTGATGCCATGAGAGAATTGGCTATCTTGTGAAGCTCTTGAACCTGCTCAAGAATGGATATACCATTAATCATTTGGAACTGCAGATATTTGTTAACTTCAGAACTCTTTGTTCCGAAATCCTCATCATAAGTTGATCTAAGCTCTTGCCAGAGTTTTTTGGCACTGTAATTCTTCTTCGAGTATTCTTCAAAAAGTTTGTCAGACAGAGAGCTCAATATGTTGTGACAGCAAAGGTAGTCATCATCAACCCATTTCTGTGCAGCCCTTTTTGCTTGACCAACTTCTTCGGTACCTGCACCCAGATTTTCAAGAATGTACGGGCAAGGCTCGGTGAGCAATAACATTCCATCAACCAATGTGGGACATTCTAATATCCCTTCCCCTACATGCCGGGAACTAGACACCTGGCGTGCGAACAATATAACATAGGGCCCAATAAGGTCAACTATGAATAGGTATGCTCCTAAGCTCTACTACAATGTAAAGAAAATAATCTTTTGGCCTAACCAACCTCAAAAATTAGCTCAAGGGTGGGGAATTGCCCAAAATTCTATACGATATGGGGCATGCTAACAACAATAAAGTGCATAATGTTGCACCCATGGTCGTAAACAATTTTGACACCTAGACACAGCTACAAGAAAAATGGCAGCATTTAGAGCAGGGCACCTTTTTATGCTTTTGCTCCGTCGAATACACAATTAAACTAAGTTGGAAGTAAGGAAGGTTTTTAGATGATTCAAGAAGTTGAAAATTGGTTGATAATTAAGTCCAAACTAGATTGAGCTATATCATTATGAAACCTCCATTGTTTGAGTATATTTGTCAAGGAAAAGGTAAAAGAAAAGTAACACGTGCTTTCTCACTGTTAACTATTAAATACACGTACTACACTTACATACAACAGGAGATTAAAATGATACCAACCCAGTGATGATTCAATATAGCAAGGATATATTATCTTATCTAACCTATAACCCTTATACAATACCAATCTGAAGGGTTCATCATCTTCCATTATCATGTATGAGAAGACACGGTAGAAAAATGAATATTTAACAATCTATTTTTTCCTTTAATTTTAATTTTGTTAAGTAACAGAGCAGTGGTTCCCTTCTTACTAACTTATATTAATTATATAAAGGAAGTACAGAAAAATATTAGCAAAAATTTACATGTGAAACGACGAAAGAGGCATTGCTACAAAAATATCCTTTAAATGATTCTTACTAGAGGATGAAGTCATTAAAACATATGACTGAAAGGGAGAACTAACACTTCAGTATCTCTGAAAGCTTACACAATGGAGAAAACAAAGTGTTAAAGTCATAAAAAAATATTCAAATCAACCATTACTGGGCAATTAAGTTCAAAACCTAAAACGGTCCTGTTTTTTTTTTTTTTTGAGACAAGTATAGTCCTGCTTCTTTTTTTTCGTGGCAACATTAGTTCTTGAACCTTAGAAGCATCAACCAGCAGTAAGCAAGATTACAGGATAAGTACTACTTCGAAAATAACTTTATATATGTATAATATAGTGTAGAAAAGTGTATTCTTCCATAATAGTAGCAAGCAAATGGAATCTAGAGCATAACTGAAAAGTGGCAAGAGAAATGCGTTATATAGAAGATCACATCCATAAGAATTGCACAACAATAGACCCAGTGAAATCCCACAAAGTGGGGTCTGGGGAGAATAAAATGTACGGAGACCTCATCCTTACATTGCGAGGGTGGGGAGGTTGTTTCCGGTCCTCGGCATAAGAACAAGAAATTCAAGGCAGGATGAAAAAAAATAACGAATAAACCAAGAAAACAAAGCAATAGTCAAAGGACAAGAAATAACAAATAGTAACAGAGATCAAGGGACAAGAAACAACAAATAATAACAGCAATCGAAGGGCAGGAAACTACCAGAGTAATACTACGATTACTAGTATGAAAAGATACGTGTGACAATACTCAACTACCTACTAACCTTCTACTCTAATCTGTGTCCTCCAAAACCTCCTATCTATGATCATGTCCTCGGTAAGCTGGGACTGCACTATGTCCTGTCTAATCACCTCTCCCCAATACTTTTTTGGTCTACCTCTACCTCTTCTAAAACCGTCCATAGCCAACCTCTCACACCTCCTCACTGGGCATCCGGGCATCTCCTCTACACATGTCCGAACCACCCCAGTCGCGCTTCCCGTATCTTATCCTCCACTGATGACACCCCCACTTTGTCCTGGATATCGTCATTTCTAGTCCTATCTCTCCTAGCATGCCACAAATCCACCACAACATCCTCATTTCTGCTATTTTCATCTTCTGAACGTGAGACTTTTGACTAGCCAACACTTCGCCCTATATAACATAATTGCCTTTAAGTTTCGGTGGCACATTCTTGTCACATAAGACTCCTGAAGCGAGTCTCCACTTCATCCACCCTGCACCAATACGATGTGTGACATCATCGTCAATCTCTCATTTCCTTGTTTAATAGACTCAAGATACCTGAAACTTCCTTTCTTTTGGATGGCCTGGGTAACAAGCCTCACTTCCACTCCAGTCTAAAGCGTTACACCACTGAACTTGCACTCCAAGTACTTTGTCTTGGTCCGACTCAACCCGAACCCTTTAGACTACAGGGTTTGTCTCTAAACCTCCAGCTTAGCGTTAACTCTGATGTGAGTCTCGTCAATCAGAACTATAGGGGTTATGACAATGTGCATGAAGGTTTTGGTTTCGGGGACATGAACGGAGGAGTCTCACTTTTGGATTCACTAAAGCTTTTGGGTTGGTGATAACCAATTCAAGTTTTTTTTAGGAAGGAGGAGCACTTAGTAACCTTTCGTAGGTCGGTGGCTAAGACTCAAATAGATTTTTTGCGCTTTAGGATGGACGATAATAGTCTTTGTAAATACTTCCGAGCGAGAACCTTATGACCCAATATAAGCTCTTGGTGATAGATTTGGAGATTAAGATAAATAAGAAGAGTCGTGGATGACCGGCCAAGGATCAAATAAGGGAGTTTGACCATGACTAGTGCCTTGGAGATGAGAGAGAAGTTGATGTTTATGAGGGCTTGGGAGAGTAGTGGGGATGCGACAAGTATGTGGGATGGGAAAGCCAGTTGCATTACGAAAGTAGCCAGAGAGGTGTTGGGGTTCTCTAGAGGTAGTTGTGGTGGCCATCGAGAGAACTGGTGGTGGAATGGACAAGTTCAAGGGAAGGTGGAAGAAAAGAAAGTGGCGTATGCGAAGTTTGTAGAAAGCAAGAATGAGATGGAGAAGTGGACGACTATGGAATTGTATAAAAGGGCAAGGAAGGAGGCAAAGTTAGCGGTTACGGCGGCAAAAACGATGGCTTTTGAAAGCTTGTATGTAGAACTAGAGGACAAAGGCGAGGAAATGAAGTTATACAGACTAGCCAAGGTGAGGGAGAGAAGGGAACGTGACCTGGATCAAGTGAGATGCATCACAGACGAAGACGGCAAAGTACTGGTGGATGAAGCCCTCATTAGACGAATGTGACAGTTATACTTCCAGAAAATTTGGAACGAGGAAGGAGACAGAGATATAGTGTTGGGAGAGTTGGAGCACTCCGAGAGGCATCGCGATCCGGGTACACAAATCATACAGGATAGGAATGAATCAATAACAGATTCCCCCATGGTGATCTGAAACAAGAGGTTTATGTATAGGACAGGATCACCTAGTTTTTATTGCTTCAAAGGAGTCCCATCTAGTGTCAATTCCATTGGTATGGTTTTGGATTGGAAGTTTTAGCTCAAAAATTCAGGAGTTTGAAGTGCCTTGGAGCAAGTCAGACCCATTTTTCCTTCTATCGACATTCTACAAATTGTCTCATGTATATTTATTAGGGTTGTCCAATGGGTGGGCCGGGTCGGCCCGATTACCGGCCCCAAAAAAAATGGAATGAAATTATAGGTAGCGGGGTTCGATATCGGTACGAGACTAGGGCTCGTCCCTCCCGTCCCGATCCCCCCACATCCCCCCCTCCCCCGCAAAAATAGTCGTTGCAACAACGACCAAATTTCGATTTTGGCCGTTGTGCAATGGCTATAATGGCCCTTTTTGGCCCCCTACCCTCTTAATATTTATTTTAACCCCTAAGTTAGTATATTTACACTTTAACCCTATTTCTCAACTATAAATACCTCATTTTCCTCTTCATTGTTCTCACAAATCTTCCTACAATCTCTCTAATCTCTCAATCTATCTCTCTACAAGTCTACATTGCCTACTAAATATTATATTTTATTTGCTTATTTGTATCAAAGTTCAATAATTGGTAGTGAAGTTGACAACTAGTGTAACGCCCCGTATTTTCGGGTAGCGGTTGAACTCATAACGTAGGTGAGTAGACCCGGACCCGGGAAAATTTTTGTTGTACTTGTGTATATTAATAAGAGGATTAGTATATAAAAGGGCGTGATCCCGAAATAATTTTGGGATTTAGTAAGAGTGACGACGGAGTTGAATAATAATTGTGTGTCCCCGAAGAGTGTATAGACCGGTAATTTTATTACGGGAATTATGATATTGACATAAGAGGATTTTAGTAATCGTCGGGATTTAAATAAATTGAGACCGGTAGTTTAATTGTGTGTATAATTAATTAATTAGGGAGGGGACAATTTATTGTGGGAGTTGGTAAGTGGGACTTTATAAACGATTTGGGGGTGACCAAGCCCCAAATCGGCCGTCGGCGATATCATCGCCCGTAAGGGCTCTGCCGCCATTTTTTTTCTTACTTCTTTCCATTTTTTTTTTTCTTCCATCTCTTCAATCTTCATCTCAATCAAAATTCCTCCATCAATTCGAGTCTAGCGAGAAGGAGAAAACTCCATTGGTAGGTTCCCCAAAGCTTTCAGTCGAAATTGGGGAAATCTTTGAGATTTCGCACAACCAAAAGGAGAAATTTATGAAGTTTTGAACCTTGATTCCAGCTAAATCAAGTTCTTAGACTAGCCTACGTATTTGAGGTCAGGCAAGAGACCCGTGTTGAGTGGGTTAGGTGTCATTTTGGGGGCCCTGCTTCGTTTCTGTTTGGTGGACGCTATGTCGAGCAAAAGGGTTTCCCAACTATTCTCGTTGATGTGTTTAATGAGGTAACCTTCCTTGTTCTTAATAGTTTGTACAATTTTCTGAAGTCATTTCTTGCTATTAGTTCTAAAGACGATTGTCGGAAATGCGAATTTGGGTTGGGTATCGTTAGGGATCATTGTAGTTGGGAGTTACTGGGATTGCATGTGAAATTGTGGTACTGTTTTGGAGATTGTAGTAGTATAAGAAGGAGGATTAAGAGAGTTGGATGTTTCACTACTTACATAGATTTCGATATAAAAAGGAATATAGGTTCTACGCGTTCGAGGTATTCGTTAGAATGTCCCTAAGGAGCTGTTTTTAATGTGTTGATTCGATTATGATGTAATTCGTCCGTATGATGTAGATAATCATTCTTAGAGCTTACAAGAACCTGTGGAACTTAGATAAATTTCGACGACAAGGTTGAAGTTCTAAAAGGAGGCATACTCTAATATTGTGTTGATAATTCGTCTAAGAGGTATGTGAAACTCTTACTTCTTTCTTTTTGGCATGATTTAATGAAAGTACTGGGCGATACTTAATTCTTATCAGCTTTAATTCCTAATGAGGATTGTTATGAGAAGTGCCTATGATTTTTTCAACAAAGAGTTTATTATGACATTATTACAATGATTTTATTGAGAGTCGGATGATAATTTTTACTTGCGTATGGTTACTCTCACGAGATCTACTCGCGTGCTAAGTGTTACTACTTCACCTCACCGAGTCGGTCAGGGTTTACGACTGCGTGCACGTACCTTGCATTGTTCACCGAGACCCTCACCAGAGGAAGCGGGTTACGAGGATGGATCCATAGATGAGAGATGATTTTAGGAAACATGGTAGGGTTATGACATGATTCCACCGAGTCCCGCACTAGTGGGTCGGGTTACGTTACAGGTATATATATGTATATGGACAGGCATTCATGTTTTCTACCTTGACTCTCATTTTTATAAGGCACAGCTGACTTTTATGGTTTATGGCACAGTTGGATTTGGATCCGATTTTTATCTTGATCTGTTTCTGTCATGGATAATTATGATCTCTTTTATACCTTCATGTTTTACATACTCAGATATTATTGCGACTGACCCCCTTTCTCGGGGTGCGTTTCATGCCCGCAGTACATGTGTTCGGGCTTTAGTGAACCTCAGGCCTGAGTTCCTACGGCCAGGTTGGAAAGCTCATTTGATCCAGGGCTTTGTCATTTTGGTACCGAATCTCTTTAGACTTATGTTCGTGATTTAGGCACGCACGGGGCCCCGCTCCGCCATATGTCGTTATTCTTCTTATAGGTCTAGACAAAGGTGGTGGGTTGTACTTATGTAAGGGTTGGTGACTCTGCTTAGTCACCATGCTATTGTATTCCGATTTGGGGTGTTTCCATGTATATATCGTTAGTATCCGCTGGCGGCCTTGTGGCTTACTGTTATATTATCATTGCGACGCCTTTGTCGGCTTGTTACATTATATTGTGTTATAAGTTGTGACTCTCGGAGACAGGTGTATTCGGGTAAAGCGACCTTGTCGAAACTTGCCTACCCTGGCATATGTTGTTATTGCGACGTTATGCTGCCGGATTTCAGACTCATTATGGATTAGTTGGATTATGCGTGTCAGGTTAGTATAATGACGTCATTAGGGCGGTTAGTCGCGGCCCGTCGGGTCGGGTCGTGACAACTAGCTTGAGGATCATCCATCGAGCAAAGTTTTAATTTTCAACCTCAATTACACGTCGACGTTACGTCAGCGTTTGGTACCTTCGTTTCTTCTTTAAATTATTATTGTTAATTTTAATTATCGTACTTAATTTCATTATCTTTAATTATTTATTTGCATAATTATAATGGAACGAATTGAACATTTTATTTCTGGTAGAGGTACTAAGGGTAACATGGTAATGGTACATCTTCTAGTAATCCTATTTCTAGTACCGGTGATTTCACTCATATAGATGAAACTTATATTTTTAATGATATTAATATACCATTAGATAATGAGGTATATTCTGCATCTCAATCATACTTTACTTTAGAAAATGAATTAGACGATAATGTAGATAACACACCCACTAGTGCACCTCCACCTCAAGCTCAGACTGAGTCTCAGCCTGAAACTGAAACTGGAATGCCTCCTATTCCCCTAGTATGAGTCGAGGCCCCAAACAACGAAAATTAAAATCACTTGCATGAGATTTTTTTGATAGGGACAGTGAGAATCAACTAGCTAGATGTAAAATTTGTCAAGAAGTTTATAAATTTAAAACCGAAAAAGATCATGGTGGGACGGGAGGTTTATTGAGACATGTACAAAGCATGCACAAAGCTAGGTATAACGAATATCTGGCTGAAAAATCGGGTGTGTCAATTCCTTCTGAGTCGGGACAAGGTTCACATAGTGTCCCCGACCAAATACAGGGTCGAATTAATCCGATGACGGGGGACATTATAGGTCCTAAATATGATAAACACAAAGATAGGGAAAATATAGCAAAATTAGTTGCGGTGGAATATAGGTCCTATATTATTTTATATAGCTCTAATATTTTTGTTAATAAATATATGCAAAAATGAGCTTACGCTCCGGCTATTAAAAAATGTTTATAAATTTTTTTAAAAAAAAATCTTATTCCCACTATATATTTTATTGGTGTTGTATTAAATCAGACTATTAAAGTAAATGGTTGTAAAACACTTGTTGAAACGATTTATGAAAGCTTAGAAATACTTCCAACAGATCCAACTGAAGAACCAACTAACGAACCAACTAAAGAAGAAGTTATGTCTAGCATACACAATGAATGCAAATGTGTGTGTGTATATATATATATATATATATATATATATATATATATTACCAACAAGAAAGTGCATATAATCAACCGGCTTATGTACCATCTTCTTCTACTTCACTGCAATCTAATAAAAGACATGCGATTTCTGCTGCTAGTGTTCAATGTCTTAGAAATAAAATGTTTAGTGGTTCAACTTATTCACAAGTTAGCGAATTTGATATTTATGTTTTGCAGGGTGTTGTACTGTACGAATCAGTTGTCAATGAAGATGGGCGTGAAGACTTGCTGAGATACTGGAGGAAGAATGCGAAGACATTTATGATACTATCAAAGATGACCCGAGATGTGTTGAACATTCAAGCGTCATCAACAGCGTCTGAAAGAGTTTTTCCTGCTGAAAGATTTCAAATAGGAGAGCACAAACATTCATTGGCGGGAGACAACTTGGAGATTGCAGTTTTATGCAGAGATTGGATTAGAGCGGAGCATAGAAGGTGCGGTCAATCGGAGATCAACGAAGAAAACGACTACAACTACAACGAAATCTTGTCCGAGGGAACATGAAGCGACGTCGAACAATTTCACCAACTTTCAATTCCAACCGAAGATCCTCAAGACATTGTGAGAAAATTAGAAAAAGTATGGTTAACTATGTAATTTTTTTAGTGTCAATTTTACTATGTAATTTTCTACTTTTGAACAACGAAATAAAGTCGCAATTTTGAAATTGTATTACAAAAAAATCATATTTCTATTAAATAATATAAGAGATACAAAAACAGCCTTGAGGTATTTTTATTACACTATCTTGTTCAATTATTTAAGTGTTTAAGTATATTTTTTTTAAAATTAAGTGTCAAAAAAAACCCCGCAACCCGACCCGTCCCGCCAAATCCCTGCCTCTCTTCCGGCGGGATGTGGGACAGGACGGGACCTCTTCCCGTCCCGCAGGATCCCGGTCCCGACCCACCCCATCCCGCCGGAACCCGTCCAAGCCTGCCCTGCCCCGTTGGCCACCCCGAATATTTATACATGTTGGACATCGTCCTTTTATCAGAGATGTTCAAGAAGGAAGTAAGTGCAGCACTGAAACAACACATCTTCATTCATTTCCAGAACAAAGACCTGGAACAACTAAAATACTATTCCAAGAAGTTCCTTAGTCTGCTTCAGGTGTTCCATGTCTCAGAGCAAATATGCTTCAGATATTTCGGAAGAAAGAGGCAAAACATACTATCATCCGATCGACTTACTCATGGACACCAACGTCTAGTTACTCAGGTCTTCTAATTAAAAGAGACCTTTGAGTCTCAAATTTAAGGATGGGGCACTCAAGTTTTTTTAAATAGGTAGGGGTGACCTTATGATTATTGTTAATGAGGTTTGACCCATAAAAAAACTCGGACAAGCCCCCAACTTTCTCTTTAACACTTTGACCCAAGCCTACGTTGTCAAAAAAAAAAAACATGCCTAATCTCCCCAATTGTAGCTCTCAGCTCTCCATTCTCTTCTTCTTCAGTTCTTCTCCTCCTCTTCTTCTTCTTCAACACATAATCTCACCAAAATGAATTTTAAGCTCAAATCCACATGCATGTGTTTGTGTTGAGAAAATTGGTGAAAAACTTTGTAGAAAAAAGTCGAATCTACTTGATTTATGAATTTTCTGGATTGTATTTCGTTTGTGTAGCAAGGTAGAATGCTAGTTGATTTCTGTGAGGATTTCTTTTTTGTACTTGGATTTTTATTATCTTTGTGCACTAGCTTAAATTTTTTTAGATTTCTATTACACTTGATTGTTGCATTATTTAATTTATCTTATTATATTATTGATTACTGTCCATTTACATTTGATAGTTACTGCTTCTTTTCAGAATATTTTATTATAATTTATTCAATTTCGTTACTTATATTTTTATACCGTTTTATTTTTTTTTTACACGTATGACCGTTTCTTTTACTTTTGCTTATGTTTTCCTTGATCCTTGATTCTTTTGAAAACAGTTTATGTATCATGCAGAGATAATGTGTGTGTACAGTACACTAAACTCTCCATACGCCATGTTATAATATTTTACTATATATATTGTTGTTGTCGTCGTCCATTTTTAAACATGAAAGTTGCACACTGAAGATATACTCTAGCAGACATCTGATTTCACCATTCAGGTTACAAAATTCTTACAAACCCTGTCCTCGTTTCTATCAATAAATTCTCTTGAACGCCCAACTTGTAAGTCTGACTGGGGATTCTCCGTTATCTCTTCTCTCTCTCTCTTTGACTTTTTTTCCGGCAGCATCAGATTAAATTTTCTCTTTATTTCTTGCTTCCTACATTATTCTCACCATTCATTCCGCTGTAATTCTCAAAATTAACAAAACATTTCGAACTTTTTATCTCTTGTTTAGTACTATTACCCAAGTACAATCATCAAGGTGTTTGTGAATATGTCTCAGTGAAAGTTGATAACTTTATGTGAAAAAATTTCTTTGCTCCTTATGGTTTTACTATTCTGTTGCCATATTTTTCTTGATACCATGTTTTTTACCTTACTATTTGTTGTCACATCCGATCTTTTCTTTCGAGCAGAGTATCTATCGGAACAATCTCTCATAAAGGTAGGGTTAATGTCTGCGTACATTGTACCCTCCCCAGACCCACTTGTGGGATTACACTGGGTTTGTTGTTGTTGTTGTTGTTTGTGAATATGCCTCAAGTGGAAGTTGATAACTTTATGTCAAAATTTTCTTTGCTTCTTATGGTTTTGTCTGGTTGCAGTTAAGGGACTTGTTGGAGCAGTTGAATAGTGATGTTTCTTCGCCGAGTTGTGTCAACAACATTACCTTTTTCAAGAAGGTTTTTCAGCAGTAATGGTAGCCATGATTTATCCAAAGCTATTTCCGAGCTCAATCAGGTACACCATAAACAGGTTCTTAAAGTTTTGTTTCAATACTGTCGATACTTTAGGCTTAAGTTTAATTTGCCAAAATGAATGTTGAGGTCCATTAAGAGAATAAGAAACCGGTAGTCTCATTTTTTGAATGCTTGATATCCTTCTGATGAAGACATTTTAAAAACAAATCAGCTGATTGATTTAAATAATCTCATCCTCTGTTCGGTGGGGTAGACTAACGGATTGAATGGGTTGGGTGTCGATAGGTATCAAGCTATTTTTTGAAAAAATTCCTTCAAGAAAGTCTTTTCTTATGATAAGTTGCCACATTACATGGAAGATGCAGATAAAAGGCCAATTACGTCTTGTCAGCTTCTATATTAAGGCTGAATACATCAGCAGCCCCTTAAACTTGCCATTAAATTTCATTTCGACATTCAAACTATGATTTGTTCCAATTGAGCATTTGAACACATGATAAAGTGTTCCTATTACACACTTTCAGCTCATATTTTGGACAAGTTTCTGCTATGTTCACAAGCGTCCATTGCGTAGATATGTTAATCACATTTAATTTGCCGCCTCCTTCAATTATACATATTAGCATCAATGGAAACATGCATGAGGTTCTTCGGGTTAGTGAGGTTAATGCGTATAACTAAAGGAGGTGACATATTTTAAGTGGTTAACTTATCTATGTAATGGGTGCTTTGAACACACACAAAAGCTTTTTCAAAATTTTGAGTTGGAAGTGTCTAATCGTAACAATTTATCATATGTTCAGGTGTTCAATCAAAACATGCCGTAGTTTGAGTGTCTAAATAAAATTTACTGGCAAGTCTAAGGGGTTGTCGATATATTCTATTTATAGTAAACTATGGAGTTTGTGCAAGAACCATTTATGTTAGTTGGTCAGAATGTTTACTTATTTCTCAATCAGAGCTTTGAGAATGACTTAATCAGCAGTCAGCAGACTCAGCACAGCACAGAGTAAAAGATGAGCCTTGAAAGTTAATACCGGGCTCTTACTAATTAAAAGGGGAAAAAAAGGGAGAAGGTTAATGCAGGGCCCATATTTTGCAAAAGAAGTTAATTTTCTACTCTCGTACTCTAATTGATTATTATTTATGACTCATGAGGGAGATATTATTTGCATAAAACATGAGCCTTTAAAGCTAATACCGGGCTCTTACTAATCAAAAGGAGAAAAAAGGGGAGACAGTTAATGCAGGGCTCATATTTTGTTAAAGAAGTTAAAGTTTCTAATCTCATACTCTAATTGATTATTATTCATGACTCACGAGGGAGATATTATTTGCATAAATTGAGCTTGAAGCTTGTAAAGTTGGCGCTGGATGCTTTCTGAAGCATCCTGAAAAATATTGCTCTTCTTACTAGGAAATGGAATCTGTCTTTGGCGAGCCTCCTCCATCTAGCCTTTCTGGTTCAATTGACAATCAAAGTATTACACAAGACATGAACCTCAGTACAACGGAAATGGATGTTAAAGAATCTTTTGCTGGATTGACACATATTGGCAGAAAAGGAGAAGCTCAAATGGTGGATGTATCTCTTAAAGATATTAGTAAGAGAGTGGCAATTGCACGTGGCAAGGTTATATTAGGAAGAAAGGTGTTTGATCTGGTTTCAGCCAATCAAATGGGAAAAGGCGATGTCCTGAGTGTGGCAAAATTAGCTGGAATTTGTGGAGCGAAGCAAACAAGCAATCTCATCCCACTATGTCACAACATCAACTTGACACATGTTCGAGTGGACTTGGCTTTGAACCCTCAAGATTTTAGTGTTGAAATAGAAGGGGAAGCTGCTTCAGATGGAAAAACGGGTGTGGAGATGGAAGCCTTGACAGCAGTAAGTGTTGCTAGTTTAACAGTGTATGATATGTGCAAGGCCGCTTCGAAAAATATCCAGATTACAGATATCAGGCTTGAACGGAAAACTGGAGGTAAAAGTGGGGACTGGTCCAGGGACAAATAATCACAATCTAAAGACGTGAGAAGGGAAGTGCATTAAGGGCATGAAATTCGGTGCGTATGGGAATGATGTACGCCACTTCCATCAAATGTTCCGTTTCTATAGAATGTGGTAATTCTGCATTATGATATAAGTAGATAGCTAGTGAAAATGATACTTCTGAAGTTGATTTTAACTTGGATGAGTTAAAGTGTACGACATTTGTTTGAGAACATTTTTCTTGCACTCCTGTTAACTACTTTACTAATTATTTGCCACGGTTAATTAGATTTAGTTGCAGGAGTGTCAAATTAATCCCATTCAATTAGTTCTTGAAGTACACACAGCCCTACCTCTTCGAGTTTCACACCAAGCCTTACAGGAAATTTACACCCTGAATGCACTAGTAAATACAGAAAAGGAACATTAACATTGCAGTTAAGCCAGAATTTCAATATAACTTCTTTAAAAAGAGTAAGAATTTCATGTTGATGTAACATTCACCTAATTAAAACAACGTAGCCCATAAGGGCAATGTCCAGGCTTTCCTGGGATAGTTTTGATAGTATCTACTGTGGTATTATATGTCACTGAACTAGTTGGTACTATTACTGTTATATCATATGTGCTCAAGTATTTGGTACTATTACTGTTATATCATATGTTGCTCAAGTATTTGAAGTTGTGTGTTTTATTGGTGTGTCAATGTATAGCACATAGCTAGGGTCACTGAAGTATTTGAATAGTGATTATGACGTTGAATAAAGAGTTGATAGCTCAAATATGTGCTGCACACAACCAATTTTAGGTTTATCAAATGGTTTTGCTACTATGAACTTTCTTTCTAGACAATTATAAGAATGGATTCTCGTGCATTTGTCTGAGTGAGAGTTTTAATTGCGGCATATTCTTCAATTAACCTGATGCAGTAATCTTAGCCTAATTTTTTTTCCAACTTGTGTCCCTTATTTTTCCGGATTCCTTGTGTCATCTCGTTTCATTTTCAGTAGAGTGAAGAGATGGGATTCCAACTGAACCTGTGCTGCGTTAATCTGCTTGCCTTTGAAGGAACCTTTTTTCTTTTTCCAGGAAAAGTACTTGATAGCTTAAGAAGCTAGCTTGACGTTGCTTAATGACCCTTTCTACCATCCTTTTCTTCGACTACTTTGGTTGATAGGTATATAATTCACCATTTGTATTTTAAGTAGCGTGTAAAAACTGATGGAAAGAAAAGAAAGAGAGACTTAGGGTGTGTTAGGTACGGAGGAAAACATTTTTCTTATGTTTGTTTGGTCAAAAAAATTGAAAAATATTTTCTTTAGGAAAACAAGTTTCTCAAAAATGAGGAAAATGACTTTACTAATGAAATTAGAGAAAACAAGTCTCCAAGTGACATTCAACCAACTACCCCACCACACCAACCAATCCACCGTCCAACCATCCGACCACCCTATGCAACCTCCCATCCACCCCCCACCCCCCCCCACCCCCCACAACAGATTTTTTTTATTTTTTTATTTTCTACACCACTTCCCCCACCCCTGCTGCGAACCCCCTACCCCCAATTTTTTTTAAAATGTTATAAAAAAAAAGATTGGTTTTCTACACCAACCCCCCTCACCCCATGGTCGATCGAAGGTGTTGTGCCACTTGAACTCAAATCTATCTGACCTTCAATCCATCTTTGTCCAGCCAGCTCTCCCCTACCCCCTGCTGCGGACCCCCCACCCACGCACCTCCCCCTCATTTTTTTTTAAAAAGAGTTTTTTTTTGTTTCTACACCCCCACCCCATGTCCCGCACCCCTACCCTCATCCCCAGTTTTTTATTTCATATATTTTATTTTATTTTATAATAATGAGAATTTTATCTTACCCCCGCACTCCCAACCACAACCCCCACACACCAAATTTAATCACACAAATTTTTATATTTTATAAAAGTAAAATAAACATATAAACTAGAAAAAAATTGGGAGGGGTATGGGTGCGGGACACAGAAAGGAGGGGGTGGGGAGATGAATTGGTGGGTGGTGTAGAAACAAAAAAAGTCAAACTCTTTTTCAAAAAATTAATATTTTTTGGAGGGGAGGTAGGGTCGGAGGGTGGGGGTTGGTGTAGAAAACCAAAAAAAAGAATTTAAAACTTTTTTTCAAAAAAAATTGGGGGGGGGGGGGTCGCAGCGGGGGTGGGGCTGTAGAAAATTAAAAAAAAAACATTTTTAGGGGTACACCTTTTCAGCCTGACATTACAAAGGTAGACTTCATCCACCGGACGCCCTGGCTTTCTTTTTCGTTTTCCAATCTTCTGTCCTTCATTCGTGCAGAAGCTAATCATAGATGACCTAGTGGCATTTATGCCAAATCAGAGCATTCTTCTCAAGAAAAGAAAGCGGAGAGGGTGACTGAATTTCACTCTTTATCATTCCTTACTACTCCTCAATTCCCATCAACAAGTGTTGTATTATTTCTCAAGCCACTGCTCAATCCTCATTTTCTTATTGATTGAAAGTAGCAAGGAAAGACAAGCAAAAACTTTGTTGGCTCAAGAAGCAACTGAGGAGAGAGAAAGAGTAGTAAAGGAAATACAAGTAGCAGTCTTAGGTCAAAAGAATCAAGGAAGAATTTCTTCTGATATTGCAGTTACTCTTTCAGAATCTCATCTTGAGACCTAAGTATGACATTCTCTTCGTCAAGAAAGATCGAGCAGCATAGAAACCTTGACGGGTTTGCAGTGAGGGTGGGGGGAGCGGTGTAGAAAACCAAAAGAATTTAAAAAATTATTTTTTTTTGGAGGGAGAGGGGGGTCGGGGTGGGGTGTGCATATGGTGGTCGATTGGTTGGGCGGTGGGTTGGGTGGTGGTGGGGTAGAGTTGGATGTGGTGATGTAGGAAATGGGTGGGTGAAGAAGAAGTGTGTTCGAGGGTAGTGGGGGTGGGATTTGGTTGGGTGGTGGGTAAGGTGGGGTTTGGGGTGGGTGGTAGGGGTGTGGGTTGGATGGGGCTTGGGTGAGTATATTTCCAAAAATATTTTCTACAAACGAACCGAACATGAGAAAATGTCACGACCCCTTTTCAGAAATCGTGGTGGCACCTACATAATCCCATAGTAGGTGAACAACTCCCAATCATTAACATGATATAACACAAATAAAATGGAAGATAACACAATACTACATAAATTGTCTGATAATATAAATGCGGAAGATAATAATAAGTCTAATACATCCAAAAACAACCCCGAAGAGATCTAGTATGTGAATACAAGAGTACTAAAATACGGTACAAGTCTGAAATGGGCAATCAAGTACCAAAACTGAATACATAGTCTGAACATGTCTCCCAAGTGCGAACAAAAGACAGTAAATAGAGAAAGAGTATCCAAGGGTATGCTGGAGGTATCATCCTCACCATGAACACTGAATATCATCTGCTCTGGCTCAACCACGTGGTCCTTCGGAGGTGGAATGTACTAAATCTGCATCCAAAAAGAATGCAACAAGTGTAGCATGAGTACACAACGTACCCCAGTAGATATTATAGGCCGACAACAACGGAAGATACATAATCATAGATAAATATCAAGTTGATACCAAGTAACCCTAAATTAACAGTTCAATAATTCAAGTAGGTCATATAGCATCATGTGGTTTATAGAGTCCAACAACAATCCAAGTATCAAGTAGAATGTATAATCCTTCCAAAGCCAAGTTATCAACAATCACTCAAATACAAGTCCAACCACAGTTTATCAATGAAATAACATAAGTATGTATGATATGAATGTTATGCATATGCAAAGTACCTTTCTCAACATGGTATACAATACGTTAAGGTTTTATTATGATCCGTACACCTATGGGGGACCCACGAAGTCTAAATACAACTCCTAGCCAGCCAAAATTCAACACACGAATCTGACTAGAGCTCAAGACTCATTTGTCGAGCCTTATCAATCATTTTCCCTATCTCAATGTTGCCATAATCTCATAGTACTCTTACCTTTCCAGCCTCTTAGACCCACAACATATCCATATCACTCTCATACTAATATCATAGAATCCTGAGTGTACGAATACACGTGATAATACAATGCAAGATATCATGATATAATGAGATGCAATCAAGTATAGAGATGACATGTCAAATGCTTTCACGATTCAATAACACATTATATAATCCAAGTCAGAATCAAGATATCATATCGAAAGCATGAGTGATGGTAAACAAACAATAGCAAATATGGTGACAAATTTAAATAAGTAGTAGTCGGACCAGCAGAAGGCTGATTCTCCAAATCACCCATCATCACAGTTTAACATCGGTACCCACTCAAACGTTCATCACAACCGACTGAGCGGGACCCCCAAACACGCCAAATACCTCTCAATATTTATAACTAATTACGCACTTCTATCGAAATATCAAAAAATTAAATTGTAGCCTACCTCTGGGCCGAACAAGAGCATTACATGATCAAGCCTCGATGATAGTCTTGTCCTTCCTCTGCGCCTCGTGTTAATCGAAGTCTAATCATGCATATTATATCATTAATATAAAACTTACACATATAAAGCAAGACTTTAGATACTAATCTCAGACCCACGCTACCAAGACTTGAACTTTAAAATGCATACATACTAGGTAGTCATATCCTTAAGCTAATTGAAAATCTATACACATTTGAACTCTCAGTTGAACAATAATCGAAAAGCCCCAATTTAAAACCCTAAAAAAATTTCCCAATTGGAATAGGGTTTTTAAACCAAATTAAGCCTTCAAATATGATACTCTAACAATATCCATCACTAATCTACGATAATACAAGTAAACTAATCCATAAACCTCAATTAATCAATAACATAACTCTCTTATTCTCACAAGAAAGAATAACTCATCTTCCCCACTTATATTCATATTGTATCACCAAGCATAAGCTTAATTCACAAAGGAAGAATCACTTACGCCAAGGATGAATTTGCTCTTAGACCTCTGAAAAATGCTCTATGGCGGCTCTAAGTTTGAGACTTGCTATTTGGGAAAAAGAATTCTGACCTAATGGAATAAATAGAACACATGAACAATGATTTTGCCCCGGCGGACTCGCTGCGAAGAATGAAATTTCGTTGAGGCAGTGTCACTTGACACTTCGCCTCCGCGCCACAGCGAACTCGTCTCCGCGGCGGCGGACTCGCCTGAGTGGAAACTCACCATCTCTCAACTCACGCTTCAGCGAGCCAACCTCTCTCCGAGGCTGACCCGCCGGAGCGGACACTGGTGCTGCCAAGGCGGACATTAGACACTTGAAAAAGGAAAAACAGCCCCAACTCCCGTTCAACACCCGAAACACTCCTGAGAACCCCCGGACACAAACCATACATACTCGTGTAAAATAACCAGTACTATGAATTCGCTCTTACCCCCGAATTTTCTATTTAATCGAGCTAAGGCATATTTTTCTAAACAATCATCCGGGAGAAAACAAAATCTAAATTTTACAAATAAGGCCACAAAATACATCCATTTGTCTCAGAAAGCGAACCAATGACTCCACTAAGTCATAAATAACCCTCCGGAACTATCGAAAGCGACGAAACTCAGAAACGAACCCATTTAGCCAAAAGTCAACTTTGAGTCAAACTATCCAACTCTAAGTTTCTAGTTTTAGGGTTTTATCTGAAATACATATAAATGAACATCGGGATCCGTGCCACCCATATTAGTGCATCACAAACCCCACACAGAGTGTATAATAAGGGTCAAACAAGCAAATAGGGGTCTTTAGCTAAAAACAACCAGACGGGTCATTACATCATATACCAACTAAAATAATGTTCATCCTCGAATAGAGAGAAACTATCAGAGGGAACGTACCGGAAGTAGTGAACAAGCTCAGATATCTGCTCCACATATCAGACTCGGTCTTCCAAGTCGCCTCCTCAATGGGACGATGCCTCTACTGAACCTTTACAGAAGATATCTCCTTCAATCTCAACTTCCTCACTTGTCTATCTAAAATAGCCACAAGCTCCTCTTCGAACTCCAAATTCTGATCAAGTAACACGGAGTCCCACTGAATGATATAAGAACCATCGTCATGATACTTCTTCAGCATAGATACATGAAAAACTGGATGAACTCCTAAAAGACCTAGTGTCAGAGCCAACTCATATGCCTCATCCCTAACTTTTTGAAGAATCTCAAAAGGTCCAATGTATCTCGGACTCAACTTTCCTCTCTTGCCGAACCTCATCTCACCCTTCATGGGTGAGACCTTCAGGAGAACTCTATCACCATCCATGAACTCCAATCTCGGACCTTCCCGTCCGCATACTCATTCTTCATGCACTGAGCTGTCAGGAGCTTATCCTGAATCATCTTCACCTTCTCCAAGAAATCTCTCAATAGATCGGTACCCTAAGGCCGAACCTCGAACGCATCAAATCAACCAATCGGAGATCGACATCTCCTACCTTATAAAGCCTCGAACGGTGCCATATCAATAATGGAGTGATAACTGTTGTACGCAAACTCTGCCAAAGGTAAGAGATGTTCTCAATGACCACCAAAATCAATCACGCAGGCACGTAACATGTTCTGCAATACCTGAATAGTCAGCTTGGACTGACCGTCGGTCTGAGGGTGAAATGTTATACTAAGATCCAAGCGAGTACCCAATTCATTTTGTAAACTCCGCCGGAAATGCGAAGTAAACTAAGTACCCCGATCTGAGATGATAGAAATAGGAATCCCATGAAGATGAACAATCTCACGGATGTAGCTCTTAGCAACTTATCTGCATTATAAGTCGTTTGGACAGGAATGAAATGTGTGCACTTGGTCAATCTATCAACAATGACCCAAATAGCATCAAACTTTCCCAAAGTCTTGGGCAACCCAACAACGAAATCAATGGCAATCATATCCCACTTTCGCTCGGGAATGGGCATCCTCTAAGACACACCACCAGGTCATTGATGCTCATACTTGACCTGCTGACAATTATGACATCGAGACGCAAAATCAACAATGTCTCTCTTCATTCTACCCCATCAATAGTGCTACTTCAGATCACAATACATCATAGTAGCACTTGGGTGAATCTAATACCTAGAATTGTGGGCGTCCTCCATAATCAATCTGATCAAATCTCTCACACGAGGCACACATACTCTACCCTTGATCCTCAGAATACCCTCACTATCAATCACGGCCTCCTTGGCCACCATTCATCACTTTGTCTCCGATTTTGCAAAACTTTACGTCATCATACTGGTGAGTTCGAATCTTATCCAAAAGAGATGACCTCGCCTCCACACAAGCCAGAATCCTACCCGAATTCGAAATATCAAGTCTCACAAAATGATTAGCTAGAGACTGGACCTCCAATGCCAAAGGACACTAAGAAACAACCCAACAAGCTAAACTCCCTATGTAGACTGCCTTTCGGCTCAAGGCATCCGCCACCACATTGGCCTTGCTTGGATGGTACAAAATGGTCATATCATAATCCTTCAACAGCTCCATACACCGACGCTATATAGAATTTAAATCCATCTGATTAAACATGTGTTGAAGACTGCGGTGGTCGGTATACACTTCACAATGAATGCTATACAAGTAATGCCTCTAAATCTTCAAGGCAAACACAACAACAACCAACTTGTATGGCGTTCATTGTGAGGTTCGTCTAAATCTTCAAGGCAAACACAACAGCAACCAACTGCAAATCATGAATATGTTAGTTCTTCTCATGCACCTTCAAC
Organism: Anisodus acutangulus; assembly: GCA_029783415.1. Lineage (NCBI taxonomy): Eukaryota > Viridiplantae > Streptophyta > Magnoliopsida > Solanales > Solanaceae > Anisodus > Anisodus acutangulus. The sequence goes on from CM056504.1 coordinate 10,025,340, forward strand.
TGCCTTGATGCATAAGCGATCACATTACTCTCCTGCATCAATACACAACCCAACCCAATCCTAGAAGCATTATAATACGCAGTAAAGTCCTTCCCCTCCACCAGAAGGGATAAAATCGAGGTTGTGGTCAAAAGAGTCTTGAGCTTTTGGAAGCTCTCCTCACACTAATCGGGCCATTAAAAAGACACCTCCTTCTGAGTCAAACGTGTCAGATGCGAAGCGATAAAAGTGAAACCCTTGACGAACTGGCGATAGTAGCTAGCAAGACCCACAAAACTCTGAATATCCATAATAGAAGTCGGTCTGGGCCAGTCCCTAACTGCCTCTATCTTCTTTGGGTTGGCCATGATCCCATCCTTAGACACCACGCATCCCAAGAATGTTATCGAACTCAATCAGAACTCACACTTCGAAAACTTGGTGTATAGCTTCTTCTCTTTCAAAATTCCAAGGACCACTCTCAGATGACGCTCATGGTCCTCCTGACTCTTCGAATATATCAGGATATCATCAATGAATACAATCACAAAAGAGTCCAAATACGGCTTAAATATCCCATTTATCAAGTCCATGAACGTTGTGGGGGCATTGGTAAGCCCAAAATGACATCACCAGGAACTCATAATGCCCATAACGAGTCCAAAAAGCCGTCTTGGTAACATTCTCGACCCGGATCTTCAACTGATGATACCCAGATCTCAAGTCAATCTTTGAAAACACAGAAGTACCCTGAAGCTGATCGATCAGGTCATCAATATGCGGAATCGGATACTTATTTCTAAGGGTGACCTTGTTCAACTACCTATAATCAATGCACATACGCATAGTGCCATCCCTCTTCTTCACGAACAAGACAGGAGCACCCCATGGAGATACACTCTGTCAAATGAAGCCCTTACTCAACAAATCCTGAAGATGCTCCTTCAACTCTCTCAACACAGTTGGAGCCATATGTTACGACGGAATAGAATTGGGTCGAGTACCTAACTCAAGATTAATACAAAAGTCAATATCTCTGTCTGGCGGCATATCCGGTAAGTCTAAAGGGAAGACCTCGATGAACTCACTAACTACCTGAATTGACTCAAGAGAAGGAGTCTCCGCACTAGTATCCCGAATGTGAGTAAGATAAGAAAAACAACCCCAGTCCACTAACTTCCTAGTCTAGATGTACAAAATCACTTTTCTAGGAGCAGGGCTGGGAGCGCATCTCCACTCTAACCTCGAAAGACTAGGCATAACTAGCATGATCGTCTTGTAATAACATTCCAGAATTGCATGATATGGTGATAGCCAATCCATACCTAATATAACATTGAAATCCACCATATCTAAGATGACCATATCTACCCAAGTGTCATAACCCATGAAAGTAACTATATACATCCGATAAACTCTATTTACAATCATAGAATCACCGACTGGTGTAGACACACGAATAGGAACATCAAGTATATCACACCACATCTCCAATTTAGCAGAAGAGTAGGCACCCCGAATCAAATAACACAGTAGCAGATCGATGATCGACTGATGATACCTGTGATGATTACGTCTGATGCCTCAGCCTCAATCCTACAAGGGAATGCATAGCAATGAGTGCGCCCTACCTCAATCTGAGTACCCTACTGTCCACCTCGGCTTGAACGAGCTTTATCTCTCTTTGACTGGGATGCACCATGACTAGACTGATGGCTACCACGCCCCGACTGAGATCCTCCACGGCTAGTCTTACTACTACTTCTAGATGTTTGTACTAGGGTCCTAGGTGCATGAGAGGTACCCAAAAATTGCCTGGGGCAATCTTTCCTGAAGTGCCCAACCTCTCCACAACTATAATAAGTCCTAGCCGCTTAGGGCTGCTGAATGGAGATAGTAGAACCTGAACCACCATGGTATGAAAATCTAGACTAAGAACCCCTCGAAGACTGGCCCACACCATCAGTAATCTGAAGAGTTTCCTGAACTGGTCGACTAGGTTGTTACTGCTAATACCTATCCTGATACCCATAATCACGGGAAGTAGAACCACTGGACTGTCAATGTCATCTCGCCCTCTTATCGGACTCATGTCTATACATCTCGCCCCTCACAAACTCCACCATCCTAACATGCAATCTCAAAAGAAGCTCCAACAGCCACCAACTGCAACGTAGCCAACTGAAGTGGAACAATCAATCCTTTAACAAAACATCTCACTCGCTCCGCCTTAGTAGGTAGCAAAGGTGTTGCATAACAGGATAAGGCATGGAAACGAGTCTCATACTGTGCAACTGTAGAATTGCCTTGTGCAATCTTCTGAAACTCATCATGCGTGTCCAAACGCAAGGTCAAATACGCATACTTCTCAAGGAACACTATGTAGAACCTAACCCATGTCAATGGAGGCGTCCCCACGGATAAGCAATCAATATACGCCCTCCACCATTGTTTTGCGTCCCCCAAAAGCTGAAAGGCCATGAAACTAACTCCATGTGACTAAATAATACCAAGAGTATGCAACCTCTCATGGCAGCTCACGATTAACTCATACGCATCCTCCTCGGACTGTTCATAAAATACCAAAGGCTTCATGTTCAAAAAGTGCTCCCAAATCTTCCACTCATCGTGGGTCATAGTTGTCTCTCTAGTAGGCCGGGGATCAAACTCTGGAGCATAAACCTCATCAATATGTGGTGCTGACATCGTCGCTAGTTGAACTCCGAGAGTATGAAACTCAAGGGTATGGGTCTGCCCTTCTCCCATATAGGTTTGAGAACTACCCGGAGTAATAGGGTGTACGTCTGTCTAAGCAAACCCATCAAGAACACTCAATAACCTGACCAATGTGTCTTGTAGAACCGAAGTAGCAATAAATCCAAGTTGATCCTGGGCTGGCTCCATCTCCTCCTCTAGCATATCATCTTGAGGCTCAATAACCAGCTCAGGGGAAACAAATCTAGCACGAGCCTGACTGGCTCTCTATGCTTCGCCCTGAGCTGGTGTTGCCGCTCTAGATCTACCTCGGCCTCGAGCACGACCTCTACCATGACCGCGCACCACCGGAGTCGACGCCGGTGCATCCTCCATCGTCGCATCGGCACGAGTCCTCACCATTTGTGAGAGAATAGAAACAAAGGTCAGATACCAATTTGATTCAACTTAGTACAAAAGGAATGAAGAAAGTGAGATTTCTTAAATGCTCCATAGCCTCTCAAAGATAAGTATAGACGTTTTTGCACTGATCCGCAAGACTCTACTAGACATTGCTCTTGTATTTAAGATCGTTTAACCTAGGGCTCTGATACCAACTTTGTCACGACCACTTTTAGGAATCGTGGTGATACCTACTTAATCCCACCAATAGGCGAACCACTCTCAATCATTAACTTGATATAACACAAATAAAAGTAGAAGATAACACAATACTACATAAGATGTCTGATAATAATAAGTCTGATACATCTAAAAATAACTCCAAAGCGATCTAATATGTGAATACAAGAGTACTAAAATACGGTACAAGTCTGAAATGGGAAACCAAGTGTCAAAACTGAATACATAGTCTGAACATGTCTCTCAAGTGTGAACAAAAAATAGTAAATAGAGAAGGAGCATCCAAGGGTATGTTGGAGGTATTATCCTCACCCTGAACACTGAAGATCATCTGCTTTGGCTCAACCACGTGGTCCTTCGGAGGTGGAATGTACTAAATCTGCATCCAAAAAGAATGCAACAAGTGTAGCATGAGTACACAACGTACTCCAGTAGACATCATAGGCCGACAACAATAGAAGATGCATAATCAGAGATAAATACCAAGTTGACACCAAGTAACCCTAAATTAACAGTTCAATAATTCAAGTAGGTCATATAGCATCATGTGGTTTATAAAGTCCAACAACAATCCAAGTATCAAGTAGCATGTATAATCATTCCAAATCCAGAATCCAGCCAAGTTATTAACAATCACTCAAATACAAGTCCAACCACAGTTTATCAATGAAATAACATAAGTATGTATGATATGAATGTTATGCATATGCAAGGTACCTTTCTCAACATGGTATACAATACGTTAAGGTTTTATTATGATTCGTACACAAATGGGGGCCCCGCGAAGTCTATATACAGCTCCTAGCCAGCTGAAATTCAACACATGAATCTGACTAGAGCCCAAGACTCATTTGTCGAGCCTTGTCAATCATTTTCCCCATCTCAATGTTGTCATAATCTCATAGTATTCTTACCTTTCCAGCCTCTTATACCCATAACATATCCATATCACTCTCATACCAATATCATAGAATCCTAAGTGTATGAATGCAAGTGATAATACAATGCAAGATATCATGATATAATGAGATTCAATCAAGTATAGAGATGACATGTCACATGCTTTCACGATTCAACAACATATTATATAATCTAAGTTAGAATCAAGATATGATATCAAAAGCATAGGTGATGAGTAAACTAACAATAAGCAAATATAGTGACAAATCCAAATAAGCAGTAGTCGGAACCAGCACAAGGCTGATTCCCTAAATCATCCATCGTCATAGTTCAATACTGATACTCACTTAAACGTTCATCACAACCGGATGAGTGGGACCCTCAAACACACCCAATATCCCTCAATATTTATAACTAATTACGCTCTTCTATCGAAATCTCGAAAACTAAATCGTAGCCTACCTCTAGATAGAAATGAGCCCTACACGATCAAGCCTCGATGATAGTTTTGCCCTTCTTCTGTGTCCCGTGATAATCAAAGTCTAATCACACATATTATATCATTTATATAAAACTTACACACTTGGGAAAAATAATTATGACCTAATTGAATAAATAGGACACCTGAACAGTGATTCCACACCGGCGCGATCGACTCCGCTGGAGCAGACTCGCTCCGAAGAATAAAACCTCGCTGAGGCAGTGTCACTTGATACCTCGCCTCAGCGCCACGACGAACTCGTCTCCGCGGTGGCGAACTCACCTCGATGGACAAACCCTCCGCTACCGCGGAAACTCACCATCTCTCAACTCCCGCTTCGGTGAGCCAACCTCTCACCGAGGAGGACCCGCCGGAGCGGACACTGGTGCTGCCGAGGCGGACATCAGACACCAAAAAGGAAAAACAGCCCCAACTCTCATTCAACACCCGAAACACTCCCAAGACTCCCGGACACAAATCAAACATGCTCGTCTAAGGTAACCAGTGCTACGAACTCGCTCGTACCCTCGGATTTCCCATTTAATTAAGCTAAGGCATACTTTTCTAAAGAATCGCCCGGGAGAAACAAAAATCCAAACTTTACAAATAAGACCACGATTGTCTCGGGAAGTGAATCAATGACTCGACTAAGTCATAAATGACATTCCGGAACTACCGAAAACAAACCCATTTACCCACACAGAGTCTACGAGAAGGGCCAAACAACAAATAGGGGTCTTTAGCTAGAAAACGAGGACGAGTCGTTACAGAAAATAAGAAATTCATTTATTTTCCACTAACAAAACGAACATGAGAAAATAAGTAGAAATTCACTTATTTTCCAATAATTCATTTTCCAGGAAAATATTTTCCTTCATACCGAACCCACCCTTAGTCTTTAGAGGATTAGAGGACTAATGCCTTAGTTTCAAGCTTTGGATGTTATGCTATGTTTCTATCCTTTTTAGGATCTTTGTGATGCACAACTATGCTATTGGAGAGAGAGAAAAAGTATGTAATCTCCTAATAAAATTCTATCTTAAAGTGTATTTAGTATTAGACTAAAATTCTTTTCTGTTTTTCCGTTACCTTAAATTGTTGAAGATATTTATCTATGCGATTAACCTTCAAGAACTCATTCAAGAGTTGAATGATTGCTTAGATATGACAAATTATTTCCGAGATGATTAGTTAGTTCTTCAAAAATTCTCTTAAATTTTGAAGTGAATGATTTGATAGATATTAGAATCTTTCTTCAATATAGAACCGATCACACCAATTCATTTACTTTTTAAGTATAAAAAATACAAGGTTGTCAGTGATCATTTAAGATAGTGTTTGTGTTTGATACGTGCATATATAAGATTTCTCATTTCTTAGTCGAAAGAGGTATGTCCACGATAACGGGAAATATTATTATTTTCGCCTTGAATTTTGTTCTCTACCGTATTATCAGCTGACGAAATCGGAAGATAAATTGATTCCTTAACTTAAGTGATTTGGACTGGAAACAGAACTCTAATTTTCAACAATGGGTTCCCCAACTACTCCAGAAAGTGTTAGGACGGTGGTATGAGTAAACTAAGAGGTAAGAAACATGAATGCAGCTGAGTACAATAAAGTAAATGATACAGATAAAAGTAAAGGATAAAAGATATATAAAAATTGAGTTGTTTGATTGATTGGTTGTGTCGTCTATATACAAAGAATGATCCTATTTATAGTACAAAAAAGGAAAAAAACTGTACAACGTGCCCCTCCCCCATGTCAGCCATCAAGTAACCCACTAAGTTCAATGGCCGACTATGGGAGAGGTGGTGTTGATTTTCTCGCCCTCTACTCCTATTGCTCGGATAATGGCCCTTTCTTTTAGCTGTTGTTGGTCGTTACCGCTTCTAGGGGTCCAGAAACCCTTTTGACTTGGTCGTTGAGGCGTCTACATCTGAGTGAGTCCCAGTCGTACCTTTAACTAACAACTCGGCTAAGATGCTTTAGTAGCCGATGAAGTTCTTGTAGTCGAGGGTTAGGAGTAAATTCGGCCCTGGAACAGTTCGACTGTTACTTAATTCGTCTAAACACTTAAATTAATTTTGAGTGTTAACAATTACCTACTCTTCACCTTTACAAAAAAAATTTACATTGTTAGTAAATAGTACTAATTAAAGAAAAATCATGTTTAAGGCTGGTAGAAGGGTAGGTTCAGGATGCTGACAATATCAACTAAAGAGCCAATGGATGAAGCTATGAGATGGAGACAAACTGAAATTGCTTATTTTATTCTTTTTGTCATTATTTTCCAATTTGAATAAGTCCCCTTCTATTTACCTCGTGGGTAGAATCCACTGTCGTTTTTTTTTTTTTACGTTTTGACATTCTGTATTAAAAAAGTCAATATTCTTGATTTTTGGATAGGAAAATATGTCAGTGGCAGAATTTAAACTAAAAAGTATAACTTCGAAAACACTACAAGTGAAAGGGAAAGGACTTTCGCTATCGTTTTCCTTACGCTGCACCATTTCGGGGTGTCTTTCTTTTCAAGAGCCCGAAGTGCATTTAATATGGAAAAACATGATAATGGTCGAGAAGGATAGTATTTTGGAAAAATTACGGTAACATACCATTAGACTATCTAATTTATAAAATAATACATACCTATATAGTTGAAGTGTATATTTTATACTCCAATAAATATGCATATATTATACATACTTATATGCAACATATACAACCAAGGAGTATAGAGTATATTTCAGTCATGTTGGTAAACTAATTGACCCAACCGTACATTTAGGCGAGTTTCCTATTTTTGGGGCAAAAAATCTCCTAAGTCCCTCCTCCTCTTACCAAGGTTTTGAAATATGAGCGAAAGTTGATAGATCGGAGGTTCTGCACAAATATCCCGAAGAATGTTTCAAACATCACATATCTTTCAGGTGAAGGGATAATGTATAAATTAAGAAAAAATTGAGGCTTTTATAATATGTGTCACTAACATTAATACAATCAAGAGTTCCTTTCACATATTAATTAAAATTTGAGACTTTTTCTTATTTAAAGACTCAAAGATCTCTTCTAATTAAAAAGAAAATCCAGGATACAGACTCGTCCAAGTTGAAAAAATAAAGACTAAACGTGATTGTCAAATTTAGAAGGTCAAAGTCATTCGCGGCCACTTACATTTATCCACATATTTCACTTCGACACCTCAACTACATTTCAAACACCTCTACTACTTAAAATTTGTGCCTATTAAATACTTTTATGAGAATAAGCCAAAATTATAAAATGTGTGTAATACACTCGTGATGACATGACAAAGTGATGAATTAAACGATGACTTGTGTCATTAGAATCCAAAATGTTATTAAAAAATTAATTGTAAAAAGAAAAAAAAGGAAAAACTATTTTAAACCTATTTAACTAATTAAAATAGTATTTCAGTTATTAAAAAAATAGAAAACCTATTTTTAAAAAACCCAAACCCCTCCCTCACCCTTTACAATCGGAACACCGCAGCAGTAGCAACCAACTATATTACCTTCCTTATCCCATTTCTCAACTTTAACCTTCTTCTCCATTCCATTTTTCATTGTTACGAGGAAGATGAATGAATTTACAAGTATAAATAAATGTTGACCTTGCCGGGAAAACTAAGATTCACCGGAAAATTATAGTACCAAAATTGATTTTACTTGGAGAGACAAGAAGAGAATTGGGTTGAGTTTAGAAGTATAAATGGTGTTTTTTGTAGCTATTGTAATCCGATAGAGGCAAGTTGATGGTGGTGGTTGTAGTTTTCATCCCCACCCAGACTATTTCATTTGTTCATATATATATATTGTCTTTATACATAAAAGTCTACACAAATTATATAAAAACTATAAAATGTGTTATAGCAATCAAGCAGTAAAACATTAAATGATAATGAACTTTTAAATTATTTAACAAAGTCTAAACAGTGAAAGTAAAAATGATAAGTAAATTGAGAATTGAAAAAGTAAGTGTGATTGCGGTTATAATTTAGAAACAGGGTTTGTATTTAAAAATTAAATTTAAAGTCACTATTATATAATTTGGGATAGAAAGATAATTTTAATATAAGTTTATTGGGTTATGATTTAACCATTAACTAAATCCTTAAAATCGGAAATCGAATCGATAGCCCAGTAATTTTTTTTATAAAATCGTTTACAAACTGTTAATCCAATAACCCGGTACCGCTAGACCAATAATGTTTTTATTGATTCGATTTATCGGTTAAATCAGTTTTTGTACGCCCCTAGTGAGGAGAATATATATATATATATAAAAGTATATTTGAATTCATAATTTTAGAAATATAACAACACATCTCTATAACAATCAAATTTTTTCAGAACCAATTTTTTATGTTATATTTGACCTCTTTAACACAGTTTTTTTTACCTATAATAACAACAACCGTCTTTATAACAATAATTTTTTTATAAAATTATCCCTTTATAACAACTTCCTTATTTGGTAATGTAGTGTTTAATCATCTTTATAGAAATAAAATCTTTAAGATTATCAATAATAGGTCTAGAGATTTTGATCAAATATTTTGATACTTTAATACTTATTTATGACAAAGAATATTATATGAATATATATTTCATCATCAAAAATTTTTATTCGTCATATAAAATGTGATTAAGCTTAAGATTTGATAATTAAAAATAAAAAGTTAGATTTTATGCATTTTTTTGTCTATAACAACGAAATATTATTTAAATATCAATGTTATTATAGGTGTATAACAATCATTCGCTATAAAAGTAAAAAAATTCTTACAATAATACTATTATAGAGAGGTTTGAATTTACTAAGTGTGTTAAAATTCAAACGAATCAAGTTTAGATTTTCGATCTGTCTTAACTTAAGGCACGCGTAACCTTCATGGTGGTTTCGCTGAGAAACCTGCACAAAGATGGTTCCATGGTCCAGTGGTCAGGACATTGGACTTTGAATCTAGTAACCCGAGTTTAAATCGCGGTGGAACCTTTCCTTTTCCTTTTCCTTTTTCTTTTTCCGTTTCTCCTCTAAGTATCAAAACTCTATGCAATTCAACGTTATATTCTCTACTTCCCAAGTGTAGTGTATCCTATTCTGTCTTACATAATATCACAAAAAAAAATCTATTTTTCTTTTCATTTTCCATTTCTCCTCTAAGTAACAAAACTACGCAATTCAATGTTATTTTTTCAACTTTCTAAGTGTTATCTTTCTATTGTTTTATTGTATCATATTGTATAATAAATACTCCTATAACTTATCTTCAAATTGTATCGTATTCTGCCGTTACATAATATCACAAAAATATTATCAAAAAGATAAGATAATTGCTAAAATAAGATCATTAAATGATAACAAAAATAAAGTAAGAAAATAATAAATCAATTCAATCGTCACATAAAAAAAAATTCATGATTACATAATAACAACATTACAATTAAAATCTAGCTAACAATCAAAATAAATATTATATTTAACGTCACACTAGTTAGGGTAAGAACCGTCCAAACAAGCCCTAATCAGCTAATTAATCCATTTTTTACTTTCACTCCACCTCCACTTTTCTCTCTCTACAACTGCACACAATGGACCAACTAGTCCCCCGAGCATAACTGTATGGTAAAAGAGGGGAACTTAAAATTTAGCTGGAGGCCTGCAGCGTGGGTTTGAACACTGGTGGGAGCAATTTGCTCTCTTCTGGGGTAGGACCTTGTAGGTGATATCAATTGCTATGTTCTCAAACTCTGGTCATTCAGGCACATTCCGCGATTTACTAGTAATAGTGCTGAGGCACCGGGACTACTATCTTCAGGAATAGTCTAGCGTAAGCCGAGAAGCTGGATATAAAAAAAGAATGAGGAAGAAGAGAAAAAAATTATATTAAAAAACACTGAAAATTATATTAAAACACTGTTCACACGCGGTGTATTACACATACTTTGCCACATTATCAAAAAGTGTTTAATAAGTTCAAATTTTAGGTAGCAGAGGTGTTTAATAGGTACATGTTTGAGTTGAGGTGTCTAAGTGAAATTTATGGACAAGTTTAGATGGCCACATATGACTTTGGTCAATTTAGAATTATGTGTATAGACCAATTAAGGTTCAATTGACAAGTAGAAGCTTAAGTATATGCCCACTTCCCTTTGCGTATTATCAACAAAATTTCAACTCCCTTGGTCCTTTTTTATGTGACTCATTTTTTTTTATCCTTTCTCAAAAGAATGATATATTTTCTTATTAGAAAATTGTAATTTTAGTATTCATTATTTTATCATTAACGATATAAATTGTGGGGACCCATATAATATAAAGGTTTATTCTTTTTATTATAAGAAAGAAAATGAAAAAACGCGTGAAACTCTTACTATCACTCATTTAATTTTTTAAAGAAATATTTTGCATGTATTCGAATTATGTATCAAAGTCTTTTTAATTTCTTAAATTTTATATTTAGACAAATGCTTTCACATAAAATAAGACCGTGAACATGCTTAGGAAGTACTTACCCCCACGTGAAATTATACCTCAAATTAAATAATTTAATCTTAACAATTAATAATTATAGTTAAAATACAAATTATTTAATTAATTAAGTTATAATTATGTTCCAAAGATATGCATGTTATATTTAATTATTTAATATAAATAAATTTTATATTACAGCATTTGTGATAAAAGTGTTAAGTGGTTGGGGTTGGTCATAGAACGTGAGCAGCAGTTCAAAAAACAAGAAGGAAAATGGAGTGTTCGTTACTTTGCTCCAAAAGGTGGAATTTCGTTTAACTTGGGGATGCCTTTTTTCCTCACTGGTTCCTCATCATGTTGTGCAATTTGTAATTCCTTGGCGCCTATGTCTTATGTGACGTGACGCATTCTGATTTGCAGTATCCAAAAGGCAATAATGATGCCTTCATGTGGGGTTGGAATGTGACCTTCCTCGTGCCTTTGGTGATCATTTGACATGGATGGTTAGGCTTTTCTTTTTAATTTGTACCAATAAGAAGTCATTCTTGTATATTTTTCAAAAATAACTAAATATTAAAATTTTGATAAAAATATATGAATTTCTACTCTAAACTCCAATCATATGTATATGAACTTCAGACAATCACTTATGGCTGAGGTTTAAGTAATAGTGGATGAACTTTAGCTTTATATGCCTGAAGTTCAAGCAAAAATGACTGAATTTTATTGCGGATGGTATTACATAGCATGTGCCATTGTATGGATGTACATGAGGTTATAACAAACTGTTTGTTAGTCAATTAGTGGAGTAGATGAGTTAGTTAGTGCATTAGATGTAGCTTAGCTGTCAATTAATAGTCGGTTAGATTAGTTCTTACATATTGATGTGTGCACATCTCATTGTTCATTATTGAATATATAGAACAACTTCCACCACTTGTTTTCTTCTCATTTTCTCTTCCTCGATCCAACTGTGAAGATCACTGTTTCATTGAATTGATGTAAATTGAACATAGTATCAGAACTTACGATCATTAATATGGTCTTGGATCTCGAGGATTAGACGTTCTGTCTTTTCTATATTCAATTCAAGCTTTAGCATTTCAAGTCTAGCCGTGTAGGTTCAACAATGGCGATGTTTTGTATATCTCGGATTTCAAGTTCAATTTGCTTTTTGTATTCAAGATCACAAGGGCTTTGAAATGTGTGGTGTACTTTTATCCTAACTTCTGCTTATTCCAGGACCTTTTGCAGTGGGAGACTGAAGGAGATTGGTAGAGAAAGTCAAGGGCTTTATCTACTCCCTCAATGTACTGCAGAACCTGAGAAGAATACAACACTAGGATTGACTGCAAGAACGGATTTAGATGTTCAACTCTGGCATAAGAGACTAGGTCATGCCTCTGTAGGAATAATAAAACATATTTTCTCTTTAGTATATGATGAGTGTAAGCAAAAGCTTGATAATTGCTCACTATGTCCTCTAGCCAAACACACTAGACTTCCTTTTAGTTCTAGTGACAGTAGAGCTGCAAAAGTTTTTCAATTATTCCATATTGATGTGTGGGGACCTTATCATGTATTAAACTTTGATGGAAGCAAAATATTTGTGAGATTTGTTGATGATTACTCTAAAATCACCTGGATTGTTTTGCTAAAATTGAAGAGTGATATGATAGTAGTTTTGAGAAATTTTATTAAACTGGTTGAAACTCAGTTTAACAAGACCATAAAAGCCATCAGAACTGATAATGGCACGAATTCATAAATGATGAATGTCATAGGCTACTTTATCATCTTTAAATCATCCTTCAAAGAACACGTGGCTACACACGTCAACAAAATGGAGTTGCAGAAAGGAAGCACATGCATGTGTTTGAGGTTGCAAAAGCCTTGAGGTTTCAAGCATCCAATCCCCTTAGATTTTGGGGGCATTGTGTGTTAGCTGCTATTTATGTCATTAACAGACTTCCTACAAGTGTTTTGATAGGGACAAGGCCTTTTGAAGTATTCCACAAGAAGTTAACTATCCTTGATCATCTCAGAATCATAGAGATGTTTGTGCTATGCTAAGAGAATAAATGTTCATGCCAAGTTTGAAGCTAGGGCTATTCCTGTTGTTCGTATGGGATATTCAGAGATATCCAAAGGTTATATCTTGTTTGATTTAGCTAAGAAATGTTTTTTGTGAACATGGATATGGTATTCAAGGAGATCATATTTCCTTTCAAGTCCAAACAATCACATATTCTCATGTTCTTGGACATGGATGAAGTTGTACTAGACAAGTCTTTGGAGGTTACTAGAGATGATGATAATGCAGAATTGCATGCCTGGTGCTCCTGTTGATGTTGGTATGCCAATTGATGACAATGTCATTCCTTATGATCAAGGTGCAGCTGTTCCACCGGATATTGCTCCTCAGGTTCCATCTATTAGACAGTCTAGTAGATAAAAACAAGCTCATGTTTGGTTGACTGACTACATTACCACTATGCATGCTTCTCAACAACCATATTCCATTAGCAAGTATGTTTCATATCATAATGTCAGCAATAGATACAAAGGATATTTAGCAGCATTTTTGTCATTTCAAAACCAAGAACTTTCCAGGAAGCATTTAAAGATTAGAGATGGATAGAGGCTATGCATGTTGAGATCCAGGCTCTTGAAGAAACCAAAACTTGGGAACTTGTCCCTTTGCCATCAAGAAAAAGTTCTATAGGGTGTAAATGAGTGTACAAAGTGAAATATAAAGCATCGGGGAGATTGGAAGATTCAAAGCCAGGTTAGTGGCCAAATATTATAATTAGAAAGAAGGACTTGACTACAATGAGACCTTCTCACCTGTAGTGAAGATTGTCACTGTAAGATTTGTGATATATGTAGCAGCCGCTCAAGGATGGCATATCACCAGATGGATGTTTACAATGCATTCTTGCAAGGTTATCTCTTTGATGTAGTTTATATGGAGGTTCCACAAGGCTCTACAAGCCAGGGGGAGAATAAGACATGAATGGTTTGTAGGCTTGTCAAATCCATATATGGATTAAAGCAAGCAAGTAGTCAATGGAATATGAAATTGACAGAAGCCTTAGTACAACAAGGTTTTGTTCAAATCTGTCTGGATTATTCCTTGTTCACTAAAAGATTAGGAAAAGATATTATGGTCATACTAGTTTATGTATATGACATGTTGATCACTAAAAATAATTTACATATGATTGAAACAACTAAACAACAATTGTATCAGTCATTCAAGATTAAATACCTTGGGACTTTGAAGTATTTTTTGGGTATAGAGTTCAGCAGATCACAGAAAGGGATAATGATGAATCAAAAGAAATATAGCTTGGAACTTATATCAGGCTTAGGACTTGGAGAAGCCAAGCCATGTTGGACTTCACTTGAGTGCAATCAGAGATTGACCACTAAAGAGTTGGATGCTGCAATAGGAGATGTAGATGATGACTTGTTTGCAGATGAATAACAGTACCAAAGACTCATTGGCAAATTTCTATATTTGATCATGACTAGGTTGGATATTACTTATGCAATACAGACCATAAGTCAATTTTTGCATGAACAAAAAAAGTCCCATTGGTATGCAACAATAAGATTGGTGAGATATGTGAAAAGAGAGACATGCCTTGGTATACTGATGAGTAGCACCAAGATGGATAAGTTGACTACATATTTTGATGCAGATTGGGCATCATGTCCTAATACTAGAAGGTATGTAACAGGGTTTGTGGTGAAACAAGGGAACTCACTTATTTCCTGGAAGTAAAAAAAGCAAACAACAGTTTCAAAGAGCTCAGCATAGGCAGAGTATAGAAACATGGCTTCAGTTATTTCTGAATTGATATGGCTCATTGGATTGTTTAAAAAATTAGGTGCAGAAGTAGTATTGCCTATTGACATGTACAGTGATATTAAGGTTGCACTACAAATAACAGCAAACCATGTGTATCATGAGAGGAATAAACATATAGAGATTGACTGCCATTTTATTTGAGAAAATATACAGGCAGGATTGATACAGACTCATCATATAAACATAAAAGAGCAGTTGAGTGACATATTGACCAAGGCATTACCAAAAGTACATCATCAATATTTGGTGTCCAAGCTGGGAGTGCTAAACTTGTTTAAACCTACTAGCTTGAGGGGGAGTATTGCGGATGGTATTACATAACATGTGCTATTGTATGGATGCACATGAGATTATAACAAACTGTCAATTAGTCAGTTAGTAGAGTAGATGAGTTAGTTAGTGGATTAGTTTTAGCTTAGCTGTCAATTAATAGTCGGTTAGATTAATTCTTATATATTTATTTGCACACAGCTCATTGTTCATTATTGATATACAGAAAAGCTTCCACAATTTATTTTCTTCTCATTTTCTCTTCCTCGATCCAACTGTGAAGATCACTGTTTCATTAAGTTGATGTAAATTCAACAAATTTTAACCTTATATGCTTGGAGTTCAAGCAAAAATAAATTACTTTTAGCTGTATATGAAGTGGGTAAAAAGTTTAACTTGTGACCTTATGATAGAGATGCAAATAATGAGATGTGATAGCACCGGGGAGAAGGGGCGTTGCCACTGGCTAAAAAGAGGAAGTGACCTCAGGCAGCTAAGAGTGGCTATTTCGAGGAGCCTATGGCGGGGTCAGCTGGCCCACCCGAGACGGGACAGAGAGAGGCGGGTCAGGCGCCCGTGACGATAGTGACTGATTTTGCAAGTGATGGATTAGAAGGGGATTAAGGCCGTCATTTAAGAAGTCATATGAATGCAGAAGTTGTGAATTTAGTTTGGCAAAGGAGAATTGAGACTCATCAAATATGACATGCCGAGAAATGATTATTTTTCGGCTGGACATGTCGTAACAGTTGTAACTATGATGATTAGGGGGGTAACCCATAAATACACATAGGATAGACCTAGGTTGCAGCTTCTTGATTTGTGTGGAGGGATGGATGGGGTAGCATAGACATCCGAAAGTTTTTAAATGCTTATAGGAAGGATCCCGAAGATAGAGAATTTGAGTGGAAGACTTGTGTTTGAGAGACTTATTGGGGAGAATGTTTAAGAGATATGTTGTCATGGATAAAGCGTAATATCAAAAGGAGGAAGGGGGATAGAGGCGTGGGCAAAAAGGGCACGAAGTACGTTGTTTATGGTTATAATTTTTCGTTCAGCCTTGCCATTTTTTAGAGAGGTGTGGGGAAAGGCAAAATGAAAAACAAGGTCGTGTTTGGCGCAGAAAAGTTTGAATTGATTATTATCGAATTCCCTCCATTGTCACATTGAAAACATTTGATATTCTTTTCAAATTGTGTTTTAATGAAAGCGCCGAATGAAGAAAAAATAGAATAGACTTGGAATTTATTACCAATGAGAAAAGTCCACAAGAAGTTTGAATAATCATCTAAAAACAACATATACTATCGATGCCCAGTTGTGCTTAAAATAAAAGAAGTTTATAAATCATTGTGTATTATATCAAAAGGCATTAAAGTATGAGTGGATGAAGAATATAATGGCAACTTGACATATTTTCCAAAAACACAGGATTCAAAAACACGAGGATAAGATACATGTTTGAAATCTATAAATTTATTGTTGCGAATGGAGCGTAAAATAGAGTCTCCCGAATTTTCTAATCTATTATGTCATAAAGAGGAGAAAATAGTTGTAAAGAAAGACAGAGAGGAGGCTGGATGACCGACGGTGGTGGTAATAGGATAGAGGTCCCTGGTGCTATCACATCTCATTATTCGCATCACTGTCATAAGGTCCTTCACAGAAAAACCAAAATGATCAAATTCAAGGGAAACATTATTGTCGATTGTGAAACGATGCACATAGATTAGATTTTTGATAAGTTTTGAGGCATGAAAGACATTGCTTAAAGCTAATGGGGGTGTGGTGGGAATAGGGATGATTGTCCACAACCTCAAATGGGAATGCATTGTCCACTGCCAACAATAATATTATGATTTAAATTGCTTGTATTGAAATAAGACGAGAGGGTACCTTGGGATGCCGTCATATGAGATGTGGCACCAATATCCATATACCAACTGTTGTCTGGAATGTTGAGGGACATTGTGTTCATAGTTTCCCCAATATCCGTTAGGGCGTAGGTGGAAAGAAAAGAGACCTATGCACTATATGCCTGATGAGGACGTGTGCCGAGGATGTCGGGTTGGGGCTATCGGGCCTGAGGTGGTGCCCATGAGGACATCGGGTTGCCGGTGTTGTGAATCAGAAAACGGGGCCTTGTTGTCGGCTCAGTGGTGCTCGCATGAGCCGCGACCCACTTGGTTTTTCGGGTTTCTTCAAGTATAAGTCTCGAACGAGCCTCATAAAATTGAGGCAATGACGTGCTTTGTTGGAGGATGGTAGCGACGCCGTCATAAGTTTCATTCAAACCTGTAATGAGTTGCATCGCCAATCGTTGATTAGTGACCGATGCACCGATGTTGAAGAGTTAATCTGCAATCATCTTAAGTTCCTGACAATAAGCCGATGCATTAGAAAAATAGTCCTGCTGAATGTCCTTAAATTTATTTTGCAGGTACAAGGCACGTTGTGTCTTGTTATCCTGAAAAATACTTTCCAAGCGCTCCCACGTTTGTCGGGCAGTGGCGTCTGATTTAATGATTGTATGCAACAGATCGTGTCGTAGATCCATTGTAAGACAACCGCACTAAGCGGGACCAAAGTTTATCAGCAAAATTATCAGAGTGTTTCAGGGGCTTTGATTTAGGAGGGATGATATGGTCGATGACTTTGTACATACGACAATGAATCTTAAACAATTCCGCCCAAAAGGAATACTGACCCTTTTCCATCTCAAGATTTATGAGAATGAAGTTCTTGATGTTGTTAACTGCAAGAGCATGATGAAATTTAGGTTGTTCAACCATTGAAAAAAATTTGGGGAAGAGGAGAGAGATGTAGCGGCCGAGAGGTAGTAGAAAGAAGAGGGGGGAGGGCGGCTGCCTAGGGTTGGGCGGCCGAGACGGGAGGTCGTCGACTTTAGAGAATTTTAGAGTTTGGCTGCTGATACCATGAAGGAATATGTTTCATGCATTTCATTGATTATTATGTACAATATATATATAGTGCTACATAATTATTTACTCATTTACAAATTAGATAACTAATCTTCCTAATTACAATTGGACTACACTTTCTAATTATAATTGAACTATAATTTTATTTAATATAGGAGATTTATAAAGAATATTTTAGAAATATTCTATCAGTAATAGTTAAGGAAATTGTCAATGGAAGGAAGAGCCATACTAATCAAACAAAGTAATACAGTCACTTCCTCTCCATTTATTTGCAACCTTGCCACCTTAAAATCTATGATAATAACCTTAGAACAATATTTTGCAATTTGTTACTAAAATGAATCAACTAGGAAGAGAAAATATCATTGGAGGATTTAATGAGGGACCTACAACAGGCTATTGGGGGAGGAAAATTATGAGAGATCAGCATGGTGAAATTATTTTTGCATTGTATCTAGTTCTCTTAATGATGTCGAGTTTACATGCATAATTACCTGGCCTCCAATGTTGCATAGATAATGGGATCACTGATTTATTGATGTAATTTGTGTCATGATACTTTGAGAAGAGAGATGAAAGTAATAAGGTTGAAAATATAAATGAAAATTCGTCTCATAAATTTCACTAATTATAGGATTTTAAATAATCGTACAAACAAAATCTAAACTCGTCCCACAATTAAGAAATTAAATATTTTAGTAAATCAAATATTAAATTCTTCCTACAATTAATAACTAATTATTCTAGAAAAAACTGTAACGGTAACATAGACAACATTCAAAAATTAAATTCACTCTTGGCGGTAAATATGATAAATGGTGAGAACCATATTCCATAGGGTGATTGAAGAATCAAGTACAATTCATTCAAGAGAATTGAAGCTGCTTAATGCATACCTACATCATATTTTTCGAAAGGGGAACATACGTAGTTGCTGAGAATTTGGCCAACATTATTGACAATAATTAAGTGTTTTTTTTGGAAGGAAGAAGAACTACATGGAAGTGTATGGAGAAATATTTGTTGGATAATCAACAACTCCCAAAAATTAATGTTATGGGCAATTGGGTTCAATAGGAGTGCAATTTAATCATTTTCAATATATTAGGAAGCATTTTGACTGTTATTCGTTTTTTAAAAGATCCCACAATCTCATTTTCCAATGCCACAAATTTGAAAATTGAAAATTTCTCTTTTCTTCCTCTTATTCTTGTCAACAAGTAGAAATATCAATCTAAGAACAAGACAAGTCAAAACGGGTGAAGACTTACAATTCTAAGATCAAGTCAAAATTCTTCCTCTTTTTCTTTTCAATAAAATTTTACATTTTATATTTAGAATCTTTTATATAAGTAAAAGAACTTATAAAACTTTTTAACTTCAAATAAGTCAAACATCATTAACCACAAATACAAAAAGTCTATTTTACCTAAGAAAAATATTTAAAATTTCTTTCTCCTAAACAAAAAAATAATTCAAAAGTCTCTCTTAATTGAAGGACCCGCTTTACCACCAAAGGATGTGATAAAACGGATGCGATTGTTCCTCCTTGATCAGAAGTTTCGAGTTTTAAGTATGAATTATTTTTTGATAGAGAGCGCTTCCTCCCAAAAAGAGCTCCACCAATGCGAATTCGAATATAATCGAACTCCCGGATATCGAACCGGTGAAAACTAAAAAAAAAAAAAAGACCCTCTTCACCCACAAACAAAATAGAATAAATACCAATAGGTTTTTAAAGCAAAAAAAAAAAAAACAGAAAAGCAACCAATAAATAAAAGTAGAAAAAAGCACAATTCTTTCCTCCTAGCTGAAGCTAAAGCTCCTTCTGCACCCTTTTTTTGTCTCTTCAAATCTCTGAATCAAAAACCATGATTTGAAAAAAAAACAATTATTGATGGAAACCCATCAATAAATCCCTATAAACACCCAAAAATTCATCACATCCAAACCCAAAAAACATTGAATAAATTTTTTTTATACATTCTTGAAATTTTACTGTATAAAGACTTGATCTTTTTGCAAGAAAGCATGGAGTTGGATAGTATTGAATGTGTATCATCTTCAGATGGTATTGATGATGATGAGATCCCTTTACATCATCCACATATTATTCATTCTCAATTTTCATCTTCAAAGACACCCAACAATATCAACAATATTAACATTAGTAATGATGGTATTTCAGCAATTCATTCTACAACAAGTGTTCATGAGCTTCTTGAATGCCCTGTTTGTACTAATTCTATGTACCCTCCAATCCATCAGGTAAGCTAAAAATTCCCTTTTTTCTTAAAATTTGGAAATGATATTTGCATTGTGTAGCTTTGGGTTTTGTATTTTTGTGAACCCTTTTATTTTCTTGATTGAGGAAAGATTGAATTTTGATTGTGGGTTTTGTGCTATGATGTATAGATTCATTAATTTTCTTGTAATGATATATAGACTAATTTTGGGGATATGTCTACCTGTTTGAATGCTTTGATTGTTAGATACTCTCTCAGTCTTAATTTAAATGACACACTTTACTTTTTAGTCACTCCCAAAAATAATGACACATTTTCTTATGCGGTAACAATTTCACACACAAGTATTTTTGACTTGTTTTAGACCACAAGATTCAAAACTCTTCATTTATTTCTTAAACTCCGTGCCCAGAGTATATAATATTAGAGGCTCCGAGTTTATTTTCTCTGGTGAATGATCTGCAAGCTTTATAATTTTATAAATTTTACACCTATTCTTTTCATTTCCTTTTGTTTTTTATGGTGTGAGTTGAGGAGTGGGTGAACTAGGGAGTTTGTTTGTGGTTAGTGAATGAATTAGATTTGGTTTAGTTTTCCAGCTTCTGGAGCATGACTTATTTGGTGGACTAAGAGAATTGGTTCTGCATAGGAGTACTGACCCATTGAGTGAAGTTAGCTAGAAATTATTTGGTGAATTTCTTCCCTTTGGTGGTTCGTTTAAATTGAGTTGTGTGTTTGTTTATGCGTAACTTATGTGTATATTGAGTCTAGTTACTAAATTTGTATCCTTGGTTTTTAGTGTCTGGTTTATTCATGTTTTTGTGGTTAGGTGTCTAGTCCATTTTGCATTTGGAGTTGGAATGTAATATGGAAAAGAACCTAGTTTGTCCAGAGCTAATATAAGGAGAAGTGATTGCAGTAGGTTGGTTGTTATTGTTAAAATTGTCTAACTACATAAGGTTCATATAGCTGACTCCAACTAGTTTTGATTGTTTGTTGTTTGTTTTAGTGTTTTATTTCTTCCTTCTATGTTGAATACACTCCAATTGCATGAAGGCATTTGTTGGCCTGTTGTTTGTCTGTTCCTATGCTCAGGAGAGGTCTTATGTTGAGAATTTACTTCTGCACCCAATGGTGCGACTTAGTAGTTAATAACGTGAGGAGAACCATGAGGTCTTAGGTTTAATTGCAGCAGAGGCAGAAGGAAAAAAATTCTCTTACCTTTCTGAATGATATTGTTTTGCACCCAAGAGTGTGGCATAGTGGTTAATAAAGGGGGTGCAAACCTTAGAAACCAGGGTAAATCAAATCCCAACAGAGACAAAAATACTACATGATTTATTTCCTATCTGCCTAAGCTTTGTGGAAAAAGTTATCTGGTACAAGAGAAGAGACTGCACCACTAACATTAGTTGAAAAGCCTGGACCTCTTCTCCTTTTAATATGGAAATAGAATAACTAAAAGAACTATTCTTGCTTAACCCTTTTACAAGACATTGACTTCTCAACAACCTCGAATTAAACGAGGCATGATGGATATAGAAAAATCGAATGAATGCTGCCAGCCTAAGTGAATAATTCAATGCAAGATGGAGTAGAGAAAATCATCTTTTCTCTTGAATCAAAGCTGGAGGTACAATATATCAACATCACATTTTGAAGCAAAACTCAATTGAACAAATGAGAACATTGTGCTCTGTATATATAGTAGATTGGTCCGACTCTATAAATATTACGTATTCTGATGTTGAAATTCTTTATCTTGTTCGAGTACATAGTGCATCATGAGCAACTTATATCATGAAAAACTGATCTCTTATTGAGTAACAAGGATAACTTGGAGAGAAGTTTAGGATGGAGCTAGAGCTTCAAATTGTGATGGTTATCTTGCTTTCCTTGTCTTCTCCTCCAGTGTCAGTACAGCTGGACAGGTAATGCTAAAATCTCTCACCTGTCTAACTGCTGGTTTAGAGGAATTTCCTTTTACATTCATGTGGTTCTTCTTGTTTGGTTAGATCAAATTTATAAAGTATGGTCTAATGGTATTGTGAACTTAACTAACAAGTATGTATTGATTAGTGTGTAATAAACCAAATAATAGAGTGGGACACATTTTTAAAGCCTATAAATCTTAGTAAGACCACTTACCATATTCTTAAGGATCTATCTTAAATGGTTGGAATTGCTTATGTTTTAGGTATTAGTTTGTCTTGACCTAGAGATTTTTCATGAAGCATTTGAGATCATCTATGTCAATTTTCAGCTACAGTTTGTGTTATCTGGGATTGCCATTTTTTGAGTATTTATTGAAGTTAGTGAGGGTGAAATTAAGTTATTTGAGTATTCATCGTATATAGTGAGGGTGATATTAACTTAATATTAGGAGTCGTTTAGCACTTTTGAGGACTTTAGGGTTTACGGATGAAAAAGCAGGACTATATGTCCCTTGACTATAATCAGCGTGCCAGTGTGTTGTATTCCTTGCTGGTCTGTGTAATTATTGACAAAATTAAAGTAGAAATGAAATTATTTTTCAAAACACTGTTGTCCTTTGATGTTAAGTGCATAGTGTGTTTGGTTTCAATAAATGGAGTACTTTCTGATTTAATGTAGCAAGAATAGTTTTCTTTTGGCTAAAAGAGTATTTCATTCAACAAAAATGTAGCAAGAATAGTTCTGATCTTGATTTAGCAGTTTCTTTCATTTACGACCTGTACAAATTGTTAACTTTGTTCTATGGAATTACTGACAAGAATTCTTTTCTTCTTCAAAATTTAATTTGTTGTTATAATTTAGGTACTAGTTTGTCTTGACCTAGAGTGTTTTGTTTCCTTTGACCTGTTGGTTTCTAATTTCAATCGATCTCTTAATTTTAATCACATTCGAAGTTTTAAAGTAATCAGATTTTACTTCTTAAATTTAGAGTCATTAGTAGAAATAGAAAAATGATTCTGTAGGAGTAATTAACGGATCACAATTAGGAGACTAAATTTATTGTTGTAACCTGGATTTTTCAACAAAATCAACCTATTCATATTTTAGTGATGAACCTGAGCAAGTGCATAAATATACTCCTAAAAGTCTTAGCTAGCTTTAAGGAAGTTGTGTTGTCCATTTTTTAATTCATTCCAAGGCTGTCTATTACAGAATCTGGGCTTCTTTATACATGCCCTTAGTGAACCACTAATTCAATTGTAAAATTCCCATAAGATATTTAAATATTTACAGGTAAGAATTCAACAGTGATATGTGAACATCTTTAATAAGATCTGTATATTATTACCTGTAATTGTGCTTGAATCATGAAACCTCAATTTTGAAATTGAATGATAAAAATTTTCAATCAATTCCTTTGCTTTCTTAATAGGTCATATGTGATCCTTTGCAATACTATGTATCACATAGGCTTTTCATCTTGTTTGTGTTTTAAAGACAGATATCCCTACGTGCCTTCATTTGTTGGTACTGGTATTAGGAGGCTTTCTGGTGTCTTTTAATAACTAATGCCACCAGCAACAATGCCTTTTTCTTTTGTATCAAAGTGATGCCTTAGTTTTTTCTCTACTTAATTTAGTAGGAGCTTTTTATAAGCTGAAAGACAATTCCATTCAGTTCTCCGAATATACTGCTTAGCTACTACCCAATGTACGGGTATCAAATCAGTGTCACAACTAGGTAGGTAAAAGTGAATACAATTAGCCAATAACCGTGAACAATAATGAATTTAGTGATGCTCGCTGGAACTCCATTTCTTGTTAATAAACTTGGGGCACGTTTGGTTAGTTGTATAAGCAAAAATAATCATGGTAGAAAAACTTGCATTGTTTTATCCATTGTTTGGTTACTAATTTCAATATCAACATATCTAATACGGGTATAACTTATACATCAATTCATGTATTATTTCATACCAAGACTAGTGTGGGATAACTATACCGTGATTAGTTGTACACGGATAGAACATTTGAATTACAAAGCTACCCTTCAGGGGCTCCAAACCCCTTATCGAACCCTTATACAGTTTTAAACCATACACAAGTTTTAAGTTGTACGGTTTAACAACATACTCGGTGTAATCCCACAAGTGGGGTCTGAGGAGGGTAGAGTATACGCAAACCTTATCCCTACCTTGTGAAGGTAGAGAGGTTGTTTCTAGAAGACCCTTGGCTCAAGTGTAGCACATCAAAATAGTTATGAAAAGGAAGTTGTACACTTTATATCCAATTTTTAAAACAATGAACCAAATGCCCGATATAAGCACTGGATTACAATCCTTGTATTACAATGCATGCATAACTTATTGCTAAACCAAACGACCCCTTAATGTATCATTTTCTGCATGTTATTGCTGCAGTGTCACAATGGACACACAATCTGTTCGACATGTAAAGCCAGGGCATACAACCGATGTCCCACTTGTAGACAGGAGCTTGGAGATATCAGATGTTTAGCACTGGAAAAGGTGGCTGAATCACTTGAGCTCCCTTGCAAATATGGCTCTGTTGGGTGTCCTGAGATATTTCCTTATTACAGTAAGCTAAAACATGAGTCAGTTTGCAACTTTAGACCATACAACTGCCCTTATGCCGGGTCTGAGTGCTCGGTTGTTGGCGATATTCCTTTCTTGGTTGCTCATTTGAGAGATGATCACAAGGTAGACATGCACTCAGGATGCACTTTCAACCATCGATATGTCAAATCTAATCCTCGAGAAGTAGAAAATGCAACGTGGATGTTAACAGTAAGTTGGAAACCTTCTTTTCTTTTATTGTCAATATGTAATTTGAAGGGCCTTTTTCATTTTTGGCCCATCAATCAAAATTAACTATGGGCGCTAGCCAAAATATACAAAACATATACACTGATTATGTAAATTGTATGTATATTTATACTTAATATACATAACATTTACCGGCTATTATGTAAACCTTTAGCATTTTTTTTATTACACTTGATAAAATGGCTTGTCATATCTGCACATACGTATGTATTAATCTTGTCGGAGAAGACTCTTATCAAGAATTACACTCCTGCTTCTGAAAATTCGGATTATAATTTCATACTTAGTATGTTGTGCTCGTTTTACTCCTTCCATAACTATTTTTTATTTATTCCGCCAGAGCTCAAAAGCAAGTTTCCCTAAATCTAGAGTGCTATATATTATGTTACTTCTTTTCAGGTATTCAATTGTTTTGGTCAGTGCTTCTGTCTCCATTTCGAAGCCTTTCAGCTTGGAACAGCTCCTGTTTACATGGCGTTTCTCCGGTTTATGGGAGATGAAATGGAAGCTCGAAATTATAGCTACAGCCTGGAAGTTGGTGGCAATGGAAGGAAACTTACATGGGAAGGTACGCCTCGAAGCATAAGAGACAGTCATAGAAAAGTAAGGGATAGCCATGACGGGCTCGTTATACAACGTAACATGGCACTTTTCTTTTCTGGAGGGGAGAGAAAGGAGCTTAAGCTACGAGTTACTGGACGGATATGGAAGGAACAGCAGAATCCTGATGGCGGAGAATGCATACCCAACCTCTGTACTTAGGATTCTACTGTTCTTGATGTTCCATGTACTGACTTTTCAAGACAAACAGATTCAGATGTTGAAGATTGTTCGAAATGTGTGGAAAGTTTTGTTCATATGTATGAACTGACAAGTGTATTTTTGTTATTAACGCTTGGAAGAGCATGTACCATAAAGATCTAACTTGTTTTTCTCCTAACAAAACCTACTTGTGTGCCTGCATTATTGCAAGTTTCTAACTTCATTTTATGGTAGTACCAAAATGCATTGATTACACAGTGGAACTTAAAATTTGGCAAGGAAATAAAGCCTCCATTTGGCACAAAGGGTACAAACTTGTTTTTGAAAATATTTTTCTTGAGCTGACGGCCTATCGGAAACCTCTCTATCTCACAAGGTAGCGGTGAGGTCTGCGTACACCCCACCCTCCCGAGACTCGATCACACGTGGTATGTTGTTGCTGTTGTTGTTTGGGTAGGGAAACACAAACATGTATCTGTATAGGAATATCTTACATTCAAAACTTTGAAACTTCATTTTCTCCAGCTGCTACCATCGCTCGAGCTTTGCTTATTTGGTTCCTCTGAGTGAATTATTCTGGAATACTTGCGAATGTGAAGCTACGCGAGGTACACGAATTCAATACTGAGTTGGACTTTGTACTGAACAATTACAGCTAAAACCATAAACAAATAATTTAGGACAAATTGATTTATGGAAAAAATTGGAGAGAATAGCTGATCAGTATAAGAAGGATTCATAGGAAGGGTGAAAATTAGTAGAAAGGAAACATCACTGCATAAGAATTCTAAAATTGAGGACCATGATGAAGTGAATGCAAACTTTTCATTTGTAAAAGTTAAAGCCAGGAAAATGGAAACAATGGAAAGCGGCAATAATCTGCTTCTGATAATGATTTAGTGTTAACATGTCTCTAGGAAATCTTGGCTTAATTAAAAAAAAACTCACTGGTAGCAACAAAATGATGGCGGTATCCAATGAAACATTACATTAATTTGCGAATTTTCAAAATTTACTTATTTTGAGAAATGAGCAGGGTGAAAGTATTTTTATGTCCTACAGACAATCTGTATTAGGACAAATGTACTTTATACACATTCATATTATTATTAATGGAGATTAATATTTTGACATTTGCAATTATTGAATTATTATTTAATTGTTTGTAATTATTCATTAATGCGCATCCCTTGAGCTTACATTGTCATTAATAGAGTGAGATATTTTATGATAGAGTGTAACTCTTAAAATAGCCTCGACTAATGATCATCGAGAATGGGATATTGATGATATATGATAAGTCGACATGTGGTCTGCATCACATCCTTAGAGGATGTAGTATGTCTCACCTGCTACGAGTAATGGTTACTCGTGGTGGACACATGGATACTTTGGAAGTATTAGTATACCCTACTGATATACTGTTTGTTATACTTGTCTAAAGAATTATCAATGTGTGGGAGATAGAAGTCCTTAAAGACTTGAGGTCAATGCGCGCCTTATCTACAAAGTAATGTACTTTGATCCTGTCCTAAGCTCAAATGTCTTATAGGTTGAGATACGACTTGTATTGGGTACATTACGATGTGGATTGAAGGTGGTAGTTGAGCCAATATTAGGATTCATTCTTCGAATGTATATTCGAGAGAACACTCGGATTCTCAGTGATATTAGGTTGACTAAGTCGTTGGAACGCAATAGACGTATTTAGAATATGGTCTAGTTGTCAACTAATATAGATGAGATACAATGATTAAGCCATTTGGATAGACACTTGACAAATCTTAAGCTTGATCGGGTGTGTCGTGAATTAAAGGATTTTATCTTACCACATAAAGGTTAAGTTTACTGGATTCACGTAAACGTACTTCACATATTGAGTTCGTCTTCCGGCGCCATGTAGGAGTTCCGTGTAGACCTTAATTTGATTAATGTCGATATGAGAAGGCATGTAGGGTCACACTATGTCAATTGTCCGTTTCGATCTAAGGATGTATTGAGAGATTAATTAAATGTTCGATTTGGAATCGAGATATTTAAATGAATAATGATTATTTTAATTAAGTCAAAATTGGATTTTGGATTTAAATAGAATGCACGGAAAAATAAATTGAGATAGTGCAGGAGCACGTCGAGCGCCGCGACGCCTATACCTTAGGGCCACAGTGCAGTGCAGGCGTATGTCGAGCGTCGAGGCGCCCATACCCTAGGGCCGCGACGCTTCTGCCTAAAATTTTGGGCCAGGCCCAAGGTCAAACCCTAATCCGGTTTTGACCTATTTTTCAACTATAAATAGAGGCGTTCACCTCATTATTCAACACACCAATTTCTGAAAATCATTCTAAGCCTTAAAGACTTATAATCAAATACTCTCTCGAACCTCTGCCGGATTTCCTAGCTTTCCGAAGGAGAAATACATTGAAGCTTGGAGCTTGCAATTGGAAGGGCAATCGCGTGTGCACTACACAGTTGATAAATATTCCAGATAATTCAAACTTGTAAGTATATGCTTTATGTTACAAGTTTCATTGTTGTATAACCATATCAGAATTATTGTTGGGGTAAGTAAGAAATAAAATATTTTAAACTTCCGATGTGCCATAATTATGTGCTTTGAACCCAACAAAATCCTTCAGTGGTATTAGAGCTCATACTGGTTCAATGGTTATATAACAATTGAATAGAATAATAATATGGATTAAACATAAAATTGGATTAAAGCGAGGTTTCTTGAAATCCTAAATGTCTTGAACGAATGTTGACATTTTGATATCACCTTAAATTATCTCATACGCTAACTCAAGGAAGTCATTCCGCTCTAACTTGAACTAAGCCAAAGTGCGTTGTCCAGCTCATTTCACGGTGCACGGCAAAGAACGAGTAAGAACGGATGATGGTCGATATGGGCGTTATTAATAATGGTGGGTGATGATAAAGGACCTGTGATTTGATCCCTAAATTGGATTTAGGGCTCGAACGATTTTAAGAATCAACATATAAACGTTTATCAGGACATGAGCGCAGCGACCCTATGGTAGGGCGCCGCGGTGCTTGCTAGGGTTTCAAGGTAGTGCCGCGGCTCCATAATGGAGCGTCGCGGCGCTAATGCTTCGTTTAAAAAAACATGGACTCACTGGACATCAGGCGTCGCAGCTCTATGGTAGAGCGCCGCGGTGCTAATGTATTTTTCAGAAGCCGAAAGGCTACTGCCTCAGTGGCACCGCGGCGCTAATAATTAGCGTCGCAGCCCCACCTGTCTAGAAAAAAAAATATGAGTTCAGAATGTTTAACCCAACATTATTATTATACAGTATATTATTTGATAAGTATATTGTTTATGTGTTAAATGTCAAAATGATTGTCATTTACATTTCTAGAATAGTGTTGATTAAACCCAGTGTTTGATTAAACCATCTTATATCATGCATATTGGGTTGACGGTTCCCAAACTATATGTGTCTTTAGTTTGCATGATGTTAAGATGTCATATTGGATATGGCGTAAAAGTGTTGATCTTGGTTAGAACCCTAAAATTAAAATGTTCCCCAAAACTTTAAATACAAGTCTAAATTAAAACGCGTCGTCCATTATAATTGTTAGAGTGCAAAATCATTTTCGGCGATACAAGTATTTATGCCAAAGCATTTGCTCTAAATCTACGAGGATCCAGACTCTTTCATAGATGTGTTTTAATGTAAAAGTAAATGATAAACTTTTGTAGGTATTTACACCAAAGTGTTTGCTCACAAAAGCCAAATTTGCTTAGATACATAAACGCAGTTGTGTAATGGGGTTGACTTGCTTAGACAAATCTTGGTGCCAAAGTGTCGGACTAATCTAAGGACGCAAGATTAAATGTAATAATTTGATCAACCAAGAGTTGCGAATAAGTTTTGCAATTGGTTTACAACCTACCAAGATATGTTATTGAAGTTATCAGCCAAAACAAACGCGGAGATAGCATAGGCTTGGATCTTGGCCTATTATGACCTCAATTAATATAGATCTGTATTCTACCATGGGGTCGTAGAAGTATGTTAAAATAGTGGGAGCTAATTAAACAAAAGGCCTTGTTGATTACCCTAAATGAATGTGTATAATAGGAAACAGATTTTGAATTTGATTTTCGGTCTATCTAATTCTTCAGATTATAAAAGATGTCGAGCTTGTCGTTGAAAATGTTGATTGAGATGAATAAACTTACTGGATCGAACTACCTTGACTGGCTAAGGAATTTGCGAACAGTATTGAGACAAGAGAAAATAGAATACGTGTTGGACACGGTGTTCCCAACAGTCCCTGCGACAAATTCTGAAGAATATGCCTATTTTGATAAAGATGCTTACCAGAAATATCTAGATAATTCCACTTCGGCGCAATGCGTAATGCTACTTTCCATGTCTATGGAACTTCAGAGACAGCATGAGAACATGGGCCCCAATGAGATGCTCGAACACTTGAAGAGTCTCTATGACTCTCAATCCCAGACGATGGAATATGAGTTGCTAATAGAACTCTTCAAGTGTAAGCTCAATGAAAGGGGCTCGGTCTCGCAGCATATGTTGAAGATGATAGGGTTGATAGAGAGGCTTGCTTCAATTGAAAAGAAGCTTGAAAAGAATGTCGCTACCACACTCATCTTGAACTCTTTCCTCGTTCCTTTGAGAACTTCATAGTGAATTTTAACATGAATGGAACGAAGGCGACTCTGCCGGAGCTGCACAACATGCTCAAGACCTTTGAGTCCTCCACTTCCAAAGGCAAAGCTGTGCTCATGGTGAGCTCTTCTAGCCGACCCAAGTTGAAAGGCAAGGAATGGCAGAAGAAGAAAGGCAAAGCAATCGACGCACCCTCAGCTATGAAGCCCAAGGGAGGTGTAAATAAGAAGGTGAACGCGTCTAAGGATGAATGCCTCAATTGCCATAGGAAGGGGCATTGGAAAAAGGACTGCACGGCCCCATGAGGAGGAAAAGCACCAGGTGCTCCTGCCTTTGGTGGACAAGATATGTACGTCATTGAAATAAATATGTCTATAAATAACTCTCATTCATGGGTATTGGATACCGTTTGTGGCTCACACATTTGTACAAATGTGCAGGGGCTAACTGATAGCAGGAAGGTTGGACCGAGAGAGGTAGACCTACGCGTTGGAAATGGAGCACGAGTGGATGTTGAGCGCGTAGGGACTTATAGATTAAATTTACCTTCCGGCTATTGTTTAGTGTTAAATGATTGTTTTTATGTTCTCTCGTTAACGAGGAATATTATTTCTATCCAGTGTTGGACATGGAGGGCTTTTCCTCGTATATTTATAATAGCAGTCACGTACTGTCATTTAATAATGTTATATATGGAACTGCTCCTCTTGTGGATGTATTATATACACTAAACTATAGTCGAGAGATATTCAATGTACAAAATAAACGAGCCAAGATAAGTAATAGAAACTCTACCTACCTATGGCACTGCAGACTTGGTCATATCAACGAATCAAGGATAGCAAGATTGAGAAAGTTAGACTACCTCGAACCATTTGACTTGGAGTCTTATGGTAACTGCGAATCTTGCTTGAGAGGAAAGATGACCAATAAACCATTTTCTGGGAAAGGTGTGCGAGCCAAGGAGGTGCTTGAGTTGGTCCATACTGATGTATGTGGGTCGTTCTCGACTCAAGATAAATGAGGCTTCCCATACTTCATCACTTTTACTGACGACTTCACAAGGTATGGATATGTGTATTTTATGATATATAAATCTGAGGCCTTTGAGAAGTTCAAGGAGTACAAGTCGGAAGTAGAGAAGCAACTTGCAACAAGTATCAAGACCCTTTGATCGAATTGAGGAGGTGAGTACTTGAGCAAGGATTTTCTAGATTACTTAAAGTTGCATGGAGTCCAATCAGAATGGACACCTCCAGGAACGCCACAGATGAATGGTGTTGCTGAGAGGAAAAACCGAACCTTATTGGATATGGTTCGATCCATGATGAGCTCCTCAGCTCTACTGCCATACATTTGGGGACATGCTATACAAACCTCTATATATATTCTGAACAGGGTTCCCTCCAAGTCAGTAGAAAAGACACCCTATCAGATATGGTGTGGCAAGAAGCCAGCTCTTAAACATATGAGACCCTGGGGGTGCCCTGCATATGTTAAGAAGATGCTCACTGACAAGTTGAAATCTAAAAGTGAGAAATGTTACTTCATGGGGTATCCAAATAAAACTAAGGGATACTACTTCTATCTTCCTGGAGAACATAAGATCATTTTTTTCAGGAACGCAACTTCCTTGAAGAATAATATGTCTACAAGGAACATAGCTGCACAGAGATAGAACTTGAAGAAATTCAAGAACCACAAGATAACACAGAAAATGAACCCTTGTCGAAAGACCTAAACAAGGATTCAGTGGGAGTATCTGGTGAAGATTGGGTACTTAGAGTACGCCCATCAGCCAGTGGGAGTGTTGTGAGAGATAGTGCAAAAATGCAAGGCTCTCATACATAACCAATGGAAGATGATACAATGGTTGTACCTCATTCCATTAAGGAAATACATGAAAATGACATTCCTGAAAGCTCTCAAGGTGATGGATTGTCCAACACACAAAGACCTTCTCACAATCAGAATGCAACAAATACTGAAACGCAGAATACTCAACTTCGTAGGACCACTAGAACTTATCGTCCGCCTGAAAGACTTAATCTCCTTGTTGAAACACACAATGAGATAGATATTCCTGATGACGATGAACCTACAACCTACATCGAAGTTGTGTTAGACATTGATTCGCAGAGATGGCAAGAAGCTATGAAATCTGAGATGGACTCGATGTACATCAATCAAGTTTGGAACTTGGTTAATTTGCCAACAGGGGTTAGACCCATAGGATGCAAATGGGTCTTCAAGAAGAAGATTGATGCATATGTCAAGGTACAGACTTATAAAGTAAGATTTGTGGCCAAAGATTATAATCAACGGTCTGTGGTCGATTATGATGAAACCTTTTCACATGTTGCTAAGATTAAGTCCATTCGGATTTTGCTTGCAGTAGCTGCATATTATGACTATTACATTTGGCAGATAGACGTCAAGACTGCTTTCCTCAATGGTAATCTAGTTGAGGAGGTGTATATGAAACAACCTGAGGGTTTTTCAATTGAGTCCAAACCAAATGTTGTATACAAGCTACAAAAATCCATTTATGGGCTTAAGCAAGCCTCGAGGAGTTGGAACATTTGCTTCGACAAGGCTATCAAGTCATTTGATTTCGTCAGAAGCAAAGAGGATCCATGTGTTTATAGTAAACGCAAGGATGTGAGTATTGCCTTCATTATCATATATGTAGATGACATATTAATAATGGGAGACAATAAGACTCTCCTGCAGTCAGTCAAAGAGTGGTTGTCCAGTACCTTCATGATGAAGGATTTAGGTGAAGCTTGCTACATTCTGGGGATTAGGATCTATAGAGATAGAGCTAACAGATTGTTGGGGTTGTCACAGTTAGTCTACATAGACAAAGTGCTTAAACATTTTTGTATGGAAAATTCCAAGAAAGACGGTCTACCTATGGGACAAGACATCAAGTTATCTAAAAAGGATAGTCCTTCTAATACTATGGAACTTGAACGCATGCAAAGGATCCCATATGCTTCGGTTATAGGATCAATCATGTATGCCATGACCTGTACTAGGCCAGATGTGGCCTTTGCACTTAGTATGACTTGCAAGTTCCAGCAGAATCCTGGGGAAGAACACTGGAAAGCAGTCAAGAGTATTCTTAAGTATCTTAGATGAACTAAAGAATATTTCTTAGTCTATGGTGGACAATAGAAGTTGGCGTGTACTGGGTACACTGATGCTAGCTTCCAGACAGATGTTGATGACTACAAATCTCAATCAGGGTACACATTCATTTTCAATGGTGGAGAAGTAAGCTGGAAAAGTTCTAAACAAGCTACAACTGCTGATTCGACAACAGAAGCTGAGTACATTGCTGGATCGGAAGCTGGTAAAGAAGTTGTCACGATATCTGAGTTCCTGAAGGAACTAGGGGTTGTTCCAAGTGCCACTTGTCCAATAACGGTTTATTGTGACAACACTGGTGCGATTGCGCAAGGTAAGGAACCAAGATCAACTAACAGACATAAGCATGTACCAAGGAAGTACCACATACTCAGGGAGATGGTGGAGACTGAAGAGATTAAATTAGACTATATTCCCACAAATGATAATCTAGCTGACCTATTTACTAAACCATTAAGCTTAGTCAAGCATAATGGTCATTTTGAAAATATAGGCATTAGATATGTTAGAGATTGACTCTAGGCCAAGTGGGAGATTGAAAGTATATTTATGTCCTAGAGACAATCTGTATTAGGACAAATGTACTTTATACACATTCATATTATTATTAATGGAGATTAATAATTTGGCATTTGCAATTATTGAATTATTATTTGATTGTTTGTAATTATTCATTAATGTGCATCCCTTGAGCTTACGTTGTCATTAATAGAGTGAGATATTGATGATAGAGCGTAACTCTTAAAATAGCATCGACTAATGATCATCGAGAATGGGATATCAATGATATGTGATAAGTCGACATGTGGTCTGCATCACATCCTTAGAGGATGTAGTATGTCTCACCTGCTACGAGTAATGGCTACTCGTGATAGACACATGGATGATTTGAAAGTATTGGTATACCCTTCTGATATACTGTTTATTATACTTGTCTAAAGTATGATCAGCGTGTGGGAGATAGAAGTCCTTAGACTTGAGGTCAATACGCGCCTTGTCTACAAAGTAATGTACTTTGATTCCGTCCTAAGCTCAAATGCCTTATAGGTTGAGATACGGCTTGTATTAGGTATATTACAATGTGGATTGAAGGTGGTAGTTGAGCCAATATTAGGATTTATTCCTCGAATGTATATTCGAGAGAACACTCGGATTCTCAGTGATATTAGGTTGATTAAGTCGTTGGCCAATGCAATAGACATATTTAGAATATGGTCTAGTCGTCAACTAATATAGATAAGATACAATGATTAAGCCGTTTGGATAGACACTTGACAAATCTTAAGCTTGATCGGGTGTGTCGTGAATGAAAGGATTTTATCTTACCGCATAAAGGTTAAGTTTACTGGATTCGCGTAAACGTACTTCACATATTGAGTTCGTCTTCCGGCGGCGTGTAGGAGTTCCGTGTAGACCTTAATTTGATTAATGTCAATATGAGAAGGCATGTAGAGTCACACTGTGTCGATTGTCCGTTTCGATCTAAGGATGTATTGAGAGATTAATTATATATTCGATTTGGAATTGAGATATTTAAATGAATAATGATTATTTTAATTAAGTCAAAATTGGATTTTGGATTTAATTAAGAATGCACGGAAAAATAAATCGAGACAGTGCAGGAGCACGTCGAGCGTCGCGGCGCCCATACTCTAGGGCCGCGGCACAATGTAAGCGCATGTCGAGCTCCGCGACGCCCATACCATAGGGTTGCGGCTCTTCTGCCTCGAATTTTGGGCCAGTCTCAAGGTCAAACCCTAATCCGGTTTTGACCTATTTTTAAACTATAAATAGTGGCATTCACCTCATTATTCAACACACCAATTTTTGAAAATCATTCTAAGCCTTAGAGACTTAGAATCAAATACTCTCTCGAACTTCTGCCGGATTTCCTAGCTTTCCGAAGGAGAAATACATTGAAGCTTGGAGCTTGCAATTGGAAGGGCAATCGCGTGTGCACCACACAGTTGATAAAGATTCCAGATAATTTAAACTTGTAAGTATATGCTTTATGTTACAAGTTTCATTGTTGTATAACCATACCAAAATTATTATTGGGGTAAGTAAGAAATAAAATATTTTAAACTTCTGTTGTGCATTACTTATGTGCTTTGAACCCAACAAAATCCTTCACAGGGAATGTTGAGAGACATGATACTCTTGATCATAATATCGATGTTCATACGAAATTAAATTATCATTGTATTTTAACTTTATGTAGCACGTAATCTGTCTTCTTTTTTCGGTTACTAGTCCCGATTTTCATGAACAATTACCTCTACTTATCTTTTAGGTAACTTGATACTGTAAAAATTGTTTTACATTGTCGGTCTATAGAAGTTAAACCTATGTTGCTCGGACTCTTCATTTTCGGTGTTGCACCCGTGTCGAAACGACATGGGCGTGGGATCCGTGCCCGATCTGGTCAACCGAATTTGGGTACATTGATCAAAATCGACGAAGAAATTCTGGACAAATCCAATGATTTCTTTAATCAAAACAAAAGTTAAGGTGAAATTGAAGAAAATGAAATACCTTGTATATAGAAATTTCTATGTCACTCCTTTTCTTTTTATCTCCTTCCTGAATTCTCCTCTTGATCAATATTTTCTCAAGTTTTTCACATAATATCTCATAATTTAGTTTTTATTACTCTATTTTTAGACATTTGAATTATTTTAGCCGAATCCCCGTACCCGTATCCATACCTAGATCCATATCCCCGAATCATAAAATTTAGATCATGAAGAATCTGACCTCTAGATCTTTACCCGTATAAAACACCCGTACCCGAGTCCGAGCAACTTAGAGTTAAACACCACATAATAATAAGAGCTGGTTGGAAAAGAATCTCCATGAAATTGAGCCAATCATCAAGAAGATTCAATGAGGTTTATGTATAAATACATTGGTGGCAAAGGAAATATCTGACGCGCAGCTGAGTAATTTAAGATGAATCGATAGATAAGAACAGTCTTTTTGAGTGAACTTTCTCGCTTTGTCTTGGTTTACACTTTTTATAACAATCTCTCTTTCCGTACTAGTTTATCATGTTGCAGTTATATCACTTTAATTTTTTAATTTACAATAGTCTCCTATCACAATTATGTTTTGTTAATAAAATATTATCAATCAATTAGGCAATTACCCTTAATTCTTTTTTTAAGGTTAAAGATAGATATTATAGCATACTAAGTCAAAATATTACAAGACATAGATGTGTTGTCAACAACACATTGGTTACCCATAGAAGCTAAATACGAAACAGTAGAAACATTAACTTCCTTAGTAGCTAGTGGAAGACTAGATAAGTGTTTTTCTAAAAGTTCTAATACATAATAAGGGTAATATGCAATCACCCTTAATTCGGAAAAGCAAAACTCTTGCGAAATAACTAAAGTCATATGCAAGTCAATTTATCATATTTCGTTAATGTTTCTTATATTCAAATGCTTTTTATATAGTTTTCAAGTAATCATTGATTTAAAAACTTATTCATTCTAATTTTATAGTCGTCCAGGGAGAAACTAAATTGCAGAGGTATGTCCAGTCATTGGACACACTGTTGAAGTTGCCTAGATTAGAATAAAATGGCATATCTTCTGCTATGATTGGTTCGCGTCAATAAACCGTAAAACTTCAAATCTGTTTTAATTGAGGCCGATGTGTATAATTAAAGAAGATAACATATTAGTTTATTACTTACATTTTATTTAGAGAAATGACTCACTTTACTATTTGAAAAAAGTTAATTAAAACTCGTTAACGGTAAAAAAAATGAAGGGATCAATTACTATAACAGTTTGATCTCTAGAGACCAATAAGGAATCAAAATCAACAAAAATTGAATCAATAACCATGTTTTATTATTCGTGTTGCCTTCTTGAGAAAAGGTTTCTCCAATCCACGACATCGACGTGTTGGAACCATTAAAAGTTTCGAAAACCTAACCTCAAGCTTGTTGAGGAGCATTAAGGGTTTGAAAACTTAAACTCTACCAGCTGAGATAGCATGCGTCTGCTCCGCGACTTTGGTTTGGTGTTTCTTTGAAATCACTATCCAAAGTGCTCATGCTTTCACTGGCGATCAAGCCGAACGCTCCTGACTTAGTTTTCCCATTGAACCAAATTCTGGGATCTCAGTTAGTAAGGTTGGGTTACCCGTATTGGTCCGTATATTTTGGGTTTTAAGCCCATTCCTAGACACGGTGAACACTTGATCTCGGGTAGTCCCTTAGTTAGTAAATAAGGAAGTGACCCGTGATGATCAAGCCCTGCTGATGTGTCTCAAACCAGGATCCTGGCAGGTATGTCAGGCAGGTCATCGTGTCGCTCTGAAGCGGCAGCCCCACGATATTTTTTGAAGACCGCGAGTTTCTCCCGATATGGGGCGTCCTCTAATGTCGTGAAGTTACTCGACTTCCATGCTTTGTATAAGC
Source organism: Anisodus acutangulus (assembly GCA_029783415.1). Taxonomy (NCBI): domain Eukaryota; kingdom Viridiplantae; phylum Streptophyta; class Magnoliopsida; order Solanales; family Solanaceae; genus Anisodus; species Anisodus acutangulus. The sequence continues at coordinate 10,063,666 of CM056504.1, forward strand.
GATAAACTCACGATACCGTCATGAATGGTCGATGCAAGTTTGTAGAGGATTTTCCAAGACCCACCATACTTTACTTGTGGCTTTGGTGTTCTCGTATCGATGTCGGTATTGTATCAACTTTGTGTTCTCCCGAGCTTGAGCATCGCTATTATACCATCAAAACATAGTTATTGATTCAACTTTTGCTAATTTTGGTTCCTTTTTGGTATCCAAATACCAAATTGCTATAGTAATTGATCCCGTCATCTTTTTACCATTAACGAGTTTTAATTAATTTGTTTCAAATAGTAAATGAGTCATTTTCTCTAAATTATAAGTAACAAGCAAATAGGATACATTCTTTTTAATTAGGTTGAAAAGGACGGAAACATCACAACATTATCAGTTTGTGCTGAATCAACATGATATGACTTCGACCACAAGGTACTTATTGTGATATATTTCTGCTTTTTAAATTTTATTGATTCTTGGAATTAATACACATCCGAAAATAATTACTCAGTAATATTCTGTAATTTAATGTTTATGTTTATATGCACACTTTCAATTGCAGGTAATATCCAGAGGGTCGTAAGTGATGCAAAGATCTGAATAGCTAGCAACAAGGGCTCCTTAATTTGTTGTTCTTCTATCTCGTTTTTTCACTCCTTTTCAATTTTGTTAGCAGCAAAGTTATCAAACATCTTTTGCAATAGCTTCTGTAGCCTTTATTGCCTATTTTACATTTGAGTTTAACTTTATGCACATCGATAGTGTAAAGAAATATTTATATTATCATGTCACCTTTATTTATTATAAGGAAAAAGTGACATTATAAATGTAATATTTTTACATTATCAGTATATATATTAGACTCTTTCAAATTATCTATATATAAATCACATTTCTTTATGCTACTCTTCAAGATCAATTAAAATCATGTTACCAACAAGGGCTTTGGTGGAGTGGTAAGTACTCATTTCTCTGTGCAAATTCAAAATTTTTCGCTCTCCAATGCGGATACCGAACACCAGATGAAATATAAAAAAAATGTAAATAATGTTATAAGTGAATTTGTATTATATGTATTCTCGAGCTCCTTCATGCATGCGAGTAACTCTGTTTCAGGTGACAACTTTTTGGTAAAAAGAAAATGTCTTTTTCAAATAAGTGATTTAAATATAGTCAAATACATGGACATCCTTGAACTTGACAAACATTTTTATTTAGACACATTTTTTGGAAGTCAAGGGAAGCAACCTATTGAATATCCGAAATCGACATAGATGTGCTTGTTAATAGGGGTGGCAATGAGATAGGGCAAGAGCAGGGCGGGACATTGTAGGAGCTTAACGGGCATGACAGGACATGACAAGGCCGGGTCAAAACACATTTTCAGAAAATTCTAAATGAGGCACGACATGTAGCTAGTAGGGAAAAGCTTTTCTTTTTTTCTTTCTCAAAACTCTTTGGTGAAGAGTTGAATGGTAAATTACTAGTAAAGCAGGCTTAAAAGTTCAAATGACACAAACATGATAGTTAACTCTAGATTATTCGGGTTGATTTGTATCGCAACGTGAACATATCTTTTACCATACACTTGGTATTAATTAGTAATAAAAAAATTTATTTATCGGAAACAATTTAAGAAAAAGCCAGAAATGCAGTATATTCTCAACAAATTACCATACTTCGTAAACAGTCCTTTCAAACATAGATCCTTTCAAATTAAAATAACCTCATTAAAACTTATGATTATAACTTCTAAGGGAAAAAGAGAGATTTTGAAGTGAAATTTAGTTTTTAATTCTTTCATCATTTCCCCCAACTTTCTGGAAAAGTTGAAAAATTTAGTTCAAATTTCGAAGTAATTAAAGTGACACATAAAAGAGGCAGAGATCGAGTGACTTAAAAATCACTGCAACAGAATTAAACCTATAATAATATATTAAAGAGAAATCTATAAAAATTCAACGTCCAACGTTTCACCTATTAATTTTGATGATAACAAAATAATACAGTCTTTAATAAAAAAATATTCACTTGTGGTAAATTATGAAGAGTGATTTGTTACTTAAGGAAGCTATGTAAAGGAGATATCTTCGACAAGGAAAAGAGTTGCCCTACAGATGCATGAAACAAAGAAGGAAAGCAGTCAATTATCTACAAGGACGTGATTTACTCAAACAAATAAAAGATCCTTAAAGAAGTTGAAATCTCAAGTAGGAAATATTTGAACAAGCAAGCTGTACACTTGAAAAGAAAATTTCCGAACTCCATTAAGTCCTAGAAATCAGATTTGCTAGGTTGAAAACAAGGAAGATTTATTGAAATCTCAATCGTTTATACTTTCATCTCAACTTCTCAAGCTCTATACTTTACTTTTAACAAGCATTGTAATTATGAGTGATTTATAGTGTAAACAAAAAAGTGAAAAGAGAGAGAGTATAGTTGATGAGGTTTTTTATTGAGTGATTGTGTCATTGTTTGTTTCTTTGGTGAGCGAGTCAAAACCAAATAGTCGTTGTTGGTGAGCGAGTGAAAAACCAACCTTATGCGTTGTTGGTGAGCGTATCAAAACCAACCCTTATTCGTTGTTGGTGAGCGAGTGAAAACCAACCTTGCAGACGTTGGTGGTGAACATGTAAAACCACAAAGGTTGTACTCAACTCAAATTACAAGATCTTAAAGAGATAATCGTCTTTGTTCTGAAGGCCTAGCGAGTTCTTTTTTTTTTCAAAGGCGGATAACCTCATTGCAATCCAAAGAGACTGGATTAGGATAACACATTGGTTCTGAATCAGTATAAAAATCATGATATTATTTATTTTAATGTTCTCATATTATATACTATTTGTTGAGGTTTATACTTGTATAAATTAAAGGACTAACAATTTTGTGCAGAATATCTCGTCATCAGTTGACTGGAAACAGACAGCAGTCGACTAGTGTTTTTTTACCGGCTTACAATTCACCCACCCCTCTAGTACTTTTACATAATGCCTCCAATAATGAGTGAAAGTGCAACACAAAACACAATAGCAAATCAAGAAAATAAATACCATACTGTAAAGTGAAAAATAAAGAGAAAAGAAATGAAATATAACATAAATGGGACAACACAATTTTTTTGAAAATACTAAACAGAGAAGGATATAATGGATCAAAATCTTTGCAGGTCAAGGCTTGTTCTGCCCGCCTTAACTTGCCCCATTTACATCCATAGGTGTGATTACCTGAGGTGAGATTTACCTTCAATTTAGGTCAGTGCTTTATTTTTCTATAAAGTCTATTTTTCTTGGGCAATACCTATGAACTTAACCTCAATTGGAAAACAAAATAGAGCACGCCTAACAAGGCATCTTCAGTCTGTGAAGACAGAATTACTAGATCACGCAGAATCTTTCATTCTGGGGTGACACGCAGAATTTTTCATTGGGGTGACAGAGGGATCTTACCATTCTGGGGTGACGCAGAATTCATGAATAGTTTGTTCAAGGAAGAAGCTGCTTTGATAATCTATATGTATCTATTTATCTATATCTATCTATATTATTTTTAAAAGCATGAATATAAATGTTGGTCGACCAAAATTAGGGGTGTCAAATGAGCGGATTAGGTTGAATTTGGGTGGTTCAAAATGAGTTGAGTTAATAAATGTGCATTTATTGACCCGCCCAAATGTTGCTTGGGCTGCTATGGATTGGAATAAAGTAGGCTAAAAAGTGGGTCAAAATTCTACCCGCCCAATTCTTACTAAGTTTTAATTATCTTTTTGTATTTTTTATAAATTTTTAGTACTTAATAAATTGTTATTTTTCTTTATTATGGCGATATATAACATATCAAATAAAAAAATAATTTTTAAACACATTTTGATAGATTTCTCATGGATCAATTTGAGCTAGATGTCAACCCAAATTTTGATGGGTTGACATGGGTTGGGCAGAAATGGGTTGAACTAACAAATGGGCGGGTTAGAGCTAGTCAATAACCCGCCCAAACTTGAATGGGTTGGCGGGGTTATGGTTTCATGGGTTAAGTTTGCCACCTCTAACCAGAATATCATTCAAATATTAAACAACTTTTATCCCCTGATATGCACGGCATATACAGCAGTGTATATCACGATATTTCATGAGTATTCCGGACTGTTTTGGCCGTGATATACACGACATATACAGTTGTGTATATCACGATTTATCGAGCTTAATTTAGTAACTTTAGTTTGTGTTTAATTAGCATTGTACACTTACCATAATTGTAGAATTATTGTACAAGTAGAATAAAGTTTTAGGAGTAGAATAGGAATACGAATTTTCTATTATGGATATTGTAAATTGTATATATACTCTTTCATTAATGAAAATAATCAAGGGATTATTTCTTTCATGGTATCAAAAGTCTATGTTTTTCATACCTCTCTTATTTTTTCTCTTCCGCCATACCTCGGTTTCCGAGCCTCCTTCTCGGTTTCTGTAATCTTCATCTCTATTCCTAAATTAATCCAAATCCCTCATTTTGTTATTTCCTTATGTCGACGTCAAAGAACCACTTTCATCCTGCCCTTACTGTTTCTAGCATCAAGAACAACATCCATATTGTTCTTGAGATGGAAAACGTTCAATACGCGATGTGGGCAGAGTTGTTTAAAATTCACATCATCTCACATCAAGTCTTCCATCACATAATTCCTCCCGCTACCCCTACACCCGCAGAGGATCCTCATTATGGATTACACTTGATGCTACTGTCCTTTAGTAGATTTATTCCACTATTTCTACCGACCTTTTACAGATGATTATTGAGTCGGACACTACGGCTATGTCTACATGGAATAGATTGCATGATATATTCCAAGATAACCAACATTCCCGCGTTGTCACCCTTGAGCAGGAATTTTCCCAAGTCCGCATGAAAATTTTTCTGAATGTTTCAGCTTATTGTAAACTGCTCAATGAATTGGCAGACCAACTCCGTAATGTTGGAGCACCCGTTACTAATAATCGTCTTGTTCTACAAATTGTTGCAGGCCTTTCTGAGGCCTATAATGGCGTGGGGACTCTCATTTTTCAAAGTAATCACCTTTCGCCTTTTTATCAAGCCCGATCGATGCTCATGTTAGAAGAAGCCAGTTTGGCCAAAAAAACGTCTACCGGCGCCAGTCCCGTGGTCATGATGACGTCCTCCGCTAATTCTCAAGGTTTTATTGATAATTCGGGCCAAAACCGTGCTCAAAGTGGAGGCAAGAAAAATCAGAAAAATAATGGCAAACAATGCGGTGGCAATCATGGTGGTTCCAATGGTGGTGGGGGCTCCAGAATAGTGGCAATGGGTCCCAATACTGTGGCAGTGGCCCAACGACCCCTATTTTCCAGTTTCATCGGCCCCTGGACAATGGGCTGCCCAGAATTTCTTTCGTCCCAATCTGACGTGGTCCAGTGGCGTCCGCAACAACACTGGGTCGGGGCAGCAAACAGGTGTGCTTGGGCCTCGACCTCCACAGGCCCATCATGTTGCGAGCCCCACTCCGACCGACATTGAATTCGCAATGCACACACTTGGATTGAATCCTCCAGATACAAATTGGTACATGGACACCGGCGCCACTTCTCACATGATGTCCGACCAAGGTACTCTCTCGTCTTATTCCAATTTGAGCAATAATCGCGGCATAATTATTGGTGATGGAAAATCAATTCCAATTCGTGGTTACGGTCATAAAACTTTGTCTCCCCCACATCCACCTCTTGTCTTAAAAATTTTGTTCATGCCCCTAAACTTAATTAAAAATTTGATGTATGTCCGTAAATTCACCACTGATAATTGGATTTCTGTTGATTTTGATCCATTTGGGTTTTCTGTGAAGGATTTCAAGACGGGGATACCTCTCATGAGATGTGATAGTAGGGAGATCTTTATCCTATCACGCCCGCACCAATCTCTCGAGTCACGCCTTGCCATCTACTTTTGCAGCTTTAGCTCATTCCTTGTGGCATGCACGTTTGGTCACCCTGGGTCATCCATTGTTTCTTCCTTGCATAGAAATAATTTTATTTCTTCTATGAGTACGCATAGTACTCCAATTTCTCAATCTTGTCCTTTAAAAAAACATGTTAGATTACCATTTGTAGCCTCTACTTCTCGTACTTTAATGTCATTTGATATTATTCATAGCGATTTATGGACATCTCCCGTTTTAAGTTCTGTGGGCCATCGTTATTATGTTCTATTTTTGGATGATTATTCTAATTTTTATGGACCTTTCCGTTAGCGAAAAATCACAAGTTTTTTTCACAATCTTAAAATTTAGAGCATTCATCCGTACCCAATTCGACCGGGAAAAAATATTCAATGTGATAATGGCAAAGAATATGATAATGAGGTATTTCAAGATTTTGTGATACTAATGACATAATTTTTCGTTTCTCTTGTCCTCATACGTCCTCACAAAATGGGAAAGCCGAATGAAAAATTCGTACCATTAATAACATTGTTCGCACTATATTGGTCCATACTTCTGTACTCCTTCCTTTTGGCATCATGCTCTACAAATGGCTACCTATCTTCTTAACATACTTCCTACCAAAGGGTTGGCGAATGTGTCTCCTCTTAAAGTCCTCTATAATAAAAATCCATCATATTCCCATCTTAGGGTCTTTGGATGCTTATGTTATCCACTATTTCCGTCAACTACAATTAACAAACTTCAGGCCCGTTCTACCCCTTGCGTGTTTTTGGGTTATCCATCTAATCATCGTGGTTACAAATGTTTTGATTTATCATATAATAAATCATCATTAGTCGCCATGTTATTTTTTATGAAACTCAATTTCCGTTTGCTAAAGTGAGTAGTTCCGTGCCTAGTTCATATAATTTTTTGGATGACGACGTCTTCCCGTATATTATCCACCATTTATTGGACTTGTCCCTCACCCAAAATCCGCCAGCGGGCCTACTGCCCACTGGACCTATAGTACCATCGCCTCTGCCAAGTTATCTAGTCACGGGTCCAGCAACTGGGCTGCATATCCAGCCCGCCGCCGCTCGCTTTCAGGCCTCGATGCGATTCGATCTTTGAGCAGCCAGAGCCCATTGCTGGTGGCGATCTGTCACCCCTCCAATTGTGTTCCAAAATCCACTCAATTCTCCTCCGAGTCACAGACCGGTCACTCGTAGTCAACGAGGTATTTTTAAACCAAAAAGACATTTTAATCTAAATTCTAATATTCTTAAATCCCCCTACCTTGTAACCCAGTGTCCGCATTAAATGACTCGAATTAGAAATTGGCTATGAACGACGAATATGATGCTCTTATTGACAATAGGACGTGGGAGTTGGTACCTTGTCCTTCTGGTGTTAATATTATTTGGTCTATGTGGATTTTTAGTCATAAGGATAATTCTGATGGTTCTTTTGCGAGGCATAAGACTCGTCTTGTAGGTGATGGTAAGACTCAGCAGGTTGGCATAGATTGTGGTGAGATGTTAGTCCGGTGGTCAAACCGACTACCATTCACATTGTTCTCAGACTGGCTCTTTCCAAGACTTGGTCCATTCATCAGTTTAATGTGAAGAATGTTTTCTTACATGTTGATCTTAAAGAGACTATCTACATGCATCAGCCCTTGGATTTTCGAGACCCCAAATATCTTCATCATGTCTGTTTATTGAAGAAGTCTATGTATGAGCTTAAGCAGGCCCCTCAGGCTTGGTATAAGAGATTTCCAGACTATGTTTCATCTATTAGGTTTACTCACAGCAGGTCTGATAATTCATTGTTCATATATCAAAATGGGATGTATGCCATTGTCCACCTATAATGATTATTGAGATGGTGGTGTAAAATGGGATGTATGACGTTGTCCAAAAAATCATATGAAGGTGAGGATGCCATGTGAGACTTAGCAAACGGGAATTTAGACTCATCAAAAACTACGTGACGAGAGATAATAACTTTTCCCGTCGCCATATCAAAATATTTATATCCCCTATGATTTAATGGATATCCTAAAAACATGCAAGGAGTCGACCTAGCCTGCAACTTGTGAATGGAAGTAGAAGGAAACAAAAGATAACACTAACACCCAAACACCAGCAAATGTGTAAAAGATAGAAGACGATGATACAATATTTTTGTAGGGGACACATTGGAGAGCAGTTTACTAGGAAGAATATTTAAAAGGTAGGTTGCCATTTGAAGTGCATGGTGCCAAAAATTCGGTGGTGTGGAAGAATGCATAAGGATGGTGCGAATCATATTATTAATTGTTCGATTTTTTCTTTCGGCTTTCCTATTTTGTGGTGATGTATGTGGACATGAAATACGCAAAGACATCCCATTTTGGTGACAAAAATCTTTAAAATGAGCATTTATGAATCCCCCCACCCCACCATTGTCACACTGAAAATATTTAATGGATTTGTCAAATTGAGTTTTGATAAAAACACTAAATTGTCTTAAAATGGTATAGGTTTGTGATTTATGTCCTAAGGGAAAAATCCATAAAAAAATTGAATAATCATCTAGAATTAGCAGATAGTACTCAAAACAGGTAATGTCTACAAATCACAATGCAAAATATCAAAGGGCATAAAAGTATGAGAAGTAGAGGACGCAAAATGGAGCTTAACATGTTTACCAATCACACAAGATTGGCAAACAGAAGAGTTCAAAGTTCGGTTACAAGCAAACAAATTATTCTTCCTAAGAGAATTAAAAACTAGCGCTCCTGGGTGACCCAACCGATTGTGCCAGACAATAGAAGAAATAGCAGCAAAGGTGGATGGTTTGGTTATGCGGTTGTTGGAAACAGAGGTGATGGGATACATGTCCCTTATGCTATTACATCTCATGGTTGGCATCCCCGTCTGAAAATCCTTCACAGAAAAGCCAAATGGATCAAAATTCACAGAAACATTATTGTCAATTGTAAAACGTCTAACATATATCAAGTTCTTAATTAATTTGGGTGCATGTAGGACATTTTTCAAGTATAATGGAGGGTGTGGAAAGGGTAGTGTTACATGACCAATACCACGAATTAGAATTTTCTGACCACTGCCGATAACAATATTTTTATTATTACTCATATTGAAATAAGATGAGAGATTTCCTTGAGATGCCGTCATGTGTGGCGTAGCCCTTGTATCCATGTACTATGACTCGTCTGGAACATTTAGATTCATGTGGTTCATGGCTTGTTCGATGTCAGTGGGAGCATAGTCTACCGAAGATGGTGCCTGAGCCGTAAATGCATGTTGGGGACGAGACCCTAGAATTTTGGGTTGACAAGTTGAAGGTGGAGGCCTAGCCCACGAAGAAATAGGGTACTGACATGGCAGAGTAGCCCACTGTGGGCCCCAGGCCCACGGTGGGTACTGCCCCCTATCACGACCCAAATCGGAGGGTCGCGATGGGCACCTGGACCCTACCTGTCGGGCACCACAGATACACTCAACCCTTAATCATATTCAAACACGAACTGGGCCGTGATAGATTATATAAAGTTTCAACCCAAAAGCTTCAACTTATCCATTTATATACCAAGGCTAACAAGGCCTTACATGACAACTAACCACAATATCACCTATCTACAAGCCTCTAAAGAGTAAAACCTACCACGACCAGATCGCGACTCTGAAACAAATAGAGTGCTCTGAATACCAGCTGAACCAGCAACATACTAGTGTGAACTGTCACCCTCTCAATATGAACCTGCGGGTATAAAACGCAGCGTCCCTGACAACAGGGACGTCAATACGACTGATGTACTGAGTATGTCAGGCATAAGAAATAACATAGCAGATATATATTATAGTCTGAAACAGAAACTCAGTAAATAAAAAATAAAAAATGAAAAATTTCATGACTTTATTGACCTGACCAGGAAAAAAGAAGTTTTTATATTTTTATGATACTTCTTAATTGTTAATTGCTTGTGAGGGCCCTAATACACATGCCTAAATGTTATGCACAATGCAGTATACATATACATCAGCCTCTTCGGGTATCTCTCTTACCATAACAGCCTCTGTGAGCATCATAACATGTATTGGTAAACGAATGTATGCATGATGCGAATGCGGTATATATATATCTGCGGATCGTGTAACCCGTTCCAATATATGTTAGTGTTGCGGATCGTGCAACCCGTCCCAATAAGCCACACAGGCATCACAACATCACATCATATTGGCCTCTTAGGGCTTTTTGTGATAGTCTATACCAGCTACAGGTGGTGTGCGTATATAACGCCTTTCTCTTTCCCCATATCCCCTGTATATATAATATTTACCATATAGTAATGTACATTGCACAAGTGATCCAGGGTAATATAGGAATGCAATGCAAATGAAAATGCATGAATGATAGTAAAATATCCTGAATAACATAATATCCTTTACACCTTTGGTTAACGTTGGGAACATCATCTTTTTCCGTATGCCTCAATAAGGTCTTAGAAACATACTTAGACATGTTTTTAGCATAAAAATCAATAACATGATCGTTCCTAACTACTAAGAGTAGAGTGACTTATGGAGAAACATGATGATTATATTCTGTACATAGAATTATGCAAAAAGAAAGGAACGAATTGCCTTCACATATCTCATTGTCGAATTTATCTAAGTTCTCACGGGTCCTTGTAAGCTCTAGGAATGATTATTTCTTTAGGAGCAGCGATGAACGTCGTCGGACAATCCCTTACCCCAAACCAGATTCCGACAATCAGAAAGCAGGACCCAAAATTGATTCGCGCCAGAATCTTTTCGAATTCAAGGTTCTTGTTTAGCTTCTGAGTTTCTAGGCTTGTTTAAGGCTTCAGTTCTACTGGAATTAAAGTCCAGAATACCTTGAATTCTCCCTTCTTGATTGAACGAGAACATGCGGACAATCCCCCAATTTTGGTTGAGGATTCCAGAGGGTCATCAACTGAGATTACTCCTTCTGATTTTGAGGTATATAATCTCCTCTTAGAGAGAGTTCTACAGAAATTGAAGGAGATAGAAGGTTTTGTAGAAGAAAAGATGGCATATGTGAAGTCTGGTGAAACTTTAATGGTGCCAACGATCGTTTTCTTAAACTGAGTCACTGCACCGTTGTTTTATAAGACAACACGTAATATTCCACTGAATTTGATCCTCCGCCTATAATTAATTAATCCCATAATTAATTAATTATACACGCAACTAAATTCTCGATCCCGATTCACTTAAATCCCGGTGACTTATAAAATCCTCTTATACCTAATGTCATAATTCCTGTAATATGACACTAGTCTATAACCTCTTTGGGGATATAAAATTATTATTATTACTCCCCGTCATCGCACTTATTAAATCCGAAATTATTTCGGGATCACGTCCTTTTATATACTAATTTTCTTATTAGTATATGCAAGTACAACATAAACTTCCCGGGTCCGGGTCGACTTGCCTACGTTTATGTATTCAACCGTTACCCGAAAGTACGGGGTGTTACACCCCCATTGATTACAAACAGTTTCAAAGCATTAGACAATCAGAACATAATTTAAGGTTGTCACAAACTCATTTATGGGTCAATCTTATCCATACTGAGACCAACACAAACAGGATAGCACCCTCACTCAGTCATACATTACACAACACATCACAATGTTCTCCTATAGTGTAGTATCTGTTTTATTCTTAAAGAAAGAGCAGCAGCCCATCAAGAACATATACTGCAGAACATATATTGCATCATCTGGATAAAAATGCAACAACTTGTAAGCAAAAATAGGATGGCCAAAATCCTGCAGTAAGTCATACCCGAAATGAGGTGTTAATGGCTACGGTACTGCAGTGGTTTCAGTCAGAATGAGTAAAAAAATATGGCAGAAAACTTAACTCAAGGACACTATCTGTTAATGCTAATATGTAACATCAAGTTGTGACCAAATTCAGCCCAAAAAAATAGTATATGTTTCTCTGCCAAGTATCCCAACTGGTTACATCACAATATGTTATTTGTTTTTGGGCTTAGGTTTAGCCACTGTGGGCAGAGGGCAGTAGCAACATGTGATAGCAAAAATAGTAGCCAAATAATGGTAACCAGTGTCATCAAACAACAACCATCATAGCAGTAAGTATGGTAGTAAAATGCCTCAGAAAATAACAAGTATATGCAGCAATCAGTCCAATGTAACAATATCCAAAATAAAAGACAGCAGCTAATGGGAACAGTTTCAACACTTTGCCTCAGATCCACACAATAGAGATAATCAGGACATATCAACTGTTGGATGACTGAAACGGGGGATAAGATTCATGCAATATAGAGATTTAGACAGAACAAACAGACATACTAATGGCACAACACCACTAATCCATTATATATGCATATTTAGCTGGCCCTAAGAATTGAACTTAAGCTTAACATTTCCAGATAGCTAAAACTATGGCTGGCCAGTGTGCCGGGTCGGTCCGGTCCCAACATGATCCCGCCCCAACACCACCACGAACCCGACCTTTTTTTTAAAAAAATCGATATCGGGACTCGAACCAGGACGGGACATGGTCTCATCCCGACCCGTCTCAGGCCCGCCAGTCCTGACCCGATACCGATCCCTATCCCGCTCCGGTCCTGCCCTGATCCTGCTCGAAACTCCCCCTTTTGCAAAAATAATCGTTGCACCAACGACCATTTTACATTTTGGTCGTTGTGCAACGACCATTTTTGGCCTCCCCCTCCTCCAACCCCCCCTTAATATTTATTTTTAACCCATAAGTTATTATATTTATACTTTAACCCAATTTTTCAACTATAAATACCTCATTTTCTCTTTATCTTTTTCACAAATCATCCTACAATCTCTCAATCTATCTCTCTACAAGTCTACATTGTCTATTAAATATTTAATTTTATTTATTTATTTGGGAGTGAAGTTGGCAACTAGCTTGGGGATCTTCCATCGAGCAAAGTTTCAATTTTTAACCTCTCGATTACACGTCGACGTTACGTCGGCGTTTGATACATTCGTTCCTTCATTAAATTATTATTGTCTGTTTATTTTATTTAGCGCACTTAATTTCATTTACTTTAATTATTTATTAGTATACTTATAAATTTATAATGGAATGATTTAAACGTATGCTTACGGGTAGGGGTGGGTCATGCTTCTTCTAGTAGGGGCAACAAGGGCAATGGTACTTCTTCTAGTCATCCTATTTCTACACAAGATGATTTTGTTGATACTGAACATTTTCCTACAAATACCATTAGATTTAGACGATGAGCTATTTTCTGGAACTCAAGAAGACTTTAATTTAGACGATGATCTAGATGATACACCCACTAATGTAGATGACAACACACTCACTAGTGCACCTTCAATTGAAATGCCTCCTATTGCCCCTAGTATGAGACGAGGTCCAGCAAAACGAACATTAAAATCAGATGCATGGATATTTTTTGATAGGGACGTAGAGAATAAAGTAGCTAGATGTAAAATTTGTAAAGATGTTTTAAAATTTAAAACTGGAAAAGGTCACGGTGGGACGGAGGGGTTTAATGAGACACGTAGCAAGGGCTCATCCAGCTAGGTATGCCCAATACGAGGCTTCAAAATCGGGTACGCAAACGTCCGCTCCATCGGGACAAGGTTCACATACTGATACTGTTCCGGACCAAGTACAGGGTCAAATTAACCCTATGACGGGGGGAATTGTAGGCCCTAAATACAATAAACATAGAGATAGGGAAGCAATAGCAAAATTAGTTGCTGTGGAGAGTTTGCCCTTTTCATTTTCTTCATCTCCCGATTTTATTCATTTCATTAGAGATATGTATAATCCTACTTTTAACGGTTTTCCTAGATCAATTGTTAAGAGAGATGTATTTAAATTCGCACATGAATATCAACAATATTTACGTTATTCATTATATCATTTTAATGGAAAAGTGGCTATCAATTCTGATATAGGCCGTAGTACTAACGACCATGATTATTTAACGGTAACATGTAATTGGATAGATTATAAATGGTCTATGCAAAAACGTATTTTAGCGTATAGATATATAGATGATAGGCACACTGATACTTTTATTGCAGAAAATATTTATCAAATGTGCGATTATTACGGAATAACTGATAAAATTATGATTATTACATTAGATAACGTTTCTTCTAACAATTACGCTATTACAATTTTACAAAATAGTTTAACTCCATCTTTTCTATATCATTTTCATATAAAATGTGTGTGCCATATATATATAACTTAATTGTAAAGGATGATCTATCACTTTTTGAAGACATTCTTAGTAAAATACAATTTGCTATAAACTTTATTTTAAAAAATAATAGAATACAACGAAGAAAAGAATATAAAAATCCTTGTCACGATTGTCAATTACCTTATAGAAAAATTCCAGAAGAAGTACCCATTATGTGGAATTCTTTATACGAGCAACTACTTGTTGCTTATGACTATAGAAAATCTATAACTTTATTTTTTAACTCTCATAATCAAAATCCAACTGATATGATTGTAGATAGCGATTGGGAAAATTTTTCCGAACTTCTTGTATTTTTAGAGAAATTTTTTCAAGCAACAAAAGAATTTTTTGGTATATATTATCCTACTATTTCAATTATGTTGTTTTATATAGCTCTAATATTTTCACTGCTTAATGAATATATGTATAAACCAGCTTATAAGGCAGCTATTAAAAATGTTTATCAAAATAAAAAAAAATTATTGCTATTCCCACTATTTATATTATTGGTGTTGTATTAAATTCGACTATTAAAATAGACGGTACTAAATCACTTATTGAAACTATTTACGATTGTATAGCAGTACTACCACCTCCAAGTCCCAAAAATCCAAATCACCCACCACCTATTGAACAAACTAAAGAAGACGTGTTGTCTAACATAGAAGACGAATGCAAAAAAATATATAGGTTTTACCAACAAGAAAGTACTAGCAACCTACCGGCTTCCATACCATCTTCTTCTTCTTCAACACAACCTCACAAAAGACATGCTATTTCTGCGGCTAGTATTGAAAGCCTCAGAAATAGAATGTGCGGTCGTACCGCTACTAACCAAATTAGCGAGTTTGATATTTTTGTTTTGCAGGGTTCTGTACTGTACCAAGCAGTTCTTAGTGAAAAAGGACGTGAAGACTTGCTGAAATACTGGAGGGGGAATGAGAAGACATTTCCGACACTTTCAATGATGGCCCGAGATGTTTTGAACATTCAAGTGTCATCAACGGCATCTGAAAGCGCTTTTTCTACATGCAGATATCAAATAGGAGAGCACAGACACTCATTAGCCAGAGACAACTTGGAGATTGTAGTATTATTCAGAGATTGGATACGAGCAGAGCGGAGAAGGTGCGGTCAACTGGAGATCAACGAAGAAGAAGACGAAAACTACAACGAAATCTTATCCGAAGGTGATGAAAGCGACGTGGAGCAATTTGACCAACAAATACCAATTCCAATCGAAGAACCACAAGAAATTATCAAGAAACTAGAACAAGTTTTTTTCAAAATGTAAATTTTTAATTGCAATTTTACCATGTAATTTGCAACTTTTGAACAACACCACAAAGTTGTAATTTTGACAATTGTATTTGTATTACAAAAAAAATCATATGTCTATTAAATAATATAAGAGGCACAAAAACAACATTGAGATGTTTTTATTACACTATTTTGTTTAATTATTGAGGTTTTTTTTTTATATATATGTTATTTTTTAAATTAAGTGCAAAAAAAAAATCCCGATCCTGACCTAGCCCGATCCCGACCCGATTCCGATGGGATCGGAAACAGGATGGGATGGCCGCGAATCCCGCCTGTCCCGATCCCGCCGGTCCCGACCCGACCCGATCCCGCCCCTCCCCCAGTCCCGCCCCGCCCCGATCTCGCCAAACTCGGCCCGCCGATCCCGATCCCGGCCCACTGGCCACCCATAGCTAAGACTAAACATGGCTACCAGTTATTTAATTCAAATTCAAGTTATGTATTCAACAAAAATAATAGTTAACATATGTATACAAGATGGTAGATATAACTCATGCCATTTTTTCAAGTTTTCAGGTTCATGTTTAGACAACTAGAATTAACTTCACAAAGTAATATATTCATAAGAAGGAGCCATGTCTTATACAGTTTAGCACTTAATCTAAATGGAAATGAAAATTCTAAGTTAAACATGATGCAAACAGTAAAAATCTAGTTGGCAACAAAGTGTGATAACATTTCAGCCAATAACTCATGGTAAGGTTTGAGAATGGGCAGTAGCTAATTTACCAGAAGGTGGAACATAGAAAGCAACAATCAACCCACTCAAAAGCAGTAGCAACTCCCCTTTTGAAACAACAACCACATAGCCTTAAGACATAACTAAACAACCTTAAAAGCAACCACAAATGAGCCAGAAATGCAGCAATTATTTGCATTAAAGCACAGTAGATCATCAGTCTATTTAACACAACAGGACAGCTCAACAAGTGCAATATGTGTAGCAAAACAACAATAGTAAATAACAACAATTTATCTCAAGTTACAGCAGCAACCTTACTCAAGTTACAACAACTCAGAGAAACATAACAACAGATAGCAGCAAATAGTAGTAAAACAACAGCCATAACTCAAAGTGTATAAGATCATTTCTCAAAGTGCAGTATTTTAAGGACCATACAAGTGCATTTATGCATATCATGGATAACATGTCTTAAAGCGGCGATCATGCAGTGTGCTGGTTGCTAGGCGATTGGGCTTGTGTTCCTAGGTGCGCTACTTGCTGCACCTGAGTAGGCATTAGCTGATGTACGTGCGGCTGAGGAACAACACTGGGAGTCACAGTTTCATGCTGAACAACACCGCTCGTCAGAGGGATGTCAGAACTCAGAACTAACCGAACATTCTCCTGAGTGCATTCGATTGGTTTCCATCTCCCTCGCGAACCTCAGTATGTACCTTTGGCTTCACAACTGTTTAGAAACTTGGTACATAATATCGTGGATGCCCATGTCGATCTGTTGTCTAATAAAAGATGTGGTCATTATGACAAATCACACCTTTTATAAATCATGATATAAAATTCAAATTATATTCAAATTACATAAATAAACGTAATTTAAAATTAAATTATGAAATAATAATTTGAAAACATACGCACATACGCGTGCACAAGCTTTCCAATTTCAAAATCTTACTTCGACAGATGCACCGAAACATTGAGGAGCCTCTCTCTTGGTCTTTCCTCTCCATATCTCTTTATCTTCAACTCTTTGGAGTTTGATCTACTGATAGTCAAACCTACTCGCCGATCTTTGACTCGGATATAAAAATGGAGAATCTGATAGCATTAGTTAACAGATTACAAAGAGCTTGTACTGCACTTGGAGATCACGGCGAAGAGAGTTCATTGCCCACTCTTTGGGATGCTTTGCCTACTATCGCCGTTGTCGGTGGACAGGTGTCACTCATCTCGATTCTCTATTTTCATATCCTTTTTTTATTTCTCTTTTAATTTGTTCAGTTCAGTATTATGAAGCAAACTCAAATTCTGTTTATTTCGGATTTTTATATATAAATCTGGAATTATTAGCTGGCGATTGGACTATTTGAAAGTTATTACTTAGTACGAAACTTTGTTTGTCCTTAGTGAGCTTGAGTTTGTTATTTTGCATGTTCGTGAAGTCAGATCTGCGCTTATCTATAGTATTTCGTTTCGTTTTTCTTTTAATTTGTTCAGTTCAGTTCTCTGAAGCAACTTAATTTCTGTTTATTGTGTTATTTTATGTATGAATCTGGAAATGTTAGCTGGCGATTGGACTATTTGAACGTTATTACTTGATTCGAAACTTCGTTTGTTTTTAGTGAACTTGAATCTCTGTTTATTGTTGGGGTTTTATGTATAAATCTGAAAATGTTAGCTGGCGATTGGACTTTGTGTTCGTTATTACTTCGTTAAAATCTTCGTTCGTCTTTATTGAGCTGAGTATGTTAGTTTGCGTGTTCGTTGAAGTCAGATATGTGCTTTATATTGAACTTTTATTTAATCTAACAATCTGAAAAGTCTTTATTAAAATAATATATATAGCTTAATCTCTTATTTAATCTCTTTAGTTTAAGTAAAACAACCAATTTATACAATTTTTAGGGCTAAATTAGTTATAGATTGATTAAAGTCAGTGGTTACTTGATAGATAATCATAGTGAGAAGTGACAATTTGTTCCTTTATTTCCATTTCGTTTCTCTTTTAACTTGTTCAGTCCAGTATTATGAAACAAACTCAAATTCTGTTTATTTCGGCGTTTTATATATGAATCTGAAAATGTTAACTGGTGATTGAACTTTTTGAATGTTATTACTTCATTTGAATCTTCTTCGCCTTTAATGAGCTGAATTTGTTAGTTTGCGTGTTCGATGAAGTCAGATCTGCGCTTTATGTTGTACTATTTTAAATTTGATTGTGTTTTTGTACTTTTAAGTTCATATTTTCTGTAAGTAGTTGTTGTTTGTTCCATTATCTCCATTGCTTCCACTTTGGTCATTTCCTTGCTGTACTTTACCTGGTAGTTTTGTCGTTGGATGATAATTCTGACTCTTGATTACTTGCCTCAGCTTGATCCGACTTTTTTCTGAAATGATCATATAAGTAGGTTTCACTTTTCTTAATTAATATATGCTCTCAATTTTATTCTGTGTGATGGTGTTTGACTGGATTTTTATTTGACTTATGTAATATATTAGTGATAGTGAAAAAATATTTGAGAATTTAGTTTGATAGAAAAAGCATCATATTAAAAGTTTTAAAATTGAATAGTTTAACGAATTTGAATTCTTGAGAGTTGTAAAGTTATATAGAAACAAACATTTTGGAATGTGTCAGAAGGGATTGGAGGGAGCCGGACCGAGTATATATGTTATTTGAATTTTTCAGGAATCAGGACCAAGTTTTTTCTAGCTTTATATGGGTTGACGCTTTGAGAATATTGGTTCATGTCAGGCACATGTGAAGGGGAATTGTAATACCATTGTTTGTTTTTTAATGTAGAAGCTGAATGTAATGTGCGGTATATGGCTTGTCGTATTGAAGCAGTTTTATGAGCTGCTTGACATAACAACGTGCTATTCCATAGCTCGATACATTTTTGAGTGTACGTTCTATGCAAATATACAATGACTTTTGTGGAGAAATGATCCGATGCCTTTCTGCTCAACTAAAACTTGGGTGCAAGCTAATAGTTTTCTAATGGTGGTGTGCATGAACTGTATCATGTGTCTCCTCTGTGATAATCTATCTTATAATGTGTACTTAATGTCTTCCAAAAACTATTGGTTCTGTAGATGTAAAGTTTTATTTTGCATTTATATTGCTTAACTCCATCTTTTGGATGACTTGTAGAGTTCTGGGAAATCTTCAGTGCTTGAGAGCGTTGTTGGAAAAGATTTTTTGCCTCGTGGATCGGGTAATAATTCCATCAATTGGAATCTAGATGAAAACTTTAATAATACCAGATCACTGACATATCATGTACAGGAATCGTCACCCGCCGCCCCCTTGTCCTACAGCTTCATCGGATAGATGAAGGTAGAGAATATGCAGAATTTGGACACCTACCAAGGAAGAGGTTTACTGATTTTGGTGAGTTTTTGGACAAGCAATACTACCACATTATTTGCTCAATTCTAGTTTTCATCTTCTGCATGTAGCACCTGTCAGTGTGTGTTGTTGTTGTCATTGTCTTCTGGGACTTCATCAGTAAACTTTTTCCTCAACATTTTTCACTTTGGTCTGTTCTTTTTGCTTCTAACTCTTATATGTGTCTTTCAGCTGCTGTGAGGAAGGAGATTGCTGATGAGACTGATCGAGAGACAGGCCGCAGCAGCAGACAGATTTCTAGTGTGCCAATTTATCTCAGTATATATTCTCCAAATGGTATGAAGAGCTTTTCGTTCTCTATTTGTGCAATCCAATTGCCTGTAGTGGTGTATTTCTAAGTCCATTTGAGGTTGTTGGTGATTTTTATTTTTCGTTTTTTGGATAAAGGTTGTTGATGTATTTGTTTTGAGTAAGCAGGACGTTTGAAATTTTAGGATGAGGTTGAATTTGATTACAAAAAAATGTTGACATCTATATAAGTGAAGTCTGGTGTTAAATGGTTCTCCCACAATTAATGCATTCAGATACTAGCAACTAAAAAACTGTTGCATCTGATAGCTGTCTGGAAAATTGCTTTAAAATCACATATAATGAATAGTTATCTGGTGAATTCCTTTCTTGTGTATACTTTACCATTGCTAATATTGCCTTTTCAGTTTTACATTCACTTGTCAAAGTCCATTTGGAGTTGAAAGGTGTTTTTGACAATTTGTTTCCAGTTAGGCTTAGACTTCTAATATTACTTGCCTGAGTTGCAGCATTTTTGATGCACCAATACATTTTATTTTATAGTTATCCAAAAAGTCTGAAAGATTCAGATTTTCTACTCATTCCATTCCAATTTTACATTGCCTCGACATTTACTACTTCATCTACTTATTTTGGATTTTTGTCATGGCAGTTGTGAACTTGACTCTGGTTGATCTTCCTGGACTTACAAAAGTAGCAGTTGGTGAGTATAGGGTTTCTGCTCATTTGTGTCATTAATTTCAAAAGGAACTGTTGAATCTAACTGGTTCAAATGGAGCAAAATGTATATTGAGGATTCATATAACGGACCCGAACTTGTTTTGCATTGGTATATAGATTTTGTTTTCAAAACAAGATCTGTTGCGGAATTGAAATTCTGTCCATTGAATTTATGCAGAGGGACAGCCTGACAGCATTGTGCAAGACATCGAAAACATGGTTCGGTCCTATATTGAGAAGGTCAGTTATACTTGTCTTTTATCCACGAGAAAATGTTCCAGTGTATTGTGTTAACATTTTGGAAAACAATAATACTGCAGTTGTCTAGTACTTCAGTAGTTTGCTATGCTTTGCTCTAATATGTCAGGAAACATCTAAATTGTTTTTAAAGATCTCAATTTACTCTTCATACTCGTGAAAGTCCTTGCCTTTTGTTTTCTTGACATTGCAGCCCAATTGTATTATTCTTGCAATTTCCCCTGCGAATCAAGATCTCGCAACATCGGATGCAATCAAGATTTCTCGTGAAGTAGACCCTAAAGGTGTGTGTGCAAATTTTCTTCGTATAATTTCCTTCTCTCTAGCTCTAGATTGTTCTGTATGTGTTAATTCACATGTTCTTTTATTGGTGTGAAGTAGTTGTATCTGGTTATTATAGTTGGTTTAGTTATTTACTGTTTGGAAAATTATACACTTTAACAGAAGCTGGTACATGCATTATGGACCTGTAAAAAGTCGGAATGCTGGATAATGTACTCTTGATCAAAATTTCCGTTCCTTCCATAGAATGTTACCCTTGCTGCAAACCCCACTAATCTCTTGTCCACTCTTTCAGTTAGTAGGTTCCGGTTGTAAGATCCCTACTTGAAGCACCAAGTGCTAGCCCTAAGTAGTAGTTAGGAGTGTTCATATTTTGCAATTAAACACCTGTGCTAGTTGTTCAATGTTGCCCACATCCTCCATCGGGATGATTTCACACTTCTTTAGGTTGAGTTTCATCCTTGAACTACTTGAGACCATAGCAAGACCTGTCTCAGGTAAGCTAACTGTTGTGTTGTTGTCTGCATAAAGGTGGGAGATCCTGATGTCATCATTCCCTCCTACCCCTGCCTTGAGTTCATCATCTTACTCAGTACCTCTATTTCCAATATAAATAGTGTGGAAATTAAAAGGTGCCTTGTTTCAAGGCCCTATAGCTCTGATAAAACCACATGGGATTTAATTGATGAGAACTGACAATTTTAATTGATTAAAACTCTCGTTTGAGGGGGTTAAAAATGATTTTGTACATTTTGAGGAATAGCGTCTTATCTTTGATTGCTTTTTGGTGCACCCTTGAGATTCCAATTTTTTATAGATGATTCCGCGTCTTTCGTAGAGAATCATGTTTTGTTGTAGATCCTCTACTTTTTGATATACCACTTGTATAAGGGAGTTTTTATCCCATTGATTAATAAAATTGCTTCCCTTACAATAAAACTGACAACTTTGTGCAGACATGAAAACCTTTATCCACCTTCTCCACCTTTCTCCGAAACCTATCTTTAGCATCACAAAGTTCAAGAAGTTCCAATTCACGTGGTTGTACGCATTCTCTAGATCCAACTAGCGTTCAAGAAGCCAGCACCTCATTTTCTACCAAACCTGCATCTAAAATTTATCTGCCCTCCACAAATGCAAACACATTCTAAGAGTGAGACATTGTATCTTCGAGACCTTATTTAGTATACTCGAGACCATCTTAAAATTGATCTTGTTGATGCTTCCTACTAGATTGTTAGGTCCATATTCCCCCAACATTTGAAGCTCCTTCCTCCTTTTGGGTGATGCAATAAAAGATGCACTGGGGCTCTTCTCAAACTTCCCTGATTTCTGGAATGATGTAACAGTCTTCATGTTGTCTTCCTTCACGACACTCCAACATTGCTGGAAAAAGGTTAGAGGAAAGTCCTCCTGTCTGATGCTTTATCTCCCGCACATTGAAGCTCCTTCCTCCTTTTGGGTGATGCAATAAAAGATGCACTGGGGCTCTTCTCAAACTTCCCTGATTTCTGGAATGATGTAACAGTCTTCATGTTGTCTTCCTTCACGACACTCCCAACATTGCTGGAAAAAGGTTAGAGGAAAGTCCTCCTGTCTGATGCTTTATCTCCTGCACAATTCTCCAGTCTCCCTCAGCTCCTCCCCTGTTCAACTCTACAACCACTCTTTCATTTTCTCTCCTATTTGGTTAAACTCTATCCTCCCAAATTCGGTCTCTATTCTTCCTTTTCTTCGTACACTAGGGAATAATTTTTTTTTTGAAACTGGTGAAGTTGTATTCCTCAGCATTAAGCATTAAGCATTAAGGGTATGCTGGCAACCTCCAAAAGGTGAGTAACCAAAAGAAAGGAAAAAGACTTGCAGAAAGCCTAGTAAATCTACAATCTGATCTGTTTCCTCTATACGAAGTTGTTTACACCCAAAAAGTAAAGATACAATACAAACTAGGGAATAAAAACTGAAATCGCTCCCTTGACCTCTTCCTCATCTTCATAAATCATTCCCCCACTTCTATTGACTGCACTAAGTTTTTTCTCCTATTTGCTGTTGCCACCCTATGAAAGAACTTTTTATTGGACCCTCCTCTTTCAAACAGAGTATTTTAGTTATTTTGTTTTCTATGAAAGAACTTTTTATTGGACCCTCCTCTTTCAAACAGAGTATTTTAGTTATTTTGTTTTCAGTTAGTCTCCCAAGCTATTATCGACATGGCTAACTCCTATTTCACCTCCTCGTTTCTCCCTTTTCTCCCTTGTTTAGCTTTCTCCTCCCTGCATTTTCTCTAGATCTCCCAATTCGTTCATGAGCTTCCTCATCTTAACCTCCATCCTTCCAAAGACATCCCTACTCCACTCCTTCATGTGCTGTTTTAACAATATCTTCTTAGCCAAGCGAATTTACTTTCACTTCATCTAAAACAGAATTCTGAGGGTATTCCACTTTAGCCAAATTATGAATGCAATTTTAACCCTAGGTTTATTAACTATGAATCAAAGACTAACTCATACAACTTATATATCTTCTATAATGTTTTTCTTTAAGCAATCTCTTATCCTATATCGACTTCCCAGTGCTCACATTCTTCAATGCGAACAAGAGTTAGGAAACTTAATACAACAGAGACCTTCAAAACAGCATGTGTGTCATATTTTTAGTTAATCTCGTTTACGGTGGCAAAGCTCCAATGTTTGAAGCCCTAAAAGTTTTTCACGTTTGTCCAGTGCGTAATTCCTTTCCTTTTATTGAGAAGAAGACCATCACTGTTTTCTTATTTATCCAAAAAGAAAAGGAGAAAAAAATGAAAGCAAGAAAGACAGGACCTTTCCTGTTTTCTTAATTACCTGCCAAAACACCGTCACTACTAGTGAAGTCTAGTGAGAGGTTATTTTTTTTCATTTTAAGCTAATATTTATTCAAGTATTGATTACCTTTAACTTGTCATTTTGCAAATTTGTTCTTGTTGTGGATATGTCAATTCTATTATCTTGTACACTCAGAGAACTATTGGTTCTCGCACTCATTTGTGATATTTTTTATTGAGCAAATAATGTAGTTTAAGTTTTATCTAGGTTCATGATCTTAGGCCATTTGCTATCTTCTGACTCTTCTCATCTTTTCCTTCTGTGGTAATGTGCTAGCTTGATGTTAGTTTAACAATATAGTTCATTCGCGGTCAAGATTATGTATACTCATATCAAGATTAATTTCATCTTTAACACTCTTTTGACCGAGTATCTGACTACTTGTCTCAGGAGAAAGGACATTTGGAGTTCTGACCAAGATTGATCTCATGGATAAGGGTACCAATGCTGTTGATGTACGCTTTTATTTGGTTTATAATTATTATTGATATTCTACTTGTTGGAACATGCATTTTTACTTAAATGTAGCTTAATTGAGCATATATGAGTATGGGCCTCCTTATATATTTTGGTATCCTTTAGATAAAGCTAGAAACGAGTTGCTTCTAGTCTTTCTATTCCCCCTTTGGTCTCAAATTTATGTCATAAGTTGATCTTTAAAATTTGACGGGAACTCACACATTTGTAGCTTTTTTCTAGTCATGCCTTTAATTGTACTCCCTTCTGTTCAATTTATGTGGCGATGATTGACTTGACATGAAGTTTAAGAAAAAAAAGAAAGACTTCTGGGACTTGTAGTCTTAAACCTGTTATGACATTTCTGTGACAATAAAAGCATGTCATTAAGGGTAAATGAGAAATTTAAAGTTAAATTGTTCCACTTTCCACGTATAGGAAGGTCTCATTCCTTTTGGAACGAACTAATAAGGAAATAATGCCACATACAATGGAACAAAGGGATGACTTACAGCGGAGAAAATGGGGAAGTATCTTTTGTATAAAGAGAAATACCGAAGCTTCCCTGAAGATATAAGGAACCTCTGTACATAAAATGGAACATAGGGATGAATAAAATTTCGTAATTTTTCTAGTTTCTGGAGAACTTATGAAATTTGAGTTTAATTGGGTTAAGGTGATCATGTTTCTAATTCTAGTTTGATAAAGTCCAAATATCAATTTTGTTGGGTTTTGTTTGTTGTTGTGGTAGATTACTAGTAATAGTAGTAGTATCTAAGTGAATAAATTTTCTCATATTGGGTGGAGCTATTTGAACAGCTCTTGTGATAATACATTAGGAGATACTATTAGAGTCTGCTTGTTTCAAGTAAGGAAATTATGGCAATGCACATGACATGATGTAGAGGATGAATGTTTTGATTTTGCCAATCACTCTATTAGAGTACTCTCCTTTTAAATTTATGATTTTGGGCATTGAAAGCCGATCCTTGTGTTATTCTTTCTGTTCTTAGTCTGAGCGTCTCAATATACTACCTTTTGGAATAGACAAAGGCACTCTTCGCCGAGGGTCTATAGGAAACAACCTCTCTACCCCGCAAAGGTGGAGGTAAGGTCTGCGTACATCCTACCCTCCCCAGACCCCACTTGTGGGATTACACTGGGTATGTTGTTGTTGTTTGTTTGTAAAGGCACTCTTCATTCCCTCTTGACATTTGTATGAGCAGAAGTGGTAATCATATCTTTATTTGTTCTGCAAATGTGTTTGTCGGTATCCACCGTTTAATTCACATTCCTGTGGTTTATGCTTTCCGGTTAAAACTTATGCTGCCGTCAATATGTCTGTCATACAGGAAAATTTACAATGATTATTATTTATTTACATATACCATCAATTGTTAATTGTTCTAACTCATATTCTTGGATTTTCAGATGTTGGAAGGAAAATCATATAAGCTACAGTTTCCATGGATTGGTATTGTCAATCGTTCACAAGCTGATATAAACAAAAATGTGGATATGATTGCTGCTAGGCGTAGGGAGAGAGAGTACTTTTCTAGTACCCCTGAGTACCGGCATCTTGCTCACAGGATGGGTTCAGAACATCTTGGGAAAGTTTTGTCGAAAGTATGTCGTCTTCTTTCTTATCGAATTAGTATTCAGGGTTTGGTGCTCATGAACCTTTTCTGTTCTATTTTTCTACTAGAGCATTTTTCATCTTATTTCACTTTTCTGTCTCCAATGAAATTCCTGTTGGTGCTCTAATGAAGCCTTTTAAGTTATGCTTTTCCTATTTGATATAGACTGTAGTTATGGTTTATGCTGCAAGCTGGATATCTAACGGGTTTTCTTTGATTTTCTGTCTACATTTTTAGCATTTGGAGTCTGTTATCAAGTCTCGGATTCCAGGTCTCCAGTCTCTTATCAACAAAACTATAATTGAGCTAGAAACTGAGTTGAGCCGTCTCGGAAAGCCCATTGCCACTGATGCGGGAGTAAGTATTCTATTTAAGTCTCTTCCTTTCTTTTGTATTGGTTATCAAATCATGTGACGCGTTTTACTCTCTAGCTAGAGCTAATTGATTCTCTACACCTCTTCGTACTTCCATTAGTTTGTAGAATATGAGTCTGCTTTTGTTGTTCTTGTGAGTGCGAATCATATGTCATGTCCTCGTTTTGCATGTTCTGATCAGGGAAAATTGTATATGATAATGGAAATCTGTCGTAGTTTTGATGGAAATTTCAAAGAACATCTTGATGGAGTGTAAGTGTTCCATGTTTATTTTTTGTTAACATATCCAAGTAAACTAAATTTTAATGTGGTCTAAGCTTATTTTTATGATTCTGAATGTCACAGTCGACCAGGAGGTGATAAAATATATTACGTCTTTGATAATCAGCTCCCAGCTGCATTGAAAAGATTGCAATTTGACAAGCAACTTTCAATGGACAATGTAAAGAAACTTATAACTGAAGCGGATGGATATCAACCACATTTGATAGCTCCTGAACAAGGATATCGTCGCCTCATTGAATCTTCCATAGTTTCTATGAAGGGTCCTGCTGAAGCAGCTGTTGATGCGGTATGGATTCTTGCCCCCTGTTGTATGTCCCCAAACTATACTATTATAAGTTGCATTTTGTATAATGGTTTCAGCTAGCTTTATTATCTTTTCTGAGTGGGTTAGATGTCCCCTTTTCTTCAGCCGTTTTTTGATGAAGCCCCTTTTCATCAGCCATTGTTTCTTCTTTGTCCTTTTTTGGGCTTTCCACTCTAGTATTAGGGAGAAATTATTGAGAATCGGAATTAAACAGGTCCACAAATGGAGCAAGCTGGATAATGAGGATTCTTATAGCAGGCCCAACTAAATTGAGATTGAGGCTTACTTGTTGTCGTTGCTGCTTTTCCTTAATTTACATTCCAGGCTTCTATATGGAGTAGTGAGGTGTGTAGTAGCAGGGGAAGGAATTTCACTAAGGGGATTTGTTAAAGAAATGGACGTTGGCCTAACT
This sequence comes from Anisodus acutangulus, assembly GCA_029783415.1. Lineage (NCBI taxonomy): Eukaryota > Viridiplantae > Streptophyta > Magnoliopsida > Solanales > Solanaceae > Anisodus > Anisodus acutangulus. The sequence goes on from CM056504.1 coordinate 10,091,148, forward strand.
CAATTCCAAAGGCTAGCTCATGAGGTGAGGATTGCCAAGATCAATTAAGGAGACTAAGAAACACACACTCCACCGATGTGGGACTCACATCCCCCTGCACGCCAAGACTGGACATCTGGGGTGTGAACAATATAAGATGGGGGCGCAACATCGACTAAACAATGAATTGGGGTGGGCTTGACTCTTATACCCTATTAAAGAAATGGACCTTAGGTCTAACTCAATCCCAAAAGCTAGCCCATTAGTTGAGGATTGCCAAGACCAAATAAGGAGACCAAGAAACCCACACTCCACCGATGTGGGACTCAACATAATTAAAAAAAGAAGAAGGCCAAAATGCATAATTGGGAGTCGAATCTGCAACCTATAGCATTTTTTAAACTTCCTTTGCCATACTAAAAGCTCTTCTTGTGTAAATGAAAGTCAAACACTTTATATTATATCGATACATAATTTTTTTTGCAAACTTACTACATGGTTGTAGTAGGTTAACGTTGTACCTATTTTAAGATTTTGTAAAATGCCCCTAACAACACATTACGCATGAATAATGAGGGGCTATTTTCACTCTCACAATAAATTAATCCCAATTGTATTCTTCTCCATTCTCTGTTTTTTTCCCTTTCTTTCCGTCGTCCATGGTGAAACCAAAGGAAAAAGATACTGAGCTTTAAGGGACATTTTTCATAACCAAAGAGAATCTGTTCTCTGTGATTGGCATTACTGGACAAAGCTTAAACTACTAAACAAAATGATATTAGGAAATAATTTTTGAAATAGAAAGTTAAGCTGGAAATTGGCAAGTGTGGGTCTTGTGGTTAGGAATCACTTTCCCAATAATGTCAACCAATTAATAATTGAGAAAAGTAGATATGTGTAATTTCCTGCTGCTTTTGAACTATTGTGGTTAATGGGCATCCTGCTTTTGACTTCCCATGTGATCTTTCTTGGGATTATCTAACTAACTATGTGGTTCATTTAAGGAAAGATCTGTCCTGTCCTACTGCTTGGTATCTGTGGGGCTTTGTTTGTGCACTTCCTGTGAAGTGATTTTCTTGATGTCTACCCATGTATCGTGCTAGATAACATTTGGAAATTCGTGAGCTTGGGGGTGTGACCTTGATGTTTAGCTTCATATCTTGGTTAGCTTTCTGCAAGGTCAAAGGGGTTTCTTGTGAACATATGCTCCTTATACCCAAGTGTCCAGGGAATCAAATGTATTTCATTTGTTCTGACCATGCATCATCATTACTCTAAACTATCAGTGCTAGATGGTGGATGGCATGTAGATTTAGTATGCTGATTCCTGCTTCACAGGAGCAATAGGTCCAGAAATTTGGGTTGTATAAATTTATGTAGAATGTGTACTCTATGGCCCCAATATGCTTATGAGCAAGTGTGGTTTAATCTTCTTAAAGGCTTTGATGGGTAAAATAAATATTCAATCTGTTTCATCTTATATGACGACATTTGACAGGCATGGGGTTTAAGAGATGAGCCGAGCGTCTATCGGAAACAACCTCTCTACCTCCATGGTAGGAGTATGGTCTGTGTACACTTATGTTGTTGTTGTTGTTGTTGGGGTTTAAGAGATGAAGAAAGACCTTTGACGCGTAAACTAAATATATATCACATACCAAATCTACCCTCGGTAGAACATTCCATGTCAATTCCTGTAAAATAGCACATCATTAAGGGAAAAATGGGAATGTTAAAAATTTAAAATTAAAGATTTCAAATATAGAAAAATGGTGTCAAATCATTTGGAAATGATAAAAACGGAAATAGTGCCATGGAACACGGGATGGATGGGGTATCATATTAGGAAGGATTGCAGAGACAAACTCTTGAGCTGAACCCTCGTCCCTATCCATTTTTTTCTTCCTCCCTGTCAACTTGACCTACAAATTTTGTTAATTTCCTATTAAAAACGAAAATGTAGTGAATGAAATAGAATTTATTTATCTATTTAATCTTGTAGATTCCTTTCTTAAAAATTAATAAGCTAATCTGACTGTAATTAGATGCCACGAAGACTAGGAAATACTGTCTGAGCCTTTAAGGTAATTTCTGCTTAGCACGGGAGGTTTTTTTTTGTCATTATGGGCAAATCTTTTACAGTTGAGCAAACAAATCACGGAGTTCTAAATTATTTTCCTTGTGATGATTGTAGGTTCATGCTATACTGAAGGAACTGATTCACAAGGCAATCAGTGAGACTGCGGCAAGTTCCCTAAAGTTTCTAATTACTGTTCTGAGTTAATGATGCATAAATTGCTATGAATGTCTTATTGTTATAATTATTCTGGTGTTTTAAAGGTCTAACAACTGGACAAATGCTTCTTCTATGTGCAGGAGTTAAAGCAGTATCCCTCCTTACGAGCAGAGGTCAGCAATGCAGCTGTTGAATCATTAGAAAGGATGAGGGATGAAAGCAAAAAAGCAACTCTTCAGCTGGTTGAAATGGAGTGTAGTTACCTGACTGTAGATTTCTTCCGTAAGCTTCCTCAAGATATGGAGAAGGGAGGGAATCCGACACATTCTATTTTTGACCGCTATAATGATTCCTATCTTCGAAGGATAGGTGAGTTGTGAACTAGCAATCTCCCCTTAATTCTTTGATTCTCCGAAGTATTTTGATAAAAGCATTCAGAGTTACTGATAATTACTTGTAAAATAGTCATGTAAGATCTTTTTCCTTGCAATTTCTTTTTGGATATCCTCGAACTTCCTTTTATGAACAGGGTCAAATGTCTTGTCTTATGTCAATATGGTTTGTGCTACTTTGAGGAATTCAATTCCGAAGTCTGTAGTTTATGGTCAAGTACGGGAGGCCAAACGCAGCTTGCTTGACCATTTCTTCGCTGATTTAGGCAAGAAGGAGGTGAGACTCAGCCTCATTTCTTCAGCTACGTCTGAAGCTCTTTCTGATTTAAGCAAGGAGTGTAGCAATGATATGACTTACCCCCTTTTTTGTTTTGTAGGGGAAACAGCTGGGTACTTTGTTGGATGAGGATCCAGAAATTATGAAGCGCCGCCTCTCTCTGGCAAAGAGACTTGAGTTGTACAGAGCTGCTCAAGCTGAGATTGATTCAGTTGCATGGTCTAAATAAACACAACTACACAAGCTTCCATTTTTCATCACTTCTCGTTCACCATGATTTGCGTATAGGGACAGGTGGCGGACGATTCTTTTCCTTGGCGTGTAATTTTTCTGTAGTAGTGATTAGGTGAAGGCGGCTGCTTGTGTTGTGTGGCTTGTCTTATTGACGACTTGATATTGCTAATACATAGAAAACCACCTGCTTGTTCAATATACGTGATGTGTCACCTCTCTTCTGTCACCATTGATATTTATCTTTTTTCTCTATTTGATTTTTTACCTTTTCTCTTATATTTCCCTAAAAAAAATTGTTGAAAATTAAAGTCACTTTATCATAAGTCGATAATTGTCCACATTCATTGATGTAGTAATGGAAAAAATGAATTTTTCTGCTCAAGGGGACATTAAGGTCACAAGCAAGTGATGAGAAGAGGGGTCAAGACTAAGAGGGTGGCGTGGAGAAGTGGTTGGTTTTGCACAACGAAAACGCAAAAACAAATTATTAGAAAAAAAAGAGAAGAGAACTATGTGTCTACAACTCTACATGATCTATCTTTTTATGTTCATATTTTAATTGTATTAGTTAGTTTCAAATACATAGTATTCCAACTTCCAAGAATAAGATTACGCCAGAAAAGTTCTATAATTTCTATTGCAAGGGCAAGAGGAAATTAACTTCCTAATTATTGTTTGTAGCTAATTAAAAAAGTTTGTATTTTTATTTTATATCATTTAAAAAAAAGTATACAAGTAAATTTAGTTTAATGTTTTTATTTGTGTTTCTAATAGCTTTAAGATGATTTTTTTGTAGTTTTTCATTATAGACATACTTTTTACCACTTTTTAATTAGATAAAACTAAAATAAACTTCATATAATACAACACCCAAATAAACCTAATTTATAGACTAACCCAAATATATACCATATATAAGTCCTCTTTCTTATAGCAAAGAGGGATGATAGTTAAATTAGTGCATGTTGATCTTTTGATAAAATTATTTATGTTTATTTTAACTTTACTAGTATAAGGAGTATATATGAAATTGTGTCATTTTATAAGGCTGTTGAGTATATTTAAGTCAAAAAAAGAAAAGAAGAAGTGAAAGACCAAAGGTTGCATTAGTTTCCCCTATGGCTGTCCAGTGGGCCAGGTCGGCCTGATCCAGTCCCGATTACCGCTCCGCCCCGTCTCGGCCTCTAAAAAAAAACTGAACGAAATTGTAGGTAGCGGGATTTGATCTCGGGACGGGACTAGGGCTCGTCCCGCCCATCCCGATCCTGCCCCATCTCGCCGCGCCCCGACCCGGTTCCCCCTTACAAAAATAACCGTTGCAACAACGACCAAATTTTGATTTTAGCCATTGTGCAACGGCTATAACAATCATTTTTGCCCCCCACCCCATAAACCCCCCTACCCCCTTAATATTTATTTTAACCCCTAAGTTAGTATATTTACACTTTAACCCTATTTCTCAACTATAAATACCTCATTTTTCTCTTTATTTTTCTCACAAATCTTCCTACCATCTCTCTAATCTATCTCTCTACAAGTCTACATTGCCTATTAAATATTATATTTTATTTGCTTATTTGTATCAAAGTTAAAAAATTGAGAGTGAAGTTGACAACTAGCTTGAGGATCATCCATCGAGCAAAGTTTTAATTTTCAACATCGATTACACGTCGACGTTACGTCGGCGTTTGGTACCTTCGTTCCTTCTTTAAATTATTATTGTTACTTAATTTTAATTATCATACTTAATTTCATTATCTTTAATTATTTATTTACATAATTATAATGGAACGAATTGGATGTTTTATTTCTGGTAGAGGTACTAGGGGTAACAGGGGTAAGGGTGCATCTTCTAGTAATCCTATTCCTAGTCCCGATGATTTCACTCATATAGATGAAACTGATTTTTAATGATATTAATATACCATGAGATCATGAGGTATATTCTGCAGCTGAACCAGACCTTAATTTTGAAAATGAATTAGACGATAATATAGATAGCACACCCACTAGTGCACCTCCACCTCAGGCTCAAACTGAGTCTCAACTTGAAACTGGAATGTCTCATATTCCCCCTAGTATGAGTCGAGGCCCCAAACAACAAAATAAAAATCACATGCATGTGATTTGTTTATAAGGATAGTGAGAATCAACTAGCTAGATGTAAAATTTGTCAAGAAGTTTATAAATTTAAAACCGAAAAAGATCATGGTGGGACTGGAGGTTTATTGAGACATGTACAAAGCATGCATAAAGCTAGGTATAACGAATATCTGGTTGAAAAATCGGGTGTGCTAATGCCTTCTGAGTCGGGACAAGGTTCACATAGTATCCCCGACCAAGTACAGGGTCGAATTAACCCGATGACGGGGGGAATTATAGGTCCTAAATATGATAAACACAAATATAGGGAAAATATAGCAAAATTAGTTGCGGTGGAGGGTTTGCCTTTTTCATTTCCTTCCTCTCCTGATTTTATTCATTACATTAGAGAAACGTATAATCCTGCTTTTAACGGTTTTCCTAGATCAACTGTTAGAAGAGACGTTTTTAAATTTGCACATTATCAACAATATTTACGTTATGCATTATATCATTTTAATGACAAAGTGGCTATAACTTTTGATATAGGCCGTAGTACTAACGGTAATGATTATTTAACCGTTACATGTCATTGGATAGATGAGACTTGATCTATGCAAAAACGTATTTTAGCATATAGATATATTGATAATTGGCACATTGGATTATTTATTGCAAGAAATATTCATGAAATTGTGAATATTATGGAATTACTGATAAAATTATAACCGTTACATTAGATAATGCTACTGCTAATGATTATGCTGTAAACCTTTTAAAAACTTGATTTACTCCATCTTTTTCCGATATTTTTCATATTAGATGTGCATACAATATTTATAACTTAGTTGTAAAGGATGACCTAAAACTTTTTAAAAACATTCTTGATAAAGTACAATTTGCTATAAACTTTATTTTTAAAGGTAATAAAATACAAAGACGCAAAGAGTATAATTTTTTTTGTCATGATTGTGGACTACCTTATAGAAAAATTACATAAGAAGTTTCGACTAGGTGGAATTATTTATATAAACAACTACTTGTTGCTCACGAGTATAAAAGACCTATAACTTTATTATTTAACGCACACAATCAAAGTCCAACGGATATGCTGGTAGGTGATGATTGGGAAAAAATTTCGGAACTTATTGCATTTTTAGAATTTTTTTTCTAGCTACTAAAAAGTTTTCTGGAATTTATTATCCTACTATTTCAACTATGTTATTTTATATAGCTCTAATATTTTTGTTACTTAATGAATATATGCAAAAATCAACTTACAAGCCAACTATTAAAAAATATTTATAAAATTAAAAAATACTTTTTCCTAATCCCACTATTTATTTTATTGGTGATGTATTAAATCCTACTATTAAAGTAGACAGTTGTAAAACACTTGTTGAAATGATTTATGAAAGCTTAGAAATACTTCCAACAGACCCAACTGAAGAACAACTAACGAACCAACTAAAAAAGAAGTTATGTCTAGCATACACAATTAATGCAAATATATATATATATTACCAACAAGAAAGTGCAAATAATCAACCGACTTCGGTACCATCTTCTTCTATTTCACTAAAACCTAATAAAAGACATACAGTTTCTGTTGCTAGTGTTCAATGACTTAGAAATAGAATGTTTAGTGGTTAAACTTCTTCACAAGTTAGCAAATTTGATGTTTATGTTTTGTAGGGTGTTGTACCGTACGAATCAATTGTCAATAAAGATGTACGTGAAGATCTGCTGAGATATTGGAGGGAGAATGCGAAGACATTTCCGATACTATCAAAGATGGCCCGAGATGTGTTGAACATTCAAGCGTCATTAACAGCGTCTGGAAATGCTTTTTCTGCTGGAAGATTTCAAATAGGAGAGCACAAACACTCATTGGCAGGAGACATCTTGGTGATTGTAGTTTTATTCATAGATTAGATTAGAGCGGAGCGTAGAAGGTGTGGTAAACCGGAGATCAATGAAGAAGACGACTACAACTACAACGAAATCTTGTCCGAGGGAGCAGGAAACGACGTCGAACAATTTGACCAACAACTTCTAATTCCAACCGAAGATCCTCAAAACATTGTGAGGAAATTAGAAAAAATATGGTTAACTATGTAATTTTTTTAATGTCAATTTTACTATGTGATTTGCAACTTTTGAACAACGAAACAAAGTTGCAATTTTGAAATTGCATTACAAAAAAATTATATTTCTATTAAATAATATAAGAGGCACAAAAACAATATTGAGATATTTTTGTTACACTATCTTGTTCAATTATTTAAGTGTTTACATATATTTTTTTTAAAATTAAGTGTAAAAAAAAACCTCAAATCCCGCAACCCGACCCGACCCGTCCCGCCAAATCCAGGCCCCTCTTCCGGCGGGATGTGGGACAGGACGGGACCTCTTCCCGTCCCGCCTATCCCGATCCCGACCCACCCCCATCCTTCCGGAACCCATCCCAGCCTGCCCCGACCCGTTGGCCACCCCTAGTTTCCCTTAATAACTACGGACCTTTCACTTACTCTTCATTGTGGGACCCAAGCAAAATAAATAAAAAGAAAATAAAAAAGGATAAAAGGAAAGAGGCAAGTTGTGGTAACAAGTTGCAAGCATCAACTTGCAATGTCTCGTAACATGTTTTCATTTTGTGATAACCAATTGCAATTGCAAGTTGGCCAAACTTGTTATGTGATTGGCTGAAGATTACAACAACTCTTCCTATAAATAGCAGGTCGATTGCCCATTTGAAGTACACCAAAACATAGAGCAATTGTGAGAAAATAAAGAGTAATCCACAATCTATTTTTTATAGTCTGTGAGATAATAAAGTGGGAGTAATATTATAGTGGGTTGTGTAAAATAAAGAGTGTTGTTTCTTTTGAAGGTGTAGTAGTCTCTTGACACTACTAAATTGTAATAAGTGATATTATATTGCTCCTTTCGGGTATTGTATTTTATCCCTGTTAAAAGATTTGACGTCGTTGTTACTTTCTTATTATTGCTATTCAACGTGGATATTATTTCTGAGTGAGATTATTATTTTTCCAACAATGTGATATCAGAGCCATGACAAATAATAGTCCACTGTCTTTTCAGTACCCCGTCTCATAAGAGAAAACTATAAAAATTGGTGTCTAACAATGAAAGCCATTCCTAGCTCTCAAGATGTTTGGAATATCGTAGATAGAGGGTATACAAAACTCGCTAATAAGGAAATTCTGTCCCAAAATGAAAAAGATGTCTTGACAAAGACAAGGAAGAAAGATCAACAAGCCCTTACTCTCATCCACCAATGTTTGAATGTTGGCATGCTCGAGAAGGTGACCGATGCAACCACCTCAAAGGAAGCTTGGGAGATTTTACAAAAATTTCTCCAAGGAGTGGATAAAGTAAAGAAGATAAAACTTCAAACTCTAAGGGCTGATTTTGTTAGATTTCACCACCTCTAACTACCCAACTAGTACTATTTGATCTAAAAAAATGGCGATTATGCGTTCTTTCCTATTTCTCAATCAGACGAGGGCGAGAAGCAGCCTGTAGGTACTTCAGTCTTTGTTTTTGGGATCAATATCAGCAGTTCATCCAGCGATAAACAACATCCGAATTATAGAGCTACAACACAATCAAACGATCTACTCTACACAGGTGTGGGCTTACAGGGCTAGGGCTCATAAACCCTTTCTTTCATTTATCAATAGGGCCCAAGGATGATTCTTTATTCATGTAATTCCCGCGAGGAAAAGCTTATTAAAAAGGTTCATTTCTGGACGTGGGAAAGAGTCCATAGAATGCTATGCCTTGATAGAAACAAATCCAACTAGCAGAGCCGATTCAAAGAAGCGTGACCATCCAGTTTAATCTCGTTACGATCCCGTGTGGTTATGGGGGCAGGCCTACTTTCCACTTTGTTATTATGGAGCCAGGCGGCAAGCAAGTGAATGTGATACTGCCGCTAGCGTGCGTACTCTTCCTCTATGAGTGAGACTCCATACAAATCTGCCACTCCTTGGGCGAGGCCTTCTGTTCTATGGCTGGATTATTCCTAACTGCATATTTACAATACAGTCATGGTGATCAGTTGGACCTTTGATTAATTAACATCACTTTTTTGATTGACCTCCTCTCCTTATAGTCAAGTGGCTTTGAGAATCAAATTCTTGCAACTACGAAAACTACAACAACCTTCGTGAACAGACGCTTTGTCAGTTCATTTTTTATATAACTTCAATTCAATAATTAAGAAAAAAGGTGATGACGTCGATAAAGCGGTCAAATACTTATCAAGAATCATGACGCCCACGGAACTAAGAGACCTCAAACCCAATAAGATTTATCTCGCCCTTGTCTTCGCTGTTCAGAAGCTCCGGCATTATATGCTCGCCCACACACTTTGGCCAAGTATCCTACAAAGGTACTCCCGAGAGCCAAAAGTATTAAAAGAATGGCCATAGGAATGGGCGCATCATGACATCGTAAGATGTATCGCCCGAATGAATTAGAAAGAAGGGCAGTGGAAGGGTTTTTGGTAAGAAAGCCTACCCTCACTCGTTGGTATTCCACTTTTATTGAGCCAACCATCCACAATAGAATTTCATCTGCTATTTTCAAAAAGTCTGATCCGTGAATTGAAAATAGAAAGAAGGCTAGGCTAAACCTCCCTCAAAGGGATTCCTGAGCGAAACACTTTTTCAAAGAACTGGCGATAATAAGTTTTAAAGATGAAAAAATTCGAATTCATTTTGGATGTCTGTTTAAGAGTGATGACTGTTGTAAATCAATTGCGGGGAGGAAATAAATGATGTCGTGTGGTAGAAAAGATTCTTCGCTCTTTAACACCAAAATTCGATTATATGATGTGTGCTATTGAGGAGTCTATACATTTAGACTCTATGACGGTAGAGCAATTGGAGGGTTCTTTACAAGCGCACGAGGAAAAGACAAAAAGGAGACAAGAAGAGCCACTGGAGCAACTTCTGAAAACTCAGGCATACTTAAAATTTTTTGGAGGGAAAAGAGTTATAGAGGAAATGGACGAGGAAGATGTCGTGACACTCGTGGAAGAGGAATGAGCATTGACAATAGGAGGATTGCCAAAGTCCATATAAGGAATCCAAATTACTATCCCACAACCGATGTGGGAGATTCAACACCCCCGTGCACGCCCATTACTGGCCATCTGGAGCGTGGACAATATATGATGGGGCCTAACATCGTGTAAATAATGAATTTGGATGAGTCTGACTCTGATAGCATGTAAAGAATGGATCTTGGACCTAATTCAACCTTAGGCCCAAGATAAATTCTTTACACTTTTAAACTAATTCATTCTTTCCTCTGTCCTCTTGTGCCGGCGCTGGCGTTATGGACGGTAGACCCTCCCACAAAACAGCACAAGCTAGAATTTGAATTTCACGCGCCGCGTTATGGACGGTAGACCCTCCCACAAAACAGCACAAGCTAGAATTTGAATTTCACAGTTTATGCTCATCTATTAAATCTCCAGTCATTTAACTTACTCGAAGTTAAATATGATAAGTAGACTTATGTATCATATTATTGGTAGTGAAGAAAACATTAAAGTATTCGTTGGAAGTTTGATAGAGAACACCATATCAACATTTAAAATTTGAATAGTTAAACGAATTTGAGATGAAAGATGTGAATGTTGCATAGTATAATTTTTTAATGAAATAGCGTTACAATTTTTTCAAATATCCTAAATGGAAAGAGTATCATATAAATTGGATGGAGGAGTAATATAATTGCATTAACATTTTTCTTTGATAAAGAACATATTTGCCTTAGCATGTACAACTTTGTCCCAAATTATATTCACTTACCCCTTCATGCTGAAATATTTGCACCACATAAGGGGGAAAAACAAAAAACAAAGACATCATGAGCATCCTGTACCTTTGAGACAGAGTCTTTTCTTTTTGCGAGAATAGCATCTCTCCCTTTGGCATCGGAACTGGGATTGATATAGTCGAGCAAATCCGACACACTGTCCATTAAGATAATTTGTCATAACAAGATCCAAACCAAAGTGTTTCATTTATCGGTCTTTAGAGTATAGCTATGCCAAAGCATTCTTTTGAAAAAGTTATTGTGCATGTAAGTAATGCAAATTACAAGATCTTCATGTAACATCTAAAACTTTTAAGTTGACGACATAGAACATTGTTCACTTCCTAAACAAATTCATAGTCCAAACGATTCAGATTCTCAAAAAAAGCAAAATATACTACATTGCTTGTCATAACAAACTCAAATGTAAGTAGGTGGATTGAAGGTGTTAAAGAAACATGGACCTAGGACCTAATTTAACCTCAAAAGTTAGCTTATAACGTGAGGATCATTCAAAACGATAAAGAGAAACTACAACTCATATTCTCAATCAGTGAGATTCTAACCTTCCCCTCCCAGGCATAGCCACAGCTAGACATCTGAAACGTTAATAACATTACATGGGGCCCAACATAGAGTAACCCAACATCAGAGCTGGGTCTAGCTTTTATACCATGTTCAAAAACTGGATCTTGGTCTAACTAAATCCGAAAAGCTAGTTCATGACGTCAGAATTGGCCAAAGACCATATGAAAAGACTAATTATATCTCCAATCAACATGTGACTCTAACAATAGGGCTCTGATCTAACGAAAGAACCAACAAACCTTAAACATAAGTTAGAAGAAAGTAACATAACATATCCTCAAAATTTTCTGAGGACACAAAGGAATGCCAAGCATATGATCACTTAAAGTCTTAAACAATGGGAACTCAAGCCCTCCAGTTATCACATCACCTTGCCATCTAATTGGAGGTAAAACATAAATTGAGACTAGAACTCTTCTTTGCTGATTAAGTCTAACAGTATCCAATCCAAATGAAATTTAAGAAAGTAAATGTGTAATATACCTCAAGTAGCCCTTGCTGGCTATTGATGCGTCTGGCTTCCTAGTCCCATTTCGAGCAGCTTTTGAGTACATAATTTTTAATTAAATTGGACTGTTATTTTGTCATCATTATTAGCTAAATAAAAAGTAAAAGTAAAAGAACAATATTCAAGTAGTAAAGTGCCAGAAATTGTGATTGTTCATGTAGCACTTCTCAGGGAAAAGAGGGCATCTGTTTGTGTTGGTATCCACGTGCATGAGACAGAAGGTACCTGTGTGCGAAGGTCATCTGCAACCAAGCTTCGCTTTGAGTATCTGCAAGGTTGTTTGCTCATGTTGAACACTCAAAGGATAAGCTTTCATCAAAGAGAGAGCAATTACTATAGCATGGTAACTCGCCGCAGTCTGGCAGACAAAGCATAGCAGATTAGAGAGATGCAGGCACGAATTTTATCATTTGGATGGACTTTTTTCCAGGTTCATCAGTGTAGAACATGTCTAACAGTGGTTTAAGAAAGACATAGTTCCCAAGAAGTACTAGTTTGAGCACTACTAGATCCCAATTTCACACGGTCATCAAGTTCAAAAAATTATAGCACCATGCTCAAAAGCTTGAATGAAAGAAACATAGAGATTTATTATAGTTACATGGTCAGAAACATAAAAATAAGTCTTTGAGACTTCGACTGAGATTAACAAATAGCTTCAAAGTATCTTTGTCCAAGGCTGTCAACTAACAGAAAAGGTCAATCAGGTCTATAGGAAGAACATAATGACTTGTTACAAATTCCACTACAGAAGAAATTAGTTACTGTCATCAGCTCAATCATAATTATCATCCCACAAAAAGAACTTCCATGATCAACCCTTCTATTAAGAATTTCCTTGTATATATAGGCAATGTTTAGAATCCCTCTAATTATGTAAATAAGAATAGGAATAATTAGAAATTACTTTCCGTTCCTTTTTAGGATTACTTGCATATCCTTTTTTAGGATTACTTGCACATTTTCCGGTCCTTTTTGGTATTATTTGTTAACACTATATTAACCCCAACATGCTTGAAGAAATAATCAAGCAATTCATTCCCAACATCTTTTCTTTTCTCATTCTTTACACCTTTCCTTGTCAGGCTGTTGGGGCAATATGCTAACAATAAGTAAAGGGCAAACCGGTGCACTAAGATCCCGCTATTTGCGAAGTTCAGGGAAGGGTCGGACCACAAGGGTCTATTGTACGCAACCTTATCCTGCATTTCTGCAAGAAGCTGTTTCCAAGACATATCCAGCTGATTTTGAGGTAGATAACTGACTATCCTGGAAAACTTAAAACACCTGAACACTATAGCAATCAAAAGAGAACCTTAAAAGAATTTCTATTTCAAACAGAGACTGACACTGTGGGGACCTAAACCCTGCACTCAAGCCTACAAAATCACTTGAACGGCAGAACTACTTGCTTTTCCATGATCTAAAAAGCACACCATAGAAGTTGGAAATGCAATAACATATCATTCCTAAGCACATACTTTGAGGGGGAAACCATCCCATCCCACCCTTTTGTAAATCAACAAACGTACACTTTACCCTCCCCGGACCCCACTTTGTGGGATTTCGCTGGGTCTATTTAACACTTTGCTTGTAAACTAGGAAATAAGAAGCTTCATTGTGCTGATTAAGGCCAGTTTGTCCAGACATGCATACAGTAGACGGGAAGTTGTGAATGCTAAAACCAACACAAAAATACTCATAACATCAGCCAAAGAGAACCTGAATATGGTCAGGGCCGAGTAACCTTTGGTTGCACTTCAGAGCTTTATGGAGATATCTGAGGGCAACATGCACATTACCAAGCCCTTCCTCCGTCATAGCCACATTTATGTATGTTGTGGCGGTGTTTGGATGTGAGGGGCCACATGTAAGATGCAACAGATAAAGAGCTCACTTTACATACCTGAATAACGGGAAGGTAAGTTGTCAATAAGATATGAATATTACACCATAAACGATTGCAAAGTTACACATGATTTAAGTCGAAAAGGTAAGGAGCAGATGTGGTTCAGATCTTTATATCATAGAACATAAAAAGGGAGCACAGTTGGTGTTTATTTAGTTCATAATAAAACTAAAAGCTTGTCTACATAATTTAACAAGCTCATTATGTCAACTATGTGTTGGGTCCGGGGCTACGGATAAGCAAGAATATGTACGAATAAAACCGTAACAGCTAGAACAATTAAAACAGTTTCTGGATGTTGCCTTCAATGTTGTGTCAACATCTGAGGCAACATTGTGATAAAACAGTTATAAACCTTTATAGAGTAAATGCAGCGGAAAAGTAAAGAGACACAAGATTTATATTTTCAAGGGTATATATTAATATATCCCTTGATGGTCAATGACCAAAGAATTGTATAAATTATATACAATTACAAATGAAATTCTTTTTACAAGATTGAACAATAAATGCGAAAAACAAATTACAAACAAAAGTGAAGTCGCAGATGACTTCAGCCTAAAGTTAAAAGATCTAAAAAGACAAATACAACATCTTCATTATAATTGCTTGAAATATAAGCTTGATCTAGAATCTGGGAAGTAATAGTAATGTGGGATTAGATGTTGTTATACTACTTTAGGCTAAGTGTGTTGATCCAATTTCTAAGGTGAATATGCGAGAGCTCTCTTGGTAATTCTTTTCATTCAATTCTGGATCTCGATACTCTGAAGCTCCCCTCTATTTATAGTGTGGAACTTCCCTTGAAATCCTCACTGATTGGTTGCGGAGGTTGAGTAAAAGAAGGCTTCAGCTTGGACTGGTTCTTGTTCCTTAAAAAGCTCAACGTTCTGGACTTGGTCTTCACGCTGCTTCCTCTCCAAGTTTTGACTGTTTCCTTTACCACGTTTTAAACACAACATCATTGTAAGTTTGCCCATGTCATTTTTTACTCACAGTAACACAACCTGTTTTGGCCGGAAGAATAAGCAAAATCGTTACAGAGATGTTGTTAGGAATGTTGTCACAACATCGCAGGCAACATTCTTATTCTTATAAGATGTTGTCCTGAGCATTTACAGATGTTGTCACAACATCCATCCAACATCAACAATCTCCCCCTTTTTGCCTTTCTTTACAAAACTCCATACGAAGCGAAAATGACTAGGATACTGATTCCCGATGTAGTCCTTACATTCCAAGAATCAGTAGGATCAGTGTTGTGCTCCCCCTTAACCTGTAGTAGTAATTTTCAAGCAGTGTTGTATCGATGATTTGATTATATAGGAGTTATGTTCTGTTAGTCGTGACTTACTTACAACAACTGCGTAATCAGTCTACAGTAACCATTCATAACAATCCACATCAGGCAAACATATATAAACAGCTTTAGAAAGCAGTCACAATGTCTGCAAGAACATACCAAATATCCCAAAGTAAAATATTACAAACCAAAAAAAATATTCCAAATGTCAGTATGTCCAATGTTCAAATAAACATATATTATCAGCACTCTATTCATCATTGAATCAACACTCCATTCTATCAGCATGATCATTCTTGACTAGAGTAATCGAGTCACAGTAGCTTCCAGCCGCTTTCTATGATCGATCACTCTGTGCAGCACTATCTTCATCTCCATAGCATCAGAAGCATCAGAACAATCATCATCTCAACTCCTCTCCATCTGCATCGTATCTTGGCTTGCATCTCATCTCAACTCCTCTCCCCCTGTCTGTGTCTGTCTGCTTCCAACAGCAATATCATCAGCATCAACAACAACATCATCTTCCCCTTTTTATAAAGAAAGTAAGTCCTCATAATAGTTCCTGGCTCACACCAGGTCTTGAATTTGCCTGTCAAGTTCAGCAATGTGCTGTCGAAGCCAATCTTTGGACATTGGGACATTTCCTTGACCAACATCTTTTGATGTGTCAGTGTCTCATTCATCTTTCTTCCAGGCAGGCCAATAACCATGTCCCTGATGTTCACAACTGCTCGTTGTACTGAGTAAACCTCTAAGGCTGGACTCAGCTTTTCTCCTTTTGGAGTCTTAAAACCTTGGTTGAGCAGGATTTGAAAAATCAAGGAGGGGTATGGAAGGGCAGAGTTGCTTTGTCTTTTTGCCAAGTTGACAACATGGTTGAATATGAGGGTTCCTAAGTCAATTCTCTTATTCCTTCTAATCTTGAAAAGCAGTGATGCTTGATCAAGGGTCACTACTGTCTCGTTGAGGGAGGGTAGCCAATTGTATATAACAAGTTTGTGCAGAGTGGAAAACAAGGCAGTGAGTTTTGATATAGGGCTGCAAGGAGCCCAAACAGTGATCAAATTCCCCGTAAGGTACTTGATCATTGAATTGAGTTCTTCCACAGTGGGGTTTAGTTGAGGTTCTCTTTCACTAACAATCATCCCAAGAGTGGAGTTGATGATATTAGATGTAAAATTGTATACCTTGTTGTATAGGTACACTCTCCCAAATTTCTTCGAGGTTGTGTCCTTAACAGCAGGCGTCAGATTAGCATAAAACACTCTAATCACCTCTCACAATAAGGATTCTTACCAGATACAGAGCTTAAGATCTTTCGACTATTTAAGAAATCAACTAAACCATTTTTGGAGAGTGAAGTTAGGTCAATCACCTTCTCCCCTCTAACTCCTCTATTTTTAAACCAATTCCAGTTATTGGAGCATGATTTCGTTTGAAACATAGAAGAATATGGAATTACCTCAGAATCTATTTCAGATTCTGTGTTTTCTTGTTCAGATAAGGTGGTTGCAGGTGTTGCCTCGGATGTTGGGGCAACATAGTCTGGGTCCATTTTCTCGTCTGTTGCCTTTGATGTTGAGGCAACATTTTTATCAAAATTCCAGTATGTTCTACGGACCCCTTTAGGAATGAAGTTTCGTAGAGGTGTGTCATCTGACATCTCTTCTTCTTCTTCTTTTTCCTTCTCAGTTTCTGCTTGTGGAGTGGAAGTTGATGGAGTTCTGGAAGAACTGGGCACACTGAAATCGGTGTCAGTGCTGCTGCTTGTGGTAGTATCAACAGGAAAAGTCGACTCTTCCCTGGATCTTTTGGCAGATTGGTTTTCACCGAATTGGTTTTCGAAAACCCTCTTTGACCTTTGCGTCAGAAATGTCGATTTTGACTGTCTTGAAGCAAGGTTTGAGAAATCAGATGTTGCATTAACATCAATTGGGTTTTCATTATCGCCTGGGTAGCTCACCTGTAATGGCTTATCTGAACCAAGCAGGATCATAGCATGTGTGCAGTCTTCCTTGACTGGTTTCAAGTCTTTGATGGAAGTATAATGCTTGTAAACCTTGTTGCTATTTGCTGGACTAGTCGACATTGGAGAATAATCTTTGGTGTTTGTCGATTTTGGGGACATGGACATGGGAGAGGGTTTTGAAGGATTAGGCGTGTTGGAGAAGCTTTGGGTTTTGAGAAATGACAGTGTTGTTTGGGCTGCCATGGTTTGATGGATTGTGAGTCGGCTGATGTGATAATTCCAAGACAAAATGGGAGGTTTTATTATGGCAAAGTATACTTACACTCAAACTCTTTTTCCTTAAATTTAGATTGTATAGAAGAATAAAAACTCTTTACATACCTAAAATAAAGGATTTTCATAGCACATATCATAATTTAAAATTTAAATAAAAACAGTCCTCCAGAATTTTTGGACTTTTAGTTAAAGATAGAGACGTGTTAAATACCAAAAATAAGAATAAAATAAGATAAACCAGATTGATCAATGTACTGGAGTACAATGTTGTTAATGATGTTGGCAACATTACAAAGTTAAACAAGCATTATGAGACTCCAAAGATTTTCTAATTTGGCAGATGATACTTCCGTATATGTTCCCTATGAGACTGATCGCTGGACTAATGTAATATTTTACCGTTGTCCTTAATCAACTTAGTTGAACACATACAGTTTAAAAAATATTGAGGAATTTTCAACCTCTTTTTTTAAGCACGTGGTACTCCTATAGAATAGGAATGATATCAATCTTAGAGCTTTGCTCTTTTTGTATACAACCAAATCTTTTAGTAGAGGCTTCGCCTTCTTATCTTGTCCTTTTAGAGTCATGCTTGAATCTTTTGAAAAAAAATATTGCAACATCACTACAACACTTATTCTGTATATTGACTCAACAGTAAATGTTATCCAGAATGTTGGGACAACATTTCAGACAACATCTACCTAGCCTGTCTTATTTTCAAAGGAAACAGAGACCAAGAGATTTTTTCAAGCTAGAAAATCTCTCATGATCTAAAGGTTTGGTAAAAATGTCAGCCAGTTGACAAAGAGTATCAACATGTTCAATTTGAACTAGCTGTTTTTCCACTAAGTCTCTTAAAAATGATGTCTTATGTCTATGTATTTTGTACGTGAATGTTGAATTGGATTTTTGGAAATATTAATAGCACTCAGATTATCACAGTACAAAATCATGGAGTTATTAGATATGTCATGGTCATCTAGCATATGTCGTAACCAAATCAGTTAAGCACAACAACTTTCGTCTGCCACATATTCAGATTCGGCAGTCGAGAGTGATACACAATTTTGTTTACAACTGTACCATGAGACTAGATTATTGCCAAGATAGAAACACCCACCACTAGTGCTTTTCTTATCGTCTACATCACCAGCCCAATCCGAGTCACTATATCCTATTAGATTAGGATTAGTGTCTTTGGAGTACCAAATTCCCAAGTCATTTGTACCTGCAACATATCGAATGATACGTTTCACAACATTAAGATAAGATACCTTGGGACTGGCTTGGAACCTGGTGAAAACACATACGCTAAACATGATATCGGGGCGACTGGCAGTAAGGTATAAAAGACTACCTATCATAGATCGGTATAATGTTGGGTCAAAATCTTGTCCAACATCGTCTTTACATACCTGTTGCGTAGAGCCCATTGGAGTCTTCATGTGTTTAGCATTTTCCAGACCAAATCTCCTAATATTAGTTTTGGCGTATTTGCTTTGAGATACAAAGATCCCATCTTCATTCTGTTTAATCTGTAAGCCTAAGAAAAATGTTAGTTCTCCAATCATGCTCATCTAAAATGTTGTTGACATTGCTTCGACAAATGACTTTACTAGTGATTCTGTAGTCGAACCAAAAATAATATCATCAACATAGATTTGAGCTATTATTACATCTACACCATGTCTTTTATTGAATAATGTTCTGTCAGCTTCTCCACGGGTAAAACCAAACTCAACAAGGAAGTTAGTTAGACGACCATACCATGCACGTGGTGCTTGTTTCAGTACATACAAGGCTTTCTTGAGCTTGTACACATGATGTGGATGATGAGGATCCTCAAATCCCTTTGGTTGTTCAACATAAACTTCTTTGCCCAAGTATCCATTGAGGAAGGCACCTTTAACGTCCATTTGGTGCAATGTAATCTTTAGATAGCATGCAATAGCAAGAAGCAATCTTATTGACTCAATTCTAACCACATGAGCGAAGGTCTCGTCATAGTTGATACCTTCTACTTGTGTATATCCTTGAGCAACAAGTCGAGATTTGTTCCTTACAATCTTTCCTAACTCATCTGATTTGTTTTTGAATATCCAATTGGTCCCAATAACATTTGTGTTGTTGGGTCGTGGTACCAAGTCCCAAACCTCATTTCGGGCAAATTATTTAAGCTCCTCTTGCATGGCTTGAATCCAAAAATTATCTTTTAATGCTTCCCCAATATTTTTAGGTTCCAAAGTAGATGTAAGACAAGAGAGACTTACATGTTGATATATGGTGGACATGCACACATACCTTACAATTTCTCGGTAATTTACTGGCTCTTTCCATCTTGTACGCCTCTTCTCGAAAACTCCCCCTATCACCTGGTCGGGTGGATGGTTCCTTCTAATCCTCGATGGAGGGTCTCTTCTCACTTGATCATTCAGTTCAGTAGCAGACTCCTCCTCGATTTCGTCCCTTGTGTTCTCTCTTTGAGGTTCAGATGTTTCTTCTGATATTGAGACAATATCTGGGACTACATTTGTTTCTTCAGTGGGTTGCTCCTCTTCAACTACAACCACAATATTGTTTTCTAAAGATCTACCAGATATATCCAGCAGGTCATCAAAAATAACATTGACTGATTCTTATATGGTCTTTGTCCGAAGATTGTATATTCGATAAGCATGGCTAATCTGAGAGTAGCCAACAAATATTTCCTTGTCACTCTTAGAGTCAAATTTGGCCAGTTTATCCCTGTCATTAAGAATATAACACATACACCCAAAGACATGAAAGTATCGCACTGTAGGTTTCTTTCCATTTAACAGTTCATAGGGTGTCATCTTGGTCCCTGGCCTCAAATAGATTCTATTAGTTATGTGACATGTCGTGTTCAAGGCTTCTGCCCAAAATCTCTTTGACAATTGCTTAGAACTTAACATAACTCTAGTCATTTCTTGTAAAGTTCTATTCTTTCTCTCGGCAACCCCATTTTGTTGTGGTATTTTTGGTACTGAAAATTCATGGAATATGCCTTTCTTTTCACAAAATTTTGCAAAGGTTTGATTTTCAAACTCCTTTCCATGATCAGATCTAATTCTGAAAATCGAAGAACAAAACAGATTTTTAATCCTAAAGTAAAGTGTTCTAAACATCTCAAAGGTTTGTGATTTTTCTTTTAAAAAATAGATCCAAGTGAATCTGGAAAAATCATCTACTATCACATAAGAATATCTCATTCCTCCTAGGCTATCTACCTCGATTGGACCCATAAGATCCATATGCAATAATTGGAAATAATGAGACTTACCTGAATGTTGTCCGTCACCTTGGACAATATTATGAGAGACTCGGGTCTGCTTTCCTTTCAAACAATCTTCACACAGTGTTTTATCTTTTGGATCCAGTCTGGGAATGCCTCTGACAGCTTCAAATGAGATCAGCTTCTCCAAGGTGCTGTAGTTGACATGTCCAAACTTTTGATGCCAAAGTGTCAAGTCACCTACCTTTGCGGAGTTGCAAACTCTTGTCTACCGACTAGATAGCAATTATCTCCCGTTCGGGTTCCTAACATGACACATTTATATGTAGAATCTGTAACCTTGTATCCAAGCTTGTTGAATTTCACCTCGAGATCACCATCACATAGTTGGCTTATGCTAAGAAGATTAGCAACCAAACCTTCTACATGAAAAACATTTTTCAAGGCTGGTACATCCGGAATATTAAGAGTTCCTTTACCAATTATCTTACTCTTACTTCCTCCTCCAAAGGTCAAGTATACTCCATTGAAAGCTCCATACTCCTTCAATAGACTTTTGGTACCTGTCATATAACGTGAGCAACCACTATCGGAATACCAAGACCCTGTAATGTTAGCACGCAAAGCAGTTATGCATATATTACAGTTCAGATTCAGTTTGGAGGTTCCCATGTTGAGCCTTTGAAAGGTGGTCTCAGCTACATTCAATCGTGCACGAATCTTACCAAGCTCTAGGTCCTTCTTGGTAAGTGTCACCTCTAATCGATTGATTGTGCATTTCAGATTACTATTCTCAAGAGCCAATAATTTTGCTTTTGAGTCTAGTTGCTCAGATTCAGTTATTAAGGCTTTACAACGATTTTGTAATTCCTTTATCACGTCGTCTTTGGAGTCAACTAGATCCAAATTTACAGCCTCAGATGAAGAATTAAATCCTCTAAAATAATTTACATCAGAATAGTCAAAGTATACATACCTCTCTGATGTTAAAGACATTCCATATATTGAGTCTGATGTTGTTCCTGATGTTGTCGCAACATTGTCAACAACATCTTCATCGTCGGACAGTGAGTGTTCGAACATGGCTGTCAGCATTGCCTGTGGTTCTTCTTCTTGATCTCCTTCCTCCTCTTCGTTCTCATCATCACTGAGAGTTACCCACATAACCTTACCAATTTTTCTAAGGGTGTTTGCACATTCATTAGCATAGTGTCCCCAACCCGAGCATGCATGACAATACACTCCCTCGAGTTGTTTGGGATTGAAATTGGGTACTGTCGGAGTTAGATTTCCTCAGTGGATTGTGATTTCTTTGCTCAGAAGGTGACATATTCGGCTGTTTATTGAAGAGTGGGTTTTGATGCTGTTTGTATTTGGTTTTATTGCAATCAATGTTGATCTTTCTCACCATCGAATTGAATCAACGAGTAAGTAATGCAACAGTTGCACCATTTCCCAGTTCCTCCAAGTTTTCTTCCTCGTTTTCCAATTCAGTTTCCGAGGTTTGTTCTTGGAGTGACAAAGTCTTGTCTTTATACAGATCTCTTTGGCTCTTCATGTTCATCTCATATGTTTGAAAGATGCTCATCAAGGCATGTAGATCCATAGTAGCAAGATTATGGGCATCTTCAATAGCACAAATCTTAGTATTAAATCTTTCAGGAAGAGATCTGAGAGCTTTATCCACAAGTTGTGTGTTGGTTAAAGGAGAACCAAGCACTTAACACTGATTAGCAATGTCAATTAACTTTTCAAAATAGGATTTTATGTCTTCAGATTCTTCCATCCTTAAGCGTTCGTATTGGCTCAAAATCATGTGAAGCTTTGTACGTCGTACACTCGAGGTACCTTCACAATGAGTTTGTAAGGTCTTCCAAGAGTCCTTGGCCATAGTACAATTTTGGATGAGTTTAAACATAAAGAGATCTACCCATCCAAATATATCATTTAGAGCCTTTTCATTAAAGCTCGCACAGTTGATTTCTTCCGCGGTCCATTCAGATTCGGGTTTGGTAAGTACATCACCATCCTCGTCCGCTGGGTACTTGGGAATCACATAGCCTTCGGAAACTGATCTCCAAGCTCGAACATCAATGGATTTGATATGCGAAAGTAGTCGAATTTTCCAATAGGCATAGTTAGTTCCGTCAAGAATTGAAAGTCTACCAACGTTTTGTATAGCTGAGTCCATAGCCGTAATATTCAGAATCAAACACTTATTGTATCAAGTGTTGGCTCTGATACCACTTGTTGGGTCTTGGCTACGGATAAGCAAGAATATGTACGAATAAAACGTAACAGCTAGAACAATTAAAACAGTTTCTGGATGTTGCCTTCAATGTTGTATCAACATCTGAGGCAACATTGTGATAAAACAGTTATAAACCTTTATAGAGTAAATGCAGCGGAAAAGTAAAGAGACACAAGGTTTATATTTTCAAGGGTATATATTAATATATCCCTTGATGGTCAATGACCAAAGAATTGTATAAATTATATACAATTACAAATGAAATTCTTTTTACAAGATTGAACAATAAATGCGAAAACAAATTACAAACAAAAGTGAAGTCGCAGATAACTTCAGCCTAAAGTTGAAAGATTTAAAAAGACAAATACAACATCTTCATTACAATTGCTTGAAATATAAGCTTGATCTAGAATCTGAGCAGCAATAGTAATGTGGGACTAGATGTTGTTATACTACTTTAGGCTAAGTGTGTTGATCCAGTTTCTAAGGTGCATATGCGAGAGCTCTCTTGGTAATTATTTTCATTCAATTCTGGATCTCGATACTCTGAAGCTCCCCTCTATTTATAGTGTGGAACTTCCCTTGAAATCCTCACTGATTGGTTGCGGAGGTTGAGTAAAAGAAGGTTTCAGCTTGGACTGGTTCTTGTTCCTTAAAAAGCTCAACGGTCTGGACTTGGTCTTCACGCTGCTTCCTCTCCAAGTTTTGACAGTTTCCTTTACCACGTTTTAAACACAACATCATTGTAAGCTTGCCTAGGTTATTTTTTACTCACAGTAACACAACCTGTTTTGGCCGAAAGAATAGGCAAAATCGTTACAGAGATGTTGTTAGGAATGTTGTCACAACATCGCAGGCAACATTCTTATTCTCATAAGATGTTGTCCTGAGCATTTACAGATGTTGTCACAACATCCATCCAACATAAACACCATGCAATTTTGTTATCTGAATTATGTCTCAAGATCATATTTTCACCAAGTTTCAAGCTATTATATCCATCTCACTAGCTGTCAACTATGCAAAAAAGTTATTTGAATTGTGTCTCAAGATCATATTCTCTACCATGTTCAAGCTGTTATATCCATATAACTAGGTGTATGAGAATGCACTTTTTTGGGCATACATGGAAGGAACTATGTATACAAGAACGATTTCTATTCACAACTGTGTAATTTTGAATGCTATCATGAACATACTCGGAGCAATGCTCTGGATGACTTTGTAAGTTAACAATTCGATTGATGGAATGAAGTCTTTTATTTAACAAAAAAAAAACTAGCTTGACTCCAGACAGTTGTTATTTCACCTTCCCACTATTAATACTCATTTTCAGAGAATGGACATTGGGTCGAACTCAACCTTAAAAAAAGCTAGCTCCTTAAGTGAGGATTAGCCAAAATCATTTAAGGTGACAATAGTCATTTCCCTCAAGCAAAGTGGGACAACTTTAACGACCCCGTACACCCAAGTTTGGACATCTAGAGCATCAATAACATAAAATGGGGCCCAACATTGCGTAACCAAGAATTGGATGGGTCTGGTAACACATCACATATGAATTCCATTTTTTTTTCTTCTTCTTTTATCATAATTCTCACCAGCACAAAAATTTTCAAAATACTTGGCCATCTTAGAGAAACTATACTTGAGAGCCAACTCTGTGTGTTGAAGTCGTTAATAGAAAACTGTAAGATCCCCGTAACTTTTCATGGTCTCTGGGTGATCAAGCCCTAACTCTCTTTCATTGATGTCCAGGGCTTTTTGCTGATAGATAGTTGCCTGTCATGGAAACACTACTATCAACATACTAGAATTGTAAAAGGACGAAAGGCCATATATTTCAAATAGGCATGAAAAAACATGAATTTAGGCCTAGAAAGCCTAATCTAATGAGCCCTGAAGAATACCTGATCAAAATCACCGGTGTGATGCAAAACAACAGCTAGAAGGCTATATGCTCCAGCCGTCATTCGATGGTAGGGACCAATACTGCAACCAGCTTAGCAAGAGCCTGAAAGCACCATAAATTGCACTATTGACGGTTAAATAAGGCATTATACACACATGTGTATATTGCCTTATATTGTCTCTCGGATTCAGCCCATAAATGGTGACTCTCGGTTTTAGACTTGTATGGTAAATAGACAATGTAAGAATATTGTATATTAGGAAAATATGTGTAGTATATTGTAATGTATTTGTTACCTAAATTAGGAATATACACTACCATAATTGTAGAGTTAGAATTATGGTAGAAGAAGATTTTAGGAATAGAATAGGAATATTTTGTATCTTGTATATATACCTATTCAAGTAATGAAAATAATCAAGGGGATTATTTCTTTCACTGACCAACTGGTATACAAAAATTTAATTATTTGTTACCACAACTTTTTTCTTTCGTCTTTTGTCGATCTCTTTTCTTAATTCTTAAGCACAAAAAGAAGCTACAGAAAATCAAAGGTTTCAACTTCCAATATAAAGAAGGGAGGATGTAATACGAAGAAATTTCTTTTTCCCTATATTGGATATTAGTTACCTTAGTCCCATAGCTGACAGAATGTTCGAGTTTTCCCTTATCCAGAGCTGTCTTAGATGATTCCAAAAGCTGTCGCCCATCTGCAGTAGAGCAAGCAGCTTGCTGCAGAATATAAAACACAGATCCAATGGGAACTGGAAAAATTTAGTGACTTGCAAAAAGGAAAATCAATAGGAGACTCTAATTACCACATATGATAGCAGGGTTTGCATTATCACCTTATGCACGGGTACTTGGCTGACAATGTCTTCATTTCTAAAATGATTTGGAGAATTCATATCATAATCTCTTGGAACAAGTTCGATTCCCACCTAGAATAGACAAAAATATAATCTTCACTGCTCTTTTTCTTTCAATAATACAAATATATAGAACAAGATCCTGAAATGATGAATCAAACGAATACCAAATCACTGAGGGTATGCACCAACAACCCACACTAAATTGACAACATAAGTGACATACAACAAATTATGTGCCTACTTGCATTGATCAAAGAATAGATCAAGCTAGTTAATAGTTCTTTGGTTCTATCACCAATTTGACAAACATTTTTCTCAAGTATTATCGTTGATCATAACTGCTTGATACATCTTTCTATGAATGTTAGACATAGTCAAGATGTGCAGTGGTTGTAATCCCTACCATAAATGTTGGTATTTCCTGAAAAAAGAAAGCATATATTCCTTGATCATTAAAACACTTCATATAATTCTATGTATCCACTAATCCATCAAATGCGACCACATAATTATGCATGTTTGACGTATAATGACAAACGAAAGAAAGAGTATTCCTGTTTTTCCTTCGCTTTGATCATAAAACTGGAGTTCATCATTGCTAGAAACACTTCCTTTTCTTTCATTTAGACAGTATTTATCAACCCTATCACAAATGGAAGCATGCATGCTGCCGTGATTATGCTCATTCCTAAGGGTCCAGAACACAAAGTTTGAAATACCTTATGGCATAAACCACGAAGAACCGTTAATTTTCTCACATCCTTGTAATTTAAGCTGCTAGTCTCCCATTCATACCGATTCTTCAACAATAACTCCAGCCATCTCCACACGAATGGGTCAACGCCATGAGGTTCATTTAGTTCATCAGTTTCAGGAAACTCAAGCATCATATTTAAGGTAGCAGCAATTAGTGTTGCCAGATCCTCAATCTCAACGACCGAAGCAATAACAGCTTGCAGAATATGCTTAAAAGCTCTTATTATCATCTCATGTATACATAGAGATTGCACATGAGATAACTTCTCTGAAAGTTTTACCTGCCGAAAAGAGAACAAATAGCAAAGGTTCATACGAGAAATAATCAGCATAATATTTTCTCACAGTTGCATGTGTATTCATAATGATCTCCTACCAGATCAATATAGAGGCAGCATGTAATAGACGAAGAATGTGAAGTGCAAAGGTCAGATTATCTTGGATGCTTTCCATAGTAGTAGCAAATTTGCAACGTCATTGTACGAGAATCTTGTGGTACTTTAATTTCTTATGCATTTTAGTATTATGACTGGGACACCAATATAGGTTTTTGAACAGCATGACAGTGAGGACATTCAAGAGTATGATAATAAAAAAGAAGAAAGTTTACACAAATAGAAGTTCTTTATGAACGGCATAAAACTAATTTATTAGTAGAAAGTAAATTAGATAACAAAAATGGAATATTTTTTTTCTTGGCAATTGAGGAAAAAAATAGAATATCATAGGGACGCTATAGATATACAAGAAATTCCTAAGGGTATAACAATCAAAATGATCACAAAGACTTACGATGTGTCCAAGTGAACGCATACGCAGACCTCTGGTATGCATGAAATCAGTTAATGTTCGACCATCAACTGGTGAGAGTTCCAGAGAACCAAAAATCCGCAACCTGTAATATATTTATCAATTAAGAACAGTTAAGAGACTAATTCTTTCCCAGAAATTGATCTATATACAATAAATATTTCTTTTTAATTCATCTCTATACAGTAATAAATTATGGTTACCAGTTTTGGAAGGGCAACTTCATTGTAGTACTTCTGTGACATATCAATCAGCTCTTCCACAGACTATCAAAGCAAAGGAGGGTGCTAGAAAATGGATTTCAACTAAAACTATCTTGTAACCTGTCAATAAACATTTTTTGATGAAGTAACCTGTCAATAAATAATAAAACTTGATAGTTTCCACCTTAAGGTGAAGTCCAGTCTCTAACTCTTTAAGACGAATAAAACCATCATCAGACAACAGTGACTTCAGTTATGAGCTTATTTTGATTGGCATCAGTTTCACGTTGAGAATCCCCTGATGGCAAGACAGCTTTTTCTGATCTCCCATCTACACTATCTGCAACATATTTGAAGCTTTCAGACTGGAGTTCGTTCTGTTTTCCGTTCTTAAGGGATTTAAGATGTATTCCAAGTCCCTCAACCTTGATCTCATTTTTTGTCTTCGTTGTATGAGCTTTTTCATCTTTCTCTGATTTCGTTAGATCCTGTAAGTGCTGTATCCAGCATGCTCCAAGTTCCCATCTGATGAAAGAGTCACCTTCTATATTCTGTTCTTGAAGCTTGATAAGGCTCTCTTCTAGTATTCTCTTGACAAATGCCCGAGAGGAACTGATCTCTTCAAATTCTGAGGGTTTTGAATGTATTACCTTGTTGTCATCTTTCTCGTGAAGAAGAAACCTTAAACTTCAAGATATAATGTGATAAAAACTAAGAGTCCACCAAACAGTATAGAGAACCAGGTTCTCTATCTGTTCCCTTAAGCAAAAGGGAAAGTAAATAAGACACGACATTTACGCGGAAAACTCCTTATTCAAGAGATTAAAAACCACGACCTACCAAGTAGGATTTCCAACTTCACTAACTGAGCAACTTCAGATTACAACCTATTGCAACCTAGGAATTAAACTATTAATCCCTCACCCCTTACAATACCTCTATTGTAAGCCCTTTACAATAACTCTATTGCATAGCTACAAACCTTGACTAACTCTAGCCAAGAACACAAATCAACAAAGGTTGAAATATGTCCTACTATGACACTTCTTAAAAATAGTGTAAAATTACAATAAAGAACAAAATGACAAATACTCAAAACAAACTAAAAGACTTAGACATCTTCAGTGTCGAGATCAGGTCCTTCAGTTTGCAAACAACATTATTCTTGAGAGCACTTGGAGACTTGTGGCAGCTGCAAAATTCAAAGTGATTTTAGGTTTTCAAGTGTTGCATTAACCTTGTAACATGTTGTATATATTGAGAAGCATGTGTGAGGAGATAGGGACAATTCATCCCTTGGTTTGACCACCAGTGAACTGCAACAGTGTTGTTGTACTTCTGCAGGTGAATAGTACAACTTTACAGTTGTAACTGTTGACTATACGATAGCAGAAGGAACGGTCATAGACCATGTCCCTATCTGGTTCCTCGACAGTTTGGCAAATCATCAAAAGACAAGATGACATAACTTATCAATTTTTCCCTTTTTGATGATGACAAACACTGAATTGATATTCCCCCTAAGAACCAGGTTCCCCACGTGTTCCCCTACAGATTAGACCCATCTTTCAAACATAACATGTTAATCATGGCAACAACGTTTTAACATTTAACTTCCCCCTCAATCATAGCAATCATATTCAATTCCCCCTTATTTTCCCCCTTTTGGCATCATTGAAAAACGTAATCAGAGCGGCACAA
This sequence comes from Anisodus acutangulus, assembly GCA_029783415.1. Classification (NCBI taxonomy): domain Eukaryota; kingdom Viridiplantae; phylum Streptophyta; class Magnoliopsida; order Solanales; family Solanaceae; genus Anisodus; species Anisodus acutangulus. Next base: position 10,120,521 of record CM056504.1, read on the forward strand.
GAAAAAAAAAGTTCAGCAACATTAACTCAAAGCCACTTGGGCAACACAACATAAGCAAAAACATGAACAAACAAGCCAGCATCAATGCACAAAACAGAGTAATTGCCCAAAAATATGTTAGCATTAAAAAAAACATAGTAGCCAAAACAGTACAAAATATGAAAACTGCCATCGGTACCAATATCATTAGGGAAAACAAAAACAAGGATCAAAAGAACGGGACTTAAAGAGGAAGAAGGATCGGGTCTTAAGAACATGGGCTTAGTAGGTTAGAAGGGAAACTAAGGAGCATGGGTCAGAGCCTTGAGGAGTCTATCAACTCGCGCATTGCTAGTGTGTTGGTCCTGGAGCATCTGATCACGAAGCTCATCAACCTTCTATCTTAACTTCTCATTTTCATCCCCCAGCTTCTCTTTCTTAGCATTTGCAACCTCCAAATCACCACGAGAACCAGGTTCATGTGCCTTTTCAGCCAGTTGGACTCTGAGAAGAGCATTTTCAGCCTTAAGTCGTTGACATCTCTTGAGCCTCGATCAGAGTCGAAATGGTAGAGTTGCTGCCAACACCTCCTTTCTTTGGCATGCATTCGCATTCTTTCATAGTCGCCATGGTGAACATATGTTTTTTAGTGCCCATAGTAGCCTTTCCGGTTTTGACTTTGAAATGCACAAGTACCTTTGTCAAGAGGAAGCCATATGGAAGACCGTGTCTGCCCTCCCTTGCATTTACCACTTTGATGATGTGCTTAATCATGAGAGCAGGCAGACTAATGGGTTTAAAAGTTAACAGAGCCTCAAGAAGGACCAGGTCTGCTATGGAGGCAATAGAACATCATTTAGCCCTTGGAAGCACCACCTTGTTGTCGAGTGCAAACAAGAGTTGATACTCAAGTTTAAGCTCCTTCTTGAAAAGCCTTGCTCTAGTAGAAGACCTCTCAATTTTCATAATCACATTCTTAATAGCATCAGACGCCTTGCCAGACACTGTCTTCATCCCATCAGTCGGGACTTCCAAAAATTCTCCATGCTTCAACTCATCTAACTCAAAATCTATCCCATTTATTGACAAAACAAGAGTACAATCATCAGTATAGCAAAGGTTTGCATAGAACTCGGCCACCTCTGCTTCATATACACTGGGTGCCGATGGGACAAAAAGATGAGTCAATTTTTGGAAATCAACTATCTCAAGTAGTTCCATTATGTCAAACATGTCAGCAATGTCAGAATCAAACACTTTTCCCAACAAAACCATTTGACTCCGCAAAGTCTCATCTTTTCCTTTTTACTGAGCACAACCTTTTGTCTCTTTGAGGAACCAGGTCTCTCGCTAGTACTATTTTTCCTCTTCTTTGGAGAAGGAGGTCGAGTTTCACGCTTCTCTCTGTCAGCCTTGTCACCCTCATCATCAGTGACAATCTGTTCCACATTTTTCTTTTTCTCCTCTTTCTTCTTCCTTTCAAGTGGAGAGTTTTTCACTCCTTCTTCCACAACATCTGCATCAACCACAACATCTGCATCAACCACAACAACTGCATCAACCAAAACATATGCATCAACAAGCCTGCTTTTTCCTGGTTGGTTCCTTATCCTTTTAGTGCCCTTTTCTTTTCTTGCCTTTAAGGCAGAATCCAAAGCAGTTTTTGCAGCCTTTTTACTCTGTTTGGTTCTGGGAGACGTTTGGGGAATACTCTTTCTCACTTTGGGCACAACCTTCTCCTTTAGCTTTTCAACAATAGTGGCCCTTCTATGCTTAAAGCATAACAACACTTCATCATCAAACTCAGTAGAACAAGTTCTTTCTCATGTGACAAAACTCCTAAAGGCACAGCAATAGTTGACACTGGTTCAGGATTGACAGCTAAATCCAAATTTATCCTAGAGGAACCTGGTGTCTCATCCCAGATAGGAGTTGTCTCGAGTGCTGAAGACTCAGACTCTCCTTGGGCTGAGGGACCAAGTCCCTCCTTCATTTCCCCTACTGACTGCACAGACACAGACCCCAAATCACCTAGAACACCCTCATAATTTTTCATAGCTCGCAAGGTATTAGCAAAATCAGCCATAATCTCAGCCTCACTTTCCAAAATATTTGACCTACCCTTACCTATTTCAGATATAGACCCATCAAACTCCATAGACGACTCATCTACCCATTTACCACTATCAGATGGAACAAAATTACTTGATTGTGTCGTAGTGTCTTCAACACTGTCCTTGTTGATACCTTCGTTTTGTTCCTTTGCAACAACCGCATCCTCACTTACATGTAAGTCACCATAGACCAGGTTTTCGTTCACATGATATTGTGTCATTATTTTCTTAAATGGTTGACTAGTAACCTCTGTGTCCTCATCCTTTTCCTCTAGTTCCTCTGTATTCTGAAAGAACTTCCATACATATATGATTTGTCCACTACCGACTGAGTCGGACTTTTCAATCAGGCCAGAAATTGAGAAAGACAGCACAAAATTCCTTGGGGTTTAACTTTTACGAGTTCTAGGAGGACCAGAAATGGGGGATTTTGGGGATGTGACAGTGGGATTTTGGTCGATAGAGATTGGGAATTTTGGGGATGAAACAGGAGGTATCGATTCAGATGGTGTTGGATCTTTAGAGGGTGATGGAATGGGGTTCGTCTCAGCCATGTTTGGAGTGGATGATGTTTGGTTAGACATGGTGGATTTTGGTTTGAAGAAAGAATGTAGAAGGTTGAGAGAACATGTAGGTGAGTGAGAGAGAGAGAGTGAAGTTAAAGTTTAAAGTCTGAGTAAGGAGAGAGATGGAAAATTTTTATTTAAGAAGAAAAAGGTAACGGTTGGATCGGGTATAAGAGAGACGGTTGGGTCGGTTCAGATGAGGTGTACCATTTGAAAAAATATTTTGAATTAAATAAAGGGAAAGGTTTAATGACTTGGCACTTTAAATAATTCAAAATTATACAAGTACTAAAGGGACTAATAACTTGAGTCACAGTGACCAGGTCCCTAGACAATTTTCTTTAAAATTTACAGTCAAAAACTCTGAATAATGCAACGTCACATATGCTTGTGTTATCCTAAAACTGCCATGCATTTATACCTGTAACAGTATAAGAGTGAGTTAGATGCCACCAAAAAATACTTTTTAGCATTGTACCTTTCCTCTTAACATATTCAATCATTAAGGGAACTTGTGAGAGACCAACTAGTTGAGTTAGATCAAGCCCAACTCCAAGTGATTTTTCTCAAAGTGCTCTCTGCTTAGTGCCTTGGTGAAAATATCAACAACCTGGTCCTCTTTCTTACAGAACTTCATGCAAATCAAACCCTTTTCAACATTATCCCTTAGAAAATGATGTCTGATATTAATGTGCTTGGTCCTTGTGTTTCACTAGATTTTTTGTCATGTTAAGTGCACTTGTATTATCACACAACAAGGGCACACCGTCCATAAGGACACCGCAATCCTCAAGCTATTATTTGATCTATAACAGTTGAACACAGTAGAAAGCAGCAGCCACATACTCATCTTCAGCAGTAGAAAGAGCCACGAAGTTTTATTTCTTCGTACCCCAAGAGATCAAGCATGATCCTAGAAAATGTTCCATTCCAGATGTGCTCTTTCTATCCACCAAATATCCAGCATAATCATCATCAACATATCCAACCAAGTTAAAGTTATCTCTTGAGGATAGAAGAGGACCACGTCCGGAGTCCCTTTGAGATACCTCAAATTGTTTTTTGCAGCCTTGAAATGAGATTCTTTGGGACTTGATTGGAACCTTGCACATAACCTGACACTGAAGACAATGTCATGTCTGCTAGCAGTTAAGTACAGTAGAGACCCAATGATACCCCTATACATGGTTTCATTTATAGGAGAACCAGGTTCATTCATGTCCAACCGAGTGGAAGTGGCTATAAGTGTATCAATAGGCTTAGCATTCTCCATCTCAAATCTCTTAAGCGGCTCTTTGATGTACTTTTGTTGACTGATCAAGGTGCATTTTGGGGTTTGTTTTACTTGCAGCCCAAGGAAGAAATTTAGCTCACCCATCATGCTCATCTCAAATTCACTTCCCATGAGCTCAACAAACTCTTCACAAAGGGATTTATTAGTAGCACCAAAAATGATACCATTAACATAGACTTGCACAATCAACAAATTTCTCTCTCTCTTTTTCAGAAATAAAGTGTTGTCATTTTTTCCTCTTGTAAAGCCATTTTCAAGAAGAAACTTTGACTTTCATACCATGCCCGAGGAGCATGCTTCAAACCATATAGAGTCTTATCAAGCTTGAACAAGTGCTCAGGATGTTCATGAATCTCAAAACCATGGGGTTGCTTGACAAAAACTTCCTTCTTTATATATCCATTCAGAAATGCACTCTTGACATCTATTTAGAACAATTTGAATTCCATATGAGATGCAAAGGAAATAAGAATTCTGATTGCCTCCATTCTAGCAGCATGAGCAAAAGTCTCATCATAGGTTATCCATTCTTCTTGATTGTAACCTTGAACCACCAGCCTTGCCTTGTTCCTGGTAGTATTTCCTAACTTATCGAGCTTGTTATGAAACACCCACCTAGTCCCAATTACTGTTCTATCTTAGGGCCTAGGGACCAGGTGCCACACCTTGTTTCTTTCAAATTAATGGAGCTCTTCTTACATAGCAGCAATCAGTCAGCATCTTTTAATGTTTCCTTGATATTCTTGGATTCAATTTGAGATAGAAAGGCTGAGAAGACGAACAAATTTCTCCCTCTCTTTTTCAGAAATAAAGTGTTGTCAATTTTTCCTCTTGTAAAGTCATTTTCAAGAAGAAACTTTGACAACCTTTCATACCATGCCCAAGGAGCTTGCTTTAAACCATATAAAGTCTTGTCAAGCTTGAACGCATGCTCAGGATGTTCATGACTCACAAAATCAGGGGGTTGTTTGACAAAGACTTCCCTCTTTATATATCTATTCAGAAATGCACTCTTGACATAGCGAGGATCGACGCCACCCTAAAAATTTGTATCAGCATCCACACTAACAACGCATCACCCCCTGTAAAAGGCACATGAATACATATGTAATAGTACTCGTATGAAGAAACAATACTCATACATGAAAAAAGATTAAGACATTATAAGTAATCATTAGAGAATAAATCATGAGTCAACATAGGTTTCATTCCAACAAAAAATATATATTTAAGTCTGAGTTTGGACTTTAAATAAACATAACATAATCTTTTTTGTGGGAGATCCTAGTAACTAACATAAACATTAGCCACCATGTACTTCTCATGATGGCGTCTTTGGTCTAGTAGCCGTTGCAGTCCTGCTTCTGTCGTTTAGGACGAAACATGATTGGGCATCTCACCACAATGTTGTGTTGTCTGGCCTTGATCCAAAAGGAGATTGGTGTTGGCGCCGGCGCTAAAGCGAGGAAGGGGGTTTCGACAAGTACACTAGCAAGTCATAAATTCAATCAAGGGAGACTATACCCGCTACCAACAGTACGACCATAGTAATAGTCCATCATTCTCTCGTAAATTAAAGTTATATACACAACGCTTTTTGGTTATTGTTGTATTGGAGCACTTCACTCAAATCTTTCAATTTTTTTAATTTGTGTTGGACCAGTTCTCTCCAACTTCCAATTTTTTATTTGTGTTGGAGCACTTCTCATCAACATTCAATTGTTGATGCACTTCTTATCAACCTTCAATTGTTGAAGCATTTCTCTTCAACCTTAAATTGTTGGAGCACTTCTCATCAACCTTCAATTGTTGATGTATTTCTCATCAACCTTCAATTGTTGAAGAACTTTTCTTCAACCTTAAATTGTTGGACCACTTTTCTCCAACCTTCAATTGTTGATGCACTTCTCATCAACCTTCAATTATTGATACACTTCTCATCAACCTTCAATTGTTGAAACCTTTTTCTCTAATAGATTCAATTGTTGATGCACTTTCTCATCAACATTGAAGCACTTTATCTTCAACTTTCAATTATTGGAACACTTTCTCTCCAACACTCCAATTTTATTCATGCACTTTCTCAACAACACTCAATTTTGTTGATTCACTTTAACCAACTTCCAATTTCTTTTTTTCCACCCACTTTTCTCTAACTTTAAGAGAATTATTTTTCTTGTTTCATATTTGCTTACACAATTGCACCTATTTAAATCTACAATATGTTTCACACCGGGAGTTGGAGACGAGTGTTTCGACAAAATTAGGTGTTGATAACAAGTGTATCAACAACAAAAAAATTGAAGGACCAAGTAAAATGAAACAAAGGAAGGACATGCCGTATTTAAGATTACGTGATTCAAAGAGTATTTTGTTACATTACATACATATTTAGTTTAAGACCACAATATTCAAAAGTCTTCTTAATTTTTTAAATTTGATGTCGAGTTAAATTAAGACAACAAATTTAGGGAGTATTATCCCTAAAAAAAAAGAACGGAAAATCTGAAACCAAGCCGACCCAGAAACAGGATCTAGTGCACCTGTAAACGGACTAGTGCAACAAGACGATCTCTTTGGCTTGCTTTCTGGCTAGTTCTTCCCAACGTACTCAACTTCTTTCGTTCTTTCTTTTCCAATTTTTTTATCAAATAAAGGTAAAGTTAATAAAACGGATTAATAGTATTTTTGATTTCTCAGTTATTAATAAAAATTTATTTTAATTTTTGAATATTGAATTAAAAATATTTAACTTTTAATTACTTGAAATGTGCATTTTTGATTGCTTTGCTCCTAATATTCACAAAATTTTAGAATTATTATTATTTTGTTACTTCATACTTGAAGATAGTATACTTCTAAAAGAATTTCAAAACACTAAATTTCTTATATAAAGGGATAAAAATCATACATTTTAATTAGGCATAATACATAAACAAACCCTCAAACTTGGATTCAACTGCCAAGTATGTCCTCCAATTTTGGGTGTGTACAAGTAGGCACCTCAACTTGTCTCCACTTTGTCAGTTGAACAGTTCAACTTACAAAATTATCATCTAGGCACCTCCAAAAATTATGTGTCACGTCAGTATTTATGTATACGTGTTCAATTTATACAAGTGTGCCTACTTGTGCACATTCAAAATTGGAGAAAATATTTATCAGCTGAGACCAAGTTTGAAGGTTATTAAAATCTGCTATAATGCAAAGCTAAGAACAAGCAACAACAATCAAGATGGAGGAAATGAGCAATGGCAGAGCACTGCTCGTGAAAAACTGAGAGAGATATTGAGACGTGAAGTGGAAAATGAAAGCTCAATCCTATTCATCTCAATGTAAGGATATATATATACACAAATTCACAACTAAGAATGAGAGCAAAATATCTAGAATCCAGCTGTACATGAACTTACATTCTTGTAACTGCCTAACTGATTTCTAACAACTTCCTAAACACCTAACTACTTAACTAACAACTACACTAACCATGCATTAATTAAGTTAAGTACATTGCTAACATAATACTTAGTCTTAACACCCCCTTCAACTTGGAGGGGTTGAAACCACACCTAATTTGCTTAAGATAGCAGCATGTTAAGCTCATGTTAGTGCTTTGGTCAATACATCAGCAAGCTGGTCATTTGTAGACACATAGTGCAAAGTGATCAAGCCTTCTTGGAACTTATCTCTCACAAAGTGACAATCTACTTCAATATGTTTAGTTCTCTCATGGAACACATGATTTTTTGCTATGTGCAAGGTTGATTGACTGTTATAAAAGACATGCATGAGAAGTGGAGTAGGCATTGTAAGCTCATCAAGCAGTCTTTGTAACCACACTAGTTCTCCCACAACCTTTCTGAGTGCCTTATATTCTGCCTCTGTAGAGGACAAAGATATGGTTTCTTGTTTCTTTGACTTCCAACTTATAGGACAACTTTCAAGTAGTACAATATGCCCATTGACAGACCTTTCAGAGTCAGGGCATGTAGCCCAATCTGAGTCACAATAAGCTTTGACTACATAATCTTGATCACGACACATGAAAATTCCTAAGGAGGGATCAGATTTGAGATATCTAAGTAGGTGAAAAGCAGCCTTCAAGTGTGGTTCCCTGGGATATTGCATGAACTAGCTTAAGTGTTGAACACTGTAAGCTATGTCCAACCTTATGTTGGTGAGAAAGTTCAATTTTCCAATGAGTTTCCTATAATATGTGGGATCCTGCAGTGGTGATCCTTCTTTTCCTTCAACTTCTGTGTAGGATCTAATGGTGATGATAAGCAACTCTGCTCAAGTACATTGTATTTCTTCAGTAGATCCACCAAGAACTTTCTTTGGGATATGATAAGTCCATCTGATTTATACAACACCTCCAAGACTATGAAGCAATGCAAGGTGCCTAGATCCTTGATTCTGAATGTATGATGTAGAAACTGCTTGAGTTATGCTATTTTAGGCAAGTCAATACCGATGAGGATTATATCATCAACATACATAACCACAAATACTACAGACCAATGACTCTTCTTGTAGAACAATGAGTAGTCATTCAGAGAGTGTGAATACCCTATTGAGTATAGAGCTTTATTGAGTTTGGCATACCATTGTCTGCTTGCTTGTTTGAGTCCATAAAGTGATTTATTCAACTTACATACTATTTCTAGACTACTCACTAATCCTGGTGGTGCATCCATGTAAACATCTTCAGGCAATTCTCCATAGAGAAAAACATTATTTACATCCAATTGGTAGACTCTCCACCCCTTTTCACAGCAGCAACAAGTAGTAGTCTTACAGTTGTCATCTTTACTAATGGTAAAAATGTCTCAGTGTGGTCTATACCAGCATGTTGTGTATATCCTTTTACCACAAGCCTTGTTTTGTACCTTTCAATGCTCCAATCTGCCTTATGCTTAATCTTGAATACACATTTGCATTTTATAGCCTTCTTCCCTTTGGGCAGGGGAACAAGATCCCATGTGTGATTGGTGTATAGTGCATCAAATTCCCGTGTCATGGCATTTTGCCAAGCAGGACTCAAAGTTGCCTCCTCATATGAAATGGCTTAGTATCATTGCAAATGCTCATGACAATGTGCTAACTCTCAGAGGTTAGGTTTGCGGGAGAATAAGTCATTGAGGGATATGCTTGTAGTTTGTTTTAGGTTTGGGATAGAATAAAGGTAATATTGGAGATAGGTAGGTGTTTTGGGAAGTCTATTTGATTTTTTGGTTTTTTTGCTGGTACAATGGTTGTGTCATAAATGTTGGAGGTTGAGTTAGTAGTAAGGGAGGAACCGTGGTGTAATTCATGATGTGGTGGACTAGGCACACTAATTGTTTCATTTGCAGGTTCAGATTGTGCATGTGCAGGTTCTGGTTGTGCAAGTGTAATATCATGGTTAAGTGACGTATCACCAGGTGTGACAGATGTCTCCCCAATATTACCTAATGCATTATGTTAAGCTGTGATATCAAGAGTACCTTGTGAGAGATCATTTATTTTCCTTTGAATTTGATACAACTTCGCACCATTGGTTTGATCATATCGGTCATCCAATTCCTTTCATAATTTTGCAGACTCATTTACATACTCTACACTGTTTGTTATTTTCTTTGCAAGGGAATTAAGAATTCACGAGGTCACCATGTCATCACACCTCTCCCATTGACGATATTGGGGAGATTGTGGATCGGGTCTCCTACATTCGCCATTGATAAATCTTAATTTGTTCTTCACTGAGGGCTCTTAGTACTCCTTTCCTCCACGATCTATACCCAATTTCATTGAATGGAACTTGCATCGATCCTACACTCTCCGATGGGTGCATGTAAGAGGAGAACTCATATCGATTATGTTTTGAGTCGATTGTTGATTCTCTTCAATCGCCATTGAATAAATCTCTGATGTAATGTTGAAACCACCCAATTGAAATCGAGGATATATGTAATTGATCGAGAAGTAGCTCGATAGAACTCAAACACCAAATTGCACCAGAAAACTATAGAGAAAAACAAATCGCAATGCACAAATTGCAGAGACGATAGATGTATCGAAGAATAGATCGAGAAATTATCGAAAAAATAAATTAATTTGTCGAAGAACAGATTAACTGAGCTAACCTATGCTCTAATACCATATTAAAATCTGCTATAATGCAAAGCTAAGAACAAGCAACAAAAATTAAGATGGAGCAAATGAGCAATGGCAGAGCACTGCTCGTGAAGAACTGAGAGAGATATTGAGATGTGAAGCGGAAATGAAAGCTCAATCTTATTCATCTCAATTTAAGAATATATATACACAAATCTACAACTAAGAATGAGATTAAAATATCTAGAATCCAGCTGTATATGAACTGACATTCTTGTTACTGCCTAACTGATTTCTAACAACTTCCTAACCACTTAACTGCCTAACTAACAGCTACACTAACCATACATTAATTAAGTTAAGTACACTGCTAACAAAGGTTTATGTATTATGCTTTGTAATTAATTAGCTTAAATAAACTGAATCATGTCACAAGAATTTACTACTAAGTACTAATATAATAAGGGATTAAAAATGCTATTATCCCCAAAAATGCTGAAACCAAGTCGACCCGGAAACAGGATCCGCTTCGCCTGTAAACGAATTAACTGCACAACGTACTCCAACTCCTTTCACTCTTTCTTTTCCATCAAATTCATATACTCAATTTCAACACTGAATACAGAAATTCGCCGATCTCTATGACGAAAAATAGCAGCAGTGCTACGCCGGATAAGGGTCGGACTTTACCTGTTGACCCGAATCTTCCTAGGTACCTCTGTCAGAACTGCCACAATCCCCTTTGCATCGCTGGCGTCGATAATTATGCCGATAAGTTCTTCCCCGATTCTTGTTCTCGCTCCGGTTAGACCCGACCCGAACTTCTCTCTCTAGCTTTATATATATAGATATATTCATTAATCGAACCTAAATTAATTGGAGTCGGATATGTTAATGCCCTATGATTCAATGTTTAGAAAATTGTTATGAATATTTTTAGGCATAATACATAGATAGGCACCTAAACTCTCCAATTTTGAGAATGAACATCTAGACACCTCAACTCGTCCCTATTGTGTCTCGTGGACACCAATGTTGAGGTGGCACATAAATTTTGAAGGTGTCTATATGATCATTTTCTAAGTTGGAGTGTTCAATTGACACAACGGAGACGAGATGCATTTTCAAAGTTGGAATATTTAATTGTTAGTTGAGGCCAAATTAAGGTGTCTGTCTATTCTATGTATTATACCATATTTTTTGTTAGCTAACTGCTATGCAATGCTTACATAACTAGAGTTGCTGCGAAAAATTATGCGAATTGGTGTGCGTTGGAGGTACTAACTGGAAATTTTATTTTTGTTTAATTTTTATATACACTAAAAGCTTTTACCTTTACTGAATTTCTTTGTGAAGTAATTGTGTATTAGAGAAGCTTTTATTTGTGATCCTACTTAGTCAAGCTTTTATTTCTCTCTCTAGCATTATATATTCATCAATTGGAACCCAGTTTAATTGGAGTCGACTATGTTAATGCCCTATGATTCAATGTTTAGGAAATTGTTATGAATATTTTAGTGTTAGCTATCGTCTATTCAATGCTTACATAGCTAGGGTTGCTATGGTATTCATTATGCACTCCCTCTGTCCCAAATTAGTTGTCATGTTTCGCTTCTCGAGAGTCAATTTGACTAATGAGCTAAATTGGATTAGATCAACTCAATATGTGACAGTTAAATTTTAGATATTAAAAAATTATAGGTAAAGTACTACAAGTTACAACTTTTTTCATGTTAAGTTGATGAAAAAAATACAGTTTAAAATATTGGTCAAAATTCAAATAGTTTTAACAACTAATTTGGGACGGAGGGAGTATAAACTGGTGTGTGTTTGAGGTACTAGCTGGAAATTTCGTTTTTAATTTAATTTTCATTTGCACCAAAAGCTTTTATCTTTACTGAATTTCTTCGTGAAGTAATTGTGTGTTAGAGAAGGTTTATATTGTGATCCTACTTAGTTTAGTGGAGGCTGCGACATTTAGTTTTAAAATTTAAATAACGTTGCGTGTCCATAATATGAAACCCCAAATCAATTGGAGTCGATTATGTTAATGTTCTATGATTCAGTATAGGAAGCTGCGATGAATATTTTTTTATGTTAGCTAATGGCTATGCGATGCTTACATAGCTAGAGTTGCTGCAGAAAAACTATGCGAATTGGTGTGTATTGGAGGTACTAATAGGAAATCTTGTTCTTGTTTACTTTTCATTTGCACTAAAAGCTTGTACTTTACTGAATTTCTTTGTGAAGTAATTGTGTGTTAGAGAAGGTGTTAATTTTGATCCTACTTAGTTCAGTGGAGGCTGCGACATTTAGAGTTTAAAGGTCTGTTTGGTATTAAGGACAATGTTTTCCTCGAAAATGTTTTTTTGGAAAACAAGTGGGTGTCTTACTTATTTTCTAGTGTTTGTTAAGCAAGCAAATATTATCCCAAGAGCATTTATATGTAATATAGCAAAACACTATGGGGTGGGATGGGGTGAGGAGTGAGGGTTCGGGGGTGGCAGGGGGCGGGATGGTCAAGGGGTGGGAGTTGGGGGCATCGGATTGGTGGGGAGGAGACAATGCACTTGGAATGCCACTTATGAAACTTGTTTTACCTACTTCCATTAGGGAAGTCATTTTCTCATTTTTAAGGAACTTGTTTTCGTGTAGAGAATGTTCTCCAAAACATTTTGACCAACCAAATATGGGAAAATTGGAAAACATTTTCCATACCAAACACACCCTAAATAACATTGATTTTCCATAATACAAAATCCCTAGATTTCTTGTTTCCACAGATCCTCATTTTGTTGTTAGTTTTCATTTCTATGTCCTGTGAAATTGTACAAGCGCTACGAAAGTTTAATGTCTAGAGACCGGATAATACCTGTACGATTTGCTGATTTGGAGTGTTTGTCTAGGGATGCAGGCTTCTTCAATTCACGGAGCTGGTAGTGCTATAGGGTCGAGCAGAATGGAACATTCATATGTTATGTTGCCAAAGCAAAGAAATCAGGGACCAGGGATCCCGCCTCGAGGACGAGGAGGATTTGCTCAGCCAGATGCAAGCCAGTTTGGGAGGGCCATGGAAGAATCATTTGTGGTTTTGCCTCCACCAGCTGCTTCAGTGTATAAGTGTGAGCCTACATCCGATGAAGCTGGTATGAATCTTCCATCACCAGATGGTGGACCTCCAAATGCTCCCATGCAGCCAAACAATTCTGGATTTCACTCCACCATCACTGTCCTAAAGCGTGCATTTGATATTGCCACAACACAGATCCAGGTCGAGCAACCCCTGTGTCTTGAATGCATGAGAGTGCTCTCTGATAAACACGATAAGGAGGTTGAAGATGTTAACAGGGACATACAAGCCTACGAAGCTTGTCTTCAGCTATCGGAGGGAGAAGCAAGAAATGTTCTTGGCGAGGCTGATTTTCTGAAGGAGAAATTGAAGGTGGTTAACAATTTTGAGTCACATAAAGGATCTCTTAGTTTCCCCCTTTTTATATATAAGAGAACAAATAGATTAAGATACTATGTAACCCGATCCAGCACAGAAATACCTCAGAAAACTTAGACCTGCAAAAATATTTAAGCACCCTGAAGTACTGATGCTAGTGCATTCTGTTGATAATTGGTCCGAATCTGACGATATTACAAAAATAATATATTAGAATGAAATAGAAACACAGTTGTGGATAAAGAAAGCTGAGGCTTAGCTCGTACCCTTTTTGCAATTATGTCTGCTGCACATTTTGTCTTTTGTATTGAAGAGCACTTATTGACTTTAATGTGTTTTGATGCTGTTTGAAGATAGAAGAAGAAGAGCGAAAACTTGAAGCAGCGATAGAAGAAACAGAGAAGCAATGTTCTGTAGTCACTGCCGAACTGAAGGAACTAGAGCTGAAGTCTAGCCGCTTTAAGGAGTTGGAGGAGCGGTAATTCTCTAATGACCTGGATTGCTTTTTTCATCTTTTGTAGTAACTAGCCGTCATAAATGTAGTTTAGGAGTTTGTCTCTCTTACTAGGCCTATGCATGTAAGTCTTTATTTTTCTCTGTTTATTACTAGGATTTTTTTGTCTATTTAGAGATTTTGTATGTCAAAGCCTCGTTAGACTGGCACTTTCAGATGAATTTCGAGAGCCCTTAGCTTAGGGGAATCCTTTTTTATTAATGTAGTATTGAGGTTCGGTTTATTTGAAAAGAGGTCAACCTTGGGGGAGACTGTTAAAAAAAGTAAGGTCGTAAAATGGCTCATGGGGAGTCGGAAGCAAGCATAACTAAAGGTGGGTTAAAAACAAATAAGTAGAGGGGAGAGATACATATAGCTTCTTTTTTGTGCACCCATGAAGTTTTAGTTTGTATTTTGTAAGAAGACTTGGTGTCATTTCTTTAGAATTATGTTATGTTGTAGGTTCTCTACTTTTTGGTATATTGCTTATATACGGGTGATTTTTTCATTATTAATAAAATTAACCTTGTAAAAGAAAATTGCTGACGCCAAATAGCTCGTGATTATCATTGTTGTAGACTGTAGTATTACAAAGGAACTCGGAATAGCCTGGGAGAGAAACCTACAAATAAAAGAGTACCTATCACTATATCCCGGTTTGGTTGCCTGGACCAAGAGTTCAAGTATAGTTATCTATTATTTAACTTTGCTTTTTGAGATTAACCAACATTAATTGCTAACTGTTAGCATGCCTTTTAACAGGTACTGGCATGAATTCAATAACTTTCAGTTTCAGTTGATATCTCATCAGGTTTCTTGCTGCTTCTTCTCACCATGCATCTGTTTGTATCGATCATATTTAATTTTCACAAGCTCTGGTCATATCTCTATAAATTGTAGCTTGACTGTTCTTTTGCTTCATATTTCACATACTATCCCTCCCCACTAAAGAGCTATTGGATATATGGAGAACAAAAACGAAACACCATTCAGATGATTGGGGAAAATCTGACTCAAATTTTAGGATTGAAGAGAAGTATTGCCCTTTTTCCGGGGTGGTGGGGTGGTGGTGCTCATTGGATGGATCAAATCACTTTTTAAGAAGGATCTTCTTACTGCAGGAAGAGAGAGATGCAATTTTAGCCAAGACAGAAGTTTCACAAGCTCACTTAGAGCTGCTAAATCGGACTAATGTGCTCAATGATGCATTTCCAATCTGGTATGATGGTGAATTTGGTACGATTAACAACTTTCGTCTCGGAAGACTTCCTAAAATTCCGGTATGTTACTTCAATTTATTTGGATATAATTGTCTGATTCCTAGTAGATAAATTCAGCATCATGCTTTGCTGCAATATCTGATATTCCATACTAAAATTTTATTTTCTCTTAAAGTACTTCCTCAATTTATCAGATTAATGTTAAAAATATAATTGTAGAATTTATATTTGCTTAGGTTATTGGTTGGAGAAGAAATCAAGTCAATTTGGTAGTTGAAAACTGAAATAGGACGTGGAAATTGGATTGAGGGACTACAACCTCTGTTTAGGCAATTGTGAAATATGTTACATCTTCAATTCTATCTCCTGTTTTATACAGAATCTGATGAAAGGAAATGGAGAAATAGCAAGTACTACAGAATTTAATTAGTTGAACTCTCTATATTCAATTTATTCATCTTGAATGAAGTTTTGATCTGGTAGTAGCTATTTATTTTTCCATTTTTGTCTTTATGCATTTTTGAACTGATATTTTGTGCTACACTTCAAACGGCAGAAAGAGCTCATTACTTATCATTATGATACTGTATGTTGAACTTTCTTGTCTAGTAGTTTCTTTTTCTCATCGTAATAATTTTTTTTTTCATTTTTTTGTTATCTATAGTGTATAATATTTGTGATAAATGCTTAGGTTGAGTGGGATGAGATAAATGCAGCATGGGGCCAAGCGTGCCTTCTTCTCCATACAATGGCTCAACATTTCCGGCCGAAGTTTCAGTATCCTTATTGAAACAGATAGTATTTTCTTGTTTTTGAGTATAATCCTATTTTGTGAATTCCTTGATCGATCGAGGCAAGAACTATCTTATATTGCCTAGTTTGTTTATTAGGATGCAACTCTCTGGCTAAGAACTATTGGAGCTTATGTGCGCAAGCTGGGCCAGATACCAATGTTATAAAGAAAAGGAACTATTGGTACTTCAGATTTATGAGTCTTAACTTGTGTAGGTTTAAGGTTTTAAGTTCAGTGGCATAGAAAATTTGCTATTGGAAGGTGAACGCGACACTATGTTGCTCGGGTGTTTAAAATGTCATCGGTTGCGTGTCGGATCCTCGAAAAGTAATGCATTTTTGGAGGATCTGACACGGGTACGACGACATTTTGGAGGATCCGAGCAGAATACTGATGTGGCCTATATGACACAAGTGAGCTAAAGGTTCAAACATATAGAGGTGATACTGGTTTTTGATCCTTCTAAGACTAGGATAAACTGACAAAGAAGTTAGTTTGATCCTTGTCATTTGAAAAGTCGAATGTCGAGATTCCATTGGTTCATTCAAATGTAAAAACAGAAGTTACTATGAGATGGCACTTACTAACAAGAGCAAGATTTTGAGAGAACTTTCAATGAGTTTTGACTATTAGGATTTAATTTTAGCACAAACTTGTCAAACAATAGAAAGACATGAGCTAAATAAGTTCATTTACACAATTGTCCTTTTAAGGTAATTGGCTATTTCAAGTACTCCTAACGTAGAATATCCCTTTCAGGAAGGGTTTTAGTTACTTCAGCTCGAGGTGCATTTATCTTGTTCGAACCAACTTTCACGAATCAGTGAACTCTCCATAACTCAATTGTATTTATTCAGATTAAAATTTACTACCTTAAACATCCGTTAACTTCGACTGTCCTATTGGGATATAACTAGCTTATGTTCAATCCGAGTTGCATAAAATTCTTGTTGGATCTCTGACCTTACCACTCAAATTAGTATATGGTCCTCTTGTTGAATTCTATGAATAACCTGTGTATTTTTTAATCCAATCTAACTTTTCTTATACAAGCCTTCATTCTCACATGTGTTTCACGAGGATCGTTTTTCCTAACTCTATTTTTACACTAGTCCTCATGTTGTGTGGTGTTCATACTTTAAAGATCTTCTTACATCTTCGGCTCCATTCCTACAGTTCAAATTGTTTGTTTTCTTGCAAAAGATCATCACTCAGCTAAGGTCTTGAACATATTTGGGGACTTAGCAAAATGTTTAAGCAGAACCTTCAAATAGTCGATATAAGATCAACTTATCACATGGATGGCAAGGATTCTTTTGGTTGTTCAAGAAACTGTGGCTGCAACGAGTAGATGTGAGTGGAAGTGGAATAGTATGATATTTCAAAATTTGCTGGAGTATAAATCAAGGTCAAAGGTAGACGCTAGAATATATTGCATTTCTACCCATAAAGCATAGTGTTCTTGATATTTCTGTCAATTGTATATCCTTGATTTTCTGTTTCCAGATATCGGATAAAAATTCTTCCTATGGGAAGTTATCCTCGGATCATGGACACCAATAATACTACTTATGAACTGTATGTTTCTCCTTTTCTTTTTCTTAAAACATTTCTGTCCAAAAATATTAATTACCATTCTGTCAAGTTGATACATATAAGTTGATTTCAGGTAGGTGAATGATGCAATAATAGTCATAGTAAATGTAGGATGGGTAGTCTGTTTGCTATTGACGTGATTTTATTGTATTACATTGAGGTTTCTCTGAAATGTACGAACTCTGAAATCACTTCCTGGAGGCTGGTTATGTTGCATCTTCCTTTCCAGTTATTTTAAATACCTTGACAGTAACAGACATTGTTTGTTTTTTTCCAATTGCAAATTTCACCTTTTAGAATTAGTTAATATGATCCCTCTTACTCTTTTGAAGATTTGGCCCGGTAAATCTCTTCTGGAGCACACGGTATGACAAAGCAATGACATTGTTCTTGACTTGCCTAAAGGAGTTTTCTGAGTTTGCAAATTTAAAAGATAGGGAAAACAATATTCGTCCGGAGAAATGTTTTAAGCTTCCTTACAAGTAAGCCTCTGCATATTCAAGAAGCATAATTCTACACTACTTAGAAGCTTCAGTGTTTTAGCAAAATGTTCTATAGTGAATCTTGGATTTATATTTTCTTTGTCAGATACATTGCTATTGGGTAATTGGTTGTCTGAGTTTTATGCAAAGAAGAGCGTGGTAGATTTTGTTTTTCTGATAAGGTTGCTTGCATATTTCCAACTTATTATCCTTAAAGGAGGAACTTGAAGTTGGAGCAACTGACTATAGTTTAGATCAGTTGGAATAATTGCACAAGTTATTTTACTTTTCCTTTTCTATTTTTGGGTTGGTAATGGAGAGGTTCAAGTGACTTGGTGTGGTCATTGATGTAAGAGTCTATAATATGTCTTAGACAACTGCGTGGAACCAGTGGGACTTAATAAGTGAGAGTTGGACAATACCAACATGCAAGGGAGCTAAACTGATGCTTTTTAGGCTTAGAGCCGCAATCTTATGCAGCTAGGCCCATTTGCAAAGTACTTTTAAGAGTTCACCTTTATTTTGTTCAAGGAAGATTTTTCTTCCTAAAATTAGGGGCTGGACCCCACAAATATCCCCCTCCATCACATTCACCTGAAGGAGGCAACTTTGTCTTTTTCAGATAGAGCTCATGCCGACAAGTTCTTGCATAGCTCGAACTTGTCTCTCAGTATCACCTTGGTCAACGTATCTGCAGGTTTTCACTCGTATGAATCTTCTTGACTTGGAAAGGTTCGTTCTCTACTTGCTCACGAATCCAGTGATATCTCACGTCTGTGTTTTGTCTTTGCATGGTACATGGAGTTGTTGCTCAGGTCTTTTGCACTTTGACTGTCACAATAGACAACATACCCATCTGTAGCAATCCAAGTTCTTGAAGGAATCCTTTGAGCCATATCATCTCTTTGCCAGCTTCAGTAGCCGCAATATCGTTTCTATTGTAGATAGTGCGACACACTTCTACAACTTCGACTTCCATGATATAGCTCCCCTTGAAAAAGTAAACAAATATTAAGTAGTGGATTTTATGTTATCAAGGTCACCTGCCATATCAGAATCTATATAGCTCTTTAAGATTGGTTTTGATCCTCCAAAATGCAAGCATTCATCTGAGCTTCCTCTCAGATACCTGAGTATCCACTTCACAGCTTCCCAATGCTCTTTCCCTGGATTTTCGAGAAACCTACTGACAACACCAACTGCGTGAGCAATATCTGGTCTAGTGCATACCATTGCATACATCAAACTTCCAACGGCAGAGGAATAGGGTATTTTGGCCATGCTCTCTTTCGCCACCGTTGTTGTAGGACAAATTTTTCTTGCTCAATTTAAGATGGCCAACAATAGGTGTGCTAACCTGCTTAGCACTCTTCATGTTGAAGCGCTCTAGTACACGTTCAATGTACTTCTCTTGTGACAAATAAAGTTTCCTTTCATCTCGGAAACGAGTAATTCTTATGCCCCAAAATATGCTTAGCAAAAGACAGACTTAGTTGTTTCTTCAACTCGTCAATCTTGGAAGCATTCTTGCTCACAATCAACATATCATCCACGTATAGCAAAGGAATGATAAGATCATCGTCAAAAACTATTTGTGCAAACACACAGTGATCTAAAGAGGTCTTCTTATAGCCTAGCTCCCTCATAACAGATTCAAACTTCTTGTACCACTGTCGGGGAGCTTGCTTCAATTCATAAAGACTTTTCTTAAGTTTACACACATAATTTTCTTTACCTTTTGCTTTGGAGCCCCTACGTTGGTCCATGTAAATCTCTTCTTCTAAGTCACCATGAAGAAAAGCAGTCTTCACATTGCTCAATCTCCAAATCAAGGCTTGCAGCCAAACCAAAAATAAATTGTACGAATGAGGACGTTTTCACAACGGGGGAAAATATTTTGTCAAAGTTGATACCCTTCCTTTGACTAAATTGCTTAACGACCAATCTAGCTTTGTACCTGGGCTTCAGGCTTCAAGTTGTTTTCTTCAGCTTTAACTTTGAACACCACTTATTCTTCAAAGCACTCATCCCTTTAGGCAATTTCACAAACTCATAAATATGGTTCTCCTACAGAGATTTCATCTCATTTTTCATGGCTTCAAGCTATTGATCCTTGTGCTCATCCTCCATGTCCTCCTCATAACATTCAGGTTATTCCCTGTCAGTGAGTTACACATACTAATTAGGTGAATAGCGGGAAGAAAGAACATGTTGTCTAGTAGACCTCTAAAGCGAAATATTTGACTCGTCCACACCTTCATGAGCAGGAGGATTTACCTCATAAACAACAACATTGTCATCATCATCAACATTAACATGCTGATCCGGAACATGATTCTGGGCATCACCATCATTATCGAGCCTACCAACGTCATCTACATTAACGTGAGGAACCTGATCAAGATGAACTAAACCATTAGAATTTGAAGATATTGACAAAGCGGGGACGCTAAAATCTTCAAATTCTAATGGTTTAGTTCATCTTGATCAGGCTCAATTTAAGATGGCCATAACCAATGAAAATGCACTGCCTTGTCTTGGCAGCTAATTTTGACCTCTCATCCTTAGGCACATGTACAAAAGCTTTGCAACCAAACACTTTCAAATGGTCATAGAAAACATCCTTGCCATACCAAACTCTGTTTGGAACATCACTTTGCAAAGCAACAGTAGGAGATAGGATAATAACATGTGCAATGGTCAATAAAACCTCATCCCAAAAGGAACTCAACAACTTTGCTTCAGAAAGCAAACATCTAACCCTTTCCATCAAGGTCATGTTCATCTTCTCCGCCAAACCATTAAGCTGAGGAGTCTTAGGAGGAGTCTTACTTCAACTTCTTTCCTAATTCTCTTTCAACTGAAGCCTGAAACTGTGGGGTCCATCCCTTAATTTGAGGTGGGAAAAGATTTCAACAAGGAATTCTTCTTCATGGAAATTTGGCAACATGCCAAATGAAAATCTAGTGGCAAATTAAACGTGTTCATAGGGAACACTTTGACTTACTTTCTCGAGTGATGTCAATGATGACATCAACAATTCCAATTCATCCCTATATAAGGGAAGCTCTCCATCAGTTGCTATACACCGAAAAACACACAGTGTTTAGTGAGAGCAATTCCATAGACTATGTAAGAAAATAGTTTGTGAAGAAAAATAGAGTGTGAACGATATTGTATAGAGGTGGAAAAATCAAAAGAGGGTTGTTTCTTTTGAGTGTAGTGGTCTTTGGAGCTTTTATACGCGTGACTACGTAATGTAAAATTTCCTGCTATAGTGATATCAGTTGCCCCGCTTAGCCCGTAGTTTTTTCCTTAATCAAAAGGGTTTCCACGTAAAATTTTGTTGTCATTATTGTTTCTTTTTGTTCTTGCCGATTAACCATAACTTAGTGTTCTGCATTTATCACTAATACCGTGAATATTATTCTTGCGGGTCTTTTATTCCAACAAGTGGTATCAACGCATTGATCCGAAATAACTATTTTTCTGATAAACGATGGAAGTCAACACTAGTAGAATGGTTACTTTGAGTGGCGTCAATTATGCCATTTGGAAGGGCAAAATGGAAGATTTTCTCTATGTCGAGAATTTTCATCAACCATTGTTTGCCACTAAAAAGCCTGTTATTAAAACAGACGAATAGTGGAATCTGTTACATAGATAGGTCTATGGCTTTATTAGACAGTGGGTTGATGATAATGTGTTAAACCATATTTTTGGGAGACACATGCTCGGATCCTATGAGAGCAGCTCGAAAGTTTGTGTGCTCGGAAGACTGGAAACAACAAGATAATCTTGATAAAGCTGATGTTGGGTTTAAAAAACCACGATAGTTCTCCAATAATAGATCATCTGAATAACTTTCAGGGGATCCTGAACCAATTATCTGCTATGGGCATTAAATTTGATTAAGAAATTCAAGGCTTGGTTCCCTACCAGATTCTTGGGAAACTTTTAGAATTTCATTGTCAAATTCTGCTCCGGATAGTGTGATCTCTATGGATCTTCTGTCTTATAGGGATGAATTGGACTTGCTGATGTCATCGCTGACATTATTCGAGGAAGTAAGTCAAAGTGTTCCCTATGAATACGTTTAATTTCCCACTAGATTTCTATTTGGTCGGTTGCCAAATTTCCATGCAGAAGCCACCTTTTAAACATTGCCAAACAATGAAGATTTTTCTTCCTCAAATTAGGTGTTGAACCCAACAGTTTCAGGCTTCAGTTGAAAGAGAAATAGGAAAGAAGCTGAAGTGTATTCGTACTGATAACGGTGGTGAATATTGTGGACTGTTTGATGAATACTGCAAGGAACAAGGTATCAGACTCCTCATCTTAATGGTTTGGCGGAGAGGATAAACAGGACCTTGATGGAAAGAGTTAGATGTTTGCTTTCTGTAGCAAAATCATCGAGTTCCTTTCAGGGTGAGGCTTTATTGACCGCTCCATATGTTATTAACCTATCTCCTACTATTAGATTTTGAAAGTGATAAATTAGAAAAGTGTGAGCACTGCTTGGCTAGAAAACAAAATAGTCTCTTTCAAGTCTCATCCTCCTTCAAGTAAGACATAGTTTCTTGAGTTGGTGCATTCAAATTTATGTGGTCTAATGAAGACAAGGGCTTTGGATGGTGCACTTTACTTTGCTACTTTTATTGATGATTGCTCAAGAAAACTTTGGGTCTATTTCTTGAGGACTAAAGACCAAGTATTGGGTATCTTTAAGTAGTTTCAGACTTCAGTTAAAAGAGAAATAGGAAAAAAGCTAAAGTGTATTCGTACTGATAATGGTGGTGAATATTGTGGACCGTTTGATGAATACTGCAAGCAACAAGGTGTCAGATACCAGAAGACTCCTCCTAAGACTGCTCAGCTTAATGGTTTGGCGAAGAGGATGAACAAGACCTTGATGGAAAGAGTTAGATGTTTGCTTTCTGAAGCAAAGTTGTCGAGTTCCGTTTGGGGTGAGGCTTTATTGACCGCTCCATATGTTATTAACTTATCTCCTGTTGTCAGATTTTGAAAGTGCTAAATTAGAAAAGTGTGAGCACTGCTTGGTCAGAAAACAAAAGTCTCTTTCTAGTGTTATCCTTCTTCAAGTAAGACAGAGTTGCTTGAGTTGGTGCATTCAGATTTATGTGGTCCAATAAAGACAAGGGCTTTGGATGGTGCACTTTACTTTGCTACTTTTATTGATGATTGCTCAAGAAAATTTGGGGTTTATGTCTTGAGGACTAAAGACCAAGTATTGAGGTATCTTTAAGCAGTTTCAGACTTCAGTTGAAAGAGAAATAAGAAAGAAGTTGAAGTGTATTCGTACTGATAATGGTGGTGAATATTGTGGACCGTTTGATGAATACTGCCAGCAACAAGGTATCAGACACCAGAAGATTCGTTCTAAGACTCCTCTGCGTAATGGTTTGGCGGAGAGGATGCGCAAGACCTTGATGGAAAGAGTTAGATGTTTGATTTCTGAAGGAAAGTTGCCGAGTTCCTTTTGGGGTGAGGCTTTATTGACTGCTCCACATGTTATTAACCTATCTCCTGTTTTTGCTTTGCAAAGTGATGTGCCAAATAGAGTTTGGTGTGTCAAGGATGTTTACAATTTGAAAGTGTTTGGTTGCAAAATTTTTGTACATGTGCCTAAAGATGAAAGGTCAAAATTAGTTGTCAAGACAAGGCCTTGCATCTTTATTGGTTATGGCCTTGATGAGTTTGGTTACAAGCTATATGATCTAGTTGATAAAAGGTTGTGAGAAGCAGTGATGTTGTCTTCGTGGAGGATCAAACCATTGAAGATATTAACAAATTGGAGAAGCTAAAATCTTTAAATTCTGATTGTTTAGTTAATCTTGATTAGGTTCCTCACATAAATGTGGATGACGTTGGTAGGCTCGATAATGATGGTGATTCCCAGAATTATGTTCCAGATCAACTTGTTAATGTTGATGATGATGACAATGTTGTTGTTGATGAGGTAGATGCTCCTACTCATGAAGGTGTGGACGAATCAAATATTTCGCTTAGGAGGTCTACTAGACAGCATGTTCCTTCTTCCTATTATTCACCTAGTGAGTATGTGTAACTCACTGACGAGTGAGAACCTGAATGTTATGAGGAGGTCAGGTAAGATGAGCACAAGGATCAATAGGTTGAAGCCATGCAAGATAAGATAAAATCTCTGCATGAGAACCATACTTATGAGTTGGTGAAATTGCCTAAAGGCATGAGAGCTTTAAATAATCAGTTGGTGTTGTCACTAGGTTTCTCGAAAATTCAGGAAAAGAGCATTGAGAGGCTGTGAAGTGGATACTCAGATATCTGAGAGGAAGCTCAGATGAATGCTTTTGTTTTGGCGGATCCAAACCAATCTTGAAGGGCTATACAGATTTTGATATGACAGATGACCTTGATAACATCTGTTTACTTTTTCAGGGGATCTATATCTTGGCAGTCGAAGTTGCAAAAGTGTGTCGCATTATCTACAAAAGAAGAGGAGTATATTGCGGCTACTGAAGCTGGCAAAGAGATGATATGACTCAAAGGATTCCTTTAAGAACTTGGATTGCTACAGATGGAGTATGTTGTTTATTGTGACAGTCAAAGTGCAATAGACCTGAGCAACAACTCCATGTACCATGCAAGGACAAAACACATAGACGTGAGATATCATTGGATTCGTGAGCAAGTAGAGAACGAATCATTCCAAGTCAAGAAGATTCATATGAGGGAAAATCCCGCAGATACGTTGACCAAGGTGATACCGAGAGACAAGTTTGAGCTATGCAAAGAACTTGTCGGCATGAGCTCTATCTAGAAAGACGGAGTTGCCTCCTTCAAGTGAATGGGACTTGAGGGGGAGATTTGTGGGGTCCAACCCCTAATTTGAGGAAGAAGAATCTTCCTTGTCTTTGGCAATGTTTAAAAGGCGGGCAAAGATTTCAACAAGCAAATCTTTTGCATGGAACACGCAGAGTGTTTGAGAGTAGTGAGAGCATTTTCATAGACTGTGTATAAGAAAATAGTTTGTGAAGAAAAATAGAGTATGAGCGATATTGTAGTGAGGTGATAAAATCAAAAGAGGGTTATTTCTTTTGAGTGTGTAGTGGTCCTTGGAGTATTTATACTCGTGACTACATAGTGTAAAATATCTTGCTATAGTGATTTCAGTTGCACCTCTTGGCCCGTTGTTTTCCCTTTATTTAAAAGGGTTTCCTCGTAAAATTTTGGTATCATTATTGTTTCTTTTTATTCTTGCTGATTCACCATAACTTAGTGTTCCATGTTTATCACTAATATCGTGAATATTATTTTTGTGGGTCTATTTTATTCCCAACAATTTTGTACTCCAATAATTTGTCTTGATTTTCGAACTACTGCTTTGAAGAGACTGTTGAGCTTTTCATATGAATCTATTAGGATGTACATATTGGAAGCCGCAATTGAGAACATGGATTACTTGCCTCGACTATAGATATAGAAATGTCATTCTCCAACAAAGTTCTTTGTTGATGTATTAGTTACTATAACTGTTGCCTAACTATCTAGGGTTTTCTTGCAGGATTGATAATGACAAAGTTGAAAGTTACTCCGTTACTCAGAGCTTCAATAAGCAGGAAAATTGGACCAAAGCTCTCAAGTACACACTTTGCAATTTGAAGTGGGTGCTCTACTGGTTTGTTGGAAACACAAATTTCCAGCCACTTTCTGCAATCGTCTCTTCACAATCTGAAGTTCCAGCTGCAGCAGGATCACTGTACAGCAAACAACCAACTAATACCAAATTTCAATCTTGAAATCACTTATTCCAACTTCTCCTCTTGTTCTGATCATGTTGTAAGTAGACAAGAAAATCAAATTCTATTATTGTAAAGCTATCACTTGTAATGTTGCATGATATTCCTTTCTTGACTCGTTCGAAAGGTTTGAAGTTGTAAATTCCAATATAGGTCACATTTCATAGTGCTTCGTGTTTCATTTCCTCCAAGTCTTTATAACGTGCATTTGGTTTACGTAGTGAACCAAGATGAAATTCTACATATTTCGTTTTATCTCAAGTCTTAAATATAAGGTTCTCCTAATAGAGACAAGTGTATGTATATATATATATATATATATATGTATGTATGAGGGAATACGAATGTATGGCTAAATAATAAGGATATTGTTAATCTATGACGTAACGGTAAAAAAATTTGACAAATCTTACCCTATATTTCTCCTGCCGTCTGACTAACATCATACTGTAAGGAACAATACAACACAATAAAATACAGTATTTAACGGTGTATTTTGAGACGATAATCCGAACAGAATGCAAGGGGTGATGACTGGCGATTTGTCATGTTTAATGCAGGTTACCAGTCTAAGACCATCTCCAAGTAGTTCGCTCTGTCATTGTAATTTTTGGTTTATTTCCTTGCTCTCCCTTAAAATAAACTCGAGACTCAAAAGTTTGAGTAACTAAACATGTCAGAACTCAATAAAAACATAGATATAAACAGAGCTGCCTGTTTCTATCTACAAGAATCCTAATGAATCAAGATATAACATATGTACTACTCAAAGAGTTATTTTACAAAATAAAGAAATCGTAACTCCACCAATATGAACATCTTCCAACATTTCTGGTAACATCTCCCATCTCAAGGATCTCATGAATCATTTTCCTCGCTAAAATCTGGTTCAGCTGGTTTATGAAGCAGCAGAGGTAATGTGGGAGATAATTTGGCACCAGTTGTGTGGTTATGTCGCAAGGCGCGCAGCGCATTAGCAGCAAACCTTGATGCATAAGTGGTAGCTCTAAGACTTGGTGCATTTGTGCTCTCTTTTGCTAATGCAACTTGCAGTCTATCTTCTTCCTCCCTCAGAGATTTCTCAAGCTTGTTCCTGCAGTGTCGACCCATGCTCCTTGTATGTAGCCTGCACCCCATGTCCTCCATTGTTGTGAGTAGAACCTGAAATAGCCAAGTATACAAGTAGTGTTAATGGCTTCCTCCAAGACTTAATAATACATTAGTTACTTAAGTAGGACTAATTTCACGGATGATCACTCAACTTTCAGCTTATTCCATCAAAGTCGTAACATTTATTTTTGTGACAGAAAAATAACTTAACTAAGTTTATTTTTGGTCCTGAGAAATATAAGTATGCTGCCACATGTATTAAATTGTCATGGAAGTATAGCCATATTAGCAACTCATGTTACATACTATCTTCGTGGAACCAGTTAAAGGAAAAAGCCATTTTCCAACCCAACGTAATGTTGGTCACTATTGTAAAGCAGTACGGAAAGTAAATAAATATTACAAGTGTTCGAAAGGATAAACAAATAGGCCAATGTTCAGAACTGCCGCAAGCTTGTTGAGTCTTGAATCCTGATAACCTGAAATCAAGAAACACTAAATCTGGATTGTTACAACTGTGTGCTGAGTCGAGTGATTGCACTCTGTCCTTAAGACAAGATTTCCCCGTACATATGCTTTTACGTTAACGGGCAATAGTCTCCCAAGATAAAACAACACTTTCATCTCAACACTACAAAGCAAATAGGTTGAGTCTGACGAATAAAACAAACACGAAACGCCTTGCTGAAGAATAGAAAAGGAAGGAAGAGTTTATGTTTCAGTCCCAACGTTTTGGACTTAATTTCAGTGTCTCTTCTGTTTGTCTCTGTGTATATAAATGTTGTCTCATTTTCTATATTCTGTTTGTGTATTTTTCGTCACTGTTTTTGTCCATATGTTTTCCACACAATTCATCCCAAAAGGCTCCAATATATAGCATAAGGGAGAACTTCTCAACTGCCAAGAAAATGGATGTTTAAGTCCATTGAACGAGGGAGTAAACTGCCAAGTAATGACTGTTTATGGCCATTGAAGGAGGGCTGTTAATGGCCAATAAAGGAGGGATGTTTATGGAGGAGTTAACAGCCAAGTAATGGCTGGTTATGCTCCAAAAATCAGTCCAAACGGTGGGCAGAAACTTTCTGCCTTTCGTTGTTTCCAAATTCACATTTTCAGAAACTCTAGGGACCAAACTGTAAATATTAAGCAATTTGAGGGTCCAAATAGATAATATCAGAAAGTCCCACGACCCGTGACCCGAGACCCGAGACCCGAGCCTGGACCGGACCGGACCGGATCGGACGGGACGGGCCGGCGGCGGCGGCGCGCGTGTGGTCTTAGCCTTGAACCCAAGCACATCTAGGTCCTTCCTCCTTTAAACACATGGGATACCCCTTGGAGTCACAAACCCTTAGCCAATTATGAGACTTATAAAGAGAGCAATTCTTCCTTTTTTCCACCGATGTGGTAGATTTGTCCCACACCATATTTTCATGTCTCAAACACCTTACTTCGTGGATCAATATCTCTTTCATTTCTAAATAAAATTTGACGATTCTTGGCCCTACGGTCATCTACTCACTTAGTAGATTATGCACGTGTGAAGAGACAAAGTCTCCAACATGCGAAACACTAGTGTTTTTAATTAAATATGGGTGGACGCACCTCCCCACCAAAGGCAAATTTCCAACAATCCCATCTTGAAAGAGATTATTTGGCGCACACACGGTGCCTACTTTCAGCAATCTTTCAGCGAAAAGATATTGCATCAGGAGAGGTAGCTTCTTCTTTGAACCTTTCCTAGTTGAATACCACCGGACTTACTTACTCCGCGGTGAACGTGATGTCTTGAACCGTCAGTGTTTAGTGTAAGACAAGACAATGATACAAACACAATAACTCTCCTTATTCGTTTTCATTCTTATGGTTTTGTCTGTTGTGGTCGTGGACACACTTGGATTCTTAAGTGCGTTCATTTGAGGCGGCCTGTCCTCGCACTTAAATAGGTGATCTCCTACAAGGTATCCTGCTATACCCCACTTCACGAGTGTTAGGAATCATTAAAAGTTTCCCCAACCTTAACCTCAACCGTTTGAGGATCATTTAAAGGTTTGGAAGCTTAACCTTTACCCACCATACATGTAGCACTTTAATGTTTATCGCGGGAACAACTTTGTATTCGTTTCTCTACAGAAATCATCATCCGAGGTGCTCTTGCTTCCACCGAAGTGCTCAACTGAACCTTTTGCAGCTTAGTTTTCCATTAAACCAAATTCTTGGGATCTTCAATCAGTATGGTTGGGTTACCACTGCAATGATTCGTATTGTTTGGGTTTTAAGCCCATTCCCCTAGACAGGAAGAACACTTGATCTCCGGGTAGTCCCTTAGTTAGTAATCAGGGAAGTGATACCCGTGATGATCAACTGCCATACGGTCTTATGTCTCCGACAGATCCTGACAGATATGTCCAGACGCCGTCATCCGTGTCCTTCCTGAAGCCGACCGGTTAGCCACAATGTATAACTGCTGAAGGCACAGGTTTCTCCCAATAAGGGATGTTCTCTAAGAAGTGGTGAAGTTACTCAACTTCTTTCATGCTTTGTATAAAGCGATAAACTCCGATTCCATCATGAATCGGCCGATGCAAGTTTGCTTAGAGGTGTTTCCAAGACCCACCATACACATTTACTTGTGGGTTTGGTGTTCTTCAAATCTGATGTCCAGTTTGCATCACTTGTTCTCCTAGAACTGCTGGACATCCAGAATACTATAATCCGTAGATAAGCGAATATTTCAGATATCGTCATATGCGACTTAACGCCTTCTACCGATCATTTTTAGAATCATCAGTGAACCTTAGTTCAACTGATCTGCTTTGTAGGCCGATACTAGGTCGGTTGTAGTGTGTAACATACATTGAACTACATGTGACCTGCGCATATCGCTCTTTGTATATGGGTGCACTATGATTTCAATCAGTTATATGATTCATATCCATTGGTGGCTTCAACGAGACTGTCAACTATCTCACAACCGAGTTTGGAGTTAGACCAGTCTGTTAGATGTCTGAGAAATCCAATTCCTAAGATGTCATCTGTGATACCCATATCTTTCATATCGAGACTTTGTTTCAATATGACTTTCATTCTCAGACTGTTGGTTTTCCAACTGTTGAGTCAATGTTTCTATAGTCAAATTCATTGTTTCTGTTTTATCTGAAACTTCTAGGACCAAAATGTAAACATTTCAGGGACCAAAATGAAAGTTCAGGAAGAAGCCCAATGGTCCAGCAAACCAACTCTGATTCTCCCCTTCCAACACTACGGTTAGGAAGGCTGTTTCAACCCACAACCCACGACCCACGACCCGAGCCCGGACCGGACGGGCGGCGGCGGCGCGTGTGGGCTTAGCCTTGAACCCAAGCACATCTAGGTCCTCCCTCCTTTAAACACATGGGATACCCCTTGGGGTCCCAAACCCTTAGCCAATTATGAGACTTATAAAGAGAGCAATTCTTCCTTTTCCCACCGATGTGGTAGATTTGTCCCACACCATATTTCCATGCCTCAAACACCTTACTTCGTGGACCAATATTTCTTTCATTTGTCAACGAAATTTGATGATTCTTGGCCCTACGGTCATCTACTCACTTAGTAGATTATGCACGTGTGAAGAGACAAAGTCTCCAACATGCGGAACACCAGTGTTTAATTCATTAAATATGGGTGGACGCACCTCCCACCAAAGGCAAATTTCCAACACGTAATACCAGATGTTTTTCACTATGTTGGTACATCATATCATGGGTTCTTAAGTTTTTAAAGTGGGTCGCAAAATGAGTTTTTATTTTTCTTAAGTGGTGCACGGGAATATCTGTAAATAAGTTTTTGAAGCAGCTGTCTACTTGTGCTTCCAGGATGAGATTTAGCATTTTCTGGTGTTTTTTTTTATTATATATTTTCAGTGATATATAGGTATAGTTGAGTTATTTTCTATTACAAAAGTAAATTTTATGACTTTGGTGCAATAAAATAAAGTTAAGATTATCATTGATGAAATTAACCACCAAAACTTATACTGTAACTAGTAACTTAAGCATCAATACTTTCCTCCGAAACTGATACCAATTTGCTGTTTGAAGCAAATTGAAGCTTGTTATGAAATGGAACAAGGCCTAAAAAAACTTAATTCAAAGCATACCAAAGCTGCTTGCTATGTAGACGTCTAAACTGCACGGCGACAAACTTGAGGTCATCAGCAGTGAGAGCAAAAGTTTCTATATCGGTTACAGCCTGAACCGTTCTAGTTGAAATTGGAAGAGTACTGGAGGAAGGGTGAGGGTATAAAGCCCATGTAAAAAGCACATCTCCACAGAAATCACCAGCATTGAGATGAGCAGAGTTGAAAAAACCAGTTCTTCCTCCATTTGTGGTCATAGTTAACAACGTACCTCTCATTAGAAAGAGCATTTCTTCTACTGGATCCCTTCTCGGATTATGAAGCTCTTCTCTGTGAAGAGTGCTGGTTTCAATCTATCACACAATACGTCCAGTAATTGTTCGTCCATTTTCTCAAATACGAGAACCTGCATTACCAAACCAATGCTACATTTAGATGAAAAATAAAGAACACTAGTTTTAATACTAAAAGACTTAATGTGTTTCTTTACTAGTTTGGGCTTGAAGCATAGTTGATTAATTGCTTGAATGACAAGACTTATAGGGTATTTGGGTTATAAGCACTTTTAGGCTTATGTAAGTGTTTTGTAAACACCACCAACAACAACAACGTATCCAGTGTTATCCCACAAGTGGGGTCTGAGGAGGGTAAAATGTATGCAGACCTTACCCCACCTTTGTGGGGTAGAGAGGTTATTTTTGATAGACCATTAAACACCAAAAGTGTTTATAAGTCAAAATCTTAAATTGATCACTCTTAACTTGGCTTTTTAGCTTATAAACACTTTTGATTTGACTAAAATCTTTCGTAATTCTGAAATGCTTTTTTCAAAAAGAATCCTACCTCCCTCTCCCTTCCTTTTCCTTGGTTCGTCCTTCTTCTTGTAATGACACTTTCAATTTTATAGCTTGTAAATATCTTTAAGGGCATTTTAGTCATTTTCACAAAAGTGATTTATCAAACACATCGACTGCAGATTATTAGTTTCAGCACTTCTAGAGCAAATGCATAACTTCTTTAAGAAAATGAGGTTTTAGCACTTGATGTTTAGCAAATAGTTCCAATTAGTTAAGCCAAACAAGCTCGATAAGTTTATGTAAAGATATGACACCTAGGTCTAACTCAACTCCAAAAGCTAGCTCATGAGGGGAGGATTGCCCAAGTCCATAACCAGCAGTCCATTCTCCAACCAATATGGGACTCTAACCCACTCTAACAGTTTACATTCAGTTTTGACTGCATATACAGAAGGTGATTTGAAACAAGAAGAGATCCCCAGACTTGTATTTCCGGTTCACAATGAAGACTAAAGGTTCACATTTCTTTACCAGGCAAAACTCTTCATATTATAGATAAAACACCAGTTCAACACAACACATGCGAAATAGCTATTAAATCCAGTAAAGTTGGACAGGTGTAACTACAAAGCATTTAAGTATAGACACCAGAAGTGTATAAAAGTTTAACAGTATCAATGCAATTTAACTGGTTGTATCAAGTTAAATGTGCAAAATACCTATTTTTTGTAAGTCAAGTTTTTCCTGATTATGTTAAAAAGCTTATAAACCATCAGTGTACACAGAACTTAAACTCAAATTATAAATGTGGATATATACTTACTCTTTTGAGCAAAGACCAACAGAGATGGCGCTTTAAATCTCTCCTCAAGTCTCTAGGAAGATTATTAATCAATGAATCTTCCTCAACTCCCCTTGTTTCTTGCCATTTGTACTGTTTGTGTCTTCTAATTCGCTCTCTCAAATTGTCAGGCAGCATGCGATGAGACATCCACTGTTCTGCATCCCATCTTCTCACTCTCATCTCTTCTACTCTAACTGTGATGGATTGCAAATGTTTCTGTTTCCATCAACCAACGCGAAATTACTCAAACTTCATACTAAAGAGTTCAACTTTAATACATTGATAGCGTGAAATTCTTTCACACTATCAGGTTACTTGAAAGGTGATGCAGGTAATTACCATAACAAATGGAATTAGTGATCCAGTAAATAAGACAAATAACCTTCTATATAACGTTAAATTGCACTTATAGTGTAAAAATTTCATTACACTGTCAGTGCATATAAGCTAAGTCCAATTCTGAAATGCCAAAGTGTTTATTTTAGAGATCCTAGTTTTATCTGGTCTGGCAAAGAGGAAAGAATTGAGCATTAACTTGATAATAAAAGTAGTTGAAGCTTTGTCAAAAATGAAAATGCATTAATTGGGTTTTTGGATAGTTTAAGCTTGAGAGGAAAATAGTGGAACTCGATGCCTATCAAGGTCATGCAATTCTAAAATTTTCACTCTAGACCTATGTAGCTCGGACTCTCCTAAATGTTGTCGTACCCAGTACCCGTGTCGGTTCCTCCAAAAGTGCACTACTTTTGGAGGATCCAACACGGACCTGTCGATATTTTGAAGAGTCCGAGCAACATAGCTCTAAATAGATTCACTTGTTCAAGATTGTATGATAAAAGGTATGTGTGCTAACCTGCATATTGCCAATAAGCAAGGAAAACAAGATTAGCCCAATAATTGAGATGAAGATGGCGAAGAGAATCTCTCCAACAAATGTGCTTGTCTTAAGGTTTTGGCCAAGTGAACTGAAACATGTAAGAAAGAAATTTTAGCTTTTAACAGTCCATACAGATAGTTATAGAATTGTGGAAGTTACCCAACATGTTGATTCTGTCAAATCATTAAAAAGGTTTATCTACTTGATAAAACTACACCTGATCTTACAAGAGAGATGAATACTAGAAGTTGATGGTAGAAATTTAATGTGCTAAAAATAAAGGCAGTTCTTGGCTATGTTGCTCAGACTCTTTAAATTGGATTCTTCAAAAGTAGTGCATTTTTGGAGAATCTGACACGGGTGTGACAACATTTTGAAGAGTCCAAGCAGCACAAGTTCTTGGACAGGAGAAACTTTGCATTGGAGAGAACACACAATAACTAAATAACATAGCACACTCCAAATGTTTTTCTTTTTTCTTACTACTTTTTCTCCTTGCCAATATATACTTAATGTCCTTTGCAGTGTCTTTCGACCATTCTTAATGCGATTTCAAGAAAGAAAAAAAACTTTTCTGGTCTCATGTTGGCACTGATGATTTAGATTAGGACTCCTTTAAGTTTCTAATCACAGAATTTTGAAACAATTTTGATCAAGAAGAGTGAAATTAGTAGATAATAGCATAATGCCCCAACATGTTACTACAAACAAGAGATGTTACCCAAACACAAGAAAAGAAAAGGTGAACAGACCTTAAGTTTCTTAGCCCCCACCAAAAGCAATACAAGAGTTTGGTCCAGAATTTTCTTTTTTCCACAACCCGAAAGTGAAGAGCATCAAGAAAGATCCCAAAATCAAAGTCATTTGGATCCTTTATATCTTCTTGTTGCAGGAGAGGGCAAGAAGTATTTAGTAACAAAGCATTTCCATTCCCTTTTCCTCCACAATATAAGTAGTCTGACGAACAGAAGGCAATCTTGTCACACGCGCTGCGCCAGCATGTATCTTGACGTTCTACTGAGATCAAATACCAAAGGCTCCAACTACCTGAGATAACAAATTTGTACCTATTAAAATCAATTTTTGAGATAACAGATTTGCACCTATTAAAATCATTTTTTGTTCAAGAATGACATCTTATTGTAACTCTCCATATCCAGTTCATCCTTCGGAACCAAATGACATCCCCGATCTGATGATTGAGACGGTGTTTTGTAAATACGTATTATCTTGAATATATTAAACATTTCCAAACTAAACACCCACAACTAACATGGTCCAAGGTTAGGCAGGCAAATCAGTCTCTTACTTAAAAGGAAGTCATGTAGGTCTTCTCGTTATGCCTGACTAGTTGTCGGCATTGATTATTGTGATAGAATTTTTAGAGTGAATTTAACTTATATATACTGACAGTATAAAGAAACTTTACACTATTAATGTAATTTAACCGGCTGTAGTAGATTGCCTGCAATATCAGGCTACTAACTCCGTTTAGTAAGGACAGTTACTTGTAATTATCTTTTATGTAATGTCGATTCATCTATTGGTTGAAAAGAAACTTACGTTACTGGCCAACATGTAGAGGGAAAGGTTGAAAACAGCTCCACCCCATGCACTTTCAGTAAATAAGCCTGCAGTCCTTGTTACTTCTTTGTACAACGGATAAATTCTAAAAATTCTTGGAATATATTGCACAAAAATGACAATCTTCAACATTTCTTTCGTCGCTAGAGCAATGGGGCCATTCGCCTTGGGAGTGATAATCAATATCACAATCTGCACAAAATAAGGTAATTAACTTGTTAATATCATACTCTCTTTAAGCTACTACAAAAAAAATGGAATTAGCTACGAACTTCTTTGCTAATTCTGATAGAAATCGGTCATGCCTTCATTACTTGATTAACAATATATACAGGATTACAAGCCATACTCTTGGCTGAAATTATGCTGAAATTGTGCTCTATCAAATCACAGAAATAAACACTAAATATACATTTTCTAAAAATAAACAGATTCTTACCTAATCTATTTTGCATATTCTAATACACCCTTTTAGTCGAAACGGGAGGTTTACGTATGTTGAAACTATCTCGAAAATCATCAAAGAGTTGCAACGAGAGTCCTTTAGTAAAAATATCGGCAATTTGATATCGTGAAGGGACATATAGGACTCGTACTTGACCACTAGCGACTTTCTCACGTACGAAGTGTATATCCACTTCAATGTGCTTAGTGCGTTGATGTTGAACTGGGTTGCCTGAAAGATAAACCGCATTAACATTGTCACAATAGACCCACATGGCTTTCGTAACTGGACAATGAAGTTCCAAAAGTAAGTTCCGAATCCAACAAGATTCAGAGACGACATTAGCCACCCCACGGTATTCGTCCTCAGCGCTAGATCGAGATAAGGTAGGCTGCCTTTTCGCAGACCAAGATATCAATTTATCTCCAAGATA
The DNA here is from genome assembly GCA_029783415.1 of Anisodus acutangulus. NCBI lineage: Eukaryota > Viridiplantae > Streptophyta > Magnoliopsida > Solanales > Solanaceae > Anisodus > Anisodus acutangulus. Next base: position 10,156,611 of record CM056504.1, read on the forward strand.
AACACAATAACCAGATGTTGATCATCTAGTGTCTGGACATCCACCCCAGTCTGCGTTAGTGTATGAGATGAGCTTACTAATCGAAGAAGGGTAAATATGAAGGCTGAATTCGAGAGTGCCCTGAACATAGTGAATGATTCGTTTCAATACGAACATGTGTTGGGTTCTTGGATCGAAATAAGCACACTTATTGAACTGCATAGGAAATATCTTGTCTTGTAAAAGTCAAATATTGTAAGGCGCCGACAAGACTACGATACTCAGTTGGATCATGATAGGGATTACCTGAAAAGGTATTGAGTTTTTCTTTTGTGTCCACCGGTGTAGGAGATGGTTTGCAGGAAGACATATCGGCCGCTCAATAATTTCTTCTGCATATTTCTTTTGTGAAAGAAATAGACCTCCTGAATGTCGGGTGACAGAGATACCCAAAAAATAGGTTAGTGGACCCAAATCTTTCATAGCAAATTCATAACCAAGCTTAGACATAATGGACTGTCGAAGAGCATATGAAGAAGCAGCAAAGATGATATCATCCACATAAAGAAGAATATATGCCATAGCTGTGCCCCGATGGTAAATGAATAAAGAATGATATGAAATGCTATGAGAGAAACCCAATGTAGCCACATAATCAGCAAAACGGTGGTACCAAGCATGAGGGGCTTGCTTAAGCCCATATAGAGATTTATTGAGCAAGCACACATAATCAGGGTATGTTGAGGATCAGGAAAACCCGGTGGTTGATACATATATAAAGTTTCATTTAGGTTTCCATGTAAGAAAGCATTTTTTACATCAAGCTGAGTAAGACACCAAGTTTTCGATAATGCAATGCTAAGTACCGTCCGAATAGTTGTTGGTTTGACCACCGGACTGAAAGTTTCACCGCAATCCACACCATGTTGTTGTCCTGCACCATTACCTACAAGGCGGGCTTTATGCCTCTCAAATGATCCGTCAGATTTCTTTTTGTCACGACCCAACCCGACGGGCCGCGACTAACCGCCCTAATGACGTCATTATACTAACCTGTCACACATAATCCAATTAACACTTAATGAGTTTGAAATCCGACAGCATAACGCCGCAATAGCAACATATGCCAGGGTAGGCAAGCCGACGAGGCTGCCTTTACCCAAGATTGTACCTGTCTCCTGAGGAGTCACAACTAGCCAATATAACATAACAAGAAAGCCGACAAGGCTGCCACCAGATAGTAACGTATATACGGGAACACCTCAAAGACGTAATACAATAACATGACCGACCAAAACAGAGTCATAACCCTTACATACGCATAACCCACCAGACTGCCTCTGCACTTCTATAAGTTAATAACGACATATGACTGACAGCCCCGCTGCGGTTCCCTAAATACGAACATAAGTCTAAAAGAGATTCTACCAAAATGACAAAGCTCCTCGGATCAAAGGAGCTTTCCAACTCGGGCCGAGCAGAACCTAGGCCTCGAGGTTCACCAAACTGAAAACATGTACCGCGGCATGAAACGCACTTCCGAGGAACGGGGTCAAGATTTAAATAACGTGATCCGAGTATGTAAAACACGGTCAGAAAAGAGACCATAATTAGCCAACAGAGACGTAAGATCAAGATAAAAATAAGGATTCAAATCCAACCGTGTCATAAACCATAAAAGTCACTGTCAGGCTCTTATAAAAATGAGAGTCAAGTCAAGAAAACACGTAAGGCATGTCCATAAACATATATATACCAGTAACGTGAACTCCGACCCACTAACGCGGGACTATGGAATCATATCATAACCCACTACGTCGACTCCTAGAAAATCATCTCTTATCTATGGATCCATCCACGTAACCCTACTCTGAGGAGGTCTCGTGAACAATGCAAGGTTGTGCACGAGTCGAATCTGCCCGACTCATGGAGGTGAAGTAGTAACACTTAGCACGAGTAGATATCGTGAGTAACCATATGCAAGTAAAAATTATCATCCGACTCTCAATAAAATCATTTTAATAATGTCATAATAAACTCTTTGCTGAAAAATCATAGGCACTTCTCATAACAATCCTCATTAGAATTAAATCAGATAAGAATTAAGTACGTCCTGCATTTCATTAAATCATGCCAAAAGAAAGTTAAGTAAGAGTTTCACATACCTCTTAGACGTAACTAATCAACTCTATATTAGAGTACGCTCGAAGTTAGAACTTCAACCTATAATAATGGTAATACGCTCACAATTCTATGATCGCTAACATACTTTATATCTAATAACGACTTCTTATTTTATAAAAATCTGGGCAAAGACTTCCCTGCTTATACATGTTTCCACAACTTCCAAACGAGACTAATAACATCAATAAACAAGCACCAATTAAGGGCACAACTAAGACAACAATAAAGGGAATTTACACACCCACTTCTCATGTAAATTTAGCCTCTTAATCCACCTTAAAAATAGTCCACAAAATAGCCCATGTTTCAACAACAACGAGGGTAGAATGTGAAGCCTTTCTATGCCTTTCCACACCCTTATTCCTTTAGGACTTACCTTAGCAATTACCACACTTAAACATGCATAATGGTGACTAAATTTCCAGAATTATAACACCACAAAACAGTCCCTAAAACAGTCCATATACATCACAACATGTCCAACAATTTCATGCAAGTTCTTGGCCACAACATGTCATAATTCCATAACTCTTATCTTAATTCCTATAATCCAATTCCTGGATTTTAATACTTCCATATAACTAATTCCAACTAAATCTCCATGTTTTCAATTCCTCATCATGCAATTAGTGATAATAATACAACAATAACCAATCTAATCCAACAACACCAAAATCATTCCAAATTGGCAACTAGCCCAAAATAGTCACATGCAATGCTTAAATTCCAATTCTTCCTTAACACAAATTCATTACCTTAATTCTAACAACATGCATTCCAATTATATCATAGAAAGAAGAATTTGTATAGCTCAAATTCACAAAACAGTCCGCACTCTTCTGCCACTGCTTTTCCGAAATCCCCACTGCTTTTGTAATTTTTCTCCTCCTTTTTGTTCACTTCTTCAACTCCAATTGACATGCAAGTGTTCTACAAATGTTAAGCCATCATCCCTACACGTTTTTTCTTCCAAAATGTCATCCCAAAATCACAATTCTTCTCAGTATTTTTCGCCAAACAAAGGTCGTTTTGCCAACAAGTTACTTACCATGATTTTTGGTGCTGTTTTGCTTCTAATTTTTGGTGAAGAATGTAGTCTAAGAAGAGAAGATAAAACCTTAATTTTGGTTATGGGTGGAGGGTGATTTTCTTGATTAGTGTAGAGGAGAGAATGAGAGGAGAGTTATTTTTTTTTGTTAAGTGTAGAAGAAGATGAAGAGGTAATGTAAGTTTATAAGGAAAAAATCTGATTTTTCCTTTACACTTTGGCCCCCAAGTTCTTCAATTAATAAATCTCAAACCCACTTCTTTTAATTCCAGAGAATTTCATAAGCCTCGTATCCTCAATGTCATAATTTTATAATACAATACTATTCCATAACGGGAATATACAATTATTGCTATAAGTATCCAACGTCACCCTTATTGTGACCAACATCTTTCCGGAATCACATCCTCTTGTATACTAATTTCCTGATTAGCATATATAAATATACTCTATATCCAAGATTCGAATCTTACCTCCTTAATTACGTTATCTAATTATAGTCTTAAAATTACGAGGTGTAACACTTTTTATGCCTGAAAATCCACAAACTTCGAATAATATTAGCATTAGACGGTCGTGGCACCAAGTCCCACGTCTTATTTTTAATAAGAGCATCATATTCATCTTTCATGTCCATTTTCCAATTATGATCGTTTAATGCATGAATGGGATTTGTGGGCAATGGAGAAATGGAATTTTTAGTAGTAGTGTGAAGATTACGAAGTCTTTTGGGCCTACAAATTCCATGTTAGGCTCTTGTGGTCATTTGAGGAGAATGGGGAGGATTTATATGTGGACTGACTTGGGTAGATTGTTGGGTGGGTGTCAAAATTTGTGGTGTGGGTTGATTTTCAGTGGGCTGAGATGAGGCAGTTGGCTGAGGCGAGGCAACACTGAATTATTGCCTATTGGGCCTTCGGGTGATTGGGCCAGTCTTGGTGGAGTAGAGGGGGCCCGAGAAGGAGAGTTAGGAATGAAAGTTTCCTGTTGCTGAGCCCTCATGAGATAGAGAATGGGTCGGTATTTGTTGGGCCTGTGTGGGGGTATTTTTTGGCCTTGTATGCTCCCCTAGAGGAGGATTTAGACTTTGAGATGTGGACGTATGTTGTGTATAGGAGGGAGTAAAAGATAGGCATGCATCCAGAAACTCATAAGTTGAGGAATTAGTAGCATGTAATTTGGAAAAAAGGAAAGGTATTCTCATAAAAAATTACATGCCTCGAAATAATTATTTTTCGAGTCAATAAATTATAACATTTATAACCTCTATGATTTGCTGGATATCCCAAAAAACACAAGGTGTTGATCTAGCTTGCAATTTATTTTGAGAAGTTGAGGGAATTAACGGATATCATAAACACCCAAAGACCCGAATATGAGTATAAGATGGATCTTTTTGATAGAGAATTTTTGTGGGTGTTTGATATACAAGGTTTTTGTTGGGAAGTATGTTGAGTAAATAGGTAGTCATTTGTAGTGCATGATGCCAAAACTAAGGATGGACATGAGTAAGAAGAGTTCGGGTGATATTATTTATCATTAAGATTTTTCTTTCGGCTTTTCCATTTTGGGAAGATGTATGAGGACAAGAAAATCGAAAGCCCATTCCATGTATTTCACAAAACTTTTGAAAGGGCTCATTATTGTAAAATTCCTTCCCATTGTCACATTGAAAACACTTAATCTCCATTTCAAATTGTGTTTTGATATAATTACGAAAAGATATGAAGATAGAATGTACTTGAGATTTATTAGCAATCGGAAAAGTCCATAGGAAATTCATGAAATCATCAAGAAATAATGCATAATAACGATGACCACCAGAACTAAGGACAGGTGACGTCCAAAGATCACTATGCACAATATCAAATGGCAAAGAGGTTAATGAAAACGAGTCATAAAATGGTTGTTTAACTTGTTCCCAAGGGGACAAGAATGACAAAAAAAATTATCCTGAAATTTATTACAAACAATAAAATTGTTCCTGCGAAGGGAACTTAAAACAAGAGCTCCTGGATGTCCTATACGATTATGCCATAATTCTGGAGATAAAGTTGCAAAGATAGAAGGTGTTGATAGTCCAAAATAAGGTTTTGTGGTTATTGGATATAGGTCACCCACGCTATCACACCCTATTAAATGCATCCCCATCTGAAAATCTTTCACAGAAAATCCGAAAGGATCAAATTCAACAGTAACATAGTTATCAATAGTAAGTTTCCTCACGGAAACAAGATTTTTAATTAATTGTGGGGCATGCAACACATTTTGTAAGGTTAAGGGAGGGTGGGGTTTGGGCAACAATGCATTTCCACAACCAATAATCGGAATTGTATGACCACTACCAACTATAATATTACGATTATTGCTCTTATTTAAATAAGACGTAAGATTACCTCCGTTTGCAGTCATATGTAGGGATGGCAACGGATCAGATCTGGACCGGATCCTACTAGATCTAGATCCAGATCCAGATCCATTTTTCATACCTGAGTTCAGATCCGTCAGGTCCATAAAAATCAGATCCAAATCCGGATCCATCAGATCCACCGGGTCCACGGATCGGATCTAGATCCACATGTAAAAAAAATTGCCTTGCTAAATTTTTTTTTTTGAACTGACAAACGATTTTTACTTAGCTAACAGTTTACTGTGTTTCAAATTTGAAATGTTCATATGAGATATTTTGTTCGTTGTCTCGTTTTGATTGTGATCTATTAATTGAAAATGTTGGACAATGACAATAGTTGTGGAAAATGCTGACTAGTATTTCCACAATGCAGAACTTGCATGTGCTTGAAATCTTCACAAATGAAGTGAATATAATTTTAACTACTTGTCTATGGAGATGTTAGTCATTCACTAATATAACATTGATTTTATTATCGAAATTACCTCTTTATTTTTTGGTTTTTGAGTTAACGCGGGGATAAATTAAACTTGTTTTGAGAATTAAACTTGCAATGATGTGCTTAGCAATTTTAAGAAAATACTTATAAAATTACATTCTAGGTTATGAATATATTTAATAAAAAAACGGATCCACGGGTCGGATCTGGACCGGATACGGATCTCAAATACAAGATCCAGATCCAAATCTGATCCGTCAGAAATGGATCCGGATCCGTCGGGTCCAAATTTTGAAGATCCATATCCTATAAAACGGATCTGGATCCATCGGATCCGGACCGGGTCCGGGATCCGTTGCCATCTCTAGTCATATGAGATGTAGCTCCGGTATTCATGTAACATTGATCATCCGGAGGAGCAATTGAGAGAGTATGCATGGCTTGTTGAATGTCGGTTGGTGCATATGTAGACTGGGTCGATTGGGCTGCTGCTACATGGGCCTGAGGTGGTCTGGGTCCCAATATTGACTGACGTGGGGCCCCATTTTGTTTCTGCCAGTGGGCTTGTGCGGTTGGATAAGGGAAATGCGGGCTGGCCCAATTTTGCCACGACCCATATGAATAAGCCCAGTTCGTGGGCTGAAATAAGGGTTGTTGGCCTGCTAAGATGTGTTGACCTACTCTTAAATTACTTGTAGCTAACAAATATTTTTTGAAAATCCATGGCTAATCCGTTACTGATTAGGAGTAGCAACGAATTTTGCTGTTTAGCTATGGAATATCGTTAATTCCTGTTTTTTTGTAGTTCAGACTTCAGAGAATGCTAAAAAACACAAGCTTTTGAGGACATGAACCTGTGGGAGTGGAAGGGCTGCTACAACGTCAACAATGAAATAAGATAACAAATATCGCTTGGCTATAACAGTGGAATCTTCAATCAACTCACCCCTTCCAAAAACTCGAGAAGACAGAGCAATAAAACCAGTACGAAATTGCAAGATAATGTGAAAGATATAGAAAAGATCAGTGATGGAACGCAGGACACAAGCAGTGATCTTTAACGTCTTGTCCAAATCGAGGCACTTATTTTCATTGTCAATGACAGGAATGTAGAAGAACACGAATCCAGTGACACCTCAATTACTCAAACTAAGACAAATACTTTGTTCCATTGCTGAAGAAATCGTCCCTGAGGATCAAGAACTTTCTTCTTTGATGCGACATATTGATCTTTTGTTGGCTTATCAGTTAGAGGATGCACACGTTTTGATTTTCTCCAGCTACTAATTCTTTCAGAACCGTTCTCAAGCCTTCTTCTGATGCTACTAATCAACGAGCTAAATGATGGTTTTCTGATATGAAATGGCCTATTTTCCGAAGAGTTTTGAATGCTGAAGGATGACTGTTCTGATTTCCAGTCCTCAAACCTAAGTAAAATATAAAAGCAACAAAAGGATTAACGCAAAATTGGGAAAAGCCATTGCGAAACATATATTGATCTACATCTAAAATTAGTTGGTTCATGTACCAATTATTACCAAAAAAGTCTGGTTAGTGTCATTTTGAACTCCATTCACCAGAAAATCACATTGTTTATACAGGGTCAATCTTTTTTTATTGTATATATAGGTATAGTAGATGATAAACCGCCTTGGTGAAAATTTTGAACTGACCTTACATATTTGTCCTGCTTGAGATTCATCATATTGATCTTGTCCTACTGGATGCTCAGAATGTAGCTTCTTTGCTCTAATAGAATGATTAATTTTCATGACTATATTATTGGCCCGACGTCTGCCCACATAATCCTCATTGGCCAGACGGGCGGCATATATGTGTTATAGCCGCCCGCCTGCAGTGAAAGCTCTTTAATTTTCTTCCAAGATCGTATAAGCTCTGATATCAATTTGAAGGAAGCTATTTTATTTATAAACTGAAAGGATCTCTACAATATCTCTTGTTCTCCACTTGTTTTCTCTTGTTATGAAAATAACTAGCAACATCCCTATTTATAATAGTACGAAACTTACTTTAACTCAAAATAGGAAAACCTATTCCTATGTTAATTCTAACTATAAATCATATTTAAACATGAATTAAAATACAAAATTCTAACCAACTTTGATTTTCTACAATTTTGAATTATTTTTTCCAACAGATATGGAGTCACATTATTAGGAAGCACTTTACCCCCAACGTGGGACTTTGCTATGCAAATTCGAATTTATCGGGCCCCAATACAGGTACCGAACACCAAATGAAAAAAAGATATTATTTCTTTTTTTCTTTTAGTAAGAGTTTGTTTGGAAGATCACCTTGTAATTAGATTTGGGTATATTTATACAATTTAGCTTGTTTTTCTGACCAAATAAATTACTTGGTGGGTAATTGAACGTAATTGAAAGGTGTAATTACGCTATCTAATTCTCAAAGGGATGCAACGAATAGTTCTTATACACGCGTATGTTTGTCATGCAATTATAGCATTTATTTACATGTTAATCTGGGAAAAAGTTATTTAAGTTTTTAGAATTTAGTCTTTCTTAAAATAAAAGAATATCAAATTATATAATACTATAATCATGTATGAAACTGAAAAATGTACTATAATACTGTTACGGCAAACAAGTAAGTTTATACTAACTATGTTGTGTAATACTTGGTAATGTAAATTACTACACTAATATTTACGCATCCTAGTAATTACGCAATTATTTCCAAACAAGCCTTAAGAAATTTCCTTGCATGCATGGTTGGGTCCCACGCATATGCCGTGAAAGCTCTATACGTACCAACTTTTCCCATCATTAGATGTACTTTTAGGGCTGTTTGGAAAATTCCAGTGTAATTGAAATTGAGTGTAATTGAATGTAATTATACAGTTTGATATGTTTTACAAACTAAGAAATTACATGGTCAGTATGTAATTGAGTATAATTGAAAAAGGGTAATTATACTCCTCAATTTTTAAGGGGGGCTGAGAATTGAGTGTAATTGAAGGTGTAGTTACAAGGTTACTTTTTAATTTCTTTTCTTTTTTCTATTTCCTTTTATTTTAAATTCTTTTATTTTTAATTTAGCATTATTATTTTAATTTATTTTTTAGTTTTACATTGTAAATTATTTTTATTTTAAAAGTATTTTTATTTTTTATTTTACATTTTAAATTATTTTTAGTTCTTAAAATACTTTCTTATATTATTATCTTTCATTTTCTTCTTCTCATTTCCCAACCTTTCCTTATTGTGATTCCATGTAATTGCTCGTATTTTTTTAAATTTTTTCTTATTTTCTTCATTTAGCATAAGTACGTTATTATTCTAGTTTTTGAAATTACACTTTTTAATATTAGAAAGAATGAGTCATTAACAAACTTGACATATAACAAGTGATGTTATTAAAATAAAATTCAATTGTTAAATGAGGTTATAGACTTATACATATTTTCACTTTTTTTGAATTACATTTACTAAATTATGTTGGAACTTATTTTATGTTATGTTGGAATTTGACATAAAAGTATCATGTTAAATTATTATTTTTTAATTTTAAATTTAGGTTATATTTGGGATTTCAGTTTATTTGTTGCAATACTATTCACTTGTTGTTTTACATTGCATATTATTCATTTTCCACTTACAATTGATTAGGGGTGAGCACGGGTACAGGGTACCCAGATACCCGACCGGAACCGACACTAACGGGTAGGTTCCGGGTAGATATATTATAATAACGGGTAGGGTCCGGGTAGTAAAATTAGGAACCGATCAATGTCAGTCCTGATTCAGGCAAATAGAGACAGTGAGGACACAACCGATACCCGGAACCTATAAAATATTAAATATTTTTATTTTTTTTTAAACATTTGGACCACTTTTAACTTTCTCCAAAATTATTTGTTGCACGCATGCACATTGATTTTCCCCACCCCAAAACTCTCTCAATAACAATGACGTTTTAGCTACACCACCGAGCTTCATCGTCGTCGTTGTTGAAGCTTTCTCTCAGTGTACTTTCATCGTTGTCGTCATTGAAGCTTCACCTTTGCCTCTTTCTCTCATTTGGTTGTGTTCACGTCATTCCTAAAATGCATATGGGTTCATATCTAACTCTTCAATTTCTTTTTAATATCATATGTTTCTGTTCTATTTCATGCGATACTCATCTTCAATTTGTATTACTTTTTTATTTGAAATGTAAATCTATTTTTAAAATTTGTGTATATTTTTGTAGTTGTGAAGATGAAATTTAGGGATTTACTAGTATAATAAAACTTTTCTTTTGTATCGAAGAGCTTATGAACACGAAAATAAGTTTAATTCGGATATTTTCAAATTTATTTTGAAATCAACACGCTCAATTAATTGAGTGTCAAATTTGACTTGCAATTTTAGGATTTGCAAGCAGAATTAGCTTTTCTACAATGAATAAGTTTTCTAAAACTTCTATAAGTGGTACTAAAAACTCCGAGATTGCAGGCTAAAAACTACTTGATGAAATTATTTTAGAACTCTTTTTATTCTCATAGGCTTAAAAATTGTTGCTTAATTTGTGTTTTTATTTAGTGCAGGGAACCTACAGGACCTCATGTCCGAGTAGGTTCAGTAATGATTGCTACGGGTAGGTTCCGGGTAGTAAATTTAGGAACCGATCTTTTACCGAGTAGGGTCCGGGTAGTTAAAAAATGTTAGGGTACCCGGACCCGCTCACCCCTACAATTGATAGATTATTTTTCTCTCAAGCATTTGAACAATGTTATGACATTATATGTACTAATATTAATCTTTTTGTCACAACATATATACATAGCATGATGTTCTTACAAATGTGTGCCTTTAATTTTTATAATTAATTAAATTAAAATATTATTAATTTGAAAATATACTATTACTTATACAATATTATTTATAAATATGTGACTTATAATTAATATATTTTTGAAACTAATATGTATATTAAATACCTAATTTAAGATCTCATTAATAAAGTCACATATTTATCAAATATTAATTTTTATTTTTAAATTAATCTAATTATGTAATTAAACATGTACAACCAAACATTATGCTTATAGTTATAATGTAATTATGTTATGACAAACAAACAGATCCTCTTAATTACTATGCTATGTAATTGTTAGGTTGTGTATAATGTTGTTACTATCCTTGTAATTACACCAATTTTAATTAACATGTGGCTTTCCAAATAGACGCTTATTTGATAAGTTTCTTTCACTGAAAAAGTAAAAAAAAAGAAGTACTATCATTGAACTTCCGTTGTCATAATTTTAATAGTTAATGAAATAGGAGTTGACTCTATATCTGTCAAATAACATAGACTAAAACTAAGTCGTCGGATTTGACCGATAATGTTTTACTCCTTACCAAAAGTCGTCTAAGATATTGTTAACAATTTGCTCCTCTCCTTCAATTTATATGACAATTTTATAAGGATCTAGTAGCTCAGTTGATTGGCTAATTAAACTTTCACCTTATTGGCAATTATTTGAATCCTCACATTATAATTTCCTCCCATGTTTTTCCTTCCTCTACCCTTATGTAATAAATAAAAAAAATTAAACAAAAAAATGACAACTTACATTGCAAAAATATAGCTCGAAAACACTTTTATATAATGTTATATATTTATATACAAAAGATAGGTACATTATGTATATAGGTGTATGAAAGTGTATAATGTGTATGTATATACACTAAAAAAATATAATTATACAATATTATACACGAAAATACACACTTATACACATTTATACAATATTGTATAAGTGGGAATAAACATTTATCTGGACTCGTTTTGAATAAGAATTGCACTTTTATACAAGGCAAATACATTATGTATATAGGTGTATAAAAATGTATAATAGTGTACAAAAGGTGTGTACACTACTCCCTCCGTCCCAAAAAGATTGTCTTACTTTCGTTATCAGTTTGTCCCAAAAAGATTGACACATTTCTATATTTAAAAATAATACTTTATGAGATGATTTACAACCACACAAATATTGAAGGCTTGTTTTGGACCACACATTTCAAAAGTCTTCCTTTATTTCTTAAACTTCGTGCAAAGCCAAACTAAGACAATCTCTTTGGAACGGAGAAAATATTATACACTATTGTATAATATTGTATACAATGAGAGAGAATAGCGGCGAGTTCGGAGAGAGTGACAACGTTGTAGACTGACTGGTCCAGCATAGGAGAAGGAAGATAAGGATTCTTGGCCATAAAACTCCATTACCGGCGATTGGGTGAGCTTTGGGTGTGTCTCACGCCCCACCAGGCTTCGTAGTTGTGTCTCACATGCTGGCGAATGAGATCGCGTGTTCTGTCATGCTCAACTCTTGCTTAATAAACCAGCGTCGCTCCTTAATTTCCGGCGTGATTCTGGTGTTCGTCTTGTAACACCTCATACAATTGGGCTAAGGTTTGCCCGTACAATAGGAATATAATGGAATCAATATGAGGAGTGTAGGAAGTGTTTTGAAATCTAATCAAGTTATAAGAATAGTCTTTGGGCAAAGTATAGTCGGAAGCTACTCTACGGGTGATGTTTTCAAGTGAGTTTGCATAGGGCCTCACTTCAAGAGAGTATTAGGAAAACTATATAAGGAATTTGGGAAAACATCCTCCATACAAGTTGTAGCTTTTTGAAATACCTTTCTAACGGTATATGGTAGAGGTCAAACGGACACCCGTACGAAAAGTTATGAATGATTTACCAAACATCGTTGGCTCAGTCAAAAACACGAATTTTCAGAAAGACACGAATTTTCAGAAAGACACGAATTTTTCAAGTTTTAAATATCTCTAACTCTTTGAGACTTCTCCCACTTCGTTCAAAAACCTTAATCAGTCGTTTTTCTCTCATCTTAACCTCCCACAACAAGCTAAATTCGCTCCTAACGACTCCTTAGTAATTCTAACATTAAATCGTGATTAGAAACATGATCCTCTAACTAAAATATAGGATTAACAACGAAATCCTTCGCAAGTAATTCAAGCTAGGATTTGGAGCGTTATTCGTCAGAAAATAACATAGTTCGTTGCTAGGAGCGATTACAGGTATGTGAGGCTAACTCTCTACATGGGGGAATATTATTAATAATCTCCACACCTCGTTCACCATAATCACTATAAATTACTTAAGAATCAGAAATTATGCCCTAGTTCATGAAAAGTTCAAAACTTCTACATTTTAAGAATATAACTTTGTAGTTGTTCATAATTATCACTTTGAGTATTGTGAACTCATTACATAATCAGTATAGACTCGTGTTTGATATCTTATGAGTTTCAGTTATGACAATTCAGTTACTATGAACCGTTAATGCTTCAAAATTCATAATCAGTTTATGAGTGCATGTCTCAGTCTAGTTCTATTCAGTATTTCCAGTATCATGTACTTTAGTATGATTCAGTATTTCAGCATCATGTATTACAGTATGATTCTCAGTTTCTTATTTTATATTCCTGAATGTTGAACACCTGTAATTGGGCCAAAGGCCGTAGTTTATGCTTTATGCATCTATTGGCGTAAGGCTGTAGTTATGTATACGTATACTTGGGTCCGATGCCGTATCTTGTGCACTTATATTGGGCCGGAGGCCGTAGCTTATTTATTCAGTTAAACATGTGGTTCTTCAGTCAGGATGTACTTATGTTCGGTTTCAGTTTCAGTCCCTATTATTTCATATGCCTGTTTATTCTTTCAGTTGCTTTACATACAGTACAATTTAAATGTACTAACGTCCTTTTTTCCTAGGGCCTGCACTTCACGGTGCAGGTAATGACTTTTAGGACGACGCATACGCTGGGATCTCTGGTGTCAGCTGAGTTGGTGAGCCCTAGTCTTTCGGGGCCTTATTATTTATTTTTCAGTCTTTATAGTTTATTACAGACAGTCATGTACGTCAGGAGCTTTATCTCGACAAATAGTTAGCATCTCAGTACTCTTCAGAGGCTTCATGGACTAGAGTAGTAGTTAGATAGAGTTTAACAGATTTTCATTTTTGTTGTGTTGACACTTTTATTATGTTCAGACTTATTCAAAATTTTCCGCACTTAATGATTATTCATTCAGACTTTTAGTACATCAGAATGTGTTAGTTTAATTCCTCTTTCAGTATGTTTTGATAGCCTTTTTACATAACATTCTCGGCTGCCTCCAGTCTGGTAGGTCGGTCGCCCTCTAGCCAGTGACTAGCCCAACTATGGAGCTAGGTGTACACCTCCACATCAAGACTCTCTTTCAAAAGTGAGACCGCTCTACCACTGAGCTACTAAGGAACAACGGACAACATGTTGGAAGTCGACTCTCATTCTTTGGACCAACCTATGACCGAAAAAAAGAGTTTGTCACTCTTTTTCACATACACAGAGAGAAAGGGTTATGATAGCAATCCTCTCCCCGATCGGAGAGCCTCAAAGACAAGGAGGTGGCGATCAACCATCCACTCTCAAGATCCATATTGATCAATAGATCTCCAAATCCTGCCAGTTCGCTAAGTAGACTCACTCTACTGAGGGGCAACTAAGTCTGGAACTTGTTTGAATAGTACTTGATTCATAAAGAATGATTCTTTTGAAGTTATACGAACTTTCAAAAAAAATGTCACAGGGAGCGTGTCATGAGATATGTCGCTATTGGGATTGAAGCAAGAGTGGAATGGAAGAAAGAAAGTTGTCCTTATCTTCTCCTCCAACCAGTACCTCCTCCCGACATGAAGGAATGCCCGATACATGTTGATTTAGCTAGCCAGTTGGTTCACTCGGTCACGTACAACCATACACCGAGTGTCGTGTTACATCCAGGCCATGGTTCGAGGCGTGACATGTCCCTCAGACCTTATTCCCAAATTTCAGATGTGTCTGCTCCAACTTGTCTGTTCGTTTTTTTTACTTCTGATGTTCCAGATCCAAATAAGGTTGGTCAAATCTGTTTAATTGGGTACTAGATTTTGTGGTACTAGATTATTTTTGGACCTTGTTAATTGGGGAAGGAGATCGATGGAGTTTCGGTACTAGATTAGTCGGGGAAGGATATCGAGAGAGAGAGAGAAAGAGCTAGAGAGGGGAGGTTGAGTCAGTTTTTGTAAGATTTAAAAAGATGAGTTAATTTTGATGGCATTGCTACCCTAATTAACATATATTGTAATTAAGTCAATATTCAATTCAATATGATGTGATCATTGCTACGATTAATATTATATTTCTTGGGGCTTTAAATTAAGGAGGACTTTTGACTCATGAAATAGAAAGAAAGAGATAAGTTCTACTCCCCCGTCAGTATTTACTTGTCATGTATACTTAAAATAGATGTTCACTTTTATTTGTCCAGTTTAAAAATTAATTTATCATTTCATATCTATTTTTCCCATATTATTAATTATTGAGTTGAAAACTTGAAGAAATTATTAGTGGGGGCATAATTTTTGAAGTGTGTTTGATTGATTTCAATCATTACCTAACTTAGTAATAATTAGAAGTAATATAGTAAAATTATCATAGAATTATTTCTTAAGGGGTGTGTCAAGTCAATACATTACAAATAAAAATGGACAAAGAGAGTACTTAAAGCTAAACACTATTCCAAAAAAAGCCCCATAATTTTAAAGTTTGCACAAACACCTATATATAAAACCCCACCTTTTATCCAAAAGGAAGGAAAACCCCCCCCCCCCCCCCCGTGTTTTAAAAGTTGTAAGGGAAAACTTTTTATCTTACATGAGGTGAAGCGTAAGCCTCGAGCGCAGGCCGTAAGTCTCATGGATATTTAATTTTCAATATTTTATAAGTTAAGAAAATTAACATAGTAATAATAAAAATAAAAATTACACTATATTATAGAAAATTATAAAATTAGTAAAATATATATATATATATATATATATATATATATATATATATATATATATATATATATTTGAGCTTGATGAAAAAGGTAAAAAAAATTGCAGATCTGTATCAATTTGAGCTTGATGAAAAAGGTAATTTTCTAGTAAAAGGGTGAGAATATGTAAGAATGAAAAGGGGAAAATTCAAAGAAATGGATTGGATGGTAGACAATTAAAGGAGGAAATGAAGTGTGAAGTGTGAAGTGTGAAGTGTGAACGGTGAAGGCTTGCTCATTAGTCTCCTTGCCCTGTACAAATGTAATTGATAGAGTCTACGCATATTGCAGTAGTTGATTATCAAGGCCTTCGTGCATTCGAGATTGGAATTCTTCTTACTTACTCCTATTTATTTATTTTTGGGAAGAAACTCAAATATGCTGTCGAACAATTTGAAATGACTTAAGTATATCACTTGTTAATAGTTTAATTTATTTATGCTATTTTTGTGATTGAAATGACTCATACATATCACTTACTGTTAACTGCTCAAATAGTTGGTTTTAAAATAACATATTTTACATGTGGCTTCAATTAGAGGTCCACATAAACCAGCCCAAATTAAATTAAAATCAATCCCAAATAAAATTTAAGCCCGACCGAGACCTGACCCACCAAAACTCTTTTAACCCAAATTCCTATTTTTATTTTTCTCATCCACATTATACGATCAAAACAAAACACCCTAACAAAAAAAAATGGCTATAGTATCAAAGTTTTAGAAGAAAAAAGAAACAAGATGAACAAGCAAATGTCCAAGATTATTACAAAATTATGAACTTTCGAACTGGAGCATTTCTATGTGACCTTATTATTGTTGGAAATTTGCCTTTGGCGGGAGTTGCGACCGACCAACTTTAACGGCTTAAACACTAGTGTTACGTATGTTGGAGAATTCGGTTCTTCACACATGCATGATCTACTAAGTACGTAGATAACCGTAGGGCCAAGAATCGTCAAATTTCATTGAGAAATGAAAGAGATATTGGTCCACAAAGTGAGGTATTTGAAGCATGGAAAGTGTGGTGTTGTGTTCAATTCTCCCTCATCGGTAGAGGAAGAAAGAATTGTTGTGTATATAAGACTCGAAATTGGTTTGGGGTTTGGGACCCCAAGGGGTATCCCATGTGTTTAAAGGAGGGAGGACCTAGATGTGCTTCGGTTCGAGGAAAGACCACACGCCGCGCCGCCGCCGCTCGCCCGTCCATCCGGTTCATGGGTGTGGGTGGGTGGGCCTTCGATATTATCTTTTTGGGCGAGAACTTTTCCGAAATGCAGTTTGATCGAAGCTTGGATGTACGATTTGGACCGTAATTCTTTCAGGATGTGCAGTTTGGTCCCTGAAGTTTCGAGAAATTGAATTTGGCGAACGTCCCAAAGACTAATTCACCATTTATTTTGGTGAATTACACCTCCTATAATGGCATCCGTTGGTATTTCTCTCCTTTAATTTGGTGGCTTTACTACCTCCATAATGGTCATTATTTGGCCAATAATGGTTGTTATGGAAGCGATCAAACAAATTCCCTTCCTCACCTATATAAACACCCCTTACACCATTGTTGAGACACACTTGATATACACGAAAATATACAACCAGAAAATTAGTTCTTCCTATAACTTTCTAGCATCATTTCATTATTCAATATTCTTCACGGTAGCTCTTGAGTTTCCTTTGCTCAATTGTTCCATTGTTGTTTTATCTTGGGAGACGAATTGTCCGGGACGTATAAAGGATACATACGGGGCAATATTGTCTTAAGGACAGAGTGCCACACTCGACTCAAAGAAAATCAAAGCGCTTTGGTCTTCTTGTTCAACAAATATTGTAATTTCAGTTTTGTTGTTATATTGTAATTTTCAGTTTTCTAGTTGAATTGTAATTTCAATTCTTACATAAGCAGTTACTTGTAATTTTCGTTTCTTGCAAATCCTTGTAACCCAACAACTTAAGACAATATCTTGCTTACGGTAACTGCAATAACATGGCTGAAAATATGACCGATGTTGCTGCTACTGCTGCTGCCTCTCGAGGCAACGTTGCTGCCTTCCCCGCCACTGCCGCTACTGGCCAAGACAGTAACTCCGCCGCCTTCACTGCTGCTGCTGCGGCTCCTGTTCAAGGCAGTAACACTGCTGCCTTCCCGACTGTTGGAGCTCCACCCTCTTCTTCACACCACCATGATCGCCCTGAAAAGTTCATGGGATCAGAATTTAAAAGATGGCAGCAAAAGATGCTGTTCTACTTAACAGTTATGGGCATGGCCCGGTTCCTTACGGAAGATCCTCCACAAGCTGGAGATGAAATGGACTCTTCGCCCGCTCAAACGGGTGAAGGGGGCCTTGGTATCCATGTCGTTAACGGCATGAAGATGGTTCGTGATGCGTGGAATCATAGCGATTTCATGTGCAAGAACTATATCTTCGAATCGCTTGGCGGACTTCTCTACACGGTCTATTATACCGTTGGCACTGCCAAAGAGCTGTGGGAAAAACTGCAAAAGAAGTACAACGCACAAGATGTGGGTACTAAGAAGTTCATCGTTGGGAAATTTCTAAAATTCCAAATGGTGGACAGCAAGACAGTGATGTCCCAAGTCCAGGAATTCCAAATGATTTTACATCACCTGGATTTGGAAGGAGTGAAGCCAAACGAGTAGTTTTTGGTTGCATCACTGATTGAAAAGTTACCCCCTTCATGGAATGAGTTTATGAGTTACTTGAAACTCAAGACAAAGGAGATGACCTTTGAAGAGCTTGTTATCAAACTGCAAATCCAGGAAGATAATAAGAAGACATTGCCAAAGGGTAGACAACATATTGAGGCAAAGGCAAATCTGGCTGAGGCCAAAGGAAAAACAAGCAACAAACGGAAGTTCCACAAAGACGGCAAAGCCCCCGTAGCGGAGACGTTCAGAGGTAACTGTCATCACTGTGGGAAACCTGGTCATAGGATCAAGGAATGCCGCAAGCTCAAGACTGAGCAACAACAGAAAGCCAAGTCGAAAGGCAAGGCTCAAGCTAACGTCATCAAGGACACGCTCCTGGATGACATGATTGAGGATCTCTCGGCCGTGGTGCTAGAAGCCAACTTGGTTGAGAATCCGATGCAGTGGTGGGTGGACACAGGTGCAACAAGACACATCTGTTCCAACAAAGATGCCTTCTCCACATACACTCCGGTCACCGACAAGAAGCTGTTCATGGGCAACAACGCTTCCTCGGACGTGCTAGGGGTTGGAAAGGTGGTCCTGAAGATGACTTCCGGCAAGGAACTCACTCTGAAGGAAGTGATGCACGTCCCAGAAATTAGAAGAAATTTAGTTTCTGGACCTTTATTGGTTAATGCTGGTTTTAGGCTAGTGTTTGAATCCAATAAGTTTGTACTCACTAAAAATGGCACATTTGTAGGGAGAGGCTTCGTCTGTGAAGGCCTCTTCAAAGTGAATGCCATGTCTGTATTGCGTCAAGGAAATAAAGTTGAACCTTCTTCTTATTTGCTTGAGTCTTCTAATTTATGGCATCATAGATTAGGACACGTTAACTACAAGTCTATTCAAAGGCTGGTAAAGATGGAGTTGTTGCCGTCTATCGACGTAAACCCTCAACATAAGTGTGAGGTGTGCGTAGAGGCAAAACTTACTAAGCTTCCTTTTCGATCCGTCGAAAGGAATACCGTTTCTCTAGAACTTATTCACACAGATATATGTGATTTGAAGTTTTCACAAACTAGAGGGGGGAACAAGTACTTTGTGACATTTATAGATGATAGCACAATGTATTGTTACCTTTACTTGTTGAAAAGTAAGGATGAAGCCTTTGAAGTGTTTCGACGTTACAAAGCAGAAGTTGAGAATCAACTTAGCCTACGGATTAAATCCATTCGTAGCGATAGAGGGGGAGAATATGTAGTGCCTTTTGAGGAATACTGTGCCCAAGAAGGCATTATTCATCAAACGACGGCTCCATACTCACCTCAATCAAATGGTGTGGCAGAACGTAAGAACCGCACATTAAAGGAAATGATGAATGCCTTGCTTATCAATTCCGGTCTTCCACAAAACATGTGGGGAGAAGCCGTCCTTACCGCTAATACGATTCTTAACAGAGTCCCACATAAGGGTAAGGACAAAACTCCATATGAATCATGGAAGGGAAAGAAACCCACCTACAAATATTTTAAGGTGTGGGGTTGTCCGCAAAGGTTGAAGTACCCAAGCCAAAGCAGTCAAGATTGGGCCTAAGATCGTAGATTGCATATTCATCGGATATGCAAATAACAGTAGTGCTTATCGCTTCTTAGTGCATAAGTCAGATATTCCAGATATCCACCAGGGTACAATAATGGAATCAAGGAATGCTCTATTCTTTGAAAGTACCTTTCCTAGAAAGGAGAAACACATAACCTCTCGCAAACGAAGTTATGCACAAAGCTCTCAAGAACCGGAGTCCTCGATCGCCGGATCTGAATGGTTCAGATCTAGCGAATCTCGAGGTGGTTGAACATCCGGAATCTAGTGTTCCATATTCTCAGAACTTGGGGACTCCAGAGATGGATGTAAGGCGAAGTAAAAGGGCCAGGAAGGATAAATCCTTTGGTCCTGACTTTGTAGCTTATATGGTTAATGATGAACCTAGGACAATTGCTCAGGCGTTGTCAACTCCAGAAGCACCGCTCTGGAAAGAAGCTATTGAGAGTGAAATAGGCTCCATTCTGCATAACCGTACGTGGGAGTTGGTTGATCTTCCTCCGGGAAATAAACCGTTGGGGTATAAGTGGATACTCAAACGGAAATACAAAGCAGATGGGTCTATAGACAAGTACAAAGCCAGGTTGGTAGTCAAGGGCTATCGGCAAACAGAAGACTTTGACTACTTTGATACCTACTCCCCGGTATCACGGATGACATCCATACGGGTATTCATTGCGATCGCAGCTTTGCGTGACCTTGAGATATACCAAATGGACGTCAAGACAACCTTCCTAAACGGTGATTTGGAAGAAGAAATTTATATGGACCAACCCGAGGGGTATGTGGTTCAAGGGCAAAAGAAGAAAGTCTGTAGACTTGTCAAATCTCTGTAAGGGCTGAAACAAGCCCCGAAACAATGGCACGAAAAATTTGATAGTACTCTACTATCGAAAGGGTTCGCCATTAATGAGTGTGATAAATGTGTTTACACGAAAGGTAACTCTGACTCATTTGTTATGATATGCCTGTATGTAGACGACATGTTAATCACGAGAAGCGATCTAGGGTAATCCTAGAGACTAAGAACATGTTGAAACAATGCTTCGACATGAAGGATATGGGTATCGCAGATGCCATCTTAGGGATTAAAATCTCTAAGACGCCTGACGGGTGGTCTTATCTCAGTCTCACTACATCGAGGATGTTTTGAGAAAGTTTGAGATGTTAGGCAGTTCACCGATAAAGTCACCAATGGATACAAATCAAAAGCTTGATAAAAATCTTGGTGCACTGTATACCAGGAAGCGATATACACAGGTGATCGGTAGTTTGATGTATATAACAAACTGCATCTGACCCGATATTGCTTACGCATCAATAAGTTGGCTAGGTTCACCCGTGTCTGAGTGATAATCACCTGGAAGGCGTTGAATCGGGTATTACAATACGAAATACACGTTAAATTACGGGTCGCACTATTCGAGATATCCAAATTGTACTAGAAAGTACAGTGATGCAAACTGGATATCTGATATAGAGAACACCAAGTCCACTAGTGGGTATATATTTACAATTGGTGGTGGGGCTGTGTCTTGGAAATCCTCTAAGCAAACTTGCATCGCCCGATCCACAATGGAATCGGAGTTTATTGCTTTAGACAAAGCAGAAGAAGAAGCTGAGTGGCTTCATGACTTCTTAGAGGATGTTCCGTGTTGGAACAAACCCGTACATTCAGTAATGATCCACTGCGACAGTCATTCGGCTCTAGAAAGGGCACGAAATACTATGTACAATGGCAAGTCTAGTCATATTCGACGGAGGCATAAGACCGTTAGGCAACTGATCACCACGGGTATAATATCCATTGATTACATCAAGTCAAAGGATAATATAGCAGACCCATTGACAAAGGGCCTACTCAAGAATCAGATGGCTTGCCTGTCTAGGGGAATGGGCTTAAAACCAAAAATATAAGGACCAATACAGTGGTAACCCAACCTTACGAACTGGAGATCCCAGTAATTTGGTTCAATGGGAAAACGAAGTTGTAAAGGTTCAGTTGACCGCTTCAGTGGAAGTATGAGCACTTCGGATAGTGATTTCTGAAAAGAAACACCAAATCCAAAGTCGTTCCCGCGATAGACGTTAAGTGTTATCTGCAGTATGGGTAAAGGTTAAGTTTTCAAAACCTGTAATGATCCTCAACAGTTGAGGTTAGGTTCTTGGGAAACTTTTAATGGTTCCTAACACTTGTGAAGTAGGGTATAACAAGATACCTTGTAGGAGACCACCTATTTAAGTGTGAGGACGGGCCGCCTCAAAATGAATGCACTTAAGAATCCAAGACGTTGTCCATGGCCAAAATAGACAAAACATTACGAAGAAGAGAGTAAGGGAATTTGTTGTGTTGGTACCATTGACTTGGCTTACACTAAACACTGACGGTTCAAGACATCACGTTCACCGCGCATTAAGTAAGTCCGATGGTATTCAACTACGGAAGGTTCAAAGCTGATGCTACCTCTCCTTATGCAACATCGGTCCGCTGAAATATTGCTGGAAATGAAAAAGGCACCATGTGAGTGCGCCAAAATCTCTTTCAAGAGGGGATTGTTGGAAATTTGCATTTGGCGGGAGTTGCGACCGACCAAATTTAACGGCTTAAACACTAGTGTTACGTATGTTGGAAAATTCGATTCTTCACACATGCATGATCTACTAAGTACGTAAATAATCGTAGGGCCAAGAATCGTCAAATTTCATTGAGAAATGAAAGAGATATTGGTCCACGAAGTGAGGTGTTTGAAGCATGAAAAGTGTGGTGTTGTGTTCAATTCTCCCTCATCGGTAGAGGAAGAAAGAATTGTTGTGTATATAAGACTCAAAATTGGTTTGGGGTTTGGGACCCCAAGGGGTATCCCATGTGTTTAAAGTAGGGCTGGCGGTGGACAGCCACCCCGACTGAGCGCTCCCGAGCCCGCTCCGATCCCGCCTTGACCCCTCGCCTAAAAAAAAATTACTAAGTGGACTTTAATCCCTGGATCGATTTATGTCTCGCCCCGCGAGACCCTCACCCCGCCTCAGTTCATGCGAGACCTGAGCCAGCCCCACTTCCGAGCCCGCTTCTTTAGTAAAAATGGCTTGCACCAACGACCATAATCTAAGGTCGGCTGGGTCAATCCATATATCTAAATGGCCGTTGGGCCAACGACCATTTTAGCCCCCTCCCCAAACCCCCTACCCCTTAATATTTATTTTTAACCCATAAGTTATTATATTTACACTTTAACCCAATTTTCAACTATAAATAACTCATTTTCTCGTCATCTTTCTCACAAATCTTCCTACAATCTCTCTAATTTCTCAATATATCTCTCTACAAGTCTACATTGTTTGCTAAATATTCAATTTTATTTATTCATTTGGAAATTGGTAGTGAAGTTGGCAACTAGCTTGAGGATCTTCCATCATGCAAAGTTTCAATTTTCAACCTCTCGACACATATCGCCGATGTTACGCTTGGGTACATTCGTTCCTTCATTAAATTATTATTGTCTGTTTATTTAGTTTAGAACTTTAGATCACTTAATTTTATTGTCTTTAATTATTTATTTATTTATTTATTTATTTATTTATTATCATAATTAAAATGGAAGGATTAAAAGGTATGTTTAAGGGTAAGGGTAAGGGTGCTTCTTCTAGTAGGGGCAACCAGGGGCTGTAAGGGTACTTCTTCTAGCCATCTTATTCCTACACATTGGATGATTTTGTTGATACTCAACATTTTCCTACAATACCATTAGATTTAGACCCAGAGCTATTTTCGGAACTCAAGAAGACTTTAATTTAGGCGATGATCTAGATGATATACCCACTAATGCTGATGACAACACACCCACTAGTGCATCTTTCAACCCAAATACCTCCTATTCCCCTAGTATGGAGAGGGTCCAAAGAAACGCACCATTAAAATGGATGCATGGACATTTTTTGATAGTGGACGTAGAGAATCAAGTAGCCATATGTAAAATTTGTAAAATGTTTTAAAATTTAAAACTGGAAAAGGTCGCGGTGACGGGGTTTAATTAGACACGTTAGTAAGTGCTCATCCAAACTAGGTATGCCCAATACCGGAAGCTTCAAAACCGCAGAACGCTCAGCCTCCATCTGGGACAAGGTTCACATATCGACATCTTGTCCCACCAAGTACAAGGTCAAATTAACCCTATGACTTTGGAATTGTAGCTCTAAATACAATAAACATAGAGATATGGAAGCAATATCAAAATTAGTTGTTGTGGAGGGTTTGTTTTTCATTTTCATTTCCTTCATCTCCGGTTTTATTCATTACATTAGAGATATATATAATCCTCGCTTTTAACGGTTTTCTCAGATCAACTGTTAAGAGATGTATTTAAATTAGCGTATGAATATCAACAAATATTTACGTTTTTCATTATATCATTTTAATGGCAAAGTATCCATCACGCCTGATATAGGTCGTAGTACTAACAACATGATTATTTAATCAGAACTTGTCATTGGATAGATTATAAATGGTCTATGCAAAACGTATTTTAGCGATAAATATATAGATAAGGCACACTGGTACTTTTATTGCGTAAAAATATTTATCAAGTGTGCACATTATTAGAATTACCGATAAAATTATGACTATTACATTAGATAACGCTTCTAATAACAATTACGCAATTACAATTTTAAAAATAGTTTAACTCAGTCTTTCCACCATTTTCTATATAAAATGTGCGTGTCATATATATAACTTAATTGTAAAGGATGGTCTATCACTTTTTGAAGACATTCTAGTAAAATACAATTTGCTATAAACTTTATTTTTAAAAGTAATAAAGTACAACGTGAAAAGAATATAAAAAATTTGTCATGATTGTGGACTACCTTTTAGAAAAATTTCCACAAGAAGTATCCATTAGGTGGAATTTTTATACGAGCAACTACTTGTTGCTTATGACTATAAATTACCTATAACTTTATTTTTAACTCTCATAATAAAAAGCCAAATGATATGATTTTAGATAGTGATCGGGAAAAATTTCTAACTTATTGTATTTTTAGAGAAATTTTTTCAAGCAACAAAAGAATTTTCCAAGATATATTATCCTACTATTTCAACTATGTTATTTTATATAACTCTAATATTTTTATTACTTAGTGAATATATAGAAAAAAAATTTATAAGGCAATGACTATTAAAAATGTTTCTCAAAATAAAAAAATATTTTATTCCTATTCCCTCATTTATATTATTGGTTACGTATTAAATCCTACTATTAAAATAGACAGATACTAAATCACTAATTGAAACTATTTACGATTGTAAGTACCACCTCCAAGTCCCAAAATCTAAATCACCCACCACCTATTGAACAAACTAAAGAAGAAGTATTGTCTAGCGAGAACACCAATGCAAAAATATATATAGATTTTATCAACAAGAAAATGCTAGTAACTTACCACCTTCATACCATCTTCTTCATCTTCAATACAACCTCACAAAAAGACATGCTGCTTTCTGCCAGTATTGAAAGCCCCGTAAATAGAATGCGGTACTGCTACTAACCAAATTAGCGAAGTTGGATATTTTTGTTTTACTGTGGTTTCTGCATGTATCAGAAGTTATCAATGAAGATGGACATGAAGACTTGTCAAATACCGAGGGGAATGAGAAGACCTTTTCCGACACTTTCATTGATGGCTCGAGATGTTTTGAACATTCAAGCGTCGCCAAGCTGCCTGCAAGCTTTTTCAGCAGACGGATATCACAGAGACCATGCAGACACTCATTAGCTCAAGACACTTGGAAATTGCGTATTATTGAGAGATTGGATACGAGCGAGCGGTTTCTGAGATCAAGAAGATGATGAAAACTACAAATCGAAATCTTAATCAAGGTAGTGGGGGCGACGGATCAATTTGACCAACAAATACCAATTCCAAATCAAGAACCACATGAAATCATCACAATTAGAACAGTTTTTTGAGAATGTAATTTTTTAATTGTAATTTTATTATGTAATTTGTAACTTTTGGACAACACCACAAAATTGCAATTTAGATTTTAGACAATTGTATTTGTATTACAAAAAATCATATGTCTATTAAATAATATAAGAGGCACAAAACAAATTTGGATGTTTTATTACACTATCTTATTTTGTTTATTGAGTTTTTTATACATATGTTAATTAAAAAGAAGTAAAAACCCACAGATCCCGCCTTCGAGCCCGACCACTTCGACTGAAAGCTCGACGGATCGGGATCGGACTGACTTGCTCATCCCCGCCAGACGACCCCCAGCCAGAGCCCGGGCTGCATCTCGACCCGCCTCTTCTCCCATTCCGCCCGACTCCCGCCTTCTTCCGTCTCCGCCGACCCCGACCGCCAGGACCTTCGAGAGGCTTGACCGCCAATTCCAGTTTAAAGGAGTGAGGACTCCAGGTTTTGCCTCGAGAAAGACTACACGCTGCTGCCCAGCCGCCCGCTTACCGTCTCCGGTCCGGGTTCCGGTTCCAGCTTTGGTTCGGGATGGCAGTTTGGACAAGAATTCTTTCAGATGTACAGTTTGGTCCTGAAGTTTCAAGATATCTGCTTTGGTCCTGAAGTTTCCGTAAATTGAATTTTGGCGAACTAATGTAAACGTCCAGCACTCAATTCAGCCATTTATTTTGGCTGAATTACACCTCCTATAATGGCATTCGTTGGTATTTCTCTCCTTTAATTTGGTGGCTTTACTACCTCCATAATGGTCATTATTTGGCCAATAATGGTTGTTATGGAGGCGATCAACGATCCCTTCCTCACCTATATAAACACCCCTTACACCATTGTTGAGACACACTTGATATACACGAAAATATACAACCAGAAAATTAGTTCTTCCTATAACTTTCTAGCATCATTTCATTATTCAATATTCTTCACGGTAGCTCTTGAGTTTCCTTTGCTCAATTGTTCCATTGTTGTTTTATCTTGGGAGACGAATTGTCCGGGATGTATAAAGGATACATACGGGGCAATATTGTCTTAAGGACAGAGTGCCACACTCGACTCAGCAAAAATCAAAGCAGTTTTCGGTCTTCTTGTTCAACAAATATTGTAATTTCAGTTTTGTTGTTATATTGTAATTTTCAGTTTTCTAGTTGAATTGTAATTTCAATTCTTACATAAGCAGTTACTTGTAATTTTCGTTTCTTGCAAATCCTTGTAACCCAACAATTATAACATAGCTAGAATCAAGTATGTGACCTTAATCTGTGCTGTGGCTTAACCAATCATATTAGGATATCATCACTAAAGTTCCAAGATATCATAGAGATGAAGCACATTTCTTGAAAATGATATTCTTCTCAAAACAGGAGAGAAGTAACCAATGGCCATGGCCAGCCTTGTTTCACCATAGATTTTTGTTCCAATATTTGAGTTCTGTAAAGGGCAAAATTTCTACCATCGCTCGAGCATTAATGTTGTAATTTACAAAATAAATAAACTCATCAGATAAACTTAGGAGTTTTTGTTTTGATCGTATAATGTGGATCAGGAAAATAAAAGAAAGGGATTTGGGTTAAAAAGGTTTTGGGTGGGTCAGCTCTGGGTCGGGTTTTAATTTCATTTAGGATTGATTTTAATTTAATTTATGCTGGTTTAAGTTGATGAAGTGGACCTCTAATTGGAAGCCACGTGTAAAATCTGGTATTTAAAAACCAGTCATTTGAGTTGTTAATGATAAGTGGCATAGATGAGTCATTTCGGTCACGGCAATGTCATAAATGAGACAAACTATTAACGAGTGACATAAATAAGTCATTTCGGTGACATATTTGAACTTTTTCTCTTATTTTTCGAAAAGGGTCAAATATGACCTTAATGACTCAAAAATGTCCTCTTTCTACCTATTAGATTAAATTTGCCTCCTTCTACCTATGGGATTAAAACTGCCCCTAACGCTATTTTCAGGTTTAAAATCCCCCCCCTCCCCAATTAACGGTATAATTATATGTCATTTAATTAAATTTTAATTAACTATGTGGCCTCTATTTATTAGTTCACATAAAATTTTGACCCAATCTATCGTTGATCCAACTCATCTATCGTTGATCCAACTCAACAGAAAACTCATTTTAAACTATGCAGCTACGCGATAAAAAATTCCACTTCCCGTTTCAACAAATTCCTATACCAACTTGTCGATCTTTAATATGCTTACAAGATTATCTTGTAACACCCAGCAAAGAGAGCCGTTGAAAATTGTATTTGGGTTAGCCATGTGGGTCAACTTAGATCCATATACAAATAAATTAGTATATATATATTTTTTATATATATAATAATAAATAAATAGAAAAGAGAGTAAAGACATATTTGTTGGAAACTGTATGAAGAATTGTGTCTGTTCAGAAAAGATAAAAGAAGTCCCAATGTTACAAACTTCTCACTTCTCTAAAGCTACTTCTGTTAACACAGAACAAATTCTCACTCTCCGTAAAACTCTCTTCTTCTTGAGACAAAGAACTTCGGTGGAAGATTCTTACGAAGAATAAGGTGTGTATAGGGCAAAAGTCATATAAGACAACTGTATAAATTATAATATGACACATGGAGTACGGTGCAGAATCAGGACCACGTCAGTCTAAGGCACTATCGACTAGGTATGCGTGGTACCGGGAGCGACACAAGCATGGTTAGTACTGGTAATATAGAAGGCTAAGAGCCGTTTGAGTTTTAACAGGTGGTCATTACCAAACCGGTCATACGTCTTCCGATGAAGCTTTAATGACATTTATTGAGATATTGATTATCCAATTATTACAACTTATTCTCATGTATTAATGAGGGCATATTTTGTGGGTTGTGTACCCGTGTAGCTCATGTATAAACAGGGCACATTGTTCCATTGTATATCATAACATTCTAGTTATTACAAGATACTTGCTTATATTCTCTCGATTTATGTGCTTACATACAAGTTAGCATAGCTTTGCCCAGAAGTTGTCACAAGGCTCTGGCTAATTATTACTTTACTTTGTCTTATTATTACTCGTTTTCAGTATAATTCATCTAGAATTCCTATCTAACGTGTCACTTAAGATCCACATGTCCTTGACCACGTATACAAATTCAACTGTACCATTTTACGGGTAAATAATTTGGCGCCCACCGTCCGGCCTAGACAATTGTGGTGTCACAAGTGACCCGTCTACTAATCTAATTTTTTCTTTAAGTATTATTCTTTGTTTAGATTAGATAAATGACAGGAATAGAAGAAAGTAGTCGCAGCGTTGGGGACAACACAATCTTAGGACAGATGGCTTTCCTATAGTAACCATGAGAACTAAAGACCCGATGTTTACATACGAAGTTACATTCGGAGACGGACAAACTCATCATGAGGATGTTCCCACTGACGAAACACCTGAAGAAGCTATACATAATTTTCAGGCGCAGAACACCGCGATGCGTGAGGAGTTGGAACGTCTAAACCGGTTTCAAGAGGGGTTCATGTCCAAAAATGTCGGAAGTACTCCGATAGGAGAACCGGTGCCTCCGCCAAATGCAAATGGAGAAATCGGTAATGATCAAGGAAGATCAAGAAATAATGGCTCAGAGAGTTAAGTTGCACCTGAAAAATTGTTTCAGGAAAAGGTCTTGAAATTCATGAAGGACATGACGAGCAAAGTTGATACCAATGCAGAGAAGGCGGAGAAAACTTCCCAAGAGTTTCGACGTCAGTTCAACCAAATACCGAGGGCTCCTCTTGTGGTTGACTGACTAGACATAAAGAAATATATTCAATTGGAGTATAGGCCAGAGGCTGCGCCCGAACTAACCCCAAAAGGTTTAAAATGCCTTTTGTTGCTAAATATGATGGGACTACTGATCCCCAAGAGCATATCATGGTCTATACTACGACCGTAAAAGGAAATGATCTAAGAGAACATGAAATAGAATCAATTCTGATCAAAAAGTTCATTGAAACACTTGTTAAGGAAACTTTGACATGGTATTCACAACTCCCTGAACATTCAATCGGTTCATTCGCTCAGCTCACTGACATGTTCATAAAGGCTCATGCAGGGCCTAAAAGGTGAAGACACGCAAGACGGATATCTTTCACATTGCGCAAGGAGAAATAGAACTCCTTATGGATTTTGTTACACGGTTTTAGAAAGAGCGGATGTTGTTACCAGTAGTCTCGGATGAATGGGCTACGGAGACTTTCACAAAAGGTTTAAATCCGGCAAGTTCGGATGCCTCCCGAAAGCTCAAAGAAAATTTCTTAGAGTTCTAGGCGACAATTTGGGAAGATGTGCACAATCGGTAGGAGTCCAAGCTCCGTATTGAGGATGTTATGTTTGAATCTAAAATAGGGAGTATCTTTGAAAAACCTGACAAAGGAGCCGAAATTGATCGAAATTCCTTGAAGAATCGTTATCAACCTTATCCCACTCCCGAAAAGCAGGGAGGTGGATAGGGTTTTCGCTCTTTTGAAAAATCAAATAACAAAAGAGGTTTCAGATGAAATAATCAAGGACTGGTGAATTCTAATAAAGGTAACTCATCCAAGGGTACCAGGTACCCAAAAATATCCGAGTATAATTTGAACATCAATGAAGAGCAAATGGTGCCGGTACTGAGAACTCATCTGACATCTCGACCACCGAAACCACTGCAATCTGATCCTAACAAAGGAAAATAGTCCGTCTAATGCAATTTCCATGGCACTCACGGGCACAAAACTATTGATTGCAGACATGTACGAGAAGAGGTGGCAGGAATACTAAGCAGAGGCCACCTCCGAGAATATTTAAGCGACAGAGCTCGCAACAATTATGAGCGGGGACCACGCATGAAAAATAAGTCAAATCCGACCGCACCACCCCTTGTTATAAATATAATTTATGATGGGTCAATGATTTCCGCTACATCTTTCACCGCGGCCAAAAAGACAAAAATCTCAGTAACTCGGGAGAAGAGGTTTTGGGAGATACCTGATGAACATACTATTACGTTCACGGAAGAAGATGCTGCCGGTGGTATCTTCCCTCACAATGATGTACGGGTAGTCAAGGTACTTATTGATTGCTTCCAGGTGAAGAGAGTTCTAATGGATCCCGAGAGCTTAGCTAATATAATCCAGCTAAAGGTGGTGGAAGAAATGAACATGGCAACAAGATAGTTCCGACCGCCAGAACTCTTTCAGGCTTCAATATGTCAAGTTAAACCACAAAAAGGGAAGTGGATCTGTCGGTGGACGCGATGAGAGTTATTAAGTTGATAAAATTTTATGTCCTCGACGGGGACATGAGGTATAATACAATATTCGGAAGGCCATGGATACATGACATGAAGGCGGTACCGTCAACACTGCATCTATTGGTAAAATTCCCTACACCATAGTGGATTCAGCAAATCTAGAATGAACAGCCCGCTGTAAGGAAAATGTACGCTATAGAGGAATTATAGGAGGCTACAAACCCCAAATAGCAATAACAAGAAGTAGAGCCGGTACCAGAAGATGTTCACCATATTCTGCCTGTGGAAGCAAAATCAACATATCTGGAGGAGGAGTTTTCGGATCGGTACCAAGTACCTAGATACTTTCAGGTATCGAATGAATCAGATGCCACCAAGTCCACTATAGAGGAATTTGAGCAGATTGCACTACATCCGAAACCCCCCGAAAGGAAGGTATACCTGGGCACCAGGTTAACCCTGAGGCTTAGGGATTTAATTCTTAAGTATCTTATGTCTAACGTTGATTGCTATGCATGGTCTCATGAAGATATGACAGACATTCCTCTAGAAGTCACAACTCATAAGTTGGGCTTGGATCTCAGTTTCCCTCCGGTGAGGCAGAAAAAGCACCCAATAGCCGAACTCCATAACAGGTTTGTTAAAGAAGAGATAGCTAGACTACTTAATATAGGGTCCATGCAGGAAGTAAAATACCCAGATCGGTTAGCAAACGTAGTCGTAGTACCTAAAAAGGGAAACAAATTTAGAATGTGCATTGATTATAAAGATTTAAATAAAGCATGTCCTAAGGACTCATTTCTGCTACCGAACATAGATCAAATGATCGATACTACGGCCAAGCAGGAGATCATGAGTTTTCTCGATGCGTACTCCAGGTATAACCAAATAAGGATGCACCCGGAGGACCAAGCAAAATATATTTTCTAACTACTTTTGGTACTTATTGTTATAACGTCATGCCTTTTGGACTAAAAATGTCGGGGCCACGTACCAAAGGTTAGTAAATAAAATATTTGAAAAACAATGGAAGTATATATAGACGATGTGCTTGTTAAGAGTCTTCGTGCGGAAGATCATTTAAGTCACTTGTAGGAAACCTTTGAGGTGCTGGGAAAATACAATACGAAGCTAAACCCCAAGAAATGTGCTTTCGGGTGCTTTCGGGGTGAGCTTCAGAATGTTTTTGGGTTTCTTGGTTTCTCAGAGAGGAATCGATATAAATCCTAACAAAATAAAGTCTATCAAAGATATACCAGACACACTTAAAGATGTGAAAATAGTACAACGACTGACTGGGTGAGTGGCGGCCCTAAGCAGGTTTATTTCTCGATCATCAAAAAAATGTCATAGGTTCTTTTCACTTCTGAAGAAGAAGAACGATTTTATTTGGACGCCTGAATGCCAGCAAGCCCTACGAGATCAAAGTCTAAGGACGGAGAACAACTATTGATATATTTGGCGATCTCAGAGGTAGCGGTAAGTGCAGTGCTGGTACGGGAGGAAAAAGACACACAATTTCCTATCTATTACGTAAGTAGAGTAATGTCAGGGGCCAAAACCCGGTACCCATTACTCGAAAGACTGGCTTTTTCCTTAGTAATGTCATCGTGAAAGCTTCGACCATATTTTCAATGCCACCCAATTGTTGTAGTAACTACATTTTCTCTTAAAAATATGTTGCATAAGCCTGAGCTTTCCTGGCGCTTGGCTAACTGGCCGGTAGAACTAAGTGAATTTGATATTGAATATAGACCTCGGACTGTGATAAATTCGCAATTCCTTGCAGACTTTGTGGCCGATTTCAGTTCGGGAGTAATCCCCAAGCGGAAAAGAAGGCTATCCTGGTCTTGGGGACTGCCCCTGGGATTTGGACACTTTATATAGATGGTGCCTCTAATATTAAATAGACCTGTCTAAGAGTGGTATTATGAACTCCCACCTGTGAAACTTTAAGGCAAGCAATACACAACCCTTTGTTGACTAATAATTAAGCAGAGTTTGAGGCTTTGGTTACAAGTTTAGAATTGGGCCGAGGATTAGACTCATAAATCATTAAAGTCAAATGTGACTCACTGCTGGTAGTAAACCAAATCCACAGAGTGTTCGAAGCCAAAGAAGAACGCATGTCAAGGTACCTTAAAAAAGCCTTGAAGCTTTTGTCTCGTTTCCAATGATGGACGGTGGTGCATATACTCCAGGAAGAAAACATAGAGATAGATGCACTCACAAACTTATACTCCAGAACGGAGGCCGAAGGTTCTAAAACTGAGTCAGTTGTTGCATTTAACACTGGATCCTATCGGATACGATGAGATAAATTCAACCAGCCTAACATTGGACTAGAGAAATGAGTTCTTGGACTATCTCATGAACGGAAAGCTCCCGGAGGACTCGAAAGTATCCAGAGCTCTAAGGACCAAAGTAGTCTGGTACTGTGTCATAAATGGAAAACTTTATCATATGTGTTATTAAGGTCCCCTAGCTCGGTGAGTAGGCCCCGATGAAGTTGATTACATGATGAGGGAAGTCCATGAAGGCATTTGTGGAAATGATTCGGGAGTGGAATCCCTAATGAGGAAGCTCATGAGGGCCGATTATTATTGGCCCCAGATCGAAGATGATATGAAAATGTTTGTACAGAAATGTGATAAGTGTCAGCGCCATGCACAACTGTTACACCGACCGGGAGAAGAATTGCATCAGGTGGTATCCCTTTGGACATTCAAGAAGTGGGGGATGAATATTGTCGGACCCTTGCCAGCGGCACCAGGATAGGTATGTCAAG
The DNA here is from genome assembly GCA_029783415.1 of Anisodus acutangulus. Classification (NCBI taxonomy): domain Eukaryota; kingdom Viridiplantae; phylum Streptophyta; class Magnoliopsida; order Solanales; family Solanaceae; genus Anisodus; species Anisodus acutangulus. The sequence continues at coordinate 10,190,854 of CM056504.1, forward strand.
TTATATTCATGACTGACTATTTCTCTAAATGGGTTGAAACTGTAGCTTACACAAAGATACGGGAGAAAGAGGTGAAGGACTTCATATGATAACACATTATTTGTCGTTTTATCCCCAAGGAGATAGATTGTGACAATGGCTGGAATTTTATCGGAGCCAAGGTCACAGAGTTCCTTGATAACTTAAATATCAAGTGAATCACCTCTACTCCCTATCATCCCAGTGCAAATGGTCAAGCGGAGTTGACGAACAAGACTATAATCCAAAATTTAAAGAAGAAGCTGGAGGCTGCTAAAGGAAATTGGTCGTCTATGCTGCTAGAGATATTATGGGCCTATCAAACCATGACGAAAATGAGTATCAGATAAACCCATTTTTCCCTGGTCTACGATGCAGAAGTCTTGATCTCGGTAGAAATGGGAACTCCCAACTTGAGATATCTCGGGCTGATGATAAATCAAATGCAGAGTCAATATCCCTACACCTGGATTTGCTCAAAGAACATTGAGATTTAGCATACGTCCGGATGGTAGCCTAAAAGCAAATAATGGAGTGATACTACAACAGGCGCACAAATCTTCGATAATTCAAACTCAGGGACTTGGTGCTCCGGAGGGTAACTCAGAGTACTCGGGAGCATAACACTGGGAAACTAGGCGCAAACTGGGAAGGATATACAGTCACCGATATTGCTGGTAAATGAGCTTAACATCTAACAGACCAATGAGAAAATAAACTTTCAACTAATTGAAATGTAAGTCATTTGAAGAAGTACTATGTGTAGTAAGATAGAACATGCGTTGCACTCTTTTTCTCTTCGTCCATTTTTTATCCCAAAAGGATTTTCGACAATGTTTTTAATGAGGCAGCATCACAAAATGAGCATGTTACTTGTCTTTCTACCAACGAGAGCTATCCAATATTCAAGTATTCACAGCATGAACTCTCAGATATTGGGGGCCATATACACCCATAATCAAGTGGAGAAAATTTTATGAAATTTTAGTGCTTCGAAGGAAAGCACCCGATACCAAGGACTGCCCGGATAGTCAGGATATCGGGAATTGCCCGGATATTCAAATTATATATAATTGAACTGACCACACTAGATGGTAGCTGGATTATTCTTGCATTTGTTTTCACATTTGTAAGTCAAATGAATCAATAAAAATTTCCTTTTATGATTAAAAAATCTTTGTTGTCATGAGCATAAAAATGTATGTTATTATCTTAAACATATCAAAAATTTCGTGCCATATTGAATAGGATACGTCCTCTTCACAACACCATTGAAAATAAGGGCCCTCTCTTATTAAAACCTTAACAAAAAAATTAAGGCTCTGGTATAAGAAGTACCGGGGTTTGAAGTTGTTCGGACCCAAGTTGTGTCTGAAACCAACTTTGAAGGCCATCAGAAGCCTTGATTTAAATATGAAAAGGAAAATATATCTTTGGACCTTAATTAAGGCTATCGGAAAGTTATTAAACTTCTAAAGCTTAGGTAGTTCTGGTAAAATGAACCTCGAAGCTAGGTTCTGGTTCAAAAAGCAAAGTAATAGAGTTTATAACTAATGCTTGCTTATGGAAATAAATAAAGAATGAAAACCTTATGCAGAATTGCAAAGAAAAAGAGAAAAGTTCATTCATAATTTTCGGACTAAAAATAGTCCGAATACAAAAGATACTAACCGGGCCCAACAGTGACCCAGTAACAAAAAAAACTGAAATAAAAACCCGCGCAAAAGGTTACGGCCTGCTTGCTCCAGGGTTCGCCGGGGGAATTTCCAGTGTTGCCAACAAAAAGATCTAAAAGATTAGTTAGAGGGGTTCATCATCATCACCAGCCTTTCCACCAGCTTCCACATCTAAATCCTCTCTATCTCTTCGTAGAGATTCCAACGATAACTCAGCATCGTGAAGGTCAATTTATGCATCTAGGAGCTCAGAAAGAATATCAATGTCCGACTTGCTGGCCCCTTCAAGGGTGTGCACGCGATTCTTTGGGACATCCAAGTCTCTCATAAGCTTTTGTCTTTAACATTTAGCTTGGAGCTCATTGATGGTGTGCTCAGAGGTATGCAACTATCCTTGGGCTTCCGCTAAGTAAGCTGCTAACTTTGCTCTCCTCTCTTGAAGGATCACATAAGTGGTGGTTAAGGTCTGAAAGGAATTCTCTCAATCCTGAAGAGAGTCAATAGCATCCTGCAATCGAAGCCGGAGGGAGGCTTGAAGAGAGCTCGAGTCTCTAAGATCAGATCGGAGGTCTTCAACTTCTGTCCTAAGATGCTGGATTTCTTCCTTCAACTTCTTTTCTTTAGTGGCAGGGCCCATCTCTTTAGCCAAATCCGCAGTAGATAGAGTGGAGGCATGATCCTGAATAAAAGGATTGCGACCGGTAAAAGAGTGTGAGTTTGTAAAGAACAGTAAAAATGAATATGTATTCTACATGTAGAAACAAATCTACAAGATGAGCAAGAGAAGCCTCGAGGGTAGCATGGGGATATTTCTGGGGAGAAGAAGCAGATGTCCCGGCCTTAGTTCTGGAGGTAGGAATTGAGTTGTGCTTAGAAGGATCCTAAGGGGGAGCATGCGTCTCCACCTCCGGAGTATCCTGCCGGGGACTACCTGGGATGGTGCTTTCATTGGTCACTTTCTCCTCATCATCAATTTAAATAACACCCGCTTTATCCTCCGCCTACAACTCTTTCCAATACTTCATGAGCCGGTGGTGGTTTCTCACTCGAGAACCAATTCCCACCGGGGTCTCGGGAGCCTCATCTCGAGCTTTCTATTTCCGATTGCTAAAAGCAGCCTAAAGGATGTTCGACAGAGTAGCTGCACGAGATGGCACTTTTTGGGTTGCGAATTTTCGTACCGGGAGCCCCGTGAATGGAGAAAAGATGTTGAAAATAAGTCCCAGGAAATTCTGGATGAAACACGTATAAAAGGAAGAATCGGGGCTACGTGTTACCGTGGTGTTTTCCCTTCCACCATTCGTATGTAATACTCTTCCATGACCTAGTGATGTTGGGGAGGCATGAAGAAGAGTTACTATCCACTCAAAAATCCCTTCAAACAGTTGCGGCTTAACTAAAATGGCTGAAAAGTTATAACACTTGAATTAGAAAGAAATTTTCCTTTATTTGGAAAACCAAGCAAATAAGTTTGTTGGAGAAAAAATACTCACGTGAAGAATTCCACTCGTTCGCGAAAGGATCCGAATAAGGTTGATAGATTTTGTCGATCTTGATTAAAATAAAATGGGGCAACCAACCTCGGTCGTAGTCATTCTCCGCATTAATGAGGCTGCGGATTTTCTGGGGGTATAAATGAATAATTCCACCTCTTAAAACCCTAGGGTAATAGAGGAGGAGAAGGTTGTCGATAGTGAACGGAGCATTGGCGGTGTTGGCTAACATCTGAATGCAGTAGACTAATCTCCAAATTTGTGAAGCAACTTGGCCTAAGCAAATCCTGTACCGGTGGCAAATATCCTTGAAAATCTTTGGAATGGGGAATTTAAAACCAATGGTCAATGGATAAGTATATGTCATGGAAAACCCTTCAACATGACAAAGCACTCAGTCGACATGATCGAATTTTCTCACAACTATGTTAGAAGAAAACCACTATCCTTTACGATGTCAGGAAGAACATTGGTTGTTATTTTAGATTCAAAATTCTCGACATGTTCGTAGTTGTTTTGAACACGGAGATCTCTTGAGAAGTCAAATCCCGAAGAAAGGATTTCGGCAGCAGTAGTACAGTGTAAGTCGATTTTCTGAGTTGTAGGAGAAATGGGTTCCTTCGTATGGTGGCAGCTTAGAGGGTTGTCATTGCCCTTATAGGCGTGAGAAGAAGAATATTTGGTGGAAGACATTGTTGAAGAAGTTTTTTAAGAAAGAAGAAAGGAAAAGTTTTCAAGAAATCTTGCAAAGTTTGTGGTTTCCTTTTGTAAAAGATTTGGCCTCCAATTTATGATAAAAAAAAATATAACATTTTGGAGGTGAAAAGGCATGCACCATCATTATTGTAGTTCACGTCGATCAGAGCGATGGTTCAATTGTCGTTGTTTTTGAAGCATTGAATGGATGTGACGTTTGACAAATTTTGTAATCATTACGATTCAAATTTCCCGCTGAAGTACTAGGTTTATTCGATTGGGAGTTCAAATCCACTTCCCGGATACACGATAGTTACACCCAGAAAGTGCGGGGACTATATGTATAAAGCAAAATTCGTATAAGACAGTTGTACAAATTATAGTATGACACGTGGAGCACGATGTTGAATCATAACCACGTCAGCCTAAGGCACTATCGACTAGGTACACGTGGTACCGGGAGCGACACAAGCATGGTTAGTACTGGTAATATAGAAGGCTAAGAGCCGTTTTAGTTTTAACAGGTGGCCGTTACCAAACCGGTCATACGTCTTCTGATGAAGCTTTAATGACATTTATTGAGATATTGATTATCCAATTATTACAACTTATTCTCATGTATTAATGAGGGCATATTCCGTGGGTTGTGTATCTGTGTGGCTCATGTATAAATAGGACATGTTGTTCCATTGTAAATCATCACATTCTAGTTATTACAAGATACTTGCTTATATTCTCTCGATTTCTGTGCTTACATACAAGTTAGCATAGATTTTTCCCAAAAGCTGTCACAAGGCTCAGGCTAATCATTACTTTACTTTGTCTTATTATTACTCATTTTCAGTATAATTCATCTAGAATTCATAACTAACGTGTCACTGGAGATCCACGTGTCCTTGACCACATATAGAAATTCAACTTACCATTTTACGGGTAAAGAAAGTGATCTTCAACTAACTTGGAAGTTGGAACAATCTTCTATAACTCATGAGGTATAACATAGCGTGGGATCTTTTTTATATGGTTCATGTTTGTTTAACATGTGATTAAGTCGGCGACTAGTAAAATAAATATAAACGGATCTTGGAAGAACTGTGCGTTCTAGATTAATTATTTCCTTCAAGATCAAAGTAAAAAATAGATGAAAACAATAAAGAAGCTATCTATGGTCAGAAGTTAGCATTTTCGTTTAGTCAGAGATTAGTACGATTTAACTGCTCCAACAAATCAAAACAGATCCCTGAAATGTTTGATACATTGCGCAAAAGTAACTGGATTCTGTACAACCCTAACCAACAATTAGACATCTGAACGGTTTTTTAATAATCCTGTCTGTATTTACAAATTATATTGATCTTGTAGTAGTGTGGGTAGGAGCATCAACAAAGATTAAAATAAGTTCTCTGTTATGAAATACATATTCATTGTATGGATGTTGATACACATTCACTAAGTTCCATGAACCTTTTGTATGTTACATGTACCTATTAATTTGGGCACTTAATATTTGTAACCTTTTGGGTGGTTTCATCCTATAAATTGAGATGATATTTACCTTTGAATGGACACTTGTATACACTTGAAATAAGAAGAAAGTCGTATCCCTCCTCTCTAGATCTTTGTGTACATTTCTTGTCTTTTGCTATAATTTTATAACACGTTATCAGTATGAAGCTCTAATCAACTGAGAAGGTTTCAGTATGATTTTCATTTTTGTGTTACGAACACCAAGCAAGGTATGTTTTCCAAAAAAAAAAAATTAATTTGATTCTAGGAATACATAATTATCAGTTCAATTACATTCAACCACATGTCAGTCTTGAACTTAATTATATCTTGAATTCTCAAGACATAAGCATGAAATAATACTAACAACAGTGGTTGCTATATTACATTCAACCACATGTCAGTCTTGAACTTAATTATATCTTGAATTCTCAAGACATAAGCATGAAATAATACTAACAACAGTGGTTGCTATAGTAGCTTAAATGAATTTGATATATATTCATTGTCTTAAGTCTTATAGTTACAATCACATATGTGTCATCAAATAATCTTACCTTAATCACTATTATGTGTTTGAATATATGTGATACGATATAAGAAAATTACCGCTCGATCATATATGATATTGTTCATAAAATGTCAAAGTTATTTAACACAAGTAAACTATGACGTTTACGATATGAGATGTATAAATATTATTTTATTCAGTAATGGTATAGCCCGTGAATTAGCTGATGAATTAACTATCACATGAAACATTTGTGTGCCAAATACTTTTCTCTCTGATAAAAGACTTTGCACGTAACTAAAAATGTAATTAATATGTGAATACAAATATCAGTAATTAATTGCATCTTAATCGTCATTCATATTAAACGAGTGATGATCATCATATTTATTTGAATATCAACATTAGTTGTATCTTCATTAAATTGTAAAGGTTATAACGTGAGATACATATATGTTCCATTACCAAATGTTACTTACAAAATTGTAAGAAATATATAACTGTTAGACTGACAATAAATACTTCATAAAGTCTTATTATGATTAAGTATTTAACTAAGAAATAATACGTTTAAGGTATTATTAATTATGGTTGGTTATTATGATCACTTAAAGTAAAAATATTTTTAAATGCTCGCTATGTTTATTATTTATGGACTGATATACTGCTGGTAGAAAATTATTCTTTATAAGTTTTCTGATAATGTACAAAAGTTGTAGCTCACAACCGTACAAGGAAAGAATAAGCTTTGAAAGGTCTCCTCAGGTAAGCAACAAGTTGTGTTTCTAATATTTTATGACATTCAATTATCACAAGATTGAAAATACATAAATATTGATCTGAATAGATTTAAGATCAAGTACAAGAATGTATAAGAAAACATTCTTTATTTTTATGATGTCAAATGTGCTCCTGGAGCAGTATTTATGAAAAAATTTAAAAACAATATTATAAAATTATTTTATGCCTAGTTGTGGCTACACAAAATTATGTTTAATTCCTTGGGGTGAATGAGAAAACTTGTGATAAACATTATATGAGGGTAAGACATCAGGTTCAAGTCCTGATGCACCATAATGATAAGATGTTGGGTTGGGTCTCAACACATTATGGCCTAACACGACTTTATGAGGGTAAGACATTGATTTCAGGTCATGATGCACCATGGTGATAAGATGTAGGGTTAGGTCCCAACGTATTATGGCATACCACGTCTTATATGGGTAAGACATCGGGGTTGCGACCCGATGCACTATATTGATGATATAATGATGATTAAGGTACAATTATATCTTTCTGGTGAAAAATTATGAAACCCGTCCAACTGGATCTGCTCCATTCCATGAAGCGAATGTGAGAGCGATAAATCAAAAGTTTGAAATAAGACTAAATAATTATCAGGACTGTAATGAACGTGGGCATGAAAAAGGACAAAACAATAATTGTCACTATGATGGTAATATTATAAATAAGAGAACATTTAGAGTTCTCAAGAATAATCCTTTATATTGGATAAAAAATGGTGTAATTGTGGAACACTCTGTCGTAAACCAAAAGTTTACTGATTCCAATATGTTTGTACTTTGGCATGATCGACTGGGACACCCTAGATCTATAATGATGAGACGAATTATAAAAAATTCAAATGGACATCCATTAAAGAACCTGAAGATTCTTTTAAACAATGAATTTTCTTATCCTTCTTGTTGTCAAAGCAAGTTAATTATTAGGCCATCACCTACAAAGGTTGGGTTTGAATCCCCTGAATTTTTAGAACATATACATGGGGATATTTGTGGACCTATTCACCCACCTAGTGGATCATTTAGATATTTTATGGTCCTTATAGATGCTTCTTCTATATGGCCTCATGTGTGCCTACTGTCATCTCGCAACCCGGTGCTTGCAAAATTACTGGCATAAACAATTCGATTACGGACACAGTTTCCTGATAATCTGATAAAGTCTATTCGCCTTGATAATGCTGTAGATTTTCATCCCAATCATTTAATGATTATTATTTATCAATTGGGATAAAAGTTAAACATCATGTAGCTCATGTTCTCACTCAAAATGGTCTTGCAGAGTCATTAATTAAACGTCTACAGTTGATATCAAGACCATTACTTATGAAAACGAGGTTGCCCACGTCTGTTTGGGGTCATGCTATTTTGCATGCAACAATACTTGTTCGTCTCAGACCGACAAATTATCATAAACTTTTTTCGTTGCAATTAGTTTTGTGTCAAGAACCTAATATATCTCATTTAAGATTTTTTGGATGCGTCGTATATGTGCATGTAGCACCACCACATCACACCAAGATGGGCCCCCAAAGAAGATTAGGAATATATGTTGGTTTGAATCACCCTCCATTATTCGCTACCTTGAATTATTAACGGGAGATTTGTTCACTACTCAATTTGTTGATTGTCGATTTGATGAGATAATTTTTCCAAAATTAAGGGGGAGAAAATAATGAAATAAAAAGGAAAATTTTATGGAATAATCCATCATTGTCTCATCTTGATCCACATGCTTCTATTTGTGAGCTAGAGGTCCAAAAGATTATTCACTTGCAGAAAATAGCAAATCAAATGCCAGACACATTTACTGATTTGAAAAGGATTACCAAATCACATATCCTGCAGAGAATGTCCCAATTTGGATTGATGTCCCTGTAGGACCATCTACTAGCGTCATAGAAAATGAGTCCAAAGCACGCCTGAAGCGTGGTAGACCATTGGGTTCTAAGGATCGGTATCCTAGAAAAAGAAAAATAAATGGTCAAGATGACACTAAGAAAGAATCTCATAAAGAAATGCAAGATTTGATCAATCCTGATATTCTTGAAGAAATCAATGAGCTTCAAACTCAATAAAATGAAGAAATGTCAATAAATCCAATTGATGTTAGGACTATCGCTTGGAAATAAATGTGGATTATGTCTTTGCTTATAATGTTGCAACTAGAATTATGCAAGATAGTCCCCAATCTGTTAAAGAATGCCGAGAAAGATGTGATTGGCCAAAATGTCAAGAGGCAATTCAATTAGAGTTAAACTCATTTACCAAACAGGAAGTTTTTGGACCTATAGTCCAAACACCTAATGGTATTAAGCGTGTTGGTTATAAATGAGTTTTTGTGCGAAAAAGAAATGAGAAAAATGAGATACTAAGATATAAGGCATGCATTGTTGCACAAGGATTTTCACAAAGGCATGTCATCTATTATGAAGAGACGTACTCACCCGTTATGGACGCAATAACATTACGTTATCTCATTAGTTTCGTTGTTCATGAGAGACTTGAGATGCATTTAATGGATGTGGTTACAACATATCTCTATGGAACACTTGAAAATGAAATATACATAAAAATTCCTGAAGGATTTAAGATGCCTGAGGCATGTAGTTCAAAGTCTTGAAAAATGCACTCAATCATATTGCAAAGATCATTGTATGGTTTAAAGCAATCCGGATGCATGTGGTATAACTGCCTTAGTGAGTATTTGTTAAAGGAATGCTAAATGATGCCATTTGCCCATGTATTTTTATAAAGAAAACAATATCGGTTATGTAGTACTTGTTGTATATGTTGACGACAAAAACCTCATTGGAACTTTTGCAGAGCTCAAAGGGGCGATTGATTATTTAAAGAAGGAATTTGAGATGAAAGATCTTGGAAAGACAAAATTATGTCTTGGTTTACAAATTGAACATTTGACAAATGGTATCTTTGTTCATCAATCTTCATATACAGAAAAAGTGTTGAAATGATTTTATATGGATGAAGCACATCCATTAAGTACTCCGATGGTTGTTAGATCACTTGATGTGAATAAAGATCCATTCAGACCACAAGAAAAGAATGAGGAAATTATTGGTCCTGAAGTACCATATCTTAGTGTAATCGGTGCACTAATGTATCTTGCCAATACCACAAGGCCTAACATAGCATTTTCAGTTAATGTGTTAGCAAGATATAGTTGTGCTCCTACAAGGAGACACTGGAACTGAATTAAACACATATTGCGGTATCTAAAAGGGACTGTCGATTTGGGCTTATATTATTCTAATAATTGCAGTCCCGATCTAGTTGGTTATGCCGATGTAGGGTATTTATCTGATCCACATAAAGCTAGATCTCAAATAGGCTATAGGCTATGTGTTTATATGTGGGGGGGGGGGGGTGCTGCCATATCTTGGCGATCTACAAAGCAGTCTATCGTAGTGACCTCTTCAAATCATGCTGAGATAATAGCGATTCATGAAGCAAGCCGAAAAGTTGTGTGGCTGAGTCAATGATACATCTCATTCGATAAAAATATGGTTTGAAATGTGAGAAAATACCCATAATCTTATATGAAGATAATGCATCATGCATTGCTCAATAAAAGGGAGGATTCATAAAAGAAGATAGGACAAATCACATTTCACCAAAGTTGTTATTCACACACGAGCTCCAAAAGAATGGTGATATCAACGTGCAATAGATTCGTTCAAGTGATAACATGACTGATTTGTTCACTAAGTTTCTACCAACTGCAACTTTCGAGAAGATGGTGCACAAGATTGGAATGCGAAGATTCAAGCATTTGGCATGAAGTTCTCATCAGGGGAGGTTAATACATGTTGTACTCTTTTTTCCATATAAGGTTTTATCCCACTAGTTTTTCTTGTAAGATTTTTAATGAGGCAACCAAAATATGTATTATTAGAAATGTGTACTCTTTTTCCTTCACTAGAATTTTTTCCACTGGTTTTTTCTAGTAAGGTTTTAACGAGGCACATTATCTATGGACATCCAAGGGGGAGTGTTATGAAATACATATTCATTGTATGGATGTTCATACACATTCACTAAATTCCATGAACCTTTTGTATGTTACATGTACCTATTAATTAGGGCACTTAATATTTGTAACATTTTTGGTGGTTTCATCCTATAAATTGGGATGTTAATTACGTTTGAATGGACACTTGTATACACTTGAAATAAGAAGAAAGTATTATCCCTCCTCTCTAGATCTTTGTCTACATTTCTTGTCTTTTGCTATAATTTTATAACATTCTCAAAATTGTTGGTACAAAAATTAATTGAAAACGGTAGGTGAAAAATGATTTTATTTCTTAGTTGTGTTAATTTAAAATGAGTTTTGTGTTGAGTTTGGTCATGAGAATGGGTCAAAACTTTAATTGGGCCAAAAATAAAGGTCACATATTTAATTAAAGTTTAATAATGTTAATTATACTGTTAATGAATGAGCAATTTTAAGCTTGAAAATAACATTATGGGTGAATTCGATCCAATAGATTGAAGAACATTTTTTTAGCTATTTTTAATATGTTAAGGGTATTTTTTATCTAATCAGTAGAATGAGAGGCAAATTTGATCCAATAGAGCAGTTTTAAGTCATTCCCAATACGTTAAGGATATTTTTTTACTCGTTCCCGTTTATTTTTAACTTCTACCCCCTTATGACAAATTTGTTTTAGTAGGGAAATGAAACTTCTGAAAAGATAATTAGAAAACAATAACAAGTGGTTAAAAGGTATAAGACGAGAGCAAAAAGTGTAAAGAATGGATCTTGGGCCTAACTCAACCCTAAAAGCTAGCTTGCAGGGTGAGGATTGTTCAAGTCCATATAAGGAGTTCATGTTCCCATTTCATTTCCGATGTGGGACTCTTAACACTCCCCGTACGCCAAGACCTCGTTAACTGGAGTGTGGACAATATAATTTGGGGGCCCAACATCCGTGAACAAAGAAGTGGAATGAGTCTAGCTCTGATACCATGTAAAGAATGAATCTTTGGTCTAACTCAACCCCAAAAGTTAGCTTGTAGGGTGAGGATTGTTCAAGTCCATATAATGAGTCTATGTTCCCATTCCATTTTCCAATGTGGGCCCAAAATCCATATAAGGAGTCCATGTTCCCATTTCATTTTCGATGTGGAACTCTTAACAAAAAGATTTAAACTAGGAACAATTACAAGTTAATGGTCACTTAACTATTGAAGAGGGTTTTATTCGGGTTTTTGGTTCGGGTCGGAGCAGGTCGAATTAGTTTTAAGTGATAAGAGTCCATAATTCACGTGGGTTGAGGGGGTGGGGGGAATGTTCATGTGGACTAAATAAAATGCTACATATTTTTTGTTGGACAAATTTATACAAATTTTGGAAAAGTGACGTTTGAAGTGATATGGTAAAGATAAATGATTTTCTTATCAAAAGAAAAGAAAAATGACCTTGTTAAGTAAATTTTTAATAGTTGAGTGACTTTTTGAGTAAAGAATTAAGTTTCTACGAGATTTTGAATATTTTGAGATATATAAACATCATAGTCAGTTTTGGAATTCTTTTTCTTCGGATTGAATTTCAAAAAATGCTTTCAAGCTTCAATAAACAGGGCTCTCAAATAAGCATCACCCTTTTCAAGATAAAAGTACTACAGAAAATATCAAATAAGTAGTCCAAACTATGACAAATTAACCAAATTGATATGGCTGCCCCCCCCCCCCCCACATGAAAGAGCTCCCTCAAGCTGTATTGCACGTGACATGAGCGAGTGATGGATAGAACACAGCAAGCTGAACATGCTGATTGTTATAATACAAGAAGAAATGCTCAGCACTGTTCTTCTCCCACTTATAAACACTTCATGAAGTGATGAAAAAATTGTATCTATTATTGAAAGACTCAATGAGTTTAAATACACGTTATTCCTAAGAATACTCCTTGTATCATGAGACTTGTGTATATCAAAATACTAACAGATTATCCTAACTGAAAGAGAACTCTTAAAGTATATCCAGACAATAATCTTACTAAAAGATAAAAACAAGAGATAAACATAAATGACATAAGGATAAACATAAAAGACAGATGATAAATGACATATAAACATGATGCTAGAGATACTGTGTGTGCTATGATAGTCCCCTAGCATTGTTCATGTTCCTGGAATTCTAGGCTTATTTGATGTAACGATGAGGAAAGTTGAGTTTGGCATTTTTCCCATAGAGTTTATAGGCCTCAGCATCGTAAACCCGAGCGGCATCAATACGAGTCTCAAAAGTGCCGAGGCAGATACGAGTGCCACCATTGGTCTCGCGGATTTCAGCGGCCCATTTCCCCTAAGGATGCTGGTGGACACCTCTATAGGTGTGACTACAATTTTCAGGTACATCATCAAGTAAGGCAGTGAGTCTCGTGAGACTAGTATCATTAAGTAACAAATTCGAGTCATTTCCAGGTCCATAAATGAAGTCATCATTTGAAAAATTCCTGTCTGAACGGGGTGAAGAAGTTGGTGTGGATATGAAGTCGGAATTGGTGATGTTGAATAGAGAATTGGAGTTTGAAAATACAACCCCTGTTGAGGAATTGTTGAATGAAGTACTATTCGGGGTTGAAACCATCTTAGGAAAATGGGATTCAGATATTTCCCCTGCTCTTCCAACTTCATGATATTGTGTTTCTTCTGTTAGCACAACACGTAGTTGTTCTTGTGTTAGCACAAGTGGTTGTTCTTCATTTTGGTTTTTGTTTTCTTGACCACAACCGTGACTTCCTCCGTATGTGACTTCAAAAACCGATGGCTCTGTCTCACTTTTCTGGACTATCTTAGTAGCCGCACAATTAGATAAACCACGACGAGCACATCGATAATATTCTCTGCAGTGCAAAAAGAAGTTATGACCACCCGTGAAATTAACTCGAGTAGTGTTGTACCAATCAACCTTTTGGCCAATTCATTCACAAACAAAGGAAGGGAAACTTGGTACATATTGTTAGTAAAATAATAAAAGACTGCTACTAAAGGAAATAAGATTGAAACCGAAAATTTAAACAAAGAACATAGCAATCAAAAGCTCGGAACTTCGTTGCGCCGTGGTATGGAGGCCACTGCCTTAGAAGCGATTTCACTGTGATGAGTGCTATCAATTGATCGGTGTCGCCCCCCAAGGTTAACACAACACTCTACTAACTTTGCACCCGGAAAGTAGAGTTTAAACTTGATAAGATTTGCCCGGAAATGGAGTATCGAAAGAGACTTAGGAGTGTAGAGAAAGCCTTCAAAAGGATGGAAGAATTTCTGAAATATATTTTCTCCAAATGAGCACAAAGGAGCTCTATTTAAAGGTTCAAATGCTATGAATTTTCAGACTTTAAAACATGAAATAAAGACCATTAAAACTGACCAAAATCAGTTACACAAATAAAAAAATATAGTTGTTACAAAAGCTATTTACTTCAGGTTTTAAAGGCTATTTTTTATTGGTTTTGAAAAGATTACTTTTTACTGGTTTTGAAAAGACTATTTTTTACTGGTTTTGAGCCTTTGTTTTTTTTTCAACACATATATGAAGACATAGATATCCAGATTTTCGGTTGCTGCTGGACAAGGAACATAGAGAAACAAATTCTCACCTGGGATATTTTGCCCCTAAAATATCTTTCTGTCCATATTTCCTCCAACTGTATCCATCTTCAGGTGGAACCTCTTCTCCGGTTCGAGCTTGTACATACTCTGTCCTTCGTGCTATCTTCTTCCTATAATGATTAATTGGGTCACAAATAAAAGTTCCTAAGAACAACCTCCACCGAATGAAAGAAAACGCCAATTCCATTAATATATAATCTTACTTCAATTCATCACTTAACCATAATATATCATGATCAGCTTGGTACCATCTCTCATAGGCGGAGTCACGATTGTTAGTTTATGAGTTCTGGGTCGTAATTATTTTTGCTTACTAGATTCTAACTAGATTATTTATACATACTACGTACATGAATTATTTACCACAAATACAGGATTTGAGTCGAATCAACATTGTGGCTCGGCCACGGGCATCTCTCATATCCAAGAGATCCAGATTTTGCGAAACATTCAATCTACCACTAAAGATTTAAAGCAATTTGTGACTCGTTGAATGTTCTAAAGATCTATAAGCTTAAATGTAGCACATATCACTTACATTTATACTAAATTTGGTACTCCAGCCAGTTACAAATGAGAAGGTGTGGTTGTTAGTAATCTGTACTCCAAAAAAACTAGTAAATAATAAACACTGAAAGTAAACAAAATCAGTGTTGAAAAATAAGAATAATTTTTCAGAATATAATCGAGCCCACTTAGTTCAAAGTGTGTCCTTAAGGAAATTATTCCCCTCACAGTACTCGAGGTTGATGGAATATCCCCTCCCAGGATAGAACGATTATCTTACCAGAATAGTAGTACTCCAAACTCTGGTAGCGGCGAACAACTCAACAGTAATATATCACATGTAATTGATTAGTGCGAGAAGAAGAAGAAGATTTTGTAGTTCAGAAAATTAGTAAGTAAAATTACGAAGAATCAAATGAATTTATAGCCATGGAAATCTTGTTTACGAAGGTTTGCAACCATACGAACAATCACTAAGCGGTGGGAAATTTAAATGTGGGAAAGAAGCAAGATTAGCGAATTGAGAAGCGGATCAGCCGGGTCGTAGTCGGGGTCACTAACGGGTAGGATTGGATAAGTTAATTAATTTAATTAAATAATAATTAATTAAATAATTAAAAATTAAAGAAAATTTGGTCCAAAAAGATTATCAATCAATCGGATCATTTGACCAAATCCAAATCCAAATCAAATCCAAATCCAAATCCAAATCCAAATCGAATCGAATCAGAAGCCGAGCCGAGCCGAAATGAGCCGAGCCGAGCGGCGGCGACGACGACGGCGAGGGTCCTTGCCCCTCAACCCTTTCTTGACAAGAAGGAGTAATTCTACTTATAAGTAGAAGAACTTTTCTTTCCACTACCGATGTGGGACAACTCCCACTTTTCTTTCCACTACCGAGTGTGGGACAACTCTCACTTTTCTTTCCACTACCGATGTGGGACAAATGATTATTTTATAGAGCAGAGGGAACTCCCTCCATTTCCCATTCAATCTATCATTTAATCCCAACAATCCCCACATGAATGGGGAATGGCTATAAGATAAAGGAATCTTGTGACAAGTGTGATATACAAGCGAGAATTATTGCATCTGGATAAGTAGGTTTCCCTTTGAACTTTCTGTAGTGAACTTATATCGGATATACTCGATCAATCGGTAGATTTGATATCTTTGAACCGTCGAACTTTGTTGTATACCTAGACAACATAAGTCACACAATCAACCCTCAACCGTTTATGGTTCTCACGGTTGTGTTCGTTTGACCATGAACACCTCCTGGTTTCATGAGTGTGTAGAGAATGGGCCTTTCTTGTCATTCTCCTTTAAAGCGGCTTACACTTAACACTCACATAGGTGATTTCTAAACATGTGGTCCTATATCCACATTATCTGGTCATCTGTTGCCGATTTAGATAATCATTAAAGAACCTTAATGCTTTATTAACTCATTAACAAGCCATAAGGTTTTATCCTTATTTCTGAACATTGTCTTCATCCGAAAATGGGTTGAGTTATTTGACAATGTTGAACCGTCGATCCACAACTTTGTTTGATCTCCTTGAACCTAGCTCTTGGGATCTCGGTCTGCTAGGTAGAGTTACCGCCATGATGACTTGTCCTCGGCCTTAACCCCATTCCCATTGATGATCTACTAACCCTCTCTAGATAAGCCTTTTGTAAAGCGGATCCGCCACGTTATCTCTTGACTTTACATAGTCAATCGTGATAACGCCACTAGAAGGAGTTGTCTAACGGTATTGTGTCTTAAGTCGTATGACGAGATTTTCCGTTATACATTACGCTCCCTGCCCTACCTATTGTTGCTTGACTGTCACAATGTATACATATAGGAGCCAAAGGTTTGGGCCAGAATGGAATATCTTCTAAGAAATGTCGGAGCCATTCAGCTTCTTCACCGGCCTTGTCTAAAGCTATAAATTCAGATTTCATTGTAGAGCGGGCGATGCATGTCTGTTTTGATGATTTCTAAGACATTGATCCACCCCCAATTGTGAAAACATAACCACTCGTGGATTTAACTTCAAATGACTCGGTGATCCAATTTGCATCACTATATCCTTCGATCACGGCGGGATATTTGTTATAATGCAAAGCATAGTCTTGGGTGTGTTTTAAATACCCCAGGACTCGTTTCATTGCCATCCAATAAGTTTGATTGGGATTACTCGTGAATCGACTCAGCTTGCTTATAGCACATGCTATATCTGGTCGTGTACAATTCATAATATACATCAAACTTCCCAAAACTCGTGCATAGTCCAATTGTGAGTCACTTTCACCTTTATTCTTTTGAAGTGCAAAACTTACATCAATTGGAGTCTTTACAACATTGAAATTTAAATACTTAAACTTGTCAAGTACTCTTTCAATATAATGAGACTGCGATAATGCTAGACCTTGTGGAGTTTTATGAATTCTGATGCCTAAGATCAAATCGACAACTCCTAAGTCTTTCATATCAAATTTGCTAGCAAAGCATACGCTTCGTAGCATTTATATTGGTAATATCTCTACTCATTATCAACATGTCATCAACATATAAACAAACAATGACTTCATGATTTGGAGTATTTTTAATGTAAACACATTTGTCACACTCATTAATCTTAAATCCATTTGCCCACATTGTTTGGTCAAATTTCGCATGCCATTGTTTGGGTGCTTGTTTAAGTCCATAAAGTGACTTAATAAGTTTGCACACTTTCCTTTCTTTACCAGGAACCACAAAGCCCTCAGGTTGTTCCATGTAAATTTCTTCCTCCAATTCTCCATTTAAGAAAGCTGTCTTGACATCCATTTGATGGATTTCAAGACCATATCTGACACTTGATGCTACTAACACCGAATAGATGTTATTCTTATTCTGCGTGAGTATGTGTCAAAGTAATCAAGGCCTTCTTTTTGTCTATAACCTTTGACCACAAGTCTTGCCTTATATTTGTCAATAGTGCCATCAACTTTCATTTCCTTTTAAAAATCCATTTTGATCCTAAAGGTTTATTTCGAGAGGAAGATCAACCAATCCCGTGTATGGTTGTTCAAAATTGATTCAATCTCACTATTATTGCCTCTTTCCAAAATCTTTGAATCGAGAAGAAGACATTCTTTGCTTTAAATGTTTGAGGCTCATTTTCAAGCAAGAATGTCACAAAATCTGGTCCAAAGGAAGTAGATGTCCTTTGACGTTTGCTACGCCTTGCATCCGCTTTACTTGATGTATTTTCCTTTGGTTCTTCCCGCGGTCGTTTAGATCTTTCACTTGACTACTCACGTTCAGTTTTATACGGATAAATATTTTCAAAGAATTCAGCATTATCTGATTCAATTACCGTATTTACATGAATTTCGGGATTGTCCGATTTGTGAACCAAAAACCGACAAGCTTTGCTGTTTGTAGCATAACCAATAAAAACACAATCCACAGTTTTTGGTCCGATTTTTACCCTTTTGGGCAAAGGAACTTGGACCTTTGCTAAACACCCCCACACTTTGAAATATTTCAAGTTGGGTTTTCTTCCTTTCCATAGTTCATATGGAATAGATTGTGTTTTGTTGTGGGGCACCTGTTGAGTATTCGGTTAGGCTGTAAGGATAGCTTCCCCCACAAGCTTTGCGATGCGGAACTTATTAGTAAGGCATTCAACATTTCCTTTAATGTTCGGTTTTCCTTTCCGCAATTCCATTTGATTGTGGTGTGTAAAGGCGATAGTTTGATGAATAATTCCATATTCTAAACATATCTCTGCAAAGGAGATTCGTACTCTCCTCCCCTATCACTTCTAATCATTTTTATCTTTTTATTCAATTGATTTTCCACTTCATTTTTGTATTGCTTAAATGCATCAATTGCTTCATCCTTACTATTAAGCAAATACACATAACAATATCGAGTGCAATCGTCAATAAAAAGTTAAAAATATATTTTCCCTACGAGATGGTATTGACTTCATATCACATATATACGTGTGAATTAAGTCTAAAGGATTTGAATTCTATCAATAGACTTATATGGATGTTTAACAAACTTAGATTAGACATGATTTCACATTTAGATTTATTACACTCAATTTAGGCAATACTTCTAAATTAATCAATTTCATAAGGTTTTGTAGTTGACATGTCCTAAACGAACATGTCATAAATTATTTGACTCAATAAGTAAGGCAGAAGTTTGAATTCTTATTAATATCAACAACCATTACATTGAGTTTGAAAAGGCCCTCGGTGAGTTAGCCCTTTCCTATGAACAAATCATTCTTACTTATTACAATTTTCTCACTAACCAATACACATTTAAACCCGTTTTTGACGAGTAGTCCATTTGAAACTAAATTCTTCCGAATTGTTGGAACGTGCATAACATTGTTGAGAGTCGAGGACCTTGCTGAAGTCATCTTGAAGTATCTTCCCATATCCTTCAACCTTGGTACATTGCGGTATTTCCCATAAACAGTACCTCTTGGGTCCACGGGAGCATAGGTTGCAAATGCTTCTTTTGTAGCGCAAACATGTCAGTGGCACGAGAATCAAGCCACCACTCCTTTGGGTTTCCAACCAAATTGCACTCGATAGTATTGCACACAAATCATCCATATCATCATTCTTTTCCACCATATTGGCTTGTCCTTTTTCCCTTGTTCTTTCGGGAGGCGACAATCTGGGGCTTTGTGGCGACTTTCCCACAATTAAAGCGGTTGCCCTTGAACTTTTTCTTGTTGGAATCCTTCTCCTTTCCGAAGGCCTCTTCCTTTTCTTATTCTTTTGAGCGGCATCTTGGCGATGTTTGCCCTTCAATTAGTGAAGTCTTACGGTACCTCTTCTCGGCCCGGTTTTGTTATCTTCCTCGATCTTGAGGCGAATCACAAGATCTTCCAACTTCATTTCCTTTCTTTTGTGCTTAAGATAATTCTTGAAATCTTTCCATGAGGGCGGAAACTTCTCAATCATTGCAGACCACTTGGGCGCTTCATTTACTACCATACCTTCAATAAGGTCATGGAAGATAAGTTGGAGCTCTTGAACTTGGGTTCCAACGGTTTTTCCATCCACCATTTTGTAGTCTAGGAATTTGGCAACCACAAACTTCTTCAAGCAAGCATCTTGATTTTGTACTTCTTTTCAAGTGCACTCCATAGTTCTTTGGAAGTCTCTCTTTGCCTTTGTAGGCGTTGTACAAGTCATCTTCTAAGGCACTCAAAATGTAGCCTTTGCACAAAAAGTCGACTGTTTCAAGCCTCGGTAACCATGAACTTTTGGTTGTCGGGCATGTCGGCGGCGAACGCGGGAGGTCCTCATTGGTGAACTTTTGCATACCAAGGGTGGTAAGCCAAAGAACATTCTTTCTTGCCATCCTTTAAAGTTGTACCGGTGAACCGCGAGGTTTCTCGGTAGGTGCGGCCAGTGATGCGGTCGTAGGAGTAACTTGGCAGTGCGATAATTGCGAGGTAGTTCCAGGCTCAATTGCCATTATTCGTTTGTCCGTGTAAAATCGACAAATTGTTTTAGCTAATAAAGCCAGAATAGCAATTCAATCATAGACTTAAACGATGAAGATTTTATTTCTTCAAATTGCGGTATAATTATGAAACTTTAGTATTCAGCGAAGTTTTTATATCTTGAGTCGAAATACTAATATTCATATGGAGTAGAAAACTGCACAAGTTTTAATCTCCAAACCAGAATACAACAACGATGAAGTTTTTATGTTCTTCAAATCGTTGTACAAGTATGAACTTTAATATTCCAACGAAGTTTGTATGTCTTCAAGTCAGAATATGAAATTTCACACGGAGTAGAAAACCACACAGGTTTTAGTCTCCAAAATAAAATACAGATTAATCTAAAAAAAAATAATTTCCTTAAGATTGTTAGTAATCTGTACTCCAAAAAAACCAGTAAATAATAAACACTGAAAGTAAACAAAATCAGTGTTGAAAAATAAGAATAATTTTTCAGAATATAATCGAGTCCACTTAGTTCAAAGTGTGTCCTTAAGGAAATTATTCCCCTCACAATACTCGAGGTTGATGGAATATCCCCTCCCAGGATAGAACGATTATCTTACCAGAATAGTAGTACTCCAAACTCTGGTAGCGGCGAACCACTCAACAGTAATATATCACCTGAAATTGATTAGATGCGAGAAGAAGAAGATTTTGTAGTTCGGAAAATTAGTAAGTAAAATTACGAAGAATCAAATGAATTTATAGCCATGGAAATCTTGTTTACGAAGGTTTGCAACCATACGAACAATCACTAAGCGGTGGGAAATTTAAATGTGGGAAAAGAAAGCGGGTGTGGTCGAAGCGGATCCGGTAGGAATTAGGTGGGTCGGGGTCACTAACGGGTAGGATTGGATAAGTTAATTAATTTAATTAAATAATAATTAATTAAATAATTAAAAATTAAAGAAAATTTGGTCCAAAGATTATCAATCAATCGGATCATTTGACCAAATCCAAATCCAAATCAAATCAGAAGCGGGCCGGCCAGAGCCGAAGTTGAGCGGAGCGACGGCAGCAACGGCGAGGGTCACTTGCCTCACCCTTTCTTGACAAGAAGGAGTAATTCTACTTATAAGTAGACGAACTTTTCTTTCCACTACCGATGTGGGACAACTCCCACTTTTTTTTCCACTACCGATGTGGGACAACTCCCACTTTTCTTTCCACTACCGATGTGGGACAACTCCCACTTTTCTTTCCACTACCGATGTGGGACAAATGATTATTTTATAGAGCAAGAGGGAACTCCCTCCATTTCCCATTCAATCTATCATTTAATCCCAACAGTGGTGATGGTAAAGGTTCTTCCACAAAAGGTCTTAGGTTAGAACCCTAAAAATGGAGTTCACTTTGGTAGGGAGAGCTAAAACTCTCCATAGTGGGCTTTCTATGTTGGAAAACTTATCTCACAAAGGAATGTCCATCATTGGTTTGTAAAAGTTGTTTTCTAATAGTATTATTTTTTACATCTACTAATTATTTAGTAAATTATTTTATCTTACATTAATGGAGTCAAACTAGAGTTAACTAGCTGTTGGAGTAACACCTATATGTACAAGGTATTACTTTGGAGACTAAAAAAAAGGGCAGCCCGGTGCACTAAGCTCCCGTTATGCGCGGGGTCCGGAGAAGGGCCGGACCGGTCTATTGTACGCAGTCTTACCTCACATTTCTGTAAGAGGGTGTTTCCACGGCTTGAACCCATGACCTCCCGGTCACATGGCAGCAACTTTACCAGTTGTTCCAAGGTTCAAGGTACTACTTTGGAGACTAGAAGATATAATTCTTCTAAGTTATTTTCCCTCTCCTATGATCTCTTCTTGTACGGTGAGTTTTTCTTCTTGAGTTTCTGTTGTTTCTGCTCTCGGTCTATAATTGGATGAACTTCTTGAATCCTGAGAGATACGCCTAATAATAGTATTATTTATTGTGTGGGTGAAATATTCATAAGGACAACTCCTCAAGCTATAAGGATTTTCAAGTATTTTCCGTAAATTTCCAACATTCTATAACACAAATCCGGATTAATTGGGCAGTGACTTCGGATACCAGATAGTAAACCAAGAAGAGGGGAAAAGGCAAAAAGGAGGAATGAGAATACCTCTTCCTTGAGTTGGAGGGGCGGTCGCAACTCTTTGTGCTACAATCAGCCAGAAGTTGAGGAGATTGCAGCTTGTCAGTTGATGAAGATGGTGCTGGATTAAAACATTGTTTTCCTTTACTCATCATCCCTGATAAAGCTGTGCCATTTAAGAGGGACAATGCTTTATCATAGGAAGAAAGTATTTCCACAGCTAAATACTGGCACACATCCTGTTTCATTGGATCAAAGTGTTTTTGCAACTGCAACATCAATTCCCTCCCCATAATTAGCTCAGTAATAACTACTACTTTCTCCCAACAATTCTTCTCTCCCATTTTTGCAGAACAAACAAGGAAAAATATAACCAAAACAAAAGCAATCTTGCAGATCTGTATAAATTTGAGCTTGATGAGAAAGAGTAATCAATTTGCTACTAGTAAAAGGGTGAGAATATGTAAGAATGAAAAGGGCAAAATTCAAAGAAATGGATTGGATGGTAGACAATTAAAGGAGGAAATGAAGTGTGAACTGTGAAGGCTTGCTCATTAGTCTCCTTGCCCTGTACAAATGTAATTGATAGAGTCTACGCATATTGCATTAGTTGACTATCAACGAACTCAATACTTACCTACTGCTTCCTTTCTTTTTTTTCTTTAAACAATCTCATAAATCTGCCCTTTGTAAGATTTTTTTTTAATAGGGAAGTGAAATTTTTGGAAAGATAATTAGCAAAGCATTTACATAAATGATTAAATGGGTGAAGACAATAGCAAAGGGTTCAAACATGGAACAACATAAAAAGAATTTAGGGACAAACATGTTGCAAAGCTTCGTGAATTTGGATGCTAGTTCTATAACTAAGCGTTTAAGAAAAATTATCTCGATGTGTACCCGGGCCACACGAGGTTGCTGACATCACTGGCATATGTGTATACTGTTAGAATAGAAAAAGTATTTCATATATAGTATCCTACTAAGAAAATGATTGTAATGTAGTGTCTATAAATAGGGCTCAGTGTATTCATGTAGATATACAATTCAATAATAATATTTTCTCACATGGTATCAGAGCATTGGTGAGAAACATTCCGAAATACAGCCAAACAGTCCCGTGCATCTAACCCGGTGACTGTACAGTATTGTTGCGTCATCTCTTTATTTTTCCTTCAGTGTTTGCAAAAACAAACACTGCTATCAGACTCGGAAGGCGCCAGCGACCAAAGCCCATTCAATGTCACCGGAAACGAGTCCCTCATGCGCGGAAAACCTCACTGCTCCGGCGAGCAGATCTGTAACATGCGCCAGCACGTGAGACGTGCTCCGACCACTTTTCCGGCAGAATATTTTTTCCAATCAGCTCGCCTATTCATTCCGAGCCATACCGTGCAATTTATTTCAGATTTCGATCACTTTTAGTTTTTCGGCGACTGTTTTCTGTAGCTTCTGGATCACAATTTCTGAGCATTATCAGCTTCTTTAGATTTCATAAAGTTTTGAATCATGTCTCTCGGATTTGATGTTTTTAATTCCAAAAACACGAAAATTGAAAATTCAAGTCCTATGATTAATTCACAACCCTTAATAAGGAGATCAGAAAATCAAACATCACAGTCTAAAATTCGATGAAAAATAGGTTGTTTTGGAAGATCTAGACCTAAGTGTAGTTATTGTAAAAGGCTTGGACACACCCGTGAAGTATGCTGATCTCGATCTAAGTGTAGTTATTGTAATATGTTTGGACATGCTCGTGAATTATGTTTTTCTCTGCATGGTCGACCACCTAAGAATACTCATATTGCTCAGAATGCCACTACAGGTAACCAACATGTTTATTTATCTGAAGAAGAATAGAATGAGTACCTTCAGTATCGAGCAAGTAAGCAAACATCTCCACAAGAAGCCTCAGTCACACAATCTAATACCGCTGGATTGTGGATCGTAGACTTTGGAGCTTCTGATTATATTTCTAGTGATAAATTACTTTTGTCGGATATTAATTATTCACCGCCCCTTCTTGCTATTACTTTAGTCAATGGGATCTAAACAAAAACAAAAGGAGTTGGACAAGCTAAACACATATCTTCGGTCATTCTAAATTTTGTTCTCTATGTCCCTGGTTGTCCTTTTAATCTTGCATCGGTCAGTCGTTTGACTCGTGCCCTAAATTGTGTCATATTATTTCTTGTTGATTATTTTATTATACAGGACCGCAGTACGGGACAGATGCTTGGCGTAGGATATGAATCACAAGGCCTCTACTCCTAAATCCTCCATAGCAGGTCTAGTTACAGATCCTCCAGACTTGATCCATAAACAATTGGGACATTCGAGTCTGTTCAAGCTACAAAAGATGGTGCCTAGTTTGTCTAGTCTGTCCAAATTAGATTGTGAGTCATGTTAACTAGGGAAACACACTCGCAACCTTTCCACGTAGTGCTGAGAGTCGTGCAGAGCCTATTTTTTCAATAGTTCATTATGATATTTAGGGTCCTAGTAGAGTCAGTTCACCTTTAGGATTTTTTTAGTTTCATTAACGATTTTTCCGGATACACTTGGTTATTCTTAATGAAATATCGTTCTGAGTTATTCTTTATATTCAAGAGTTTTTGTGCTGAAATACAAAATCAATTTGGTGTTTCTATTCGTACTTTTCATAGTGATAATGCCTTAGAATATAAATCCTCCCAGCTTCAGTAGTTTATGACTCGCCAATGAATTATTCATCAAACATCTTGTTCGTACACCCCTCAGCAGAACGGGGTAGCAGAAAGGAAGAATAGGCATCTCATTAAGACTGCTCGCACTCTTCTCATTGAATCCCATGTTCCGCTGTGTTTGTGTGGCGATGCAGTCCTCACAACTTGTCATTTAATAATCGAATGCCCTCATCTTCTATTTAGAATCAGATCCCATATTCTATAGTATATTCTCTTCCTCCTCGTGTTTTTGGGAGCACATGTTTTGTGCATAACCTAGCTCCGGAGATAGATAAATTAGCATATTGCTCTCTTAAATGTGTCTTTCTTGGTTATTCTCGAGTTCAAAAGGGGTATCGTTGCTTCTCACCTTATCTCCGTCGATATCTTATGTCTGTCGATGTCACATTTTTTTAGTCTCAACCTTACTTTAGGTCTCTTTATGATCATTCCTATATCTCTGAGGTCTTACATATACCTCAGGTTTTACATATACTAACCTTTGAGGAATCTACAGTTACTTCTACATCTCCAGTCACAGAGCCACCACTTCTGACTTATCATCGTCGACCATGTTCAGCATCAGGCCCAGATGATTCATGTCCTGCATCAGACCTTGCACCTACTATGGACTTGTCTTCTTCTGATCAGTCGATTGTACTTCAGAAATGTAAACGGTCTACTCATAACACTAATCCATAGTATACATTTTTAAGTTATCATCGTCTATCATCATCCCATTATGCATTTGTATCATTAGTGTCCTCTGTCCCCTCTCCTAAATCTATAAGTGAATCCCTTTCTCATCACGGATGGCGACATGCTATGATTGACGAGATGTCTATTTTACATACAAGTGGTACTTGGGAGCTTGTTCCTCTTCCTTTAGGTAAATCTATTGTTGGTTGTCGTTGGGTTTAAGCTGATTATGCAGGATTACCCTTTGATAGTCATTCTACATCCGGATATTGTGTGCTAATAGGAGGTAATTTAGTATCTTGGAAGAGTAAGAAATAGAGGATCGTTGCTCGATCTAGTGCTGAATCGGAATATCGAACAATGGTTGTAGCCACATGTGAGCTAGTTTGTACTAAGCAGTTGCTCATAGAACTAAAATTTGGAGAAATCAGTCAAATGAAACTTGTGTGTGATAAAAAAGTGGCCCTTCATATCGTATCAAATCCGATATTTCATGAGAGGACTAAGCACATTGAGATTGACTGTCACTTTGTCAAAGAAAAGATTATCTCCGGAGATATTGTTACAAAATTTGTGAAGTCGAGCGATCAGCTTGCATATATTTTTACCAAGTATCTCACTAGTCCCCGTATTAATTACATCTGTAACAAGCTTGATACATATGACTAGTATGCACCAGCTTGAGGGGAAGTGTTAGAATAGGAATAGAATTTCATATATAGTATCCTACTAGAAAAATGATTGTAATGTAGTGTCTATAAATAGGGCTCAGTGTAATCATGTAGATATACAATTCAATAATAATATTTTCTCATATGTACATGTACAGAACTGGAGGAAGTCATTGAGATCGCAAGGTGTCTCCATGGAATTAAAATGAAAGCGGCCAAGGAACCAACGTAAAGTCTCCAGGCAACCCCCGTGCATTGTATGGTATTATGCAAGAGGAAAACTGGGCAGGCCAAGCGGCCCCATGCGTTGTGGACGTATCGCACAAAAGTGTCACACTCCCAAACTGGAGACGTGATGGTCATGGCCTTGACTACTTGTGGATTGTTGTGGTTAAAACAATTACTAGAGAAATTAGGAGTACCGCAGTTCCGGCCTGTGAAGCTATATTGTGATAATCAGGCAGCTTGACATATTGCATCAAATTTCAACTTTTCATAAGAGAACAAAGCACATGGAGGTAGATCGTCACTTTGTTCGAGAGAAGTTGCAGACTCAAGATGTTGTGATTGCATCGGTTAGCTCAAATGATCAACTGGAGGATATTTTCACTGAAGCTCTTCGAAATTCTCGTGTATATTATATTTGTAAAAAGTTGTATATACATGACATATATACTCCAGTTCGAGGGAAAGTTTTAAATATGTAATAAATATAATGGCGGTCTAATTGTACATAATATTTGTTTGTTATCTTATTGTAATTTCTTAGTATATATACATAGATGTGTAGCTATACACCTTTTGCCCAATCCCTTTTATTTCACAGGCTCCAAGACCAAGTGAAGATAAAAATACAAAGAGTATTCCAGACCTTGAAAGAGCTTCCTCAAGCCTCATTTCAAGTGACATGAGTGATGAGTACTATACATCATGTTGATTGTCAAAATGCTCATCACAGTTCATGGGCCTGGAATTCTAGTCCTATTTGTTGTAGCGATGAGAAAAGTTGAAGTTGGTATTTTCCCCATAGAGTTTATGGGCCTTGGCATCGTAAGCCAGAGCAGCATCATAAGGTTTCTCAAAAGTGCTGAGGCAGATGCTGCCTCCATCATTGGACATGCCGATTTCAGCGACCCATTTCCCCAAAAATGCTGGCGGACACCTTTAGAGGTGCTTGTAGCTGTTAAATATACATATGATATACACAATATACACATGTATATCGTATGTATAGTGGTTCTTGGGTTACTGTAGCAAAGCCCACAGTTGGGCAGTTTTTGTATATAAGGTGTATATGTCTTGTACCTTAATTAGTCTTGTACGCTTACCATAATTGTATAGTTAGTATCCAAGTAGAATAAGGTTTTAGGAGTAGAATAGGAATAGGATTCCTATTATGGAAATATGTAAATTGTATATATACTCTTTCAATTAATGAAAATAATCAAGGGATTATTTCTTTCATGGTATTAGAAGTTTAGGTCCTAAAATCCTCTCTCTAAAATTTCTCCAACTTCCGTCGCCTACCTCGAGTTCTGAGCCCCCTTCTTCTCGGATTTTGTGCTCGACGGTTCCTCATCTCTTCCCAAATTTTCTTCTAAATCCCTCAATCACATATTATTCTATCAGTATGTCTACATCAAGGAACACGTTTCATCCTGCCCTTGCAGTTTCTAACATCAAGAATAACATCATCTTGCTCTTGAAATAGAAAACGTCCAATATGCGACGTGGGCAGAACTGTTCAAAATTCACGCATGCTCGTATCAAGTCATCCATCACATAATATCCGCGGTTCCTGAGGATACATAGGTGCTAAGACGCGAGGATGATCCTAAGTTGTGGACGACTCTTGATGCCACTGTCCTTCAATGGATATACTCCACAATTTCTATCAACCTTTTGCAAATAATTATTGAGCCTGACGCTATGGCGCAGGCAACTTGGGTAGACTACGTGATATATTCCAAGATAATCAAAATTCTAGAGATGTTACTCTTGAGCAGGAATTCTCCCACGTCAACATGGAAGACTTTCCTAACGTTTCGACTTATTGCAAAAGATTGAAGGAATTGGCAGACCAACTCCGCAACGTTGGCGCGCCGGTTTCGAATGATTGTTTAGTCCTCCAAATGGTTTCAAGCCTCTTTGCGGCCAATAGTGGTGTTGGCACGCTTCTTCGACAAAGTAATCATCTTCTGCAATTTTATCAGGCTCGTTCTATGCTTACACTCGAAGAAGCAGACATAGATAAAAAGGCGGCTACCGATGCTAGTCCCGTAGTCATGATGACCGAGTCCACTTTTCATCCTATCGGTTCCAACAACTTGGGCCAAAACCGCAACAACAGTGGCGGTAAAAAGGGACAAAATAAAAAAATAATGATAAGAATCGTGGCGGCAACACTAGCGGTAGCCGGAACAGTGGTGGTGGAGATGGTGGCCCTCGGGGCGGTTAGGAGCAGCAACAGTTTTTGGCCCTGCAGTGGACCCTATGTAGTGGCAGTGGGCCTCATAGTTTGGGCCAAATATTGGCAGCCCAGCGTTTCAGCCTCACTGGCAATAGGCTGGCCAACAGCAGTTGAGGCCCAACATGTAGTGGCCCAATTTCAGTAACCCATCTGGGCTGAGGCAGCAAGCAGGGGTACTTGGGCCTCGGCTCCCGCAGGCCCATCACGTAGTGGCCCCCACTTCTACCGATATCGAAGCCGCAATGCACACACTTGGATTAAATCCTCCAGATCCAAATTGGTATATGGACACCGGTGCCACTACCCACATGACATCTGATTCAGGTACTCTTTTGTCTTATTCCAATTTGAGCAACCCTCGTGGCATAATTGTTGGGAATGGTAATTATATTCCAATTTGTGGTTGTGGTCATAAAACTTTGTCTCCCCCCCCCCCATCCACCCCTTATCTTGAAAAATATCCTACATGCCCCCAAATTGATTAAAAATTTAGTGTATGTCCGTAAATTCACCACTGACAATTCCATGTCTATTGAATTTGATCCGTTTGGTTTCTCTATGAAGGATTTCAAGACATGGAGTCCTTTCATGAGGTGTGATAGTAGGGGGGATCTTTATCCTATCACGTCAAGTTTCGGTCTATCTAGTCAAGCCTTGCCATCAACATTTGCAGCCCTTGCTCCTTTCTTGTGGCATGCTCGTCTTGGTCATCCGGGGTCGTCTATTTTGTCTTCCTTAGAAAAAAATAATTTTATTTCATGTAAGGGTACGCGTAGTACTCCGAATTATCATTCTTGTTCTTTAGGAAAAATTGTTAGGTTGCCGTTTATAGACTCTAATTCTCATACTTTAATGTCATTTGATATTATTCATAGCGACTTATGGACATCTCCTGTTCTTAGTTCTTTGGGTCATCGATATTATGTTCTCTTTTCGGATGATTATTCTAAATTTTTATGGACTTTTCCGATAGCGAAAAAATCTCAAGTTTTTTCCATCTTCTTAAAATTTAGAGCTTTCATTAGAATCCAATTCGACTGAGAAATAAAAAATATTCAATGTGATAATGGTAGAGAATATGACAACGGGGTATTTCGGGAATTTTGTGCAACTAATGGAATCAATTTTTATTTTTCTTGCCCTCATACGTCTTCACAAAATGGGAAAGTCGAACGCAAAATTCGTATCATTAATAACATTGTCCGAACATTATTGATTCATGCTTCCGTACCCCCTTCGTTTTGGCATCATGCTCTACAAATGGCTACATATCTCCTTAACATTCTTCCTTCCAAAGGTTTGACATATGCTTCCCCTCTTCAAATTTTATATAATAAGACTCATTTGTATTCACATCTTCGGATCTTTGGGTGCTTATATTATCCGTTATTTCCATCCACCACAATTAACAAACTTCATGCCCGGTCTACTTCGTGTGTGTTTTTGGATTTTCCGTCTAATCATCGTGGTTATAAATGTTGTGATTTATCCTCTAATAAAATCATCATTAGTCGCCATGTAATTTTTTATGAATCCCAATTCCCATTTGCTAAGGTTAGTACTCCTGTGCCTAGTTCGTATAATTTTTTGGATGATGGTATATCCCCGTATATTATTCACCATTTTTCGGACGTCTCCCGCACCCCAAATCCGCTAGTGGGCCCACTGCTCTCTGGCCCCACTACCCCGTCATGAGCTACAGTGCCCATAACTGGGTCATGTCCAGTTACTGGACCAGTAACGGTAACTGGGCCAGTGACCCAACCCATTAACGCCACTGGTCCAGTCCATGTTTCACCATCCCGTTACCGAAATAGGCCAGCAGGCCCACTGCCTGCTGGCCAGTCTGTCTCGAGTCCAGAAAATTCCCGAAATCCACCCAATTCTTCATCGAGTCATATACCGGTCACTCATAGTCAACGGGGTATTTTTAAACCTAAAAGGCATTTTAATTTAAATTCTAATGCTATTAAATCACCCTTACCCCGTAATCATATGTCTGCATTAAATGACCCGAATTGGAAAATTGCTATGACCGATGAATATAATACTCTTATTGATAATAAGATGTGGGAGTTGATTCCCCGTCCATCTGGTATTAATATTATTAGGTCTATGTGGATTTTTGCTCATAAAGACAATTCAGACGGTTCATTTGCAAGGCATAAGGCTCGGCTTGTAGGTGATGGTAAGACTCAGCAGGTTGGTGTGGATTGTGGGGAGACGTTTAGTCCGGTGGTCAAGCTGGCTATCATTCGCACTGTACTCGGCTTGGCTCTTTCGAAAGCATAGCCCATCTATCAGTTAGATGTAAATAATGTTTTCTTACATGGTAATCTCAAGGAAACAATGTATATGCATCAGCCCTTGGGGTTTAGGGACTCCGAATATCCTAATCATGTCTGTTTATTGAAGAAGTCCTTATATGGGCTTAAGCATTCTCCACGGGCCTGGTATAAGAGGTTTTCCTCATTTCAAGTGACATGAGTGATGAGTACTATACAACATGCTGATTGTCAAAATGCTCATCACAGTTCATGGGCCTGGAATTCTAGTCCTATTTGTTGTAGCGATGAGGAAAGTTGAAGTTGGTATTTTCCCCATAGAGTTTATGGGCCTTGGCATCGTAAGCCAGAGCAGCATCATAAGGTTTCTCAAAAGTGCTGAGGCAGATGCTGCCTCCATCATTGGACATGCCGATTTCAGCAATCCATTTCCCCCAAAAATGTTGGTGGACACCTTTATAGGTGCTTGTAGCTGTTAAATATACATATGATATACATGTGTATATCGTATGTATAGTGGTTCTCGGGTTACTGTAGCAAAGCCCATGGTTGGGCAGTTTTTGTATATAAGGTGTATATGTCTTGTACCTTAATTAGTCTTGTACACTTACCATAATTGTATAGTTAGTATCCAAGTAGAATAAGGTTTTATGAGTAGAATAGGAATAGGATTCCTATTATGGAAATATGTAAATTATATATATACTCTTTCAATTAATGAAAATAATCAAAGGATTATTTCTTTCAGTAGCATTTTCAGGCACATCATTAAACAAGGCAGTGAGACTAGTATCATCAAGTGACAAATTCTGGTTAGCATGGGGGGATGAAGTTGGTGTGGATATGAAGTCAGAATTTGTAATGTTGAGGAGTGAATTGGAGTTTGAGAATATGACTCCTGTTGAGGAATTGTCAAATGAATTATTTGGGGTTGAAACCATCTCAGGAATATCACATTCACCTTTATCAGATTGCGTTTCTTTTGTTTTCACAACAAGTTCTCCATTTCGGTTTTTTGTTTTCTTGACCACGACTGTTATTTCCTCCATAGGTAACTATTAGCGAATATTCTCAGAATATTCTCCGTATATTTTGTAATTATGATAGATGTATATTTAAGGTAACTTAGGATTCTAATTGTATTAGGAATCAACCTTTGTAAGGTAAGTTAGGATTCGTACCATATTAGGAATCAACCTTGTACAGCTATATATATTGTGAATAATGAAAGAAATCCCCAAGAGAAATTATTATATCTTTCATGGTATCAGAGCCTAAAACAGCCCATCTGAACTGCTGCTTTTTTGTACAACAAGGCACGCTCACAACTATTGTTGGAAGAAACTTGACGTGCTAAACAAGAGGAACACAATCAAAAGGCCTTAGCCGTTGACGGGATGACAACACTGCGGGCAAGAAGAACCAAAGAATGCGGCAGCAGTCCAAAGAAGAAGAGCGATGGCGGAGGTCGTGGCGGCAGAGGTCGCAACAACAAAGGCAAGGGCCGCGGAAAGTGGCCAACGCAACCACCAGCCCAGCCAGAATCGAACTGCAAGAATCGCAGCAGCGAAGAAATAGGGCACAACCAAGAAGCGGCAGCAGGGGCACAACCGCAGCAGGCAGACCACCACCACGAATGCGGGCTCAGCCCAACAGTGGGTCGGCCGGCCTCTTGGGCCTTGCCTCACCCACCAGCAAAGCAACCGAAGAAGAGCTGAGCCCACCGATCGCTATTCAAAGAAGAAGAAGACAACAGCCTGGCCCCGACTGCTTTGGGCCAGGCCTATACCACCGTGAACCTTCAAAACAACCCGACGACAATTGGTACATGGACACCGGAGCCACATCTCACCTCAACCGGTCGTTAGGTAACCTATCTCAACTACGTCGGTTAAAGTGTCCTCTATTTATTACTGTCGGTAATGGTCATCGCATTCCAATTAAAGGTTATGGTAACACACACACCGAATATCCATACCCACCTTTCTCCATAAACCATGTCCTATACACACCTAACATCATTAAAAACTTAATCTATGTTAGAAAAATCACTAGCAATAATTATGTGTCTATCGAATTTGACCCTTTTGGTTTTTCTGTGAAAGAACTCAATACGGGAAAAATTCTTACACGCTGCAATAGTGTGGGAGACCTATACCCATTCACTCAATCTTCCGTTGTCAGACCGCAAGCACCTCTATCCCTTGCGGCGATCTCTCCCTCAACTTGGCACAACAGACTCGGACACCCCGGAGACCCAGTTTTTACTTTTTTTAGAACTTCTAAGCGTATTCAATGTAATAATGGAAAATTGCCCAACAATGTTTTTCTTGTCCACTAGGAAAACATACTCGTCTTCCCTTTATGTCATCAAACAGTGTTACTTTTTCTCCATTTGATATTGTTCATGCTGATTTGTGGACATCTCCGATTGCTAGCTCTTTGGGTCATAAATTCTATCTAGTATTATTGGATGATTTTTCACATTTTGTCTGGATTTACCCACTGAAATTCAAATCTGAAGTTTTTGCAAAATTCCTCGAGTTTCAAAAATTCATTAAGACACAATTTGAAAAACCTATTAAATCATTCCAATGTGATAATGGACGTGAATTTAATAACTTGGCATTTCACAATTTCTGTTCTAAACAAGGCATGGTTTTCCATTTTTCTTGTTCCTATACTTCTTCCCAAAACGGAAAGGCTGAAAGAATTATATGTACCATCAATAACATGGTACGCACACTTCTGTTTCATGCCTGCCTACCACCACCTTTTTGGGTCTATGCTGTCAAAATGGTAAAATCCCTTCTAAATATTTTACCAACTAGCACACTCCAAAACAAAACCCCTACAGAAATCTTATCTGGTAAAGCTGACCACCATATGATCACCTACGTATTTTTGGATGCTTATGTTACCCCAACATAGCCTCCACTGCACCCCACAAACTTGCCCCTCGCACTCTTCCATGTGTCTTCCTTGGTCTATCTCCTAATCATCGGGGCTACTTGTGCTATGACATTGCAACTCATAAAATTATCGTATCCCGTCACGTCACCTTTGACGAGACAACCTTTCCTTTTTCAAATCTCCGAAAATTATAGACCATCGATTACATCTTTCTCGATGAACCAAGTTTGTCCCCGATCATCCAAAATTTATACCAACAGATGCCCATTGTTACGGCTGGTCTCGCCATCGTCTCGCACCACCCCACCAGCCCTCGCTTCACCCCTACACCCAATCGAAGTCACCTGCAGACCACCAATGGGATGACCTGACGCCCACCGGGTCCGGTAACTAGTGGACCAGCAACCTCACAACCCCGACCTACCTCCACTGTCCTCACATCGCATGGAGACTCGTGCACAACACGAGATCTTCAAACCCAAGGTTCAATTCAATCTCTCCACACAAACCTTATCACCCATTCCAAAAAATCCAAAACTAGCAAAACTGGACCGAAATTGGAATGCGACCATGTGCGAGGAATTTAACATTTTAACCAAGCAGAACACTTGGGATTTGGTACCTAGACCAGCTGGTGTGAATGTTATCCGGTGTATGTGGGTATTTCGTCACAAGTTCAGAGACATTGGTGACTTAGAGAGGTATAAGGCAAGACTAGTTGCCAATGGCACTAATCAGTAGGAGGGTATTAATTGTGGTGAGACATTTAGTCCGATTGTTAAACCGGCCACTATTCGGACTGTTCTCAGTATTGCTATGGGCATGCATTGGCCGATTCATCAACTTGATTTCAAGAATGCGTTTCTTCATGGGGATTTGTAAGAGACTGTGTACATGCATCAGCCTCCTAGCTTTGTTCATCCGTGACTCATGATTTGTGTGTCGTCTCAGGAAGTCATTGTATGGATTGAAACAGGCACCCCGCGCTTGGTATGATCGGTTCGCCAGGTATCTTCTGCAGATTGGTTTTGTATGTAGTAGGTGTGATACATCTCTCTTCACTTTTCACCGAGGTAGCAGCACTGCATATTTGCTATTATATGTCGATGACACTGTTCTTACTGCCTCATCTGACGGGTTGAAGAATGAAATCATTGCTCTACTTAAAACTGAATTTGCTATAACTTACTTGGGCAAGCTAAGTTATTTTTTGGGTATATCGGTGACAAGATCTGCAGCCACTATGTTCCTGTGTCAGCGTAAGTATGCAGAAGAGATAGTGTACAGGGCTAAGATGGCAAATTGTAAAATTATGCCAACTCCGGTGGACTCAAAATCCAAGCTTAGTGTCAATGACGGTGCGCCAGTTTCTGATCCCACTCTTTATCGGAGTCTAGCAAGTGTTCTTCAGTAGCTTACATTCACTAGGCCTGATATTGCATATGTCATTCAGCAGGTGTGTCTGTTCATGCACGACCCCCGAGAGTCCCATTTTGCCGCCCTCAAACGTATTATCAGATATGTTAAGGGCACACTAGACTTTGGTTTACATCTATACACCTCTGCCCCAACCAAGTTGCTAGCCTATACGAATGCAGATTTGGCAGGATGCCCCGACACACGTCGCTCCACCTCAGGGTACTGTGTATTTCTTGGGGATAATCTTATCTCATGGTCCGCCAAGCGGCAGGCCACGTTATCTCGTTCGAGTGCTGAAGCAGAATATCGCGGAGTTGCTAATGTCATCGCTGAGATCTGTTGTCTCCGAAATATCCTTTTGGAGCTCCAGTATCCATTACGCAAGGCGTCTATAGTCTATTGTGACAACATATCTGCTATTTATATGTCTCATAATCCAGTCCAACATCAGCGGACTAAGCATATTGAGATAGATATCCACTTTGTGCGAGAGAAGGTTGCCCATGATCAGGTCAAAATTTTACACGTGCCTTCCTCTTATCAGTATGCAGAAATTTTCACAAAGGGACTACCGCGACAGCTCTTCACCGACTTTCGATCCAACCTTAGCATTCGGCCTCCTCTCGCTCCGTCTGAGGGGGAGTATTAGCGAATATTCTCAGAATATTCTCTGTATATTTTGTAATTATGATAGATGTATATTTAAGGTAACTTAGGATTCTAATTGTATTAGGAATCAACCTTTGTAAGGTAAGTTAGGATTCGTACCATATTAGGAATCAACCTTGTACAGCTATATATATTGTGAATAATGAAAGGAATCCCCAAGGAAAATTATTCTATCTTTCAGTAACTTCAAAAACTGATGGCTCTGTCTCACTTCACCGAACCATCTTAGTAGCCTCACAATTAGATAAATAGCGAAGGTCACATCCATAATATGCTCTGCAGTGACAAAACAAAATCAATTTTAAAAGTTAACATGGATTTCAATGACCGAAATCAACCTTTTGGTGAATTCATTCATGAAAATAAAGGAAACTTCGTACATACATGAAGACATAGATATCCAGATTTTCAGTTGTTGTTGGACAAGGAACATAGAATAGGAACATATATTGTTGGTTGCTATTGTAAAGCAGTACGGGAAGTAAATAAATATTACAAGTATTCGAATGATAAACTAATAGGCCAATGATGAGAACAGCCGCAAGATTGTTATGTCTTGAATCTTGATAATCTGAAATAAAGAAATAACTAAATCTGGATGGTTACAACGTTGTGTGTTGAGTCGAGTGATTGAACTCTGTCCTTAAGACAAGATTGTCCTGTATATATGATTTTACATTAGCGAGCAATAATCTCCCAAGATAAAACAACACTTTAATCTCAATGCTACAAAGCCAATAGGTTGAGTCTGACGAAGAAAACAAATACGAATCGACTTGTTGAAGAAATGGAAAAGGAAGGAAGAGTTTCTGTAGTCTCTTATGTTTTATCTCTGTATATATAATGTGTCTCTGTTGTGTATATCTTATGTATATGTGTGTCTTTCATCACTGTTTTTCGTCACTGTTTTTGTTGTGTTTTTCATGACTGTTTTGTGTTGTGTGTATGTCACTGTATATTCTCCACAATTGAGCCAAAACAACTCAATATATAGCATGGAGGAGGGTTGTTCAACTGCCCAAAACATGAATGTTAATGGCCATTAGGGAGGGCTGTTAATAACAGGTTTAATGCCATTAGTGAGGCTGTTCATGGTCATTGAAGGAGGGCTGATTATGGAGGAGTTAATCAGTCAAGTAATGGCTGGTTAATGCGCCAAAAAATAGTCCGACGGAAGGCAGAAAGTTTCTGCCTTCCGTCATTCCCAAAATCAACTTTAAGCAATTTGGGGTCCAAAAAGATAATATCATAAAGTTTCCTACGACCCGTGACTCGTGACCCGTGACCCGTGACCCGAGCCCGGATGGGAGGGCGGCGGCGGCGCGCATGTGGGCTTAGCCTTTAACGCAAGCACATCTAGGTCCTCCCTCTTTTAAACACATGGGTTACCCATTGAGGTCCCAAACCCTTAACCACTTTAGAGACTTATAAAGAGAGCAATTCTTCCTTTTCCCACCGATGTGGTAGATTTGTCCCACGCCATATTTCCATGCCTCAAACACCTTACTTCGTGGACCAATATCTCTTTCATTTCTCAATAAAATTTGACGATTCTTGGCCCTACGGTCATCTACTCACTTAATAGATTATGCATGTGAGAAGAGACATAGCCTCCAACATGTGGAACACTAGTGTTTAATTCATTAAATATGGGTGGACGAACCTCCCCCCCAAAGGCAAATTTCCAACAATCCCCTCTATGAAAGAAAGATTGTGGCGCACACACAAGGTGCCTACTTTCAGCAATCTTTCAGCGAAAAGATATTGCATCAGGAGAGGTAGCTTCCACTTTGAACCTTCCCTAGTTGAATACCACCGGACTTACTTACTGTGCAGTGAACGTGATGTCTTGAACCGTCAGTGTTTAGTGTAAGCCAAGACAATGATACCAACACAATAACTCTCCTTATTCATTTTCATTCTTATGGTTTTGTCCATTGTGGTCGTGGACACACTTGGATTCTTAAGTGCGTTCATTTGAGGTGGTCTGTCTTCGCACTTAAATAGGTGATCTCCTACAAGGTATCCTGCTATACCCCACTTCACAAGTGTTAGAAATCATTAAAAGTTTCCCCAACCTTAACCTCAACCGTTTGAGGATCGTTAAAGGTTTGGAAGCTTAACCTTTACCCACCATGCAGGTAGCACTTTAATGTCTATCGCGGGAACATCTTTGGATTCATATTTCCATACAGAAATCATCATCTGAAGTGCTTCTTGCTTCCAACAAAGCGCTCAACTGAACCTTTTGCATCTTAGTTTTCCCATTGAACTAAATTCTTGGGATCTCCAATCAGTATGGTTGGGTTACCACCGCAAAGGTTCGTATTGTTTGAGTTTTAAGCCCGTTCCCCTAGACAGGTAGAACACTTGATCTCCGGGTAGTCCCTTAGTTAATAAACAAGGAAGTGAGTCCCGTGATGATCAACTGCCATACGGTCTTATGTCTACGATAGATCCTGACAGATATGTCCAGACGCCGTCATCTGTGTCCTTCCTGAAGCCGACCGGCTAGCCACAATGTAGAACTGCTGAAGGCACGGGTTTCTCCCAATAAGGGACATCTTCTAAGGAGTCATGAAGTTACTCAACTTCTTTCATTCTTTATATAAAGCGATAAACTCTGATCCCATCATGAATCGGTCGATGCAAGTTTGCTTAGAGAATTTTCCAAGACCCACCATACACATTTACTTGTGGCTTTGGTGTTCTTCATATCTGATGTCTAGTTTGCATCATTGTGTTCTCCCAGAACCGATGGACATCCAGAATACTATAATCCATAGATAAGCGAATAATTCAGTTATCGTCATATCCGACTTAACGCCTTCTATTGATCATTTATTAAGATCATCAATGAACATTAGTTCAACTGATCTGTTTGTAGGCCGATATCAGGTCGGTTGTAGTGTGTACAATACAATGAACTACACGTGACCTGTGCATATCGCTCCTTGTCTATGGGTGCACCATGATTCCAATCAGTTCTATGATTCATATCCATTGGTGGCTTCAACGAGACTGTCAATTATCTCACAACTGAGTTTGGAGTTAGACTAGTCCGTTAGATATCTTAGAAATCCAATTCCTAAGATGTCATCTGAGATACCCATATCTTTTGTTTCAATATAATTTCCACTCTCAGACTGTTGGTTTTCCAACTGTTGGCTTTCTAACTTCAGAGTCAATATTTCTGTGGTCAGATTCATTATTTTTGTTTTATCTAAAACTTCCAGGACCAAAATGTAAATATTTCAGGGACCAAAATGAAAGTTCAGGAAGAAGCCCAACAGTCCAGCAAACCAACTCTGATTCTCTTCTTCCAACTCTCCGGTTGGGAAGGCTGTTTCAACAATCATGCCACGCAAGGCCCTGGATGTTAAGCTTCTCACAGGGGAGCGCATGTACAAGTAGCCAAGGCCTTATACTTGTCACTATATCCATCTACTTTGTACTCACTTTTGAGTATCTTTTTTCACAACCCAAAGGTTCTTTTCCCGGAGGAAAATCAACCATTACGCAAGTATGGTTCTATATGATGGAATATATTTCTCTCTTTGTAGCTTCTTTCCAAAGCAGCACTTTTGGAGATGACAATTATTTGTTAATTGTCCATGGTTCATTCTCAACCATACAAGCTAGAAGGACTAGAACAAGTCTTTGTCCCCTTCTTTGCTCCGTCTCGGTTCAACATCTAGAATCCCTGAGTTCTGCAAATCTGGAATATTAAGTTTCGGATAGCCAGCAATTTTCGAGTCCTGTAGATACGGAACGTCTAGTTCCAAACAGTCAGGCCCTCGCGGGTTCTTGTTAACCTTGAGCAATTACTTCTTTTTCCTTTTCAAGGAAAGTTATCTTCAAAGAATTCAGCATTCTTTGACACCAAGAGGCGATAAGCACTACTGTTATTTGCAGATCCAGTGGATATGCAATCTACAGTATTAGGTACAACATGACCTGTTTCGGTATTCCAACTTTTACCAACCACCCCACATCACAACATTTGATGTGAGATCCTTTCCATGTTTCACACGGAGATTTATCCTTATCCTTATGCGTATTTCTGTTGAGAATCACATTAGCGGTAAGGATCGCCTTGTCCCACATAATTTAGGCATACGGCTTTGCGCTTGGCTAATACCGTTGGACTGAGGTGAGAAATGAACAGTCGTTTAATGAACGATGTTTCACATTCTCCCCCTCTATCACTACGAATTCCTCAATCCGTAGGCTTAGTTGATTTTCAACTTCTGCTTTGTAGCGCTTATCCGCTTCAACAACTTCATCTTTGATTTTCAACAAACAAAGGATACAATACGTTGTACTATTATCAATGAAGGTTACAACGTACTTGTCTCCCCCCTCTATTTTGTATAAACTTCAAATCACCCATAAAGGAATGACTAAGTTCTAGAGGAGCGGTGCTTCTTTCGCTATTCCTTTGACGGAATTTGGAAAGGTGATTTTGCCTCTTATCCTACCTCACATTCATTTTGA
Source organism: Anisodus acutangulus (assembly GCA_029783415.1). Lineage (NCBI taxonomy): Eukaryota > Viridiplantae > Streptophyta > Magnoliopsida > Solanales > Solanaceae > Anisodus > Anisodus acutangulus. The sequence continues at coordinate 10,231,637 of CM056504.1, forward strand.
GGGTTTATGTCAAAAGAAGGCAACAATCTCAACTTCGCTAGCTTTTGAATGACTTTCTATTTAACGTGTCTTAATCTATGATGGCATAGATGCACGGATTACAAATATATCATTCATTTGGCTACAGACATACTGTACCATTCTTAGTTATTACAGACCTGTTGAACTAGTCTTTGACCAACAACGTCCCTTAAACCAAGTTTGGGACATGTATCACCTCATTTTAGAGTGATCTCATTCCCTGAAGTCCTATTGAGGACAACCTCTCCATCCCCTTTGATTTTAGAGGTGGCGTTACTTCACATGAACAACCTCTTGCCCGTGGTTAGGGGGTAACCGGATCATATGTGATCTCGATACTCTGGCCCACTCCAGTTGCTTTGGCAGACTGAGTGTTCAATTTCTTTACTGCCTTTCTTTAGGCCTTCAGATCATTTAAGACCTGGAAACTCTGGCCCACCTTATTAGGTGTCCATTACTTTTCCTATGAAATGAATTCTGGCCCCACTCCAGTCGCCCGTAGGCTTTATATGACTGGGTGTCCAATATCATCATATCAAAGAAATTTTGGCCCACTCCAGTCGTCCGGAGGCTTTGTATGACTAAGTGTCCAATATCATCCTATGAAGGATCTTCTGCCAAATAGTGTGACATGCTCAACCTCTTTAGCTTTTAGTCTTCTTCCGTTATGATTGGTGCCCAGACAATTGTTGGTGCTAACTTAAGAGTGGTAACAGTTTTCGCACAGTCAGTGGATCTTTCTCCCTCATATGTGCGAACATAGTTTACACACTTTTAATAATTACACTTAAAAGAACGGATCTTTTTAAGTCGTTTACACAATCCAATCTTTAAATGGGAATGAAGATGAGATTAAACTTCTGATTTTAAAGCGTAAGGAATATAAATTATTTCGTGAAAATATTTTCATATTCCTCCTTACTTTAAGTCATGTTTAATCAGACATCATTTAATATTTATTCTTGACAAGAAAGAAAAATAACTTATCCCAATTTCGGATTCTTGCCCACTTCAGTCACTTCATCGGACTGAGTGTCCATTTCCTCCTTACCATAATTCGGATCCTTTGTCTGGGATAGATATAGGCCTTCTGCTGCAAGATAGAACCACATCTTCAGCCTTCTCCTCTTGTTCCAGTTAACATCCTCAGCCTCTCGTGAGCGCTTGTTCCCGTCACTATTGGGTGCGGTGACACCACGAACACGTTGACCTTCAACAGCATCATCATCACTCTCATCTACCAGAAAACCACAGCCATATCCAGATTTGGTGACACGACTTTTGACCGACATCTTTCGAACACTAATACAATACAATCTTGTCTTAAATTGTTGGTTGTTATTGTAAAGCAGTACGGGAAGTAAATAAATATTACAAGTGTTCGAAAGGATAAACTAATAGGCCAATGTTGAGAACAGACGCAAGCTTGTTGTGTCTTGAATATTGATAACCTGAAATCAAGAAACAACTAAATCTGGATGGTTACAACGTTGTGTGTTGAGTCGAGTGATTGCACTCTGTCCTTAAGACAAGATTGCCCCGTATATATGCTTTTACGTTAGCGGACAATAGTCTCCCAAGATAAAATAACACTTTAATCTCAACGCTACAAAGCCAATAGGTTGAGTTTGACGAAGAAAACAAATACGAATCGACTTGCTGAAGAAATGGAAAAGGAAGGAAGAGTTTTTGTAGTCTCTTCTGTATGTCACTGTATATTCTCCACAATTGAGCCAAAATAGCTCAATATATAGCATGGAGGAGGGTTGTTCAACTGCCCAAAACATGGCTGTTAATGGCCATTAGGGAGGGTTGTTAATGGCAGGTTTAATGCCATTAGTGAGGTTGTTCATGGTCATTGAAGGAGGGCTGATTATGGAGGTTTCTGCCTACCGTCATTCCCAAAATCAATTTCGGGTCCAAAAATATAATATCAGAAAGTCCCCACAGCCCACGACCCGTGACCCATGACCCGAGCCCGGACCGGACGGGACGGGTGGGCGGCGGCGGCGAGCGTGTGGGCTTAGCCTTGAACGCAAGCACATCTAGGTCCTCCCTCCTTTAAACACATGGGTTACCCATTGAGGTCCCAAACCCTTAACTACTTTAGAGACTTATAAAGAGAGCAATTCTTCATTTTCCCACCGATGTGGTAGATTTGTCCCACATCATATTTCCATGCCTCAAATACATTACTTCGTGGACCAATATCTCTTTTATTTCTCAATGAAATTTGACGATTCTTGGCCATACGGTCATCTACTCACTTAGTAGATTATGCATGTGAGAAGAGACATAGCCTACAACATGTGAAACACTAGTGTTGAATTCATTAAATATGGGTGGACGCACCTCCCCGCCAAAGGTAAATTTCCAGCAGATACTACTAACCTAGGATATTTTGCCCCTAAGATAAGTTTTTGTCCATATTTCCTCCAACTGTATCCATCTTCAGGAGGAACATCTTCTCCGGATCGAGCATGTACGTATTCTGTCCTCCTTGACATCATCTTCCTACAACTATTAGTTGTGTCATAAATAAAAATTCCTAGCAAGAACCTCTACTAAATGAAAGCATACTCCAATTTCATTGATGCGTAATCTTACTTCAATTCATCAGTTAACCATACTATATCAAGATCGGGTAGGTACCATCTCTCATATCCTAGAGATCCAGATTTTGTAAAGCATTCAATCTACCAGACTACCACTAAGATTTAAAACAATTAGTGATCCTTTTGAATGTTCTAAAGATCTATAAGCTTAAATGTAGCACGTATCCCTTCCATATATACTAAATTTGGTACTCCAACCAGATACAAATGAGAAGGTGTGGTGATGGTAGAGGTTCCTCCACCCTTGATGAGAGGTCATAGGTTAGAATCCTAGAGTCTAAAGGGATAATAGATACTGGTGCGACTAATCACATGGTGGCTGACCTGAACTTACTAGATACGAAAGCTGTTGGAAATTTGTCTTTCGTGGGGAAATGCGTCCACTCATATTTAATGAATTAAACACTAGGGTTCCGCATGCTGGAGTCTTTGTCTCATCACACGTACATAATCTACTAAGTGAGTAGATAATCGTAGGGCCAAGAATCATCAAATTTCATTGAGAAATGAAAGAGATATTGGTCCACGAAGTAATGTGTTTAAGGCATGGAAATATGGTGTGGGACAAATCTACCACATCGGTGGGAAAAGGAAGAATTGCTCTCTTTATAAGTCTCGAAATTGGCTAAGGGTTTGGGACCCCAAGGGGTAACCCATGTGTTTAAAGGAGGGAGGATCTAGATGTGCTTGGGTTCAAGGCTAAACCCACACGCGCGCCGCCGCCGCGCGTCCGTCCCGTCCGGAGATCAAGTGTTCTGTCTGTCTAGGGGAACGGGCTTAAAACCCAAACAATACGAACCTTTGCGGTGGTAACCCAACCATACTGACTGGAGATCCCAATAATTTGGTTCAATGGAAAAACTAAGCTGCAAAAGGTTCAGTTGAGCGCTTCGGTGGAAGCAAGAGCATTTCGGATGATGATTTCTGTAGGGAAACATGAATCTAAAGTTGTTCCTGTAATAGACATTAAAGTGCTACCTGCATGGTGGGTAAAGGTTAAGCTTCCAAACCTTTAACGATCCTCAAACGGTTGAGGTTAAGGTTGGGAAAACTTTTAATGATTCCTAACACTTGTGAAATGGGGTATAGTAGGATACCTTGTAGGAGATCACCTATTTAAGTGCGAGGACAGGCCGCCTGAAATGAACGCACTTAAGAATCCAAGTGTGTCCATGGCCACACGGACAAAACAATAAGAAGAAAATGAATAAGGAGAGTTATTGTGTTGGTATCATTGTCTTGGCTTACACTAAACACTGACGGTTCAAGATATCACGTTCATCGCGCAGTAAGTAAGTCCGATAGTATTCAACTAGGGAAGGTTCAAAGCAGAAGCTACCTCTCTTGATGCAATATCTTTTCGCTGAAAGATTGCTGAAAGTAGGCACCTTGTGTGTGCGCCAAAATCTCTTTCAAGAGGGGATTGTTGGAAATTTACCTTTGGTGGGGAGGTGCGTCCACCCATATTTAATGAATTAAACGCTAGGGTTACGCATGTTTGAGGCTTTGTTTCTTCATACGTGCATAATCTACTAAGTGAGTAGATGACCGTAGGGCCAAGAATCGTCAAATTTCATTGAGAACTGAAAGAGATATTGGTCCACGAAGTAAGGTGTTTGAGGCATAGAAATATGGTGTGGGACAAATCTACCACATCGGTGGGAAAAGGAAGAATTACTCTCTTTATAAGTCTCGAAATTGGCTAAGGGTTTGGGACCCTAAGGGGTAACCCATGTGTTTAAAGGAGGGAGGACCTAGATGTGCTGGGTTCAAGGCTAAGCCCACACGCGCGCTGCCGCCGCCTGCCCGTCCCGTCCGGGCTCGGGTCACGGGTCTTGGGACTTGGGACTTGGGACTTGGGACTTGGGCTTCTTCTGATATTATCTCTTAGGACTCCAAATTGATTAATATTTACAGTTTGGTCCCTAGAGTTTCTGAAAAGTTGAATTTGGGAACGACGGAAGGCAGTTTCTGCCTACCGTTGGAGTTGATTTTTGGGGGCGTTATTGTGCATTAACCAGCCATTACTTGGCTGATTAACTCCCTCCATTAACAACCATTACTTAGCTGAATTACTCCCTCCTTCAATGGCCATTAACAACCATTATTTGGCAGTTGAGGAGTCCCTCCCTTATGCTATATATTGGAGCTCAATTGTGTTACACACAAAAAGACAGTAAAAATGAGACAACATATATACACAGAGACAAACAGAAGAGAAATTGAAATTCAGTTCAAAACGTGAGCAGAAACGTTGGGACTAAAACAGAAACTCTTCCTTCCTTTTTCATTTTTCAGCAAGTCGTTTTGTGTTTGTTTTCTTCGTCAGAATCAACCTATTTGCTTTGTAGTGTTGATTAGTTGTTGTTTTATCTTGGGAGACTATTGCCCGTTAACGTAAAAGCATATATACAGGGCAATCTTGTCTTAAAGACAGAGAGTCATCTCTCGACTCAGCCACAGTTGTAACAATCCAGATTTTAGTGTTTCTTGATTTCAGGTTATCAAGATTCAAGATTCAACAACTTTGCGGCAGTTCTGAATATTGGATTGTTTGTTTATCAATTTCGAACACTTGTAATATTTATTTACTTCCCGTACTGCTTTACAATATCCAACAAAAACTGTTGCAACACCTTAGAAGCCTAAAAGAGTTTTTCTGCCTAATGAAGATGTTACAATTGTAGACTGGTGCAACTACTTTGTCAAATAGAAATACAGCACTGATGTATTTGATATCCCTCAGTTCAAGTATAACCTATTGTCTGTGTCCAAGATGACTAAATGGAGTTCTCTTTGGTAAACTTATCTATGAAATATACAATGTAAAATGTTATTCTTGAAATAATGTTAAATTGCTTCTTGATTGTCACAGTAAGCTTTTGAATTCAAAACTAGCTTTTAGCACATCATATTCCTTCTCGAGTTGTTTCTCGTACTGAGCTTGTCGATTTTGAAACCAAACATCAACTTGCCGAGGTCGCAGGCCAATTTCTTTAGCCAATTGGAATTTCCTCTCTGGTTCAAGCTTGTTTTCTACCTCGAAACTTTTCCCAAGAAGATAAACTTGATTTGGCGAGAGTCGCCTCTTCTTTTCTGGTTGGTGAAAGCTAACATCATATTCTTGGTTGCTATTTTCTTCCTTGTCAAATGAAGGAAAGAAGGACCTCTCTTTAGCCCTTTGTTTTCGGGTGTCGTCGAAATTAACCGTGGATACAGAGCCTGAAACAGGGAAACCAAGCACTTTTAAGTTCACAAATGTATCAAATCTTTGTTCAGTTCAATTTCACAAATAGATGATAAAATTCTCTTAATAAGAGCTTTATCTAATTCAACTAATTAAGGATTGATAACAGAACTCTTTGTCTCCAGCTTGGCAGTTGATGAAGATGGTGCTGCATTAATAATCTCTTTACCTTTGCTTATCATTCCTGAAAAAGGTGTGCCATTTAAGAGTGACAGCTTTATCATAAAAAGAAAGTATCTCCACAGCTAAATACTGGCACACATCCTGTTTCATATGATCAAAGTGTTTTTGCAGCTGCAACATCAATTCCTTCCCCTTGGTTAGCTCAGTAATAACTACTTCTCTCTCCCAACAATTGTTCTCTCCCATTTTTCACAAAATTTGGAAGATAAGCAAAGTCACGGAACTAGCTGACTACGCTCAACGGCTCAAGCAGAGCTATAGCAACAACAAAAAAAGACTTGTTTTTGCAGATCTGAATATGAATTTTAGCTTGATGCGAAAAAGTAATTTGTTAGAGGGGATGATTGGATGGTAGACAAATTAAAGGAAATGAAGTGTGAAGACTTGCTCATTGATCTCCTTGCCCTTAACAAATGTAATTCATAGAGTCAATGCATCTTGCATTAGTTGACTATCAAGACCTTTATACATTCGACATAGGAACTTAGGGGAGAGTTAATGCAAGTATAAGTAAGACAAGGATTAATTACGAGGAAATTTATGTATTATTTTATACAAATATTAGTTATTCCATCTTCTATCCTGCATATAATAATACATATATTCTTTCATAACTTATACATGTATTAGCTATGCGGGTTTCTAAATTGCAAACCAGACACCATATTAGGTGTGTTGGATTTAATACGTAGCAAAAGAATGCTACCAAACATGATATTACTTAAACAGAACTTAATATATGAATAATTTAACTCCAAACCAGCTACCAAACAACCATTTAGTTCTTACCGACTACTTCTTTTCTCTTTTCTTTTTTTACTTTAAGCCACTTTAAAATGAAACTTTTGAAAAGATAACTAGAAAATAATTACTATAATAAACGGTTAAGGGAAAAGACGAGAGCAAAAAGATTCAAACAGGGAACAACATAAAACGAAGGCGAGTTTCTTTCTTTTTCAAGTTCTCTGTTTTTTTGTCCTCTATTTAAGATTATACTAAAATGTTAGCGATAATACGATTCAAGCATCACATTTTTCAAGTAAAGAATCATTAAAATATTTTACCTATAAAAATTACACACTTATTGCAAATGACTTGCCAAATTTCCAATGTGAACTTTGATTCTTGTGATATGAATGACGAAGCAATAGTCTGGTAAGAAAATTTTCGTCAATATTCCAGAAGAGTTAACCTATATTGGAACGTTTTGGAAATAAAGTTGCAGGCTGTAAATGTAGCAGGTTCCACAATTCAGTGATTCTGTAGTATGTCTAAAAAAACACTTTTGCAACTGCTTCCAACTCGAGGTTCTTTCTTTTTCAACAATTTGCATATTTTCGTGCAAACATATACTCAACGTGTAGGACATTATTTCAGTTGCCTTGTTCCCGTTGTTTCAGTATAAACAGGGCTCTCAAATAAGCATCATCCCTTTTCAAGATGTGGGAGAAGATGATCTTACCATAAACATATATAGAGTCTAAATGGAAAAGGGGTATCTTGTTGAACGATTCAAATGTCGCATTATCCACTCATCAATAATATAGTGAAACTCATGCAATTGCAGAGTTGAACAAAGCCACCCATCACAGTGCACGTTTACAAAATTCTTCAATCACCCCTTGCTATTGACAAGAGAACAATTTTATGCCGCTAACTCTCCAAAAGAGAAGAAAAGAAGAGGACAGATTGCGTACAAGGAAAGTGCAAATGAAGTGAAAATGTTAACATAGAGCTGCTACTGATGTTAACTATTCTAGATTCAGAAACTTATCCCTGATAAATGTACCAACAGTCTCTTTCTACTATTCAATCAAACAAATGGAAATGTAAGAGTAGGCACTAACACCAAGTGAAGAAAAAAATACTACTACAAAATATCAAAAAAGTATTCCAGACCTTGACCAACTTCCCAAATTGATATGCCTGCCCCCCATGAGAGAGCTTCCTCAAGCCGCATTGCAAGTGACATGAGTGTAGGGTAGAATACAGCATGCTGGACATGCTTATTGTCAGAGTACAAGAAGAAATGCTCAGCACTGTTCTCCTCCCACTGAATTACAGGCTTGTGCTGCTCCAGCACTGAGAGATACTCGTGTGATATGATAGGCCCCCCACCTAATCCTGTGCATGTAATGATCTTTAGCACACGATGAACAGATATGAACAACTAAATAATCTTTATGCTCTTTACAGATCATTATTTAGTGTGTCTTATGGCAGTCCATAAGAGTGACATTTGAGCTGCAATTGCAATGTAGAGCTGAAATTTTGAAGCAAAATCCCTTGAGGGTGGGATATTTGATGCTTCCACCCTCAAGTGGTGGACAAGAATGTTGTACAGAAATATCCAGCATCAACAGCTACGTGTGACCAAAATGGTGGCTAACACCAAAAGTTGCGGAAGATTAGTAATCCCCCAATTTTTTCTAGTTAAATCTTTTTTTTAAATCAAATTTTAGAGATGTTTTAATCACTAAAACCTAAATTGACTTTAAAGGTTGTCTCATTGCACTTAAATCATTCAAATTTACCCTTAAAGCCCACGTTACTCTCATAGGTCAAGACAGTGTGAAACAACATCCTTTCACCTCCATAGCCAACTGAAATGATTGTTTGCAATCCCTTCCAGGAAAACATATATCACAAGATTTCAAGGGATATGAGTAATTTAAATGGAGTCATTCACTATACATTTTTAGCAGTCCTTTACCTGACATGAAAATTTGACTTGGTTTCCACATCTATAATATCTGAATTTTCAATGATCTTCGAAACATTACGAATGAGGAGAAGTGAGAACTCTGTTTAACTAAATGTTTAGCTAAGTTTCAGTTAGACGGCAATCCTACTTAAGGGAGGGGGGGTTAGCGGATATTGCTACATATAGCACAGCAAGAAAAATATATGCATACCTCCGGACAGAACAAAATCGTTGCCATAGAAGTTGATCCCGACAAAGATTTTTTCAGCCGATCTCCTACCTTTGCTGCCAGCACCCACAAGAAAATGCAAGGTAGAGCGTATCCACTTCAGAGGTGCATTGGGACCTGGATTATAAGGACTTGAATGGTCATAAGTCATGAGAGAGAAACCATCTACAGCATCATAAAGGGCTTGTAATTCTTCTGGTCCAAAGTCATGCTCCTGAAGTTTATCTGTACGTGGTGGGCCTATCACATACACTAACTGCAGATTTTTCTTGTCATTTCCTTCCAAGCGCACAGCATGCATAGCTTCTCCAAGTTGCTTTATAAATTGCAATGCCTACACTTGCAAAGCATCAAAGAAGTGAATGAACCCATCAGCAATCTTATGAATTACTTTCCCATATAGCTAAATTACACTCATCCATGCACAGTTCCTAAAGTTTAAACAAAACTTTTCTAAACTAAGGGTGTGTTTGGTATGAAGGAAAATGTTTTCCATAAAAAATGTTTTCCTAGAAATTGTTTTCTTGGAGAAGTGGATTTCTTACTTAGTTTCTAGTGTTTGGTAAGCAAGAATTTATTATCCCAAGAGGATTTATATCTAATCTAGCAAATTACTATGGGGTGAGATGGGGCGAGGAGTGGGGGTTCGGGGGTGGGGGGGGTAGGATAGTCAAGGGGTGGGGGTTGGGGCGTTGATTAGTTGGGTTGGAGACGATGAACTTGGGATGATACTTATGGAACTTGTTTTCCCTACTTCCTAGGGAAGTCATTTTCCTCATTTTTAAGGAACTTGTTTTCCTAGAGAAAAAGTGGTTTTCAAAATTTTTTGACCAACCAAACATGGGGAAATTGGAAAACTCCATACCAAACACACCCTAAGACGGTTCAGATCATCTTATGCACTATCTACGTTGCAAGTAGTTCACTTTTTGTAAAATGTTTCCCATAATATTTCATGTAATAGCTTTCATGTTTCCAGCTCTTGTACAAAGCAAAAAATAAGAAGTATGAGATAGGATCTTACAAAATAAGGGATCATTTATTTTTCAGAAGTTAGAACCACACACCATCTTATAAGAACAGAAGAGAATTTTATAATTCAGGATCTACACAAAAAGGTCATTATTCCTAAGTGTATTACTAAAAGGGCAAAAAAAGAGAGAAGTTAAGCACTTAACCATATTTCTCAAATCTGAATTATGCAAGATGCCATAAGCTACCCATCTTGACCAGGACTCAAGTACAATACCATCATACTCCATTTTCCTACATAAGACAAAAGGATCTCAAAATATTTGGATGAAGAAAATGTACTGACATACAAGACATGCTAATAGAATGGATAATCGTCGGCTTGAACTTTGGAGGTAAGTTTTGCCAAATGTGTATCTGGTGAGTAATTGCTAGGGATTTTCATCTATTACCTACTCAATTTGGATAAATATGCTTAGAGATATCGTAAGTGATTCAATATCTGATCCTACCAATAATGATTTCTAGATTATCCATTTACTATCTTTGTGCACAAGTCAGGATTTCTTTAACTCGCCTTCCCCCCAACTTCCGGGAAAAGGTCAATAAAGGAAGATAAAAAAAACTCAAGCAGACAGCTAAAATAGAGACTCACTTGCACTCCTTTATGATAAGGTTGATTGCCTTCTCCCTAAGCCTCTTCTTCTTAAGCAACTCCACTGGCGTCGCCTCCAAGACAACTCTAGGTAAAATCTATAGATTGAGAACAGAAAGAAAAACATTAGACTAGCTAGTAATCCAATATTACCTGGCATGTTGAAACTGAATAATAAAATGAGGTAAAGATTAGAGGATTAGTTAATCCTATAGGCTTCTCTATTTAAGGGACCTGTTAGGAGACGGAAAGCAGTTCCAAGAAAAAAGCTTTCTTGCTAGCAAGTGATCGAACTATTAAACAAACAGAATTCCAGCTCCCCCACCCCCACCCCCACCACCACATACCCAACCTCCCTCGGCTTGCTAGAATTAAGATACAGTGGTAAAGGAACCAATTTTAAGCAAATAATGTGTTCCCCTTTTGTTCTCTTCTCTGTGCTCCAGTTGTATAAGTGCTATAAATTACATTACGTATCTGCAATAATCTACATTTCAATGTGGCCAGATACCATACCAGAGCACTTCCTTTCGTTCGAATGTCTGAAATCCATCCTCTATCAGCATTATGTCTTCCATGCAGAATTAATTTACTTCCTTCACTGGCATCAGAGAGTACAAGAAGTAAGGATATTAAACAGTTTTAGCGCTAAACTACAAACAATTTTCTTGTGATCATAAGAGATTGAAGTGTATTCCTGATATTGCAGGCCTGCTAAATCAGTACTCATTCCTATAGTTAATTCAGTGTTACCAAAGGCGAAAAGCGCAAAAAAGCTCTTAGGTTAGTTGGGGCTTTAAGCGCAAATAAAGAGTGAGCTCTACTGAAGGAAAAATGAAGAAAATATATAAATATGTATATGTAGTCCAAGACTAATAATTATAAAGAATAAATAACAAATATAGGGACAAAAGTTTTGAAAAAAGTTTATGATAAAGTGAAATATTGATTGTTTAGTGTCGCCTCTTCAGGATTTCGCTCATTGGCAAGGAAACATGTCTTAGAGAATTGATGACGACACTGAAGCACCTGCTAAGCAAGGTGAAGCGCTCAACATGTTTTGACAACACTGAGTTAATTAAACTCAGTTAAAAAAAATCAGTTTCCAAAATAACTTCGATTCATTGCTTTCATTTATTTGACAGGAGCAAGGACCTAGTGGAGATAGAGAAAAACAACAAAATAAAACAAAATCTAATAATCTAGTCTCTGTTCTCAAGAGAAGGATCAAGGTTTTGATATTATCATCTCATGGAGAATGTCACAGAGCCAACTGAATGGCAAGAAATCACATAGTTTCAGCTAACTGCATTATGCTTCAACTCATCCCCAAGTTACTCTTATTATTTAACAGTCAAGGTAATCATGAGTTCACTTACTTCTTCAGTTCATACCAAACAGGTGACAGATGTGTAATTTTAGATCTAAACTTCTTCGCCAGGTCATAGCCTTTCGAATTCCTGCACCATTGATCATACCGTCATGAACTGTAGAATCCAAAACCACATCTATTCAGTGTCAAAACAATTTCTTTTAGCAGCTAGTTGCAGTGGAGAAGGGGGAATTGCCACTTCTGTTTGAAATTTCTTTTCAGTATTATTTCATGCCAAAATTAACAGAAACAAACTTGTAAAAGATTCCCCATACTCAAAGGAAAAGATCCATTTGCTTAAAAATTAATAGCCCGTTTGGCCAAGCTTTTGGGAAGCCAAAAATGTTTTTTTTTCTTCAAAAAAGTGCTTATTTTAGAGAGTTGGAGTGTTTGGCCAAGCTTTTGCGCAAAAAATAAGTACTTTTGAGTAGTAGCATAAACTATTTTACAGAAATTTAAAAAGTAGTTTTTCCCCAAAAGCATTTTGGAACTTTGGTCAAGTATAAATTCCTGCTCTAATATTGGTAAAAGTGATTTTTAAATTAATTACCCAAACACAAATTGTTATTATCCAGAAGTACTTTTTCGAAAATCACTTCTAACAAAAAAAAAAAAGCACTTTACAAAATAAGCAAATTTTGGAAGCTTGGCCAAACACGCTATAAAACAGCATACAAACAAACAACTAATATTACTCCTCACTCAAACAAGTTGAACTCATTTATAAGAGTCCTCTATATCCACATAGTTGGAGTTCAACTCAAAAACAATTTTCCTGTTAAATACATGACATTTTGAAGATTACCGGGACCAGGTATTATAGTTTTGAACAATTAAGTGTCTAAACCACTTTAGATTCTTTTAGTCCTTTTCAACATCAACCACACAAATGATAAAAGAAAAAGGTGTATTTCAACATATTCCCTCCATTTCAATTTGTTTTAGTTTGACTTCACACAGAGTTCAAGAAAATAAATAAACTTTTGAATGTCGTTGTCTTAAATTAAAAATGTGTGAAATGTACCATAATGTCCTTCGAATCTTGCGGTCTCTCACAGAATCATATAAAAATCTGTATCATTATGTACATAATAGTATAGCAGATTTGTAGGGATTTGAATATTTAGTTATCATAGTTAGCTTATTATCCTCATGTATTTGTATCCTTGTATCCTTTGAGTAATAAGACAAGTAATTCTCCTAAAATACCTTGTTCCATCACATGGTATCAAGAGTATAAACAAATCCTAGAGTCGACTCCGGTTGGCTGTTTCTCTGCTGGTAATATACTGATTCCTTCGTGGCCAATTCCTCTGGTCTCTACCGCTGCCAATGTTGACGGGTTTGCGATTTATCTCTGGTGTTGGTACTTCAAAGTTCAGATACAAACACTGGTGGCTTTGGATTATTTGGTCAGACCATTTCTTTTTCTTCCATTTTGGTTCTCTGATTTGTTCGTGCTTTTGGTTCCTAATTCCTGGTATTGTCTTGCCTGTTTCATTAGGTATATTTTAAATCTGGTTCGTTGGGTAATTAGTGAGAAGTTGTCTTCGGTCAAACGTCTTTAAAATCCTACTGCTTACTGATTTGGGGTGATCTTCACAGATTTGGTTTGGGTGTTAGAAATTTTATTTGGCATATCTTTATTGGTGTGGGATTTCTTATTTGTTTTGGGTCTCACAATTGTTTGGAGTATTCCACGGTTTGTAAAAAAAAAAATTGTTGGTTCAATTTATTTTGGGTTCGTTCTACTGCTTTGGAAATGACTGACTGTAGAACTCCAAGATCTAAAGTCTCTGCTGCTTCTAATCCATTATTTGACAAAATGATTTTGGTTTCGGCGGAAGAGTTTGTGAAATTCTCTCAATATCAGAAATTACTAAAGGAATCCACTTCAGTTAATGCTTTTGCCGAGTCAGATAAAACATGTCTTGTCACCTCTACAAATAAATGGGTGATTGATTCGGGTGCCACAAATCACATGACAGGTAATCCTAATATTTTATCTAGCTCTCAATCACACAAAGCACCCTCTCTGGTTACTGTAGCTGATGGATCAACTTGTAATAGTGTTGGATTTGAGATTGTTAAACCAACTTCCTCTATTACCCTATCATCTGTATTAAGTCTACCAAAATTGGCTTTTAATTTGATTTCTGCCAGTAAGCTTACCAGACCTTAATTGTTATATCTCGTTCTTTTCCAATCAATGTTTGTTTCGGGATCTTAAGACGAATCAAGTTATTGATAAAGGACATGTATCTGATGATCTCTACATCTTTGATGAATGGGAGCCTCAATTTGTTACCTGCTCCAGTGCTGTGTCTCCATTTGAAGCACATTGTCAATTAGGACATCCTTTTCTACCTTGGTTGAAAAAGTTTTGTCCTCAGTTTAAGAATATTTCTTCATTGGATTGTGAGTCATGTCGCTTTGCAAAACACCATCGCATCTCATTCAGTCCAAGGGTTAATAATCGAGTTGAGTCAGCTTTTGAGTTAGTTCATTCTGATGTTTGGGGGACATCTCCTGTCGTTTCTAAAACTGGGCATAAGTATTTTGACACTTTTGTGGATGATTTTTCTCGAATGACTTGAAATTATTTTGTGAAAAGTCGCTCTGAAGTGTTCACTCACTTTTGTGCCTTCTATGCTGAAGTCAAAACTAAATTCAATGCTTCCGTACGTATTCTAAGGAGTGATAATGCTAAAGAATACATGTCATAATTGTTTCAGTCGTACATGAGACAACATGGTATTCTCCATCAGTCTTCATATGTTGATACACCCTCTCAAAATGGAGTTGTTGAGAGGAAGAATAGGCATTTACTTGAGACAACTTGAGCACTTTTGTTTCAAATGAAGGTTCCTAAACAGTTTTGGGCAGATGCGGTTTCTACGGCTTATTTTTTTATTAATCGCATGCCATCAGTTGTGCTTGCTGGTAATATGCCTTATAGTGTTCTTTTTCCAAACAAGTCATTATTTCTGGTGGGACCGAAGGTGTTTGGAAGCATATTATGTTCGAGATGTTCGACCATCTGTTACTAAGTTGGATCTCAAGGCATTAAAGTGTGTTTTCCTAGGATATTCTCGCCTTCAAAAAGGGTATCGATGTTATTCTACTAAACTTGGGAAATATCTGATGTCAACCGATGTGGTATTTTCATAAACTATCCCATTTTTCTATGCACCTCCTATTTCTACGAGTCAGGGGGAGGAAGATGAGTGGCTAGTCTATTAGGTTACTCGTGCTTTGACAGAACAATCCATTGATGTTATTCCTCCGTCTTCCAGTTCTTCTTTTGAGCATCAATCAGTTATTATGCCTCCAGCTCCTGCTCCGTCTATGCTAGAAAGACCGCCAATTGTTCAAGTTTATTCGAGGAGGCAAGAGACCAATGATTCATGTCCTACACTAGTCCCTTCGTTATCAGATCTTCCTCCGTCTGATCCTTTAGAGAATCTTGACCTCCCTATTGCTATTCGCAAAGGTACACGGACTTGGAAATCCACATATTCTATTGCTAATTTTGTTTTCTATAACCGCTTATCCTCTACGTCTAGATCATTGATTGCTTCTCTAAACTCTATTCCTGTACCCAAAACAATGAAGGCGGTTTTGAATCATCCTGGATGGCATGATGCGATGCTTGAGGAAAATCATACGTGAGATTTGGTGGATTTACCCAACGAGAAGAAACCAGTGGAATGTAAGTAGGTGTTCACAGTTAAAGTTAATCCAAATGGTTCTGTGGCAAGACTTAAGGTCAGGCTTGTGGCCAAAGGGTATGCTCAGACTTATGGGGTGGATTATTCAGACACATTCTCTCCCGTTGCCAAACTCACTTATGTCAGTTGTTCATTTCTTTAGTTGCTTCTGAAAATTGGCCTTTACATCAGTTGACCATCAAGAATGCATTTCTTCATGGCGATCTTCAAGAGAAAGTGTATATGGAGCAACCACTCGGTCTTGTTGCTCAGGGGGAGTATAGAAAAGTATATCATTTAAAGAAGTCTTTGTATGGCTTGAAGCAAAGTCCTCGGGCTTGGTTTGCAAAGTTCAGTAAGGTAGTTCAGAATTTTGGGCTGAAAATGATCACTCAGTCTTCTATCGGCAATCAACAGCTGGCACTATCCTCCTTGTTGTGTATGTTGATGACATTGTCATTACAAGAAGTGATTATGCGGGGATCTCTTCCCTCAAGTTTTTCCTGCATACTAGCTTTCATACGAAGGACCTGTGCCAAGTTGAAATACTTTTTGGGAGTAGAAGTAAATAGAAGCAAGAAGGGATTTTTGAGAAAGTATATTCTTGACCTGCTTGTCGATACAGAAAAAGTCAAACCATGCAGTACTCCAATGGTTCCCAATGTGCATCTTATGAAAGATGATGCCAATCCTTTTGATGGTCCAGAGAGATATAGAAGGCTAGTTGGGAAGTTAAATTACCTTACTGTGACTCGTCCAGATATTGTTTTTGCGGTAAGTGTTGTTAGTCAGTTCATGTCCGCACCTATGGTCAAACATGGGGAAGCTTTGGAACAGATTTTATGTTACTTAAAAGAAGCTCTTGGACTTGACATATTGTATAGCAATCACAACCATACTCGTGCTGAATGTTTTGCATATGCTAACTATGCTAGATCCAAAATTGATAGAAGATCTACTACATGCTATTGTGTCTTCGTTGGAGGACACCTAATATCATGGAGGAGTAAGAAACAAAGTATTGTATCTCGATCCAGTGCAGAATCTGAGTACAGAGCTATGTCACAGTCTATGTATGAGATTATGTGGATACATCATCTTTTAACTAAAATTGGGTTAAAGTATCATACTCAAGAAAAACTTTGGTGTGATAATCAAGTTGCTCTTCATATTGCATCAAATCCTGTGTATCATGAAAGAACTAAACATATTGAGGTTGATTGTCCTTTTATTCGTGAGAAGATTCAGGAAAATGTGATTTCCACCAACTATGTAAAGATAGGAGAGCAATTAACGGATTTGTTCACAAAAGCGTTGAATGGAACTCGAGTTGATTACCTTTGTACCAAGCTGGGTATGATCAATATCTATGCTCCAGCTTGAGGGGGAGTGTTACAGAATCATATAGAAATCTGTATCATTATGTACATAACAATATAACAAATTTGTAGGGATCTGAATATTTAGTTACCATAGTTAGCGTATTATCCTCATGTATTTGTATCCATGTATCCTTTGAGTAATAAGACAAGTAATTCTCCAAAAATACCTTGTTCCATAACATGGTCTTATAATATGCCTTAAATATGTTAGTTATGATGTTAGGCGTAAAGAGTTACTCATTCTGTTCTAAAAAGATTGACTTTTTTTCCTTATTAGTTTGTCCCAGAAAGTTTGACACATTTTTATATTTAGACACAATTTAACTTTACGAGATGATTTACCGTCACACAAATATCTAAGTCTCTTTTTAGACCATACATTTCAAAAGTCTTACTGTACATTAGTATTTCTTAAACTCCATGTTAAGTCAGACTAATACAATCTTTTGGGACTAGGGAGTACTACTAAATATAAAAAGTGACATTTCTTTTTAAAAAAAACTAAAAAGGAAAGTACGATAAATAAATTAAACATCATTCGAAAAATGCAAATACCATGGAGTGATATAGGCCAGAACAGGATTCCCAAAATTCCTTCGACTAATATTTTCTGAAACTCTCGAGTTCTCCTGCAATTCTTAAAATTCACCAAAATAAAAAAATAAAAAAACCAAACTTACAAAGTGAACAAAATCAAATTTGCGAAGTTAGAATACATACATTCAGAACTTCACGGTAAGTTAAATCGGTTTTAACGAGGCCACGTTGGTAAACATAGGTCTTATCAGCATCAATAACAGTAGTAGCAGCATAGTAACTTTGACGGTAAATTAGTATGGAAATTGCAGGTAAAATGATGAAGAAGGTGGTGAGCCAACGGTGTCGTTTTGTGTGAGAGTATACCGAGTTGCGGGTCGGGTCGTCCTGCGATGTGGACTCGATTGGTTCGGATCGGTGGGTCGAGCTCGGACCCGCTCGTCTGGTTCGCTTCTTAGCCATATTTGATCGATACAACACAGCTGCAATTTTAACAAGAGGTTATTAAACGATTGAGACAGTCTAACCCATGTCAAGTATGTAAAAAGGCAGCTCTAATTAAAACGCAGATTCGGGAATTTAGTTTAATATGTAGATATCTTTTTAAGATTACTGATAATTAATGTAGAGGTGTTTAGGCTCGTTTACTACGAGCGATAAAGAGATAAGTTTATTTCATGTTTGATTGGGATTAAATCATGATATAATTAATTTAGAGATTAGTTATTTTGGATTGTAGTGGGTGGCATAATAATCTCGAGATAACTAACCACCACAAAATTAATTTTGAGATAACTTATTTTTCAACCAAACGAGTATAACCTTAAATCAATTTTACAATTTTAAGAACTCAGATATCGAGACAGCTTTTTTACAAGCTTCCGATCCAGCAATGTACTCGAATTCAGTCGTCGAATCAGCAGTGGTTTCTTGCTTGGAACCTTTCCAACTCATTGGTCCACCATTGAAAATGAAGTCATATCCAGACTGTGACAGCCCTAACAATCTATTAGGTCTATCTCTATAGATCCTAATTCCAAAAATGTAGCATGTTTCACCCAAGTCTTTCATCATGAAGGTGCTGGATAACCATTCCTTGACTGATTGCATGAGAGTCTTATTGTCTCATATTATTAATATGTCATCTACATATATAACAATGAAGACAATACTCCCTTCCTTGCGTTTACTATAAACGCAGGGACCTTCTTTGCTTTTAACAAAGTCAAACGATTTGATTGCTCAATTGGATTACCATTGAGGAATACAGTTTTAACATCTATTTGCCAAATGTCATAATCATAGTATGCGGCTATTGCAAGTAAAATCCGAATGGACTTAATTTTCGCAACATGTGAAAAGGTTTCATCATAATCGACCTCAGGTCGTTGATTATAACCTTTAGCCACCAATCTTGCCTTATAAGTCTGTACATTGCCATATGCATCAATCTTCTTCTTCAAGCCCTATTTGCATCATATGGGTCTAACCCCTGTTGGCAAATCAACCAAGTTCCAAACTTGATTGATGTACATCGAGTCAATCTCAGATTTCATGGCTTCTTGCCATCTCTGCGAATCAATGTCTAACATAGCTTTGATGTAGGTTGTAGGTTCATCCTCATCAGGAATATCTATCTCATTGTGTGTTTCAACAAGGAGATTAAGTCTTTCAGGCGGACGATGAGTCATATTGGTCCTACGTAGTTGATTATTCTGTGTTTCAGTGTTTGTTGCATTCTGATTGTGAGAAGCTCTTTGTGTGCTGGACAATCCATCACCTTGAGAGCTTTCATGAATATCATTTTCATGTATTTTCTGATTGGAATGATGTACAACCATTGTATCATCTTCCATTGGTTGTGTATGAGAGTCTTGCATTTCTGCACTATCTCTCACAGCACTCCCATTGGCTGAAGGGTGTACTCTGAGTACCTAATCTTCACCAAATACTCCCACTGAATCCTCGTCTAGGTCATTCGACAAGGGTTCGACTTGTGTTATCTTGTGGTTCTTGAATTTCTTCAAGTTATATCTTATTGCAGCTCTGTTCCTTGTAGACATAGTCTTCTTCAAGGAAAGTTGCATTTCTAGAAACAATGACCTTATGTTCTCCAGGAAGATAGAAATAGTATCCCTTAGTTTCCTTTGGATACCCCACAAAATAATATTTCTCACTTTTGGATTCTAACTTGTCAGGATTCATCTTCTTTACATATGCAGGATACCCTAGGGTCGCATGTGTTTAAGTGCTGGCTTCTTGCCATTCTATATCTCATATGGAGTTTTCTCTACTGACTTTGAAGGAACCTTGTTCAGAATATAAATTGAGCTTTGCAATGCATAGCCCCAAAGGTATGTTGGTAGAGCTGAGAAACTCATCATGGATCTAACCTTATCTAATAGGGTTCGATTTCTCCTTTCAGCAACACAATTCATTTGTGGCGTTCCAGGAGGTGTCCATTGTGATTGGACTCCATGAAGCTTCAAGTAATCCAGAAATTCTTTACTTAAGTATTCACCTCCTCGATCTGATCGAAGGGTCTTGATACTTGTTTTAAGTTGCTTCTCTACTTCTGACTTGTACTCCTTAAATTTCTCAAAGGCTTCGGACTTGTGTTTCATAAGATACACATGCCCAAACCTTGTGAAATTGTCTGTAAAAGTGATGAAAGGAAGCCTCTCTTAGCTTGAGTTGAAAATGGCCCACATACATCAGTATGGACCAACTCAAGCACCTTTTTGGCTCACACACCTTTCCCAAAAAGTGGCTTGATGGTCATATTTCCTCTCAAGCAAGATTCACAGTTACCATAGAATTCCAAGTCAAATGGTTCCAGGTAGTCTAACTTTCTTAATCTTGCTATCCTTGATTCATTGATGTGACCAAGCCTACAGTGCCATAAGTAGGTGGGGTTTCTTGAATTACTTATTTTAGCTCATTTATTTTGCACATTGAAAATTTCACGACTACAGTTTAGAACATACAAACCATCCACAAGCGGAGCATTTCCACAAATAAAACCATTAAAAGACAGTACATAACTGCCATTGGCAATAAAAAAGAAAAATCCCTCAATGTCTAACATTGGGATAGAAATAATAGTCCTCGTCAATAAGGAAACAAAATAACAATTATATAGTTCTAAACAAAAGCATGAAGGTTAATCTAGTCTATAAGTTCCCACGCGTTCAGCATCCACTCGTGCTCCATTTCCAACGCGCATGTCTACCTTCCAAGGTCTAACCTTTCTGCTGTCACTCAGACTCTGCACATTATTACAAATGTGTGAGCCACAAACGGTATCCAATATCCAACAGTGAGAGTTATTTATAGACATATTTACATCAATGATAAACATACCTTATCTAGTAGAGTTAGAAGCACCTAGTGCTTTGCCTCATCCTGGAGTTATGCAGTCCTTCTTCTAGTGCCCCTTCTTCTTGCAGTTGAGGCACACATCGATAGCTACATTTGCCTTCATCTGAACACCTCCTCTAGGTTTCAAAACTGTGGGTGTAGCAACTGCCTTACCCTTCTTCTTCTGCATGTTCTTACCCTTGGGTTTGAACTTGCTAGATGAGCTCACCATGAGCAAAGCTTTACCTTTAGAGGTAGATGATTCAAAGGTCTTCAACAAGTTGTGAAGCTCTGGAAGACTCGCCTTGGTCCCATTCATATTGAAGCTCACAATGAAATTCTCAAATGAACCAGGAAGAGAATTCAGGATCAAGTTGACAGAGACATTTATAGGCATCTTCGTTCCAATCGAAGCCAACCTTTCTATCAACCCAGTTATCTTCAGAACAGGTGTCGACACTTGGCCCCCTTCGTTCAGCTTACACTTGAAAATGTCTCTCAACAGTTCATACTCTATTGTTTGAGATTGTGAGTCATACAGACTATTCAAGTGTTCTAGCATTTCGTTAGGGCCCATGTTTTCATGTTGCCTCTGTAACTCCACAGTCATGGAAGACAACATTACACACTGTGCCGAGGTAGAATCGTCTAGATGTTTCTAATAAGTCACCTTGTCAAACAGGACATACTCAGCAGAGTTTTCAGCAAGGACGGTTGGGAACACTGTGTCTAACACATACTCAATTCTTTCTTGTCTTAACACCAATCGCATATTTCTCAACTAGTCAGGGTAATTAGCTCCAGTCAACTTGTTTGTCTCGACCAACATTTTCAGTGATAGATTCGATATTTTATATAATAGATTATATAATCTGAAGAAATAGATAGACTTGAAATTAAACTCTAATATAATTTCTATTGAACACATTCGTTAACTAATTAACATGGTCTTTAGTTTAATTAGCTCCCACTATTTTAACATACTCTTATACCCCATGGAAGAATACAGATTCATATCAAATATAGTTATAATGGGCCAAGATCCAGGTTTATGTTATTCGCGTTTCTTGTGGTGATAACTCAAACAGACAACTGTGGGTTCCCAAAATCAATTGCAAACAATTTGTAACTTTTGTTTGACAGAATGTTCTAAACAATCGATTTGCGTCCATCGGCTTAGCCAACACTGTGGCGACAAGACAGCCTAGCAAGTCAATCCCGTTATGCGACTGCAATTATGTATCTAAGTGAGTTTTTCCTTACAGAGCAAACACTGTGGTGTAAATACTCATGAAGGTCTATCAACCACATCTACATTTAACATGCATCAATGAAAGAGTCTGAGTCCTCGTAGACTTAGAGCAAATGTTATGGCATAAATACTCATCTCGCCGAAAAGATTTTGCACTACAATCAATTATAACGGACTATGCGTTCATTTTAAATGAGACTTAAATTAAATTTTGGGGAACATTTTAATTCAGGGTTTTAACCAAGATCAACTCCAGCATGCTATGTCCAACAAAGCATATTAACTAAACACACACTGGGTGCCGCCTACCCAGATATGCATTATGTGGTCTAACAAATATTGAGCGCCGCATACCCAGACATATATAGTGCTGAGACTATACTAATTATTTAAATGGCAAACATATTGACAATTAGCATATAAACAATATACTTATTAAATAATATACTGTATAATAATAATAATCATAGGTTAAACATTTTGAACTTAAATTTTTTTTGGATCGGTGGGGCCTCGACACTAATCATTAGAGTTGCGGCACCAGTGAGGCAGAAGCCGAAATTTTGCTTCTGCAATACATTAGCGTCGCGGCGCTCCACCATGGATCCGCGACGCTGGCAAGGCAGAATCCTTTCGGCTTCTGTAATGTATTAGGGCCGCGGCACTCCACCATAGAGCTGCGGCGCCTCCTGTCCAGTAGTCCAGAATTTTAAAACGAAACTTTTAATCACAGATCTCGGACAGGAGCCATGACCTTTGCCTTTTACCGTGACAGGCACCGCGCCGCCACCTTGAAACCCTAGCACGCGTCGCGGTGCCCTACCATAGGGTCGTGGTCTTGACAGAACGTTTCTGTGTTGATTTTCTAAAATCGTCCGTGCCCTAAATCCAATTTAGGGATCAGATCACATATCCTTTATCATCACCCACCATTATCAATAACGCACATATCGACCATTATACATTCATACCCGTTCTTCGCCGTGCACCATGTTCGTAATGAACCGATTATCTGCACTTGGCTTAGTCCGAATTAGAGTGGAATGACTTCCTCGATTTAGCGTAGGTGATAATTTAGGATGACATCAAAAGGTTAACTGTTCAGTCAAGATATGTAGGATTTCAAGAAGCCTTATTTTAATTCTGTTTTAAAACCAAATTTATGTTTAACCCATATTATTTTTTTATTCAATTGTTAAATAACCATTGAATCAGCATGGGCTCTGATACCACTGTAGGATTTTGGTGGGTTCAAAACATGTAAGTAGGCATAACGAAAGTTTAAAATTTTGTTCTACTTACCCCAACAATTCTTCTGGTATGGTTATATGACAATCAAAACCTGTAACATAAAAATGAACACTCATATGTTGTAATATCTGGAGTCTCTACTAAAGGGTGGACATGTGATTCCCTTTTCGACTGCAAGCACAATGCTACGGTCTATTCCTCTATCAAGAAATTCAGGAAATCTTGACAGATGATTGAGAGAGTTTTATCATAGACTCTAAGTCTAGAATTTGTTTATGAGAATTGGTGTGTGATATGAATGAGATAAGTGTTGTATATATAGTGGATTTTAGGTCAGAAAATGGATTAGGATTGTAACGTCCCCAAAAATATTATGAACTTGTGTCATACTATAAGGTTATGACATTGAGTATATGAAGGTCTTATAAGTTATCAAGATTTAAGTGAGTTGAGATCACGAAATTAATTATGTGTGTAATTGTTTAAGTGTGGGATTAATTTATTTTGGGTGGGTGGACAACGTTAGTGGAATTCTTTACGTGTAAACCCCTAAGCAATTCTCCTAAATTCACCAAGTAATCCCACCGCTAAAGACTAATTAGTGGGAAGCATAATGATTAATGATCATTAGCTTTGACGGTTGGAGGGGTATATTATAGCCTCTCTGTGAGAATTTCTAAGTCTACAAAAAGCAATACCATTTCTGTGATATTACAACATCTTAAGCAAAGGGCAACGTACTCATATTTTACAAGCTAATTTTGATTCATTTGGCAAAGAGAATCGGTTAACAAATTTTCTTGAAAATAGAAACTTTGGGCAAATGGTGTGTTAAGTAATCATCCCAGTAAGCAAAAAATATTAGAAAGGGACTGGTTCCGTTATTAATCGAGGTATGTTAAGGCAAATTATTTCTTTCTTTTGGCATTTCCCTGTAACGAAATATAACCGTGATATTGCTCCATAATCTATTCTACTCCTAATAGTTAAGAATATTCATGTTATTGATTCATATGCTAAAATCATGTCTAAATATGTTCCTAAGTCCTTATTGAAGCATACAGAAAATATGTTGATATTCACAGTGTTAGCCAAAGGGGCAAGGATATTATTGACATCCGACAAATTCAGAAAATATTTTATTGTCATTCATGCATTTTCATTTGCATCATATTATATATTATCCTAGACTCATTTGTGTTATGCACACTACTATACGGTAAATATTATATATATGTAGGGTATATGGGGAAAGGGAAAGACATTATATACATACACCACCTGCAGCTGGTACAAATTATCACGTAAATGAAGAGTCCTTTGAGGCCAAAATGTTGTGATGCTCATGTGTGGACGATATAACCTGATGCCCACAAAGGCGGTTATGGATAGGAAGAGCCCATGTGTGGCCAATATATATGTATACCGCATTTGCATCATGCATACATTCATTAATCATTATATGGTATGATGCCTATAGAGGCTGTAATGGTAAGAAAGATGCCGATGCCGATGAGGCTGATGTATATGTATACCGCATTATGCATGACATTTAGGCATATGTATTAGGACCCTCAGAGATAATTATTGTTGGTCGATTGTTTCTGTTTCAATTTATTGTTATATCTTTGTTATGTTATTATTCATGCCTGACATACTCAGTACATCACCGCATCGACGTCCTTTGTCTGGGGACGCCGCTTTCATGCCAGAGGTTCACATAGGCAGGTGACGGTCCACGTTAGTTGATTAAGTGATCCAATGGATTTTTGGAGCACCCTTGTTCACGAGTGTTGGTCTAATTTTGGTACGGTGACATTTTTGCTTGCATATACGGGTATGGTCAGCCTTGTCCCGACCTTTTTGATGTTAATTACTCTAGAGGCTTTCAGAGACATTGTTTTTATGTGGATAATGGTCTTATATGACCTTGTCGGCCTTGGTATGAGTACTTATATACATATGTTGGTTTTCTGTATAAAGATTTCACGAAGCTTTCTTTCGGCTTAGTCCGTAATTAATGATAATTAGGTGGTAAATATATGATTAGCAGTACCCAGTGGGTGGGATCGGGGTGTCCATCTTGGCCCTTCGGATTGGGTCGTGACAAACTTGGTATCCGAGCTTGTCTGTCCTAGGGAGTCTACAAGCCGTGTCTAGTAAAGTCTTGTTTATGGGTATGTTGTGCACCATACTTATAAGCAGGAGGCTGCCTTACATTTAGAAATGGTTTTCATTCTTTCATCTCATAAATCGTGCAGTAGGGCTGACTCATAAGTATTTCATTCCTAATCCATTTCATATTTATAATTCCAGCGATGCCTACAACAAGAAAGAAATTCAAGAGTATGAGGACATTGGATACTACTGGGCTAAGGTACTACAATGATCACACCGCTAATGAGGGCCAGAGCGAGACCCCAGAACCCTCTTCATGATTCCCGCATCACCACTATCAAGGGAGATTAGTGGAGCGGCAGTACCCCTGGTCCTTCCACCTGATTTCCCAGCCTGGGATCTTGATATGTGGAGTGCGGTATAGTTACTGACATAATTGGTAGCCGCCCAGGCCCAACGTCAGGTTCCCAGTCCTTCTGATAGAGCTGCTAGAGCAAGAGCTCGGGATTTCATCAATCTAGACTCCTCCAGATTCACAGAATGATTCTGAACGCGACCCACATATTTTTTGGATCGTGCATACAAGACTCGCGGGTGATGGATGCCACCGATACCGAGCCAAGATGACGGGTGAGTTTTCAGAGGCTTTCTTGCAAAGATTTTTACCGGGCCGAACTTGACGCCTGCATAAGACGGTTCCTACGCCTTTTGAACAAAGATGAGCATTCGAGAATATATCTTGCGCTTAATTCCTTGGCCCGATATGCTCCAACAATTATAGTCAAATGAGTGGATCGGTACATAGGTTCATCGGGCTCGGGGCCACACTGTCAATGAAGTGTACCACGCTTCTTTTGAATCTGATATGGATATTGCTCGCATCCGTGCTTATGCACGTAACCTGGAGAATCACAAGAGACAACGCATCGGTCGGAGAGAGTGATAGGGGCCAACATAAAAGGTGCGGTCGCCTGGTAGCGGCGCGAGGGACTTCGGCGCCCAGGCCACGCCTTTACAATGACCATCTTACCCAAGAATGGGCGCATCATTGCTATCTTCAGATCATATCACCCAGATATTCAAACGAGATCAGGACAGAGTTCAAAAGCATCAAGATCTTATTATAGAAGGAATTCTATACAGATGAGGCCGTCGTTGGCTCGATGTAGGCAGTGTGGTGGGACCCGTGCAGGGTCGTACCAACAAAAGGGAAAAGTATGATATTCTTGCGGGGAGCATGGTCAAATAGTCCAAAATTGTCCGGCAAAAGATGAAGGTGTTAGAGCCCAGCTGGTCGGATCTACAGCAGCTTCATCCCAATCAGTACGCCTGTTAGGGCAGAGTCAGCAGACGTTACCTGGTCGAGGCAGAGGAAGAGCCCAGAACCGTACTTATGCACTGACGGGACGACAGGATTAGGAGTCCTCACCTGATGTCATTACAGGTACGTTATCGGTCCTTTCACATAATGTGTACGCGTTGTTAGATCCATGCTCAAATTTATCATATATTACTCATTTCGTTACACTCAGAATTCGGTATGGATCCTCGAGCCGATAAGTGATCTATTTGTAGATTACAACCGTTGATGAATCGGTAAATCATAGACTGCTCATCGGGACCAGTGCAAGATTAGCTTGTAGTCAATCGACCCCAGCGTATTTAGTGTAATTAGAAAATGGTTGACTTCGATGTTATTATGGGCATGGATCGTTAGCCATGCTACACGCTAATGTCGACCAACAAAGATTGTTAGATTCCAATTTCCAGGAGATCCAGTCCTTGAATGGAAAGGTAGTACGGCAATGCCAAAAGGTAGATTTATTTCATACCTTAAGGCAAGAAAGATGATCTCCAAATGATGTATATACCATCTTGTTCGGGCAAGGGATGTCGATGCTGAACCACCTAGTTCTCAATCAATTCGGGTGGTCAATGAATTTCTTGATGTATTCCCAGACGAGCTTTCTGGCCTTCCTCCTGAAAGGAAAATTGAGTTCTGTATAGATGTATTGCCAGACACTCAACCGATATCTATTCCTCCTTATAGAATGACCCAACTGAATTGACGGAGCAATTAAAGGATTTTCTCGAGAAAGGCTTTATTAGGCCTAGAATATCTCATTAGGGCGCGCCGGTATTGTTCGTACTAAATAAGAATGGCTCATTAAGGATGTGTATCGACTATCGGCAGCTAAATAAAGTTACTACCAAGAACACATACCCTCTTCCCCGAATTGATAATTTGTTTGATCAGTTACAAGGATCGAGATGTTTCTAAAAAATTGACCAAAGGTCGGGGTACCATCAGCTAAAGGTTAAGGAGAATGATATTCCGAAGACGGCCTTCAGGACAAGGTATGGGCACTTCGAATTCCTAGTAATGTCATTTGTACTTACAAATGCACCAGCAACATTTATGGATCTAATGAACAGTGTGTTCCGCCCATTCCTTGATGTATTTGTGATAGTATTTATAGATGATATTCTGGTTTACTCTCACTCGCAAACAGAGCATGTGGATCACTTGCGGATAATACTACAAATGCTCCGGGACCATAAGTTGTATGCAAAGCTATCCAAATGTGAGTTTTAATAAGTCATGCTTTTCCGGGTCATATAGTAAGATTTGCAGGTATAAGAGTTGACACTGTAAGATTGAAGCTATGGGAAGAGTCGCCGAGGCCTATGACTCCAACAGAGGTTCATAGCTTTTTGGGCTTACCCGGCTATTATAGAAGGTTTGTAGAAGGATTTTCTACCATATCAGCACCACTAACGAAGTTAACACAAATGGCTATAAAATTCCAGTGGTCCGATGCTTGTGAGTAGAGTTTCCAGGAGTTAAAGATTAGATTAACATCGGCACCAGTCCTTACTCTCCCAAAGGGTCTATAAGGTTATGTTGTGTATTGTGATGCATCAGGAGCAGGTTTAGGGTGATTGCCTATGCTTCAAGGCAATTGAGAAAACATGAGAAGAATTATCTGACACATGATTTAGAGTTGGCCATAGTAGTCTATGCACTGAAGATTTGGCGGCACTATTTATATGGTGTTCATGTGGACATCTTTACGGATCACAAGAGTCTGCAATACATATTCAAACAAAAGGAGCTGAATTAGAGACAAAGAAGATGACTTGAATTATTGAAGGATTATGATGTGGACATCTTATATCACCCTAGCAAAGCTAATGTTGTAGCAGACGCGCTCAGCCGTAAGTTAATGGCCAGTTCGATGCCAGTGCAAGTGAAAATGAAGAATTTGGTAAGAGAGCTTCATCAGTTAGCTAGTTTGGGAGTCTGACTAGTGGATTCGGAAGACGGTGGGTTTGTGGTCCAGAATGTGTCAAAATCATCCCTTATATAAAAAAATAAGGAACATCAATAGGAAGGCCCTAGTTTGAAGAAGATAAGAGAGAGCATTCAACAGAAGAAGACCACGACCTTTGAGATTGACGAACAGGGAACTCTTAGGCACCAGGGTCGTCTATGTGTTCCAAATGTAGCAGGATTGTGGAATAGAATTATGACAGAGATTCATTATTCACGATACTCTATTCATCCAGGATCAACTAAAATGTATCATGACCTCAAGAGTATTTATTGGTGGAATGACATGAAGAAAAACGTGGCAGAGTTTGTAGCTCAGTGCCCCAATTGTCAGTAGGTAAATATAGAACACCAAAAGCATGGTGGCTTGACTCAGAATATCGAGATTCCGTTATGAAAATGGGAAATGATTAATAGGGACTTCATTACGGGATTACCTCGTTCCTATAGGAAATTTGATTCTATTTGGATAATTGTTGACAAACTGACCAAATCAACTCATTTCTTGCCGGTAAAAACTACCTACACTGCCGAAAATTATGCGAAGTTATATATTAGGGAGGTCGTTCGACATCATGGCATGCCTATATCTATTATATCTGACTGAGCTGCTCAGTTTACCACTAACTTCTGGAAATTATTTCAGAAAGGGTTAGGCACCCGAGTTAATTTAAGTACGGCTTTCCATCCTCAGACAGGCGGTCAAGCTGAGCGAACGATTCAAACGCTCGAGGACATGTTACGAGCTTGCGTGTTGGACTTTAAGGGAATTTGGGATGATCACTTACCCCTTATTGAGTTCGCATACAATAGCAGCTATCATGCCAGTATTAAAATGGCTCCATATGAGGCCTTGTACGAACGAAGATGTAGATCTCCTATTGGATGGTTCGAGATAGGTGAATCAGAGTTATTTGGGCCTGACTTAGTACATCAAGCCATAAAAAAAGTGAAGCTTATCCAAGAGCGACTGTTAACGGCTCAGAGTCGTCAGAAGTCATACGCAGATGTACGACGGCGAGACTTAGAATTTCAGGTAGACGATTGGGTATTTTTGAAGATTTCACCGATAAAGGGTGTAATGAGATTCGGGAAGAAAGGAAAGTTAGTCCAAGGTATATCGGGCCATATCGTATAATTCGAAGAATCAGTCAGGTAGCATATGAATTAAACTTACCTTCAGAATTGGAGTTTGTTCATCCGGTCTTCCATGTTTCCATGTTGAGAGCCTGTATTGGAGATCCTTCCCGGATTGTACCAAATGAGGATGTGCAGATTATAGAGGATCTGTCATATGAAGAAATTCCTGTTGCTATCCTAGATCGACAATTCCTCAAGCTGAGGACTAAGGAAGTAGCTTCTGTAAAAGTTCTGTGGTGAAATAAGAACGTGGAAGAGATGACATGGGAAGCAGAAGAGGAAATGATGCGCAAATATCCACACCTATTCCAGACTAATGTCGAGATTTCAAGAGAAGCCTAAGGTAAACTCCAATTCCTGTCATGATGTTTAACGATTGTGTATTCGGGCTACGTAACAAGGATTAGATATGTTACCCCAACATTCGAGGATGAATATTTCTAAGGGGGGAGGGGGAATGTAACGTCCCGTAATTTCGGGTCACGGTTTGAATCGCTAAGCGTATGTAAAATCACTAGGCGTGTGAAAATAGACCCGAGCGTGGGAAAAATTTATGTTATATTTACGTATGCTAATAAAAGAGATTAGTATATAAAAGGATTAAACCCCGAAATAATTTTGGACATAACAAGTGAGATGACGGGGGTCGAAAATAATAGTTGAATATCCCCAAAAAGGTTATGAGGTTGTGTCATACTATAAGGTTATGACATTGAGTATATGAAGGTCTTATAAGTTATCAAGATTTAAGTGAGTTGGGATCACTTTTGTGTAATTGTTTAAGTGTGGGATTAATTTATTTTGGGTAGGGGGACAACGTTAATGGAATTCTTTACGTGTAAACCCCTAAGCAATTCTCCTAAATTCACCAAGAAATCCCACCGCTAAAGACTAATTAGTGGGAAGCATAATGATTAATGATCATTAGTTTTGACGGTTGGAGGGGTATATTATAGCCTCTCTGTGAGAATTTCTAAGTCTACAAAAAGTATTACCATTTCTGTGATATTACAACATCTTAAGCAAAGGACAACGTACTCATATTCTACAAGCTAATTTTGATTCATTTGGCAAAGAGAATCGGTTAACAAATTTTCTTGAAAATAGAAACTTTGGGCAAATGGTGTGTTAAGTAATCATCCCAATAAGCAAAAAATATTAGAAAGGGACTGATTCCGTTATTAATCTAGGTATGTTAAGGCAAATTATTTCTTTCTTTTGGCATTTCCCTGTAACGAAATATAACCGTGATATTGCTCCATAATTTATTCTACTCCTAATAGTTAAGAATATTCATGTTATTGATTCCTATGCTAAAATCATGTCTAAATATGTTCCTAAGTCCTTATTGAGGCATACATAAAAGATGTTGATATTCACAGTGTTAGCCAAAGGGGCAAGGATATTATTGTCATCCAACAAATTCAGAAAATGTTTTATTGTAATTCATGCATTTTCATTTGTTTCATATTATATATTATCTGGACCCATTTGTGCTATGCACACTACTATACGGTAAATATTATATATATGTAGGGTATATGGGGAAGGGAAAGGCATTATATACATACACCACCTGCAGCTGGTACAAATTATCACGTAAATGAAGAGTCCTTTGAGGCCAAAATGCTGTGATGCCCATGTGTGGCCGATATAACCTGATGCCCACAAAGGCAGTTATGGACAGGAAGAGCCCATGTGTGGCCAATATATATGTATACCGCATTTGCATCATCCATACATTCATTAATCATTATATGGTATGATGCCTATAGAGGCTATAATGGTAAGGAAGATGCCGATGCTGATGAGGCTGATGTATATGTATACCGCATTATGCATGACATTTAGGCATATGTATTAGGACCCTCAGAGATAATTATTGTTGGTCGATTGTTTCTGTTTCAATTTATTGTTATATCCTTGTTATGTTATTATTCATGTCTCACATACTCAGTACATCAGTCGTACTGACGTCCCTTTTGTCGGGGGACGCTGCGTTGCATGCCCGCAGGTTCACATAGGCAGGGTGACGGTCCACGTTAGTTGATTGTGGATCCAGCGGATTTTTGGAGCACCCCCTTGTTCGGAGTGTTGGTCTAATTTTGGTACGGTACATTTTTGCTTGCATATATGGGTATGGTGGGGCCTTGTCCCGACCTTTGATGTTACTACTCTTAGAGGCTTGTAGACAGGTTTTCTGTGGATAGTGGTCTTATATGACCTTGTCGGCCTTGGTATGGGTACTTATATACATATGTTGGTTTTCTGTATAAAGATTTCACGAAGCTTTCTTTCGGCTTAGTCCGTAATTAATGATAATTAGGTGGTAAATATACGATTAGCGGTATCCTGCGGGTGGGATCGGGGTGCCCGTCGTGGCTCTCCGATTTGGGTCGTGACAATGGTTGTGCTCTAAGCCTGGCCCAAAAATTGAGGTGCAGTGGGCCAGTCTAACTGGGCCAACTACTGGGTCAGTGCCGCGGCTCAGCTTAGTAGGCGCTGCGACGCCTTACGTCCAGAAAAACGTTCCTCATTTCGTTTATATATTCAACACATCTAATTAAATCCAAAATCCAATTTTGTCTTAATTAAATAATTTCAATCAAATAGAAATTATCTCATAGTTATTATTAATTTAAATATCTCGATTCCAAATTGAATATTTAATACTTTCTCAATACACTCTTAGATCGAAGAGACAATCGACATAGTGTGACTCTAATGCCTTCATATATCAACACTAATCCAATTAAGGTCCATATGGAACTCCTAGATCATACTGCATTTACCTAACTCAATATATGAAGTACGTTTACATGAATCCAGCAAACATAACCTTTATGTGAGATGATAAATTCCTTTCATTCGCGACACACTCAATCAAGCTTAGGATTTGCCATGTGTTCATCCAAATGGCCTGATCACTTTATCTCATATATATTAGTCGACAACTAGACCATATTCTTAATATGTCTCTTGCATTGGCCAATGACTTGGTTAACCTAATATCACTGAGAAGTTGAGTGCTCTCTCGAATATCCAATCGAGGAATAAATCATATTATTGGCTCAACTACCACCTTAATTTACATCATAATGTACCCAACACAAGTCGTGTCTTATCCTATAAGGAGTTTAAGCTTAGGACAGGGTCAAAGTACATTACTTTGTAAACAAGGTACGTATTGACCTCAAGTCAAAGAACATTTATCTCCCACACGCTCATAACACTTTAGCCATGTATAACAAATAGTTTATCAGCAGAGTGTACCAATACTTTCCAAAAGTATCCATGCGTCCATCACTAATAACTATTACTAGTAGCAGGTGAGATATACTACATTCTCCAAGAATGTGATGCAGACCACATGTCGACTTATAACATATCATTGATATCTCATTCTCGATGATCATTAGTCGAGACTATTTTGAGAGTTACGTTCTATCATTAATATCTCACTCTATTAATGACAACGTAAGCTCAAGGGATGCACATATATGAATAATTGCAAACAATCAAACAATAATTCAATAATTGCAAATGCCATAATTATTTTAATCTTATTAATAATACGAATGTGTTCAAGTACATTTTTCCCTAATAATGATTGTCTCTAGGACATATATACTTTCACCACGACTATTTAATTTGGAGAACTCGAAGCTTCCGACATTTCATAAGCAAGTGAAATAATAAGAGAGCAAAGCCAGGAGTAGCACGATAAGTGTGGAGTTTCAAAATGCAGTATCAAAAAAAATCTGAGAACTATTGATACAATATGTAATTTAGAATTTTCAATAGATCAAATATGCTCATATACTATGCAAAATTGAATAAATATGTCCTCCAATATTCTTTTAAAATTTCTGTTAAATTAAGAGCACAAATATAAAATAAAATATAACGATAAAAACATAATTGAGACAACGTTTAAAATGAAGGCAAACACGCATAATATCACATAAGCTAAGGACATATCTGGCCCTTTTAAACTTATGAGAGAATAACGACATTAGACTAAGTTTGCATTGACGATACTATCTTTTCTTTCTTTATTTATTTTAATTTATTTACTTATCCTCGAAACCACCGTGGCCTTTAAAGAGAACTGCACCGTGGCATGTTTTCAGTACTACTACACTTGCTATCAGTGACACCTTTTTATTTGGTTGTTTGTTTGTGTTGAAATCTGTACCATTGTATTACATCATACGTAGACTACAAAAACACCTGGAAGCATGCAAACAAACAAGCCTATCTTGGCCTTACCAACAAGGAGTCATCTTTGAGAATCTCCTCGCCTTTATTTTTCTGTACAAAAAAGCTAGGCCCTCCAACTTCGTCTCTTCTGGATTCTATTATTATTATAAAAGGTTGGACAGCTCGGTGTACAGATCATCCCTTAACAGGGTACGGGAAGAATTGCATTTCAAAAAGTGTAATGTAGATAATTTATTCTAATATAAATATTAATAGCTACTTTTACATCTTAAATTTATGACATGTGTTATACGGAGACCAAATAATCATGTTCTCTTAATTTATGTAAAAGGAGTAGTATTGATTGAGCATGCATGAACCTTTTTTAAAAAATAAGAACAAACTTTAAAATTTTGTGATATAATATCCATTATTTTTATGCTATGAAATTGTCGCAACACAAAGAAAAATTAAAATTAAACTATTTTGAATATAAAAAATATTACTCCCTTCACTTTTCTTTCACTATAATTTTCTTAATTTTTTTAAATATTGTAAATCATTAGTTATTTAACTTGTAACTTTTTGTATAATTTTCATTTTGAAAAATAATAAAAATTAAGTGATTTGATCCTAATTCTTTAATTTTCTTCATATAGATTGAGACAGAAGAAGTAATTTTTTTAGATAAATATTAAAATGTCTCACGTAAAATGTGATATCATCTAGCAAGCAGTTGCATCATTAATTCTATCGTCATTTTAGCTCCTTTATGTAATAAGAGTAGTATCTAATATACCATTACTTTAGGCTATGAAAATGTAACATCCCGTACTTTCGGGTCATGATTTGAATCGCTAAACGTATGTAAATAGACTTGAGCCTTGGAGGATTTATGTCATATTCACGTACGCAAATGAAGAGCTTAATATATAAAAGGATGCGGTCCTGAAATAATTTAGAACTTAAGAAGTGTGACGACGGGAATTGAAAATAATAGTTGTATATCCCAAAAGAGGTTATAGACTAGTGCTATATCACATAATTATGATATTGAGTATATGGATATTTTATAAGTCATTAAGATTTAAGTGGAATGTGATCAAGAAATTAATTATGCGTGTAATTGGCTAAATGGGAGAATTGTAGTGGAAGACAAGAAATAAATTAAAATTATTGGATAAATATTATGTGGATATAATTCAAATGAATTATTGATTGGTTGCAGCTGAAGGATGATATACATGCATTTAAGGTGGAGGCATCACCTTATATTAAAGTGAACATTAAGAAACTACACGTGTACAGAAAGAAAGGGCAAAACAGTTGCCTTATAGGCTATGATTTCATTTTCTTGGCTATTCCTTTTGTTTTGGAAAGCTTATGCTACAAAATTATCTTTTATTATGATGGCAGCAACGTGACTTTGTATCTAAATGGGTTTGAGAATTACTTTGGATTTTTAAGGGAATCTTGGCTTTCTTTTGTTAGGAAGGAAGCAGCAACTAATTTGCTGCTAAAACCATCGGTTGAAAATGAATTTTGGGGATTTGGGGAGCATCTAATATTAGCTTTCATCCACAATTCATTGAACACTTTGGTTCTTATTAAGGTATGTTAAGGCAAATCATTTTTTATGTTGGCATGTTCTAAGTACGAAACGTAAATATAATATTGTTCCATAAATGATTCTACTCTTAGTAGTTAAGAATGTTAATGTTATTCATTCCTATTGTCAAAGCATGTCTAAATATGTTCCTAAATCCTTATTGAGGTATATGGAAAAGATGTTAATATTCATAATGTTAATCGAAGGTGAAGTGGCACTACGTCACTCCGATAAGCTCAGAATGTTTTATTATCATTCATGCATTATATTCATGTATTACCCTTGACCCACATGTATTATATACAATACTATATGGTATGCATTATATATATATAGAGGATGGGAAAAGGGATACAGCGTTATATACGCACACCACCTGATTAGCTGGTATATGATGATGATTATGCCCACAGAGGCCGAAATGATATGATGGGAGACGATGTTATATACGCATATATGTGTATGACCGCATTGTGCATGACATTTACGCATATTATAGCCCTCAGAGGCATTCTGCACAAACATGATACTTATATTATGACCCTCAGAGGCATTCTGCACAGACATGATACCTATGCATATTATGGCCCTCAGAGGCATTCTCCACTGGTTGGTTGTTTCTTGTCTCATGTTACTCTCAGGTCTCTATTATGATGTTCTTCATGCCTGACATACTCGGTACATCAGTCGTACTGACATCCCTTTTGTTGGAGGACGCTGCGTTTCATGCTCGCAGGCTCAGGTAAAGAGGGTGACGGTTCGCACTAGTAGGTTGTTGGTTCAGCTGATATTGGAGCACTCTATTTGTTCCAGAGTTGCAGTCTAGTCGCTGTATGATATTTTGGATATGCATAGGGGTATGGCGGGGCCATATCTCGACCTTATGATGTTACATACTCTTTAGAGGCTTGTAGACAGTTGTCTTGTGTATGGTAGTCTAGTGTGGCCTTGTCGGCCTTGGTATGTATATGTATATAGGTTGAGCCCTTCTGGTTGCAGATTTTACATAGCTCCTTTCCAGTTTACTATTTCCATATGTCAGTAGGGTATCTCGTGGCGGACCTCGTGGCCCATGATTAATTACGGTTAGGTGGTAAACGCGTGATTAGCGGTACTTGACAAGTAAGGTCTGGGTGTCCTTCATGACCCTCCGGTTTGGGTAGTGACAAACTTGGTATCAAAGCAGGTACGTCCTAGGGAGTCTACAAGCCATATCTAGTAGAGTCTTGTTTATGGGTGTGTTGTGCACCACACTTATAGACAGGAGGCTACAGGGCATTTATGATACTGGCTACCTTCCTTCTTGATCCAGAATCGTGCTATAGAGCTGAATTGTAAGAATTCTCTTTGTAAACCTTATCGTATTTATGATTACAACAATGCCTTCTTCCAGTAGGGCTATGATTAGCAGGGAGATTGAGGTTAGATTGAGTATAAATGCGAGTAATATGCTCTTTATTGAAACAAATCCGTCAGAAGGTATGAGCAAGTTGCTTTTCCAGGTATCGACGAATCTAGTGGTACCAAAGGAGTTGAGAGAAGCTCCCGTATCACCAGTCCTACCACCGGCTCCGTCTGATAAGGATGTAAGGAGAGTGGTGCAGATATTAAATCAATTGGTTGCTTCCCAGACACGACTTCATCCTAGAGCATTTGACAGAAATAGGCCAATGAGGGGTCAGGGAGCTCATAACCTAAGGAATTTATTAGTCAGGGATTGCCGATATTTAAAGGGTTCAAAGATGCCAATATCTCAGGGTTAAAGTTGTAAAGGTCGAGTGAGACCGCCACGACCATCTTGTAGTCAGTATGGTCGAGCGCATGCTGGATTATACTGCAAATATATATGGGGTTGGTTTAGTATGGCAGCCATGGCCACAACTTTCCGAAGTTTCCCAAGTTGATACGCAAAGGTAAAGATAAGATGATTATGAGTTGTACAGATGAAACGCAGAAGACATAATTGAAAAGTTTAGTAGGTTATGAAAATCTACACGTTTTACAGTGACTCTTGCTAATTAGAAGGATAAGATGATTATGAGTTATCCCAGGATATCATTAACGCGAATGGATTGGCACAATCGAATCGTCTGAAGAGTGACGTATCCAGAATAGTGAGCCCAAGTCATATATAAGGATCGAGTTATCCACGGTAGTGGAAGGGGACATAAGTCACTCATCCGTGCGTAAAGGGTCATACCGCGTTGTCACGCCCCGACTTTTCTCAAGTCTTTCTTTAGGACGTGATGGCACCTGGACAACTATTCCTTTCCAGGCGAACCATTTACTTCATTTTCTTCCTAAATTAGACAGGCATTTGCGGAAATAATATATATAAAAATCAATTTGAAGTTTACGAAGAACAATCTCATGTGGGCATTCCTGAGATAATAAAACTTAATTCTTTAAACAAACTTAGTCTAGAGAAATTTTCACCAACCAAACAATGGATTGGTGGTACGATGAGGTCAAGGGACGATCGCTTAGCCTTCATGAGCTTTTCCTCGATCGCGCCTTCCTAAAATATGTTAAATAAAAGAGTCACTCTACCATCCGGGTCGAGTGGGAATCTCACCTACATGGTCCCAAAGTAACCTCACAATATTTTTAATTACAATCACATTATAAGAAAATAATAAGCATGTTGAAATAAAACAGATTTCAACCCTTTTATTAAATAAATCAATAAATATTCACGTGCAAAATTTTCTCCCCACTGCCTAAAAAAACAACTACTTAGTTTAATCAAGATTCCTTCTTTTCTCATATAACATATTATACATTTGTTGCGCGGCAACCCGATCCAAAGGTATTTATATATTTGTTATGCGTGCAACCCGATCCAAAGATGCATTTATATATTTGTTATGCACGTGCAACCCGATCCAAAGTCATTTATATATTTGTTGCGATGCAGTGCAACCCGATCCAATGCATTTATATATATATATATGTTGCGGTTCGCGGCAACCCGATCCAATGCATTTATGTATATGTTGCGATCCGGCAACCCGATCCAATGCATTTATGTATTTGTTGCGGTCCGTACAACCCGACCCAATGCACTTATTTGTTGGGCGGCACGTGCAACCCGATCCAATGCACTTATTTGTTGGTACGTGCAACCCGATCCAATGCACTTATTTGTTGCGAATGCGTGCAACCCGCATCCAATGCACTTATTTGTTGTTTAAATATGTCATATGTTCAAAAGGCTCAAATAATATTTTCTTCCTTCAATATTTGGCCCTTTCCACTTGTAAGGGTTACAACTCTTAAACCGTAAGTTTGGATTTATCCCTCAGAAGTCTCAAACTGTCAAGGACACAATAATCCATAACTTTTATTCAGCACAAACTTTCATATTCATTACTGATTTATACAGTTTTTATGTTTATACATTCTGCCCTTCCAGACTTCGGTTGATCCGAGGCAGAATGTTCAAACAGAGATAACTCTCAAACCGTAAGTCGGATTTATCCCCTGCAAAGTCTCAAACTGTCAAGAACACAATAATCTATAACTTTTTATTCAGCACAAACTTTCATATTCATTACCTATTTGTACAGTTTTACGTTATACATTCTGCCCTTCCAGACTTCGGTTGATCCGAGGCAGAATGTTCAAACAGAGATAACTCTCAAACCGTAAGTCGGATTTATCCCCTGTAAAGTCTCAAACTGTCAAGAACACAATAATCTATAACTTTTATTCAGCACAAACTTTCATATTCATTACCATGAATTGTACAGTTTTACGTTATACATTCTGCCCTTCCAGACTCCGGTTGATCCGAGGCAGAATGTTCAAACAGCGATAACTCTTAAACCGTAGTTTGATTTATCCCCTCAGTAAAGTCTCAAACTGACCGTAACAGAAAGATGTATAACTCTGTAAAATTTCATCCAATTCTAACAAGTATAGCCCAGTATAACAGACTACAATTTCACAATCCAACTAGTTATTAAACAATCATAAATTTCATGCTCATTCTTTCAATAACCGGATTATGTTCTAACATGTATTGTAACTTAAAAATAAAGGATTTTACTAAGAACTTTGAGTGAGAAAACTCATCTTTGCTGCCTCGTAATTGCGAACAAAACTTCAACTTCAATCAAACCTTTTTGGGACTCCTTAATTGCTCTCTTTAATCTTTTTTTTTTTCCTCTCTTTGTTTTGTTTCTGATTTTGCTGTTTTTCTTTTGTATATCCCTTTCCCTTTTTGTTGTGTTTTATATAAAAGTGTATGTGTGTGTTGTGTTGTATATAAAACTGTATTTGTGCACAGATTTTTGTGATGTGAGGGAGTGGAAGGAGGGGTTGAGGGAGAGAAGGGTTGGTTTAGGGGGGACGTGAGGGAGTGGGTTGTGCACAGATTTTTTTTTTTTTTTTTGGGACTTTACACGCGTGTTATTGAGAATTACATGTATCAATGTTAGTATGCTCAGGTATGCTATAGGTACTGGACTGGTAAGGTCTTCGGCTTCATTGTGCAGCATGTTACAATTCTAAATAACATCTGGATAACAATAGCTTATTTGGGGAAATTGAGGACGAGAACTATGGAACAATCGAATGATGGTTGTAAGAAATATGAAAACAGTTAATAAGTATGAATTGAATGGTATGATCAAGTATTAAGGCAGAAATGTTTTTCATTTAATGACAAGTAGAAGGGAGGATTATGACAAAAAGGATAAAGGTGAATAAGATTATAGTTATACAGGTTTCACAAAGGTATGATTACTCAAGAACAACGTAAGGACCAATGGTAAGGGGGAACAATAAGAACTCTTCGGCCAAAGGTGACAAACCTTTGATGTTTAGGAAGATAGTATGAGAAATTACGGTTATATGCTAAATATATGATTAGTGGTACTCGACACGTAAGGTTCGGGTGCCCGTCATGACCATCCGGTTTGGGTCGTGACAGAAATTATGTCGGAACACAAAGAAAAATTAAAATTAAACTATTTCCGAATATAAAAAAAATATTACTTTCTTCATTTATCTTTCACTACAATTTTCTTAACTTATTTTTTTAAATATCGTGAATCATTAGTTATTTAACTTGTAGACTTTTTATATAATTTTTATTATATAAATTTCATATTACATTTTTTAAAAAATAGTAAAAATTAAGTGATTTGATCCTCATTCTCCTACTTTCTTCTTGTAAATTGAGATAGGGGAGTAGTTTTTTGAGAAAAAATGGCAAAAAGGCTACTCTCAAACTTAAATTAGCCAACCGGACACTCAATTGTTTTTTATTTATTTTTGTGGATTAGAGTTTCGGATATGTGCGCCCGGGGCCACTTTACAATTTTTAAAAATTTGAAACTTTAAATTTCTACACTTAAGTCCATTTGCCTTGTATTAAAATATATGAAGTTCACTCTCCTTTCTCCTAAAGTGTGAATAAGTCTCCCTCTCTCTTCATTGTTTCTATCAAAATCTCAATTTCTCCATTCGATTTTTCTTCTCTCAGAGCTCGGAAGGTCCCCAATCATCGTTTTCGGACATGCTAATTAATTTTACACCAGTTTCGAAGCATTTTGAGCTCCGTGTTACCTATTACAAGTTTCTATTTATTTCAAACTTGATAAACCTAGCATTCATAAAGTTCTGGATTTTTTCAATGTTTTGGAACTTTAGCCTTTTTTTTATTGAAATATGTGTTATTTCTACTTATTTTTCTTGTTTCGATCGTGCTTTTTTCTGTTTTTATTTTTCCAAATTCATCTTGGTCTATTACTAGACTTGAAACTTTAGCCTTTTTTGTTGGTCGAAATATGTGTTATTTCTACGTATTTTGCTTGCTTCGGTATTACTTTTTATGTTTCTTCAAATTTATCATGGTCAATTAATAGACTTATTGTAAAAACAATTATGGTTTGTCAGTTGAAATAAAACTAAGTGTGTTGGGTCAATTATAAGTCAAATCGAAAATAAATCACCTTACTCTATAATAACTTATTGCTTAGGACAATTTTAGATCATTTTAATCGATGATAAATTAGAGAAATAAATGCGATTGTTGGAATGTGAAGCATGCTGAATCTGCACTAGCCTAAGGGAAATAAAATTTTAAAAAATAAAATTCAAACCCAAATTCCAAACGCCAAACCCCAAACCCTAACCCCCAACCCAAGCTCCAAATTGCACAAATCTAAGGGACCGTGGATAGGTACACCATAAACCGACAATCGTCAATAGCTAACAATTATCATTTAGGCTCGACTTCAAGCATGGTCAATAATTATCCACATGTTATATATAGATCAAGGATAATATTTATCTAAAAAGACTTAAATAAATAAAATAAAATAAATCAAAGAGCATGCCACTATTTAACCATTATAATAACACTTTATACATCATATGAGAGTCCCCGTCAATTAAACACATGATCCAAAGAGTTTAAGCACAAGTAATGGTTGTGCTTTGAGAACACTTATGATTACCATTACTTGTCCTAAATCTCTTTTGATCATGTGTTTAGTGGATGCGGACTCTCATATGATGTATTAAAGTGTTATTATAATGTTTAAATAGTATCAAATATTTTTATTTACTTTATTTTATTTATTTATGATGTTTTAGACAAATATTGATCTTTTAAGTCTAATTACTTGTTCTAAAACTCTTTTGATCATGTGTTCAATTGATGGGACTCTCATACGATGCATTAAAGTTTTATTATAATGTTTAAATAGTATCAAGTCTTTTATTTATTTATGAGTTTTTAGATAAATATTGACCTTTTAAGTATCATTACTTGTCCTAAAACTCTTTTGATCATGTGCTCAATGGATGAGGACTCTCATTTGATGTATTAAAATGTTATTATAAAATATTTAAATAGCATCAAGTCTTTTTATTTATTTATAATTTTTTTAGACAAGTATTGGCCTTTTAAGTACTATTACTTGACCTAAAACTTTTTTGATCATGTGTTCAATGGACTAGACTCTCATATGATGTATTAAAGTGTTATTATAATATTCAAATAGTGGCATATCCGATTATTTACTTTATTTTTTTATGTATTTATGATTTTTAGACAAATATTATCATTGGTCTATATATAACATATGAAAAATTATTGATCATGCACGAAGTCGGGCCTAAATTTGTGTAATTTGGGGTTTGAGGTTGAGGTTTGTTGTTTCATTTCTTTTAATATTTTTTGTTTGGTACACTCTTCGTCATCACTATCAGGATCATCCTGTCACCTTGCTCATAAAAATTCAATTCCAACATTTTGGGATCTCCTCCCATTTACCATGTAATTACCATCTACTATAATATATTTGCAATTGAAGGTATAACAAATTTATAATAGAGTATGACTGTAATCGACGCTATAATAAGTTGTTCGGACTGATTTTTCGATGAAAAACTGAAATTTTCGCCGGAAACGGGATTTGAAAAGTGAAGAAATCGGGAGCTTTTGAAGAAAAATATTTAATTTTTTATCATTTTTGGGAGTAATTAAATGGAGAGAACTATTTAATTTTCTATTTTTTGGGTAACTAAAATGTGAAGATTGGGGGACAAAATGTATTTTTTAAAATTTTAGGGTTAGATTTGAACACATCAAAGAATGACATTACTGACCTAGATGGCTCTTTACTAATACTTTGAGACTTATGGCTTTTTCAACAATATAAGTCTTTAAAGTAGCTTTTTAGCCAAGAACCCTAATTATTTTAGATAATTTTTTAAATATGTCACGTAAAATGTGACATCATCTAGCAAGCAGTTGCATCATTAATTCTCTGGTCATTTTAGCTTTCTTTAAAGCTCC
The DNA here is from genome assembly GCA_029783415.1 of Anisodus acutangulus. Taxonomy (NCBI): domain Eukaryota; kingdom Viridiplantae; phylum Streptophyta; class Magnoliopsida; order Solanales; family Solanaceae; genus Anisodus; species Anisodus acutangulus. The sequence continues at coordinate 10,275,344 of CM056504.1, forward strand.
CTTCAAACTCCACTATAAATCTCTATATCAAACCATTTCTCTCTTCAACCTACTCAACAATGGCGGAAACTCCAAGAAAAATACTATCATCACAAAATCCCCATGTAGTTCTGTTGGTATTATAAAGGATTGCAGGAACGGAAATTACAAGTAACTGCTTATGTAAGAATTGAAATTACAATTCAACTAGAAAATTGAAAATTACAAAGATGAACAAGAAAAGGCGAAAAAGCTGTTTTCTTTGAGTCGAGTGTGGCACTCTGTCCTTAAGACAATATTGCCCCGTATATATCCTTTATACATCTGGACAATTTATCTCCCAAGATAAAGCAAAGAATGGAACACTTGAGCAAAGGAAACTCAAATGCTACCATGAAGAATATTGAGTAACGAAATGATGCTTGGAAGATGTAGGAAGAAACTGTTTTGCTTGTGTATTTTCGTGTATTGTAAGTGTGCCTCAACAATGGTGTAAGGGGTGTTTATATAGGTGAGGGAGGAGCAGCAAAACTGCCTCCATAAGTGTCATTACTGGCCAAGTAATGGCCATTATGGAGGTAGTAATGTCACCAAAATAAATGGTGAAGAACACCAACGGATTGACCATTATAGGAGGAGTAATTCAGCCAAAATAAATGGCTGAATTGAGTGCTATGGCGTTTCTGCTTTGACCATCCAAATTCTGACTTTCTGGAAACTTTAGGGACCAAACTGTACATCTTGAAACTTCAGGGACCAAACTATACATCTGAAAAAATTCTGATCCAAACTGTACATCTGAAACTTCTGAAATCAAACTGTTCTTTTGACAAAATTTTCTGACCCAAAAAGATAATATCAAAAGGCCCACAGCCCACAGCCCACAGCCCACAACAAACTCCACTATAAATCTCTATATCAAACCATTTCTCTCTTCAACCTACTCAACAATGGCGGAAACTCCAAGAAAAATACTATCATCACAAAATCCCCATGTAGTTCTTCTACCAACTCCTGGTATGGGTCACTTAATCCCTCTCATCGAATTCGCCAAGCAGCTCATCCACAAGCACCACTTGTCTATCACTCTCATCCTCCCTACTGACGGACCTATCTCCAAATCTATACAAAAAATCCTCAAAACCCTTCCTTCCACCCTAAATTACCTCCTCCTTCCTCCTGTTAACTTGGACGATTTACCCAAAGACGTTAAAATCGAGACACGTATCTCCCTTACGGTTACACGTTCTCTTCCATCTTTTCGCAAAGTATTCAAGTTAAAAGTTGAAACAGAGAAAGTTGTTGCTTTAGTAGTTGATCTTTTTGGTACTGATGCATTTGATGTAGCGAAAGAATTTAATGTTTCTAATTATATTTTTTACCCTACTACTGCTATGTGTTTGTCATATTTTCTTTATTTGCCTGCACTTGATGCTACTGTGTCTTGTGAGAGTGAGTATAGAGATATGCAAGAACGGGTTCGGATCCCGGGTTGTAATCCTATTGAACCGGAGGAACTTTTGGATCCGGTTCAGGACAGGAAAAATGATGCGTATAAATGGGTGCTTCATCATACTAAGAGGTATAAAATGGCGGAGGGAATAGTGGTGAATAGTTTCGAGGACTTGGAACCAGGAGTTTTTAAAGCTTTGCGTGAGGAAGAACCAGGTAATTACGCAAAGGCGGATTCATAATTTAATTAACTTTGATAGTTTTAATCTTTAGATTTTAATATTAAATTTATTATACTTTTAAAATTGAATTTTATTACTCCATCTATCCGTCTCAATTTATAAGGTGTAATTTGACTAGACATGAATTTTCATAATAAAAGAAAAGATTTTGGGACTTATAATATAAAATAAACCATAAATATTTATATATATAAATTATCTCAATGCAAAATAAAAATTTTAAAATTAAATTATTATTATAAATATAAAACATGTATCATCCCTTTAAAACTGACTAAAAAGAAAGAATAAAACATAAATAAGAATAGAGGTAGTAACTTCTATCTTCTATACATGGATAATGGAAAAGAATTTGTAAGTAGCCAGGTCACCTAAGAAATACTATACAATTGTCACCTCGATTGGTAGTAAATATGATTAGCTACTGAAAAATAAAATATACAATCTACTTTAACATGTTAAAATACACTCAACGTCGCATGAAAATTCATTACACCGTTATTTACATAAATTAAGTGCTCAAAGTAGTACAATCTATGTCAGATTTTTAATGATTTTTTACACACATACACTATGCTTTGTGTTCACACACATTGAGTTGAACCCATTTGATTATATGTTACATATGCCTCTGTACTGCAGGTAAGCCACCGGTTTACCCAGTTGGACCGCTTATACATACCATTGAGAGCAGTAAAGTCGATGGATTAATAGAGTGTTTGACATGGCTAGATGAACAGCCATGTAACTCAGTCTTGTACATCTCCTTTGGTAGTGGTGGAACACTCTCATTTGAGCAGCTAACTGAACTTGCTTTAGGTTTAGAAATGAGTGAGCAGAGATTTTTATGGGTTATTAGATGCCCAAATGACACAATTGCAAATGCCACTTACTTCGATGTCCATAGTTCAAGTAATAATTCTCTTGATTTTTTACCACAAGGGTTCTTGAAAAGAACCAAAGAACAAGGGTTGATAGTACCTAATTGGGCCCCACAAACACAAATTCTTAGTCATAGCTCGACTGGTGGGTTCTTGACTCACTGTGGATGGAACTCGACGTTGGAGAGCATGGTCCATGGGGTCCCGCTTATTGCTTGGCCATTATACGCGGAACAAAGAATGAATGCGGTAATGTTGACTGAGGATCTAAAAGTGGCGTTGAGGCTGAAAACTATTGATCAAAATGGCGTCGTGGAAAGAAAGAAAATTGCTGAAATTGTGAAAGGATTGATGGAAGGTGAAGATGCAAAAGGAGTACGCAGCCGAATGAGAGATTTGAAAGATGCAGCAGCCACAGTACTTGGTGAAGATGGTTCTTCCACAAAAGCACTAGCGGAATTGGCTTCCAAAATGAGTAAGGTCTTGCAAAATTAATTCCCTGTATCGGTTTCATTTTTGCAACACTTCTGTCGTTTTAGGTTGTTTTAAGAAGAATAACATATTATTCTATATGTCTGAAAACTTTTTCATTCAAATCTTTTATTTGATCTTTTTGTGATTTTCACTCAGTATCCGGTATTTAATTTGGAATTGCGTTGGGAAGTCCTATTTTAGGTATAAAAAACTCTCTACCAAAGACGACTTTGTTCCTGTAATGACATGGTTTTATAGTTTCATGTACTATCATAGTCGTATATGTTAGAATATAATAATAATTACAATAATTATTATAATTAATGAAAGTATCATTTTATGTATGGTAGGTAGTAAAATGATTATTAGGATTATGTTAATTAGGAAGTAGATTGATTTGATTATGAAGATTAGAGGCATGATTTACTCCTCTCAATTAATTATATATTGTGTATATATTATTTCCTTAATGGAGGAATACAATTGAGGAAAATATTTTCAAAGTCTTTCATGGTATCAAAGCTTAAGGAAAGATCCTAAATATTTTTTCTCCTATTTTTGGTCATCTTCATCACACAAACCCTAGCATTGGCCGAAAATCATTCTTTCAATTTTCTTAATTTTCCATACTTCATTTCAACCAATTATGTCTGAATCCAAATCATCCTTTCACCCTGCTCTTGCTGTCTCAAACATCAAAACACATGTTTCTATCAAACTAGAAATAGAAACCGTTCATTATGCAACTTGGGCGGAATTATTCAAAATATGTTGTCGTGCTCACAAAGTTCTTCATCATATAATTCCTTCGAAAGATGAAAAAGGGAAGGAAGTAACAACTGATGCAGATAAGGATTTGTGGGATACACTTGATACCACAGTCCTTGGTTGGATTTATGCAACAATCTCCATTGACTTGTTGCATACAATAATGGAACCGGATTCAACAGTCATGGCGGCTTGGGAACGCTTGCGAGATATCTTTCAAGATAACCAAAACTCTCGCGCTGTTACATTGGAACATGAGTTCTCAACTATTGACATGGTGGATTTTCCTAATGTTTCTGCATATTGTCAATGACTCAAAGTGTTGGCAGATCAATTAAAAACGTTGGTTCACCGGTTACTAATAACCAGTTAGTCTTGCAATTGGTCGTCGGTCTCACTGATGCGTATAAAGGCGTGGGAATTCTAATCCGTCAAAGTAATCCTCTACCAAAATTTTATCAAGCAAGGTACATGCTTGTGCTTGAAGAGTCGGGCTTGGTGAAAAAGGCCTCAACTACTTCAAATTCCACCATGATTGCTACTTCTTCAAATGATGGTAATTTTTTTGACCCTTCTCAATAAAATAAGGGACAAAAAGGACGTAATAATAATAAAAATAAGGGTGAAAATCGCGGAAATAACAAAGGTGGAGGCCACCGAAATTACAGTGGTGGCGAAAATGGCGGCAACACCAACTCCGGTGGCGGGCAAAGGCGGCAAAGAAGACGACGGCGGAAGGGGTGGTGGGCGATGGCAAAGAGCCGGGCTGATAATGGCCTTGGGCTATACCACACAGCCCATCCCCAACGGCCCACTGGCCAGCCTCTGCCCACCCCATATTCTCCAAACAATTGGCAGCAGCAGCGACAGGCCCAGCAGGCCAATTTTGCTGGGTCTGTTAACGCAGGCAGTGGTAGTGGGCCTCAGCCGACCCAGTGGCATGAGGCCCATTCAACAGGAGCCCACCCCACAGATATTGAGTCCGCCATGCATACCCTTGGACTCAACCCACCGGATTCAAATTGATATATGGACTCCGGAGCGACGTCCCATATGACGTCCTCCCAAGGTAATATCTCATCCTATTTTAATTTGAGCAATGATAATGGAATAATTGTCGGAAATGACCATTCAATTCCAATAAAAGGGTATGGTTCTAGCAAATTATCACCACCAAACCCACCACTAATTTTAAAGAATTCTTTCATGCTCCCAAATTAATCAAAAACTTGATTTTTGTTAGAAAGTTTACAACTGATAATTGAGTATATGTTCGTTTTGACCCCTTTGGATTTTCCGTGCATGATTTTCAGATGGGGAAGATTCTCATGAAATGTGATAGCAAGAGGGAGCTCTATCCAATAAATCCATCAACACAACAATCCAAGTTTCAATCTATTTTTGCAGCCTTGGCACCATATTTATGGCACCAGCATTTGGGACATCCGGGAGAGGCTGTTTTGGCCTCTCTTAAACAAAATAATTTTATTTTTTGTACCCAAACACGGACTCTAAATAAGTGTCATTCTTGCACACTTGGTAAACATGTTAAATTGCCATTTATTTCCTCTACTTCATGCACCCTTTTGCCATTTGATATTTTACATTGTGATATTTGGATATCACCCGTTTTGAGTTCTTCTGGTCATAGATATTATTTGCTCATACTTGATGACTACTCTAATTATTTGTGGACATTCCCTTTGTCGAAAAAATCACAAGTATTTTCCACTTTTCTCACATTTAGAGCATTCATCCAAACTCAATTTGAACGTGATATAAAAAATATTCAATGTGACAATAGGAGGGAGTTTGACAATAAACAGTTTTGGAATTTTTTCAAAACAAATGGTCTTAATTTTCATCTGTCTTGTCCTTATACTTCATCACAAAATGGGAAGGCGGAACGCAAAATTAGAACTAAACAATATTGTTAGAACATCTCTTTCTCATGCTTCACCTTCCCCTGTATTTTGGCATCATGCACTCTAAATGGCCACTTACCTGTTGAATATCCTTCCTCATAAAAACATGTCTTACCAAGATCCTCTAAAATGCTTTATTTATGAGAGCCCTCATATCATCACTTAAGAGTGTTTGATTGTCTTTGCTACCCCTTTTTCCATCCACCACAATCACAAAACTCCAAGCCCGGTCTATTTCATGTGTTTTCTTGGGATATCCTACTAATCATCGCGGTTACCAATGTTATGACATTTCTTCCAAAAGAATAATTATAAGTCGTCACGTAATTTTTTATGAAATAATTTTTCCATTTGCTAAGATACATGAAACCGGGACTCATACCTATGATTTTTGGATGATAATAAGCTTTCGTATCTAACACATTTTTTTCACAGCTCGGTACCCACGAGGAGTGCTGGAAATTCCAGTTTGGGCATACTGGACCAAAGAACACAGGCCCAGCCGCGTGACAATTCATCACAGCAGACTGGGCCTTCGGTTCTAAGGCCCAGTCATATTTTCCCCACACAGCCACAACCAACTGAACAATTGGGCCAGTTCTCGGCTCCAAGCCCACTCCGGAACACACAGCCCACTGCCATTCTCGGCTAAAACCCAGCCCACTTCCTCAATCTCGGCCAGTGGCGTCCAGTCCACTGGCCATATCACTCGTCCGGTCACCCGTAGTCAATATGGAACTGTCAAACCTAATACTAAATATAGCCTACACACCCAGGTCTCGAAATCACCTTTGCCTCGTAACCCAATGTCTGCTCTAAAAGACCCGAATTGAAAAATGGTCATGGATGATGAATATCACGCTCTAATTAAAAATAGGACGTGGGATTTAGTACCTCGTCCATCTAATGCTAATATAATTCGGTCTATGTGGATTTTCGGTCATAAAGAAAATTCTGATGGAACTTTTGAGCATCATAAGGCTCGTCTTGTAGGTGATGGGAAGACACAACAGGTTGGTGTAGATTGTGGGGAGACGTTTAGTCCACTGCTCAAACCGGCAACTATCCGAACAGTTTTCAGCCTGTCTCTCTCAAAATGATGCTTCTTCATCAATTGGATGTAAAAAATGCCTTCCTCCATGAGTACCTCAATGAAATTGTCTACATGCACCAACCATTGGAATACAGAGATTCTAAATATCCCAATCATGTTTGTTTGCTCAACAAATCATTATATGGACTGAAGCAGCCCCCCATGGCATGGTATAAGAGGTTTGCAGATTTCATGTCACTAATTGGTTTTTCTCACAGCCGTTCCGATAATTCTCTATTTATTTATCGTCAGGGCAATAATATTGCTTATCTTCTTTTATATGTGGACGATATTATCCTAACAACATCATCAGACTCTCTTCGCAAGAATATTATGTCACAGCTCAGTTTCGAATTTGCTATGAAATATCTTGGTCCACTCCACTACTTTCTAGGGATTGTTGTGACACGCCATGTAGGTGGATTATTCCTCTCCCAGAAGAAGTATGATTGTTGAACGAGCTGGAATGTCATCATGCAAACCTTCGGCAACTCCGGTAGACACTAAGTCTAAATTGAGTGCCACCTCAAACAAACCATTTGTCGATCCCACATTATACCGCATCCTAGCAGGAGCTTTGCAGTATCTCACATTCACCAGACCAGATATTACTTATGCAGTGCAACAAGTGTGCTTATTTATGCATAATCCGATGGAGGAACATATGCATGCTCTAAAACGCATTGTGTGATATATTCAGGGCACTTTGGAGTATGGACTACATCTCTACCCATCCTCCGTTTCTAAACTTATCACTTACACGGATGCCGACTGGGCAGGTTGTCCAGACACCAGATGCCCTACCTCAAGTTATTGTGTCTTCCTCGGTGACAATTTGATCTCCTGGTCATAAAAAAGACAAGCCACATTATCATGTTCAAGTGCTGAAGCAGAATACCGTGTTCTTTCCAATGTTGTGTCTGAATCATGTTGGATTAGGAATCTGCTACTTGAACTTCATTGCCCAATTTCAAAAGCCACACTGGTATACTGTGCTAACATTAGTGCAATCTATCTATCAGGAAATCCAATCAATCATCAACACACTAAACATATTGAGTTAGATATCCACTTTGTTCGTGAGAAGGTGACTCACGGACAAGTACGAGTGTTGCATGTCTCGACACGTCATCAAATTGCAGATATTTTCACAAAAGTACTTTCATTGATATTATTTGAGGATTTTCATGACAGTCTCAGTATTCGCCGCCCTCCAGCTTCGACTGCGGGGAGTGTTAGAATATAATAATAATTAGAATAATTATTATAATTAATGAGAGTATCATTTTATGTATGGTAGGTAGTAAAAAGATTATTAGGATTATGTTAATTAGGAAGTAGATTGATTTGATTAGGAAGATTAGAGGCATGATTTACTCTTCTCAATTAATTGTATTTTGTGTGTATATTATTCCCTTAATGGAGGAATACAATTGAGGAAAATATTTTCAAATTCTTTTAGTATATTTAACGTTATTTTTGCCATATGGCACAAGGTTTTTCTTTTTTGGTCCTTATTAAATGTCGTGATCAGGCAAATGGAGGAATTAGTTCATTACTAGCACATAGATTTTGTTCTAATTGTAGTTACAACTTGGCTGTATTCGTGATTTGTCGCTGATTTTTTTAGTTTATATATTTCTAAAATCGATAGAAAATTTTAGACATCTAATTTGTCCACAGAGATGATATTAATATAGTAGCTAAGCAACAATGACAAAAGAATAAGGTAGTGTTTGGCATAGTTATGCCAACAGAGAATAAAATGTTCATAACTTTAGATCTACATGAAGTTACAAAACTCTAAGATATGGATGCGTTCATGTCCACCAGAAGTACACAGCATATCTTAGTTTTCTTGGGCGGATCTTTTCATCATCTAACAACCCTGAAGAGGGTAGGACTCTAGATGGCATATTAACATATTTATATGTAGGTGTAACAAATAATAGGCATGTAGTACGGAAGCAGGTATTATTAACTCAAAATTCATTTTTTTTAAATAATAGTCTACAACCTTCTATCAACATTTAACATCATAATTGCAGAGATGTATACTTATCAAGATTATAATTAGAAACATATAGTCTGAAAACATACCTCTTAGCAGAATATTAAGATCACCGGAGATACTCAACCCACCCTGGCTCTGCCTCCCTTTTTTCCTCTCTGGTGACAGGATAAATAGCCTAGGTGCTGGGAGTTGCTCGACAGACTCTTTCTTAAATTTTCTTTTAAGAGATGGTGTTTTATGGACTAATATGGTTCTTAAGTATAAGCTTTCAAAGTATCTATCTTCTGGTATTATTATATTAATCGTGATATTGGTTATAGACTAGAAGGGGTTTTAGCTAGACATGAGAGAATATTTCAAAGATTTGAAGCTGTTGTATTTCGAAAGATGTTTTCAGAAGTTACAATGAGGCTCTTTATATAAATAACATCGGTTGCCTTTCACTATTGGCATGATGTGAAAGTCTAAAAGTTGATACATTATTGTTACACAAGTCGTAAAGTAAATAGTGCTTTGTCTTTTGTCCTTTCATGCTTTTATTAAAGTTGTTTGTCGTTGCTGCCATTTTTTCAACATTTGTTGGCTTGTCATCTTTTGTCTATGAATCCTCGTGGGACCGGCAGCTTTTGCGTTCTTCCACAAGCATCTTTTACATGTGTCTTTTTTGCACAGAGGCATCTTTTGTCTGTCTTTTTTTCACAAAAAGACGATTTTTTTTCTTCGACGATACTCCTATAGAATAGGAACGATATCGTTTTAATTTTTTGATACTCCTATAGAATAGGAACGGTATTTTTTGATACTCCTAGAATATTTGGGATACATAATAGATAATGAAGGATTACAATTACAGGAACACATTGTAACAAAAATAAAAAAATTTAAAGATAAATTAGAGAGCAAAAAGAAAGTACAACAATTTCTAGGAGTAGTAAACTATGCTTCAGACCATATAAAGGATTTACCACTTTTGAGAAAACCATTACAGGAACTAACTAGAAAAAATATAACTTTTGAATTGAAGGAAGAACATACTAAGGCCATAAATAAAATCAAGGAAAAAGTGAAAGACTTGCCAAAACATAGAATACCAACAAAACTGGATCAACTAGAACTATTTACTGATGCCAGTGATATAGGATGGGGAGCAGTTCTCATAGCATATGATAAAGATGATATAGATAAAGAAAAACCACTAATTTGTGGATATGGAGGTGGAACATGGAATCCTAATGAGAAAAATTACCATATTAACGAAAAGGAACTATTAACAGTAAAATTTGGAATAAAAAGATTCCATTATCACCTATTATCAATAAAATTCGTTGTTAGAACAGATAACACCCAAGTAAGGGCTTTCATTACAAATAAAATAGACCATTTTCAGAATTAAACAAAAGAAGAAAGTGGCAATCATTCTTTTATTGTTATGATTTTATTGTCAAAAATATATCTGGGACTAAGAATATTCTAGCTGATTTTCTTAGCAGGTACAACAATGTCAACCAGCAGTGACAAATTCGAAGAATATATTACCAATGTTATAGGAATCATCAAACAAAACCAAAAAATTATTACAACCGAAATGAAAGAAAATACACACTTGCTAGAACAGCTGACAGAAGCCTTTAAAGACTTCAAAACCCTACAAACCTTAAAATCTTCCCAAACCCCTACAGAAAAACCAAAGTCTTTCACATCCAAACTTGCAACCATGCCAACTATACCACCACCTATAACAACATCGTCTTCTCAGATGACAACGACAGTAACAATGTGCGACAAAGTGAAATTCTCACCTGAATATATTACAGCTTACGAGCAAATTAATAAATTTTATGAATTCAAATCAAACCCACACATTTTAAGAAGTGCAAAATTAAGCAAATATACAGGGTTTTTATGCAATGAAAAATCAAACCCTGATATAGTTCTTAAACTCTTTACTTACGGATTTATAGATAAAATACTAGTAGATGAAACTTTTTACAATATTGCTAAATTACCCAATGTTTTCGTAGAATCTGCTTGGTTAATGATGGAATCATTTGGAAGAGGTATCTACGACATACAATTGTTTGACGCCTCAACAGACTTAACAGGAAAACCTATCATTATATGCCAACTATTTAAAACAGGAAGGAATAGCAACATAAGCGGAGATGACAAAGACCTGAAAATGAAAATATCATATACTATAGAAAAATTTCAAGAATGGCTTAGTGCCAAAAGAGCCATAGGACTATCAAACTTTAAATCAAATATTGAAGATATGCTGAGGGCAGGCAAAGCCTGCATCATTGGAAACTCCAAAGGAGGAGAAACCGAAGAACTTTTCACACTATGCTATAACAACGATGTACTAACACAAGACACCATACACCTTACAAAAATGCATGACATAATCACTAAGATGGAGCACAAACACTCCAATGAGACAGTAGAACAGTACAAACTCTTAATAGGCCAGAGGAAAGGCATGTTATAAGCATAAAGGAGGATACTACGCAGATTACTATGAAAAAAGAAGGATCACCTAATCTTTTTTGAATGAAACGGCCCAATGTAATTTAAACTACAGAAAGTCACAATGTAACAAATTAATATGGCCCAATGTAGTCCAAACTACAGTAAAGCCCATGTATTATCATACTACTAAAAAGATACCGTTCCTATTCTATAGGAGTATCAAAAAATTAAAACGATATCGTTCCTATTCTATAGGAGTATTGTCGAAGAAAAAAATCGTCTTTTTGTGAAAAGAAGACAGACAAAAGATGCCTCTGTGCAAAGAAGACACCTGTAAAAGATGCATGTGGAAGAACGCGAAAGTCACCGGCCCCACGAGGAATCAAAGACAAAAGATGACAAGCCAACAAACGTTGAAAAAATGGCAGCAACGACAAACAACTTTAATAAAAGCATGAAAGGACAAAAGACAAAGCACTATTTACTTTACGACTTTTGTAACAATAATGTATCAACCTTTATACTTTCACAGCATGCCAATAGTGAAAGGCAACCGAGGTTATCTATATAAAGAGCCTCATTGTAACTTCTGAAAACATCTTTCGAAATACAATAACTTCAAATCTTTGAAATACTCTCTCAGGTCTAGCTAAAAACCCTTCTAGTCTATACCCAATATCACAATTAATATCATAATACCAGAAGATAGATAATTTGAAAGCTTATACTTAAGAACCATATTAGTCCATAAAACACCATCTCTTAAAAGAAAATTTAAGAAAGAGTCTGCCGAGCAACTCCCAGCACCCAGGCCATTTATCCCGTCACTAGAGAGGAAAAAAGGGAGGCAGAGCCAGGGTGGGTTGAGTATCTCCCGGTGATCTTAATATTCTGCTAAGAGGTATGTTTTCAGAGTATGTGTTTATAATTATAGTATTGATAAGTATACATCTCTGCAATTATGATGTTAAATGTTGATAGAAGGTTGTAGGCTATTATTTTAATAACTGAATTTTGAGTTAATAATACCTGCTTCCGTACTACATGCCTATTATTTGTTAAACCATCATATGAATATGTTAATATGCCATCTAGATTCCTCACAATCATCGATTTGGGCGTAAAAAATGATTGATACCCTTTAATTACTATTGTTATGCATATTATTCTTGACAATCACGTTTACATTAATCTATAAAATTTTCAAGTTTACACCATGGTTTGGATATTCTTCTATTTCAAAATATTATTTGGTGAAAACTCCACATCGCAATCTAGCTATTGTCATCGGGTTTCAATCCTACTACACTCATTTGAGTGGAAGTTCTAAGTGATAGTTCCTTCAGATTAGTGTTAATGATCTTATTGGAAGGTTGTAATAAGTCAAAATCTTGAATGAAGTTAAATTCAACAATTTTTTACATTTTAGATAAAAATAAGAACTTAAAAAAGGTAAAATCTCGAATATAAGCTTCAAAGCCTATCTCCGCCTATGCCGGCCCCACCCCACCTAAAATAACATCTTTACCCCTGTATGTGAGAACTCTAAACTTTGCTTAGTCCACCAAATCATCAGAAGATGGTGAAAAAATCACGTGTATACAGTATATCCATGTAACGCATGGTAACCATTCAATAACAAATCCCACATTGGAAACCATACAAGAAAGGCATAGAAAAGTCAACATATAAAAATGTAAGAGGGAAAGAGAAGAAGATCATCTTTGCGCTTGGGGCAATGACGCAGCTAGTAAGGTTCTAACCGAGGCGCGTCTATTGCTGGTTGAAAGCTATTTCCAAACCCCCTCTTCGGCCTTGGTTCTGCCTTGGCCGTCGAGAATGTTTGGAAGGGCTTCCCTTTTGGGTAAGGTCCTACAATTCTTACTTCAACAATTTTTATCTTTTTAATATGATCAATATTTTCTGTTTAATTTGTTCTGCAGTTTATAGGGAGCTTATGTGTTCAACATCAAGCCTTTTTTAGTTGGACCTATTTTTAGTAATCTTACGAAATTCTTCATCTTTCACACATTGAACGAAAGATAGGAGATAATTTTTTCTCGTCAAATTTTACTTAATTTTTTCTTACTCTTCTTCATTGTGAAATATTTTTTCGATTAACAAGCAATCTATAATGCAAGAATCATCTTTCGTCCCCTCAAAATCATCACTCGAATATTTTAACGCCAAATTCTTCCTTTTATTTTCCACGAACACACAAATTAAGCATTTATAATCAAGATTACCATGCCAACCATTTGAAACATAAATGAAAAAAAGGAATAATAAAAGGGGATTGTAAGAAAGATAAAGTTTGCTAATTAGATGATCAATGCATTGAGAAACTTTAATTATGTGGCTAGATTTCATATAACGATAGAATTTACAATACAATCTACATGTTGGACAGCACAAAAGAAGGTTAAAAGAATAGAGATAACTCCGTACGCTACTCAGAGATGGAAGAATTGTAATTGCAAATGTTTTTTGTGTTTTGAATGCAATGATATTTTGTGCCATATTGTTATTTTTGTGTTATAATATTCAGGAATTTTAATAGATTAACATATCCCTACACTATGCGAAACTGAACAAATATGCTCTCCAATATATTTTCGTTAAATTAAAGGCACGAATATAAGCAAAATATAATGGTAAGGGCATAATTGGGACATTGTTTAAAATGAGGGAAAACACGCACAATATCATAGAGGCTAAGGGCATCTCTGGCCCAATAGCTAATGACCTGCAGATTAAGTGTAAATCACTCAATAACAAATCCCACATTGGAAACCATACAAGAAAGGCATAGGAAAGTCGACATATAAAAATGTAAGAGGGAAAGAGAAGAAGATCACCTTTGCGCTTGGGGCAATGACGCAGCTAGTAAGGTTCTAACCGAGGCGCGTCTATTGCTGGTTGAAAACTATTTCCAAACCCCCTCTTCGGCCTTGGTTCTGCCTTGGCCGTCGAGAATGTTTGGAAGGGCTTCCCTTTTGGGTAAGGTCCTACAATTCTTACTTCAACAATTTTTATCTTTTTAATATGATCAATATTTTCTGTTTAATTTGTTCTGCAGTTTATAGGGAGCTTATGTGTTCAACATCAAGCCTTTTTTAGTTGGACCTATTTTTAGTAATCTTACGAAATTCTTCATCTTTCACACATTGAACGAAAGATAGGAGACAATTTTTTCTCGTCAAATTTTACTTAATTTTTTCTTACTCTGCTTCATTGTGAAATATTTTTTCGATTAACAAGCAATCTATAATGCAAGAATCATCTTGCGTCCCCTCATAATCATCACTCGAATATTTTAACGTCAAATTCTTCCTTTTCTTTTCCACGAACACACAAATTAAGCATTTATAATCAAGATTACCATGCCAACCATTTGAAACATAAATGAAAAAAAGGAATAATAAAAGGGGATTGTAAGAAAGATAAAGTTTGCTAATTAGATGATCAATGCATTGAGAAACTTTAATTATGTGGCTAGATTTCATATAACGATAGAATTTACGATACAATCTACATGTTGGACAACACAAAAGGAGGTTAAAAGAATATAGATAACTCCGTACGCTACTCAGAGATCGAAGAATTGTAATTGCAAATGTTTTTTGTGTTTTGAATGCAATGATATTTTGTGCCATATTGTTATTTTTGTGTTATAATATTCAGGAGTTTTAATAGATTAACATATCCCTACACTATGTGAAACTGAACAAATATGCTCTCCAATATATTTTCGTTAAATTAAAGGCACGAATATAAGCAATATATAAAGATAAGGGCATAATTGGGACAACATTTAAAATGAGGGAAAACACGCACAATATCATAGAGGCTAAGGGCATCTCTGGCCCAATAGCTGATGACCTGCAGATTAAGTGTAAATCACTCAATAACAAATCCCACATGGGTAACCATACAAGAAAGGCATACGAAAATCGGCATATAAAAATTTAAGGGGAAAAGAGAAGAAGATCATCTTTGCTTTTTGGGCAATGACGCAGCTAGTGAGGTACTAACCGAGGCACGTCTATTGCTGGTCGAAAACTATTTCCAAACCCCCTCTTCGGCCTTGGTTCTGTCTTGGCCGTCGAGAATTTTTGGAAGGGCTTCCCGTTTGGGTAAGGTCCTACAATTCTTACTTCAACAATTTTTATCTTTTTAATATGATCAATATTTTCTGTTTAATTTGTTCTGCAGTTTATAGGGAGCGTATGTGTTCAACATCAAGCCTTTTTTAGTTGGACCTATTTTTAGTAATCTTACGAAATTCTTCATCTTTCACACATTGAGCGAAAGATAGGAGACAATTTTTTCTCGTCAAATTTTACTTAATTTTTTCTTACTCTAATTCATTGTGAAATATTTTTTCGATTAACAAGCAATCTATAATGCAAGAATCATCTTTCGTCCCCTCATAATCATCACTCGAATATTTTAACGCCAAATTCTTCTTTTTCTTTTTCACGAACACACAAATTAAGCATTTATAATCAAGATTACCATGCCAACCATTTGAGACATAAATGAAAAAAAGGAATAATAAAAGGGGATTGTAAGAAAGATAAAGTTTGCTAATTAGATGATCAATGCATTGAGAAACATTAATTATGTGGCTAGATTTCATATAACGATAAAATTTACGATACAATCTACATGTTGGACAACACAAAAGGAGGTTAAAAGAATAGAGATAACTCCGTACGCTACTCAGAGATGGATGAATTGTAATTGCAAATGTTTTTTGTGTTTTGAATGCAATGATATTTTGTGCCATATTGTTATATTTGTGTTATAATATTCAGGAATTTTAATAGATTAACATATCCCTACACTATGCTGGCCTGAACAAATATGCTCTCCAATATATTTTTGTTAAATTAAAGGCACGAATATAAGCAAAATATAAAGGTAAGGGCATAATTGGGACAACGTTTAAAATGAGGGAAAACACGCACAATATCATAGAGGCTAAGGGCATCTCTGGCCCAATAGCTAATGACCTGCAGATTAAGTGTAAATCACTCAATAACAAATCCCACATTGGAAACCATACAAGAAAGGCATAGGAAAGTCAACATAAAAAAATGTAAGAGGGAAAGAGAAGAGGATCATCTTTGCGCTTGGGGCAATACCGGAGCTAATAAGGTTCTAACCGAGGCGCGTCTATTGCTGGTTGAAAACTATCCAAACCCCCTCTTCGGCCTTGGTTCTGCCTTGGCCGTCGAGAATGTTTGGAAGGGCTTCCCTTTTGGGTAAGGTCCTACAATTCTTACTTCAACAATTTTTATCTTTTTAATATGATCAATATTTTCTGTTTAATTTGTTCTGCAGTTTATAGGGAGCTTATGTGTTCAACATCAAGCCTTTTTTAGTTGGACCTATTTTTAGTAATCTTACGAAATTCTTCATCTTTCACACATTGAACGAAAGATAGGAGACAATTTTTTCTCGTCAAATTTTACTTAATTTTTTCTTACTCTGCTTCATTGTGAAATATTTTTTCGATTAACAAGCAATCTATAATGCAAGAATCATCTTTCGTCCCCTCATAATCATCACTCGAATATTTTAACGCTATATTCTTCTTTTTCTTTTTCACGAACACACAGATTAAGCATTTATAATCAAGATTACCATGCCAACCATTTGAGACATAAATGACAAAAGGATTAAGAAAAGGGGATTGTAAGAAAGATAAAGTTTGATAATTAGATGATAAATGCATTGAGAAACTTTAATTATGTGGCTAGATTTCATATAACGATAGAATTTACGATACAATCTACATGTTGGACAACACAAAAGGAGGTTAAAAGAATAGAGATAACTCAAGACGCTACTCGAGAGATGGATGAATTGTAATTGCAAATGTTTTTGTGTTTTGAATGCAATGATATTTTGTGCCATATTGTTATTTTTGTGTTATAATATTTAGGAATTTTAATAGATTAACATATCCCTACACTATGCTGGCTGAACAAATATGCTCTCCAATATATTTTCGTTAAATTAAAGGCACGAATATAAGCAAAATATAATGGTAAGGGCATAATTGGGACATTGTTTAAAATGAGGGAAAACACGCACAATATCATAGAGGCTAAGGGCATCTCTGGCCCAATAGCTAATGACCTGCAGATTAAGTGTAAATCACTCAATAACAAATCCCACATTGGAAACCATACAAGAAAGGCATAGGAAAGTCAACATAAAAAAATGTAAGAGGGAAAGAGAAGAGGATCATCTTTGCGCTTGGGGCAATACCGGAGCTAATAAGGTTCTAACCGAGGCGCGTCTATTGCTGGTTGAAAACTATCCAAACCCCCTCTTCGGCCTTGGTTCTGCCTTGGCCGTCGAGAATGTTTGGAAGGGCTTCCCTTTTGGGTAAGGTCCTACAATTCTTACTTCAACAATTTTTATCTTTTTAATATGATCAATATTTTCTGTTTAATTTGTTCTGCAGTTTATAGGGAGCTTATGTGTTCAACATCAAGCCTTTTTTAGTTGGACCTATTTTTAGTAATCTTACGAAATTCTTCATCTTTCACACATTGAACGAAAGATAGGAGACAATTTTTTCTCGTCAAATTTTACTTAATTTTTTCTTACTCTGCTTCATTGTGAAATATGTTTTCGATTAACAAGCAATCTATAATGCAAGAATCATCTTTCGTCCCCTCATAATCATCACTCGAATATTTTAACGCCAAATTCTTCCTCGAACACACAAATTAAGCATTTATAATCAAGATGCCAACCATTTGAAACATAAATGAAAAAAAGGATTAATAAAAGGGGATTGTAAGAACGATAAAGTTTGCTAATTAGATGATCAATGCATTGAGAAACATTAATTATGTGGCTAGATTTCATATAACGATAGAATTTACGATACAATCTACAAGTTGGACAACAAAAAAGGAGGTTAAAAGAATAGAGATAACTCAGTACGCTACTCGGAGATGGATGAATTGTAATTGCAAATGTTTTTTGTGTTTTGAATGCAATGATATTTTGTGCCATATTGTTATTTTTGTGTTATAATATTTAGGAATTTTAATAGATTAACATATCCCTACACTATGCTTAAATCGAACAAATATGCTCTCCAATATATTTTCGTTAAATTAAAAGCACGAATATAAGCAAAATATAAAGGTAAGGGCATAATTGGGACAACGTTTAAAATGAGGGAAAACACGCACAATATCATAGAGGCTAAGGGCATCTCTGGCCCAATAGCTAATGACCTGCAGATTAAGTGTAAATCACTCAATAACAAATCCCACATTGGAAACCATACAAGAAAGGCATAGGAAAGTCAACATAAAAAAATGTAAGAGGGAAAGAGAAGAGGATCATCTTTGCGCTTGGGGCAATACCGGAGCTAATAAGGTTCTAACCGAGGCGCGTCTATTGCTGGTTGAAAACTATCCAAACCCCCTCTTCGGCCTTGGTTCTGCCTTGGCCGTCGAGAATTTTTGGAAGGGCTTCCCTTTTGGGTAAGGTCCTACAATTCTTACTTCAACAATTTTTATCTTTTTAATATGATCAATATTTTCTGTTTAATTTGTTCTGCAGTTTATAGGGAGCGTATGTGTTCAACATCAAGCCTTTTTTAGTAATCTTACGAAACTCTTCATCTTTCACACATTGAACGAAAGATAGGAGACAATTTTCTCATCAAATTTTACTTAATTTATTCTTACTCTGCTTCATTGTGAAATATTTTTTCGATTAACAAGCAATCTATAATGCAAGAATATCTTTCGTCACCTCATAATCATCACTCTAATATTTTAACGCCAAATTCTTCTTTTTCTTTTTCACGAACACACAGATTAAGCATTTATAATCAAGATTACCATGCCAACCATTTGAGACATAAATGAAAAAAAGGAATAATAAAAGGGGATTGTAAGAAAGATAAAGTTTGCTAATTAGATGATCAATGCATTGAGAAACATTAATTATGTGGCTAGATTTCATATAACGATAGAATTTACGATACAATCTACAAGTTGGACAACAAAAAAGGAGGTTAAAAGAATAGAGATAACTCAGTACGCTACTCAGAGATGGATGAATTGTAATTGCAAATGTTTTTTGTGTTTTTAATGCAATGATATTTTGTGCCATATTGTTATATTTGTGTTATAATATTCAGTAATTTTAATAGATTAACATATCCCTACACTATGCGAAACTGAACAAATATGCTCTCCAATATATTTTCGTTAAATTAAAGGCACGAATATAAGAAAAATATAAAGGTAAGGGCATAATTGGGACAACGTTTAAAATGAGGGAAAACACGAACAATATCATAGAGGCTAAGGGCATCTCTGGCCCAATAGCTGATGACGTGCAAATTAAGTGTAAATCACTCAATAACAAATCCCACATGGGTAACCATACAAGAAAGGCATACGAAAGTCGGCATATAAAAATGTAAGGGGAAAAGAGAAGAAGATCATCTTTGCGCCTGGGGCAATGACGCAGCTAGTGAGGTACTAACCGAGGCGCGTCTATTGCTGGTTGAAAACTATTTCCAAACCCCCTCTTTGGCCTTGGTTCTGCCTTGGCCGTCGAGAATTTTTGGAAGGGCTTCCCTTTTGGGTAAGGTCCTACAATTCTTACTTCAACAATTTTTATCTTTTTAATATGATCAATATTTTCTGTTTAATTTGTTCTGCAGTTTATAGGGAGCGTATGTGTTCAACATCAAGCCTTTTTTAGTTGGACCTATTTTTAGTAATCTTACAAAATTCTTCATCTTTCACACATTGAACGAAAGATAGGAGACAATTTTTTCTCGTCAAATTTTACTTAATTTTTTCTTACTCTGCTTCATTGTGAAATATTTTTTCGATTAACAAGCAATCTATAATGCAAGAATCATCTTTCGTCCCCTCATAATCATCACTCGAATATTTTAACGCTATATTCTTCTTTTTCTTTTTCACGAACACACAGATTAAGCATTTATAATCAAGATTACCATGCCAACCATTTGAGACATAAATGAAAAAAAGGAATAATAAAAGGGGATTGTAAGAAAGATAAAGTTTGCTAATTAGATGATCAATGCATTGAGAAACATTAATTATGTGGCTAGATTTCATATAACGATAGAATTTACGATACAATCTACAAGTTGGACAACAAAAAAGGAGGTTAAAAGAATAGAGATAACTCAGTACGCTACTCGGAGATGGATGAATTGTAATTGCAAATGTTTTTTGTGTTTTGAATGCAATGATATTTTGTGCCATATTGTTATATTTGTGTTATAATATTCAGGAATTTTAATAGATTAACATATCCCTACACTATGCAATCGAACAACTATGCTCTTCAATATATTTTCGCTAAATTAAAGGCACGAATATAAGCAAAATATAAAGGTAAGGGCATAATTGGGACAACGTTTAAAATGAGGGAAAACACGCACAATATCATAGAGGCTAAGGGCATCTCTGGCCCAATAGCTAATGACCTGCAGATTAAGTGTAAATCACTGAATAACAAATCCCACATTGGAAACCATACAAGAAAGGCATAGGAAAGTTAGCATATAAAAATGTAAGGGGAAAAGAAAAGAAGATCATCTTTGCGCTTGGGGCAATGACGCAGCTAGTGAGGTACTAACCGAGGCGCGTCTATTGCTGGTTGAAAACTATTTCCAAATCCCCTCTTCGGCCTTGGTTCTGCCTTGGCCGTCGAGAATTTTTGGAAGGGCTTCCTTTTTGGGTAAGGTCCTACAATTCTTACTTCAACAATTTTTATCTTTTTAATATGATCAATATTTTCTGTTTAATTTGTTCTGCAGTTTATAGGGAGCGTATGTGTTCAACATCAAGCCTTTTTTAGTTGGACCTATTTTTAGTAATCTTACGAAATTCTTCATCTTTCACACATTGAACGAAAGATAGGAGACAATGTTTTCTTGTCAAATTTTACTTAGTTTTTTCTTACTCTGCTTCATTGTGAAATATTTTTTCGATAGCAAGCAATCTATAATGCAAGAATCATCTTTCGTCCCCTCATAATCATCACTCGAATATTTTAACGCTATATTCTTCTTTTTCTTTTTCACGAACACACAGATTAAGCATTTATAATCAAGATTACCATGCCAACCATTTGAGACATAAATGAAAAAAAGGAATAATAAAAGGGGATTGTAAGAAAGATAAAGTTTGCTAATTAGATGATCAATGCATTGAGAAACATTAATTATGTGGCTAGATTTCATATAACGATAGAATTTACGATACAATCTACAAGTTGGACAACAAAAAAGGAGGTTAAAAGAATAGAGATAACTCAGTACGCTACTCGGAGATGGATGAATTGTAATTGCAAATGTTTTTTGTGTTTTTAATGCAATGATATTTTGTGCCATATTGTTATATTTGTGTTATAATATTCAGGAATTTTAATAGATTAACATATCCCTACACTATGCGAAACTGAACAAATATGCTCTCCAATATATTTTCGTTAAATTAAAGGCACGAATATAAGCAAAATATAAAGGTAAGGGCATAATTGGGACAACGTTTAAAATGAGGGAAAACACGCACAATATCATAGAGGCTAAGGGCATCTCTGGCCCAATAGCTGATAACCTGCAGATTAAGTGTAAATCACTCAATAACAAATCCCACATGGGTAACCATACAAGAAAGGCATACGAAAGTCGGCATATAAAAATGTAAGGGGAAAAGAGAAGAAGATCATCTTTGCGCTTGGGGCAATGACGCAGCTAGTGAGGTACTAACCGAGGCGCGTCTATTGCTGGTTGAAAACTATTTCCAAACCCCCTCTTCGGCCTTGGTTCTGCCTTGGCCGTCGAGAATTTTTGGAAGGGCTTCCCTTTTGGGTAAGGTCCTACAATTCTTACTTCAACAATTTTTATCTTTTTAATATGATCAATATTTTCTGTTTAATTTGTTCTGCAGTTTATAGGGAGCGTATGTGTTCAACATCAAGCCTTTTTTAGTTGGACCTATTTTTAGTAATCTTACGAAATTCTTCATCTTTCACACATTGAACGAAAGATAGGAGACAATTTTTTCTCGTCAAATTTTACTTAATTTTTTCTTACTCTGCTTCATTGTGAAATATTTTTTCGATTAACAAGCAATCTATAATGCAAGAATCATCTTTCGTCCCCTCATAATCATCACTCGAATATTTTAACGCCAAATTCTTCTTTTTCTTTTTCACGAACACACAGATTAAGCATTTATAATCAAGATTACCATGCCAACCATTTGAGACATAAATGAAAAAAAGGAATAATAAAAGGGGATTGTAAGAAAGATAAAGTTTGCTAATTAGATGATCAATGCATTGAGAAACATTAATTATGTGGCTAGATTTCATATAACGATAGAATTTACGATACAATCTACAAGTTGGACAACAAAAAAGGAGGTTAAAAGAATAGAGATAACTCAGTACGCTACTCGGAGATGGATGAATTGTAATTGCAAATGTTTTTTGTGTTTTGAATGCAATGATATTTTGTGCCATATTGTTATTTTTGTGTTATAATATTTAGGAATTTTAATAGATTAACATATCCCTACACTATGCGAAACTGAACAAATATGCTCTCCAATATATTTTCGTTAAATTAAAGGCACGAATATAAGCAAAATATAAAGGTAAGGGCATAATTGGGACAACGTTTAAAATGAGGGAAAACACGCACAATATCATAGAGGCTAAGGGCATCTCTGGCCCAATAGCTGATGACGTGCAGATTAAGTGTAAATCACTCAATAACAAATCCCACATGGGTAACCATACAAGAAAGGCATACGAAAGTCGGCATATAAAAATGTAAGGGGAAAAGAGAAGAAGATCATCTTTGCGCTTGGGGCAATGACGCAGCTAGTGAGGTACTAACCGAGGCGCGTCTATTGCTGGTTGAAAACTATTTCCAAACCCCCTCTTCGGCCTTGGTTCTGCCTTGGCCGTCGAGAATTTTTGGAAGGGCTTCCCTTTGGGGTAAGGTCCTACAATTCTTACTTCAACAATTTTTATCTTTTTAATATGATCAATATTTTTCTGTTTAATTTGTTCTGCAGTTTATAGGGAGCGTATGTGTTCAACATAAAGCCTTTTTTAGTTGGACCTATTTTTAGTGATCTTACGAAATTCTTCATCTTTCACACATTGAACGGAAGATAGGAGACAATTTTTTCTCGTCAAATTTTACTTAATTTTTTCTTACTCTGCTTCATTGTGAAATATTTTTTCGATTAACAAGCAATCTATAATGCAAGAATCATATTTCATCCCCTCATAATCATCACTCGAATATTTTAACGCCAAATTCTTCCTTTTATTTTCCACGAACACACAAATTAAGCATTTATAATCAAGATTACCATGCCAACCATTTGAAACATAAATGAAAAAAAGGAATAATAAAAGGGGATTGTAAGAAAGATAAAGTTTGCTAATTGGATGATCAATGCATTGAGAAACTTTAATTATGTGGCTAGATTTCATATAACGATAGAATTTACGATACAATCTACAAGTTGGACAACAAAAAGGAGGTTAAAAGAATAGAGATAACTCAGTACGCTACTCGGAGATGGATGAATTGTAATTGCAAATGTTTTTTGTGTTTTGAATGCAATGATATTTTGTGCCATATTGTTATTGTTGTGTCATAATATTCAGGAATTTTAATAGATTAACATGTCCCTACACTATGCGAAACTAAACAAATATGCTCTCCAATATATTTTCGTTAAATTAAAGGCACAAATATAAGCAAAATATAAAGGTAAGGGCATAATTGGGACAACGTTTAAAATGAGGGAAAACACGCACAATATCATAGAGGCTAAGGGCATCTCTGGCCCAATAGCTAATGACCTGCAGATTAAGTGTAAATCACTCAATAACAAATCCCACATTGGTAACCATACAAGAAAGGCATAGGAAAGTCAGCATATAAAAATGTAAGGGGAAATGAGAAGAAGATCATCTTTGCGCTTGGGGCAATGACGCAGCCAGTGAGGTACTAACCGAGGCGCGTCTATTGCTGGTTGAAAACTATTTCCAAACCCCCTCTTCGGCCTTGGTTCTGCCTTGGCCGTCGAGAATTTTTGGAAGGGCTTCCCTTTGGGGTAAGGTCCTACAATTCTTACTTCAACAATTTTTATCTTTTTAATATGATCAATATTTTCTGTTTAATTTGTTCTGCAGTTTATAGGGAGCGTATGTGTTCAACATCAAGCCTTTTTAAGTTGGACCTATTTTTAGTAATCTTACAAAATTCTTCATCTTTCACACATTGAACGGAAGATAGGAGACAATTTTTTCTCGTCAAATTTTACTTAATTTTTTCTTACTCTTCTTCATTATGAAATATTTTTTCGATTAACAAGCAATCTATAATGCAAGAATCATATTTCATCCCCTCATAATCATCACTAGAATATTTTAACGCCAAATTCTTCCTTTTATTTTCCACGAACACACAAATTAAGCATTTATAATCAAGATTACCATGCCAACCATTTGAAACATAAATGAAAAAAAGGAATAATAAAAGGGGATTGTAAGAAAGATAAAGTTTGCTAATTGGATGATCAATGCATTGAGAAACTTTAATTATGTGGCTAGATTTCATATAACGATAGAATTTACGATACAATCTACAAGTTGGACAACAAAAAGGAGGTTAAAAGAATAGAGATAACTCAGTACGCTACTCGGAGATGGATGAATTGTAATTGCAAATGTTTTTTGTGTTTTGAATGCAATGATATTTTGTGCCATATTGTTATATTTGTGTTATAATATTCAGGAATTTTAATAGATTAACATATCCCTACACTATGCGAAACTGAACAAATATGCTCTCCAATATATTTTCGTTAAATTAAAGGCACGAATATAAGCAAAATATAAAGGTAAGGGCATAATTGGGACAACGTTTAAAATGAGGGAAAACACGCACAATATCATAGAGGCTAAGGGCATCTCTGGCCCAATAGCTAATGACCTGCAGATTAAGTGTAAATCACTGAATAACAAATCCCACATTGGAAACCATACAAGAAAGGCATAGGAAAGTTAGCATATAAAAATGTAAGGGGAAAAGAAAAGAAGATCATCTTTGCGCTTGGGGCAATGACGCAGCTAGTGAGGTACTAACCGAGGCGCGTCTATTGCTGGTTGAAAACTATTTCCAAACCCCCTCTTCGGCCTTGGTTCTGCCTTGGCCGTCGAGAATTTTTGGAAGGGCTTCCCTTTTGGGTAAGGTCCTACAATTCTTACTTCAACAATTTTTATCTTTTTAATATGATCAATATTTTCTGTTTAATTTGTTCTGCAGTTTATAGGGAGCGTATGTGTTCAACATCAAGCCTTTTTTAGTTGGACCTATTTTTAGTAATCTTACGAAATTCTTCATCTTTCACACATTGAACGAAAGATAGGAGACAATTTTTTCTCGTCAAATTTTACTTAATTTTTTCTTACTCTGCTTCATTGTGAAATATTTTTTCGATTAACAAGCAATCTATAATGCAAGAATCATCTTTCGTCCCCTCATAATCATCACTCGAATATTTTAACGCCAAATTCTTCTTTTTCTTTTTCACGAACACACAAATTAAGCATTTATAATCAAGATTACCATGCCAACCATTTGAAACATAAATGAAAAAAAGGAATAATAAAAGGGGATTGTAAGAAAGATAAAGTTTGCTAATTAGATGATCAATGCATTGAGAAACTTTAATTATGTGGCTAGATTTCATTTAACTATAGAATTTACGATACAATCTACATGTTGGACAACACAAAAGGAGGTTACAAGAATAGAGATAACTCTGTACGCTACTCAGAGATGGATGAATTGTAATTGCAAATGTTTTTTGTGTTTTTAATGCAATGATATTTTGTGCCATATTGTTATATTTGTGTTATAATATTCAGGAATTTTAATAGATTAACATATCCCTACACTATGCGAAACTGAACAAATATGCTCTCCAATATATTTTCGTTAAATTAAAGGCACGAATATAAGCAAAATATAAAGGCAAGGGCATAATTGGGACATCGTTTAAAATGAGGGAAAACACGCACAATATCATAGAGGCTAAGGGCATCTCTGGCCCAATAGCTAATGACCTGCAGATTAAGTGTAAATCACTCAATAACAAATCCCACATGGGTAACCATACAAGAAAGGCATATGAAAGTCGGCATATAAAAATGTAAGGGGAAAAGAGAAGAAGATCATCTTTGCGCTTGGGGCAATGACGCAGCTAGTGAGGTACTAACCGAGGCGCGTCTATTGCTGGTTGAAAACTATTTCCAAACCCCCTCTTTGGCCTTGGTTCTGCCTTGGCCGTCGAGAATTTTTGGAAGGGCTTCCCTTTTGGGTAAGGTCCTACAATTCTTACTTCAACAATTTTTATCTTTTTAATATGATCAATATTTTCTGTTTAATTTGTTCTGCAGTTTATAGGGAGCGTATGTGTTCAACATCAAGCCTTTTTTAGTTGGACCTATTTTTAGTAATCTTACGAAATTCTTCATCTTTCACACATTGAACGAAAGATAGGAGACAATTTTTTCTCGTCAAATTTTACTTAATTTTTTCTTACTCTGCTTCATTGTGAAATATTTTTTCGATTAACAAGCAATCTATAATGCAAGAATCATCTTTCGTCCCCTCATAATCATCACTCGAATATTTTAACGCCAAATTCATCTTTTTCTTTTTCACGAACACACAAATTAAGCATTTATATTCAAGATTACCATGCCAACCATTTGAGACATAAATGAAAGAAAGAAATAATAAAAGGGGATTGTAAGAAAGATAAAGTTTGCTAATTAGATGATCAATGCATTGAGAAACATTAATTATGTGGCTAGATTTCATATAACTATAGAATTTACGATACAATCTACAAGTTGGACAACAAAAAAGGAGGTTAAAAGAATAGAGATAACTCAGTACGCTACTCGGAGATGGATGAATTGTAATTGCAAATGTTTTTTGTGTTTTGAATGCAATGATATTTTGTGCCATATTGTTATTTTTGTGTTATAATATTTAGGAATTTTAATAGATTAACATATCCCTACACTATGCTTAAATCGAACAAATATGCTCTCCAATATATTTTCGTTAAATTAAAGGCACAAATATAAGCAAAATATAAAGGTAAGGGCATAATTGGGACAACGTTTAAAATGAGGGAAAACACGCACAATATCATAGAGGCTAAGGGCATCTCTGGCCCAATAGCTAATGACCTGCAGATTAAGTGTAAATCACTCAATAACAAATCCCACATTGGTAACCATACAAGAAAGGCATAGGAAAGTCAGCATATAAAAATGTAAGGGGAAAAGAGAAGAAGATCATCTTTGCGCTTGGGGCAATGACGCAGCTAGTGAGGTACTAACCGAGGCGCGTCTATTGCTGGTTGAAAACTATTTCCAAACCCCCTCTTCGGCCTTGGTTCTGCCTTGGCCGTTGAGAATTTTTGGAAGGGCTTCCCTTTTGGGTAAGGTCCTACAATTCTTACTTCAACAATTTTTATCTTTTTAATATGATCAATATTTTCTGTTTAATTTGTTCTGCAGTTTATAGGGAGCGTATGTGTTCAACATCAAGCCTTTTTTAGTTGGACCTATTTTTAGTAATCTTACGAAATTCTTCTTCTTTCACACATTGAACGAAAGATAGGAGACAATTTTTTCTCATCAATTTTTTCTTAGTTTTTACTTACTCTGCTTCATTGTGAAATATTTTTTCGATTAACAAGCAATCTATAATGCAAGAATCATCTTTCGTCCCCTCATAATCATCACTCAAATATTTTAACGCCAAATTCTTCTTTTTCTTTTTCACGAACACACAAATTAGGCATTTATAATCAAGATTACCATGCCAACCATTTGACACATAAATGAAAAAATGGAATTATAAAAGGGGATTGTAACAAAGATAAAGTTTGCTAATTAGATGATCAATGCATTGAGAAACTTTAATTATGTGGCTAGATTTCATATAACGATAGAATTTACGATACAATATACAAGTTGGACAACACAAAAGGAGATTAAAAGAATAGAGATAACTCCGTACGCTACTCAGAGATGGATGAATTGTAATTGCAAATGTTTTTTGTGTTTTGAATGCAATGATATTTTGTGCCATATTGTTATTTTTGTGTCATAATATTCAGGAATTTTAATAGATTAACATATCCCTACACTAT
Source organism: Anisodus acutangulus (assembly GCA_029783415.1). Lineage (NCBI taxonomy): Eukaryota > Viridiplantae > Streptophyta > Magnoliopsida > Solanales > Solanaceae > Anisodus > Anisodus acutangulus. The sequence continues at coordinate 10,303,944 of CM056504.1, forward strand.
GCGAAACTGAATAAATATGCTCTCCAATATATTTTTGTTAAATTAAAGGCACGAATATAAGCAAAATATAAAGGTAAGGGCATAATTGGGACAACGTTTAAAATGAGGGAAAACACGCACAATATCATAGAGGCTAAGGGCATCTCTGGCCCAATAGCTAATGACCTGCAGATTAAGTGTAAATCACTCAATAACAAATCCCACATTGGTAACCATACTAGAAAGGCATAGGAAAGTCAGCATATAAAAATGTAAGGGGAAAAGAGAAGAAGATCATCTTTGCGCTTGGGGCAATGACACAGCTAGTGAGGTACTAACCGAGGCGCGTCTATTGCTGGTTGAAAACTATTTCCAAACCCCCTCTTCGTCCTTGGTTCTGCCTTGGCCGTCGAGAATTTTTGGAAGGGCTTCCCTTTTGGGTAAGGTCCTACAATTCTTACTTCAACAATTTTTATCTTTTTAATATGATCAATATTTTTTTGTTTAATTTGTTCTTCAGTTTATAGGGAGCGTATGTGTTCAACATCAAGCCCTTTTTAGTTGGACCTATTTTTAGTAATCTTACGAAATTCTTCATCTTTCACACATTGAACGGAAGATAGGAGACAGTGTTTTCTCGTCAAATTTTACTTAATTATTTCTTACTCTGCTTCATTGTGAAATATTTTTTCAATTAACAAGCAATCTATAATGCAAGAATCATCTTTCGTCCCCTCATAATCATCACTCGAATATTTTAACGCCAAATTCTTCTTTTTCTTTTTCACGAACACACAGATTAAGCATTTATAATCAAGATTACCGTGCCAACCATTTGAGACATAAATGAAAAAAAGAATAATAAAAGGGGATTGTAAGAAAGATAAAGTTTGCTAATTAGATGATCAATGCATTGAGAAACTTTAATTATGTGGCTAGATTTCATATAACGATAGAATTTACGATACAATCTACATGTTGGACAACACAAAAGGAGGTTAAAATAATAGAGATAACTCCGTACGCTACTCAGAGATGGATGAATTGTAATTGCAAATGTTTTTTGTGTTTTGAATGCAATGATATTTTGTGCCATATTGTTATTTTTGTGTTATAATATTCAGGAATTTTAATAGATTAACATATCCCTACACTATGCGAAACTGAACAAATATGCTCTCCAATATATTTTCGTTAAATTAAAGGCACAAATATAAGCAAAATATAAAGGTAAGGGCATAATTGGGACAACGTTTAAAATGAGGGAAAACACGCACAATATCATAGAGGCTAAGGGCATCTCTGGCCCAATAGCTAATGACCTGCAGATTAAGTGTAAATCACTCAATAACAAATCCCACATTGGTAACCATACAAGAAAGGCATAGGAAAGTCAGCATATAAAAATGTAAGGGGAAAAGAGAAGAAGATCATCTTTGCGCTTGGGGCAATGACACAGCTAGTGAGGTACTAACCGAGGCGCGTCTATTGCTGGTTGAAAACTATTTCCAAACCCCCTCTTCGTCCTTGGTTCTGCCTTGGCCGTCGAGAATTTTTGGAAGGGCTTCCCTTTTGGGTAAGGTCCTACAATTCTTACTTCAACAATTTTTATCTTTTTAATATGATCAATATTTTTTTGTTTAATTTGTTCTTCAGTTTATAGGGAGCGTATGTGTTCAACATCAAGCCCTTTTTAGTTGGACCTATTTTTAGTAATCTTACGAAATTCTTCATCTTTCACACATTGAACGGAAGATAGGAGACAGTGTTTTCTCGGCAAATTTTACTTAATTTTTTCTTACTCTGCTTCATTGTGAAATATTTTTTCAATTAACAAGCAATCTATAATGCAAGAATCATCTTTCGTCCCCTCATAATCATCACTCGAATATTTTAACGCCAAATTCTTCTTTTTCTTTTTCACGAACACACAAATTAAGCATTTATAATCAAGATTACCATGCCAACCATTTGAAACATAAATGAAAAAAAGGAATAATAAAAGGGGATTGTAAGAAAGATAAAGTTTGCTAATTAGATGATCAATGCATTGAGAAACTTTAATTATGTGGCTAGATTTCATATAACGATAGAATTTATGATACAATCTACAAGTTGGACAACACAAAAGGAGGTTAAAAGAATAGAGATAACTCAGTACGCTACTCAGAGATGGATGAATTGTAATTGCAAATGTTTTTTGTGTTTTGAATGCAATGATATTTTGTGCCATATTGTTATTTTTGTGTCATAATATTCAGGAATTTTAATAGATTAACATATCCCTACACTATGCGAAACTGAATAAATATGCTCTCCAATATATTTTCGTTAAATTAAATGCACGAATATAAGCAAAATATAAAGGTAAGGGCATAATTGGGACAACGTTTAAATTGAGGGAAAACACGCACAATATCATAGAGGCTAAGGGCATCTCTGGCCCAATAGCTAATGACCTGCAGATTAAGTGTAAATCACTCAATAACAAATCCCACATTGGTAACCATACAAGAAAGGCATAGGAAAGTCAGCATATAAAAATGTAAGGGGAAAAGAGAAGAAGATCATCTTTGCGCTTTGGGCAATGGTGCAGCTAGTGAGGCGCGTCTATTGCTGGTTGAAAACTATTTCCAAACCCCCTCTTCGTCCTTGGTTCTGCCTTGGCCGTCGAGAATTTTTGGAAGGGCTTCCCTTTTGGGTAAGGTCCTACAATTCTTACTTCAACAATTTTTATCTTTTTAATATGATCAATATTTTTCTGTTTAATTTGTTCTGCAGTTTATAGGGGGCGTATGTGTTCAACATCAAGCCCTTTTTAGTTGGACCTATTTTTAGTAATCTTACGAAATTCTTCATCTTTCACACATTGAACGAAAGATAGGAGACAATGTTTTCTCGTCAAATTTTACTTAATTTTTTCTTACTCTGCTTCATTGTAAAATATTTTTTCGATTAACAAGCAATCTATAATGCAAGAATCATCTTTCGTCCCCTCATAATCATCACTCGAATATTTTAACGCCAAATTCATCTTTTTCTTTTTCACGAACACACAAATTAAGCATTTATATTCAAGATTACCATGCCAACCATTTGAGACATAAATGAAAGAAAGAAATAATAAAAGGGGATTGTAAGAAAGATAAAGTTTGCTAATTAGATGATCAATGCATTGAGAAACATTAATTATGTGGCTAGATTTCATATAACTATAGAATTTACGATACAATCTACAAGTTGGACAACAAAAAAGGAGGTTAAAAGAATAGAGATAACTCAGTACGCTACTCGGAGATGGATGAATTGTAATTGCAAATGTTTTTTGTGTTTTGAATGCAATGATATTTTGTGCCATATTGTTGTTTTTGTGTTATAATATTCAGGAATTTTAATAGATTAACATATCCCTACACTATGCTTAAACTGAACAAATATGCTCTCCAATATATTTTCGTTAAATTAAAGGCACAAATATAAGCAAAATATAAAGGTAAGGGCATAATTGGGACAACGTTTAAAATGAGGGAAAACACGCACAATATCATAGAGGCTAAGGGCATCTCTGGCCCAATAGCTAATGACCTGCAGATTAAGTGTAAATCACTCAATAACAAATCCCACATTGGTAACCATACAAGAAAGGCATAGGAAAGTCAGCATATAAAAATGTAAGGGGAAAAGAGAAGAAGATCATCTTTGCGCTTGGGGCAATGACGCAGCTAGTGAGGTACTAACCGAGGCGCGTCTATTGCTGGTTGAAAACTATTTCCAAACCCCGTCTTTGGCCTTGGTTCTGCCTTGGCCGTCGAGAATTTTTGGAAGGGCTTCCCTTTTGGGTAAGGTCCTACAATTCTTACTTCAACAATTTTTATCTTTTTAATATGATCAATATTTTCTGTTTAATTTGTTCTGCAGTTTATAGGGAGCGTATGTGTTCAACATCAAGCCTTTTTTAGTTGGACCTATTTTTAGTAATCTTACGAAATTCTTCATCTTTCACACATTGAACGAAAGATAGGAGACAATTTTTTCTCGTCAAATTTTACTTAATTTTTTCTTACTCTGCTTCATTGTGAAATATTTTTTCGATTAACAAGCAATCTATAATGCAAGAATCATCTTTCGTCCCCTCATAATCATCACTCGAATATTTTAACGCCAAATTCTTCTTTTTCTTTTTCACGAACACACAAATTAAGCATTTATAATCAAGATTACCATGCCAACCATTTGAAACATAAATGAAAAAATGGAATTATAAAAGGGGATTGTAAGAAAGATAAAGTTTGCTAATTAGATGATCAATGCATTGAGAAACATTAATTATGTGGCTAGATTTCATATAACCATAGAATTTACGATACAATATACAAGTTGGACAACACAAAAGGAGATTAAAAGAATAGAGATAACTCCGTACGCTACTCAGAGATGGATGAATTGTAATTGCAAATGTTTTTTGTGTTTTGAATGCAATGATATTTTGTGCCATATTGTTATTTTTGTGTTATAATATTTAGGAATTTTAATAGATTAACATATCCCTACACTATGCGAAACTGAACAAATATGCTCTCCAATATATTTTCGTTAAATTAAAAGCACGAATATAAGCAAAATATAAAGGTAAGGGCATAATTGGGACAACGTTTAAAATGAGGGAAAACACGCACAATATCATAGAGGCTAAGGGCATCTCTGGCCCAATAGCTAATGACCTGCAGATTAAGTGTAAATCACTCAATAACAAATCCCACATTGATAACCATACAAGAAAGGCATAGGAAAGTCAGCATATAAAAATGTAAGGGGAAAAGAGAAGAAGATCATCTTTGCGCTTGGGGCAATGACGCAGCTAGTGAGGTACTAACCGAGGCGCGTCTATTGCTGGTTGAAAACTATTTCCAAACCCCCTCTTCGGCCTTGGTTCTGCCTTGGCCGTCGAGAATTTTTGGAAGGGCTTCCCTTTTGGGTAAGGTCCTACAATTCTTACTTCAACAATTTTTATCTTTTTAATATGATCAATATTTTTCTGTTTAATTTGTTCTGCAGTTTATAGGGAGCGTATGTGTTCAACATCAAGCCTTTTTTAGTTGGACCTATTTTTAGTAATCTTACGAAATTCTTCATCTTTCACACATTGAACGAAAGATAGGAGACAATTTTTTCTCGTCAAATTTTACTTAATTTTTTCTTACTCTGCTTCATTGTGAAATATTTTTTCGATTAACAAGCAATCTACAATGCAAGAATCATCTTTCGTCCCCTCATAATCATCACTCGAATATTTTAACGCCAAATTCATCTTTTTCTTTTTCACGAACACACAAATTAAGCATTTATATTCAAGATTACCATGCCAACCATTTGAGACATAAATGAAAGAAAGAAATAATAAAAGGGGATTGTAAGAAAGATAAAGTTTGCTAATTAGATGATCAATGCATTGAGAAACATTAATTATGTGGCTAGATTTCATATAACTATAGAATTTACGATACAATCTACAAGTTGGACAACAAAAAAGGAGGTTAAAAGAATAGAGATAACTCAGTACGCTACTCGGAGATGGATGAATTGTAATTGCAAATGTTTTTTGTGTTTTGAATGCAATGATATTTTGTGCCATATTGTTATTTTTGTGTTATAATATTTAGGAATTTTAATAGATTAACATATCCCTACACTATGCGAAACTGAACAAATATGCTCTCCAATATATTTTCGTTAAATTAAAGGCACGAATATAAGCAAAATATAAAGGTAAGGGCATAATTGGGACAACGTTTAAAATGAGGGAAAACACGCACAATATCATAGAGGCTAAGGGCATCTCTGGCCCAATAGCTAATGACCTGCAGATTAAGTGTAAATCACTGAATAACAAATCCCACATTGGAAACCATACAAGAAAGGCATAGGAAAGTTAGCATATAAAAATGTAAGGGGAAAAGAAAAGAAGATCATCTTTGCGCTTGGGGCAATGACACAGCTAGTGAGGTACTAACCGAGGCGCGTCTATTGCTGGTTGAAAACTATTTCCAAACCCCCTCTTCGTCCTTGGTTCTGCCTTGGCCGTCGAGAATTTTTGGAAGGGCTTCCCTTTTGGGTAAGGTCCTACAATTCTTACTTCAACAATTTTTATCTTTTTAATATGATCAATATTTTTTTGTTTAATTTGTTCTTCAGTTTATAGGGAGCGTATGTGTTCAACATCAAGCCCTTTTTAGTTGGACCTATTTTTAGTAATCTTACGAAATTCTTCATCTTTCACACATTGAACGGAAGATAGGAGACAGTGTTTTCTCGGCAAATTTTACTTAATTTTTTCTTACTCTGCTTCATTGTGAAATATTTTTTCAATTAACAAGCAATCTATAATGCAAGAATCATCTTTCGTCCCCTCATAATCATCACTCGAATATTTTAACGCCAAATTCTTCTTTTTCTTTTTCACGAACACACAAATTAAGCATTTATAATCAAGATTACCATGCCAACCATTTGAAACATAAATGAAAAAAAGGAATAATAAAAGGGGATTGTAAGAAAGATAAAGTTTGCTAATTAGATGATCAATGCATTGAGAAACTTTAATTATGTGGCTAGATTTCATATAACGATAGAATTTACGATACAATCTACATGTTGGACAACACAAAAGGAGGTTAAAATAATAGAGATAATTCCGTACGCTACTCAGAGATGGATGAATTGTAATTGCAAATGTTTTTTGTGTTTTGAATGCAATGATATTTTGTGCCATATTGTTATTTTTGTGTTATAATATTCAGGAATTTTAATAGATTAACATATCCCTACACTATGCGAAACTGAACAAATATGCTCTCCAATATATTTTCGTTAAATTAAAGGCACGAATATAAGCAAAATATAAAGGTAAGGGCATAATTGGGACAACGTTTAAAATGAGGGAAAACACGCACAATATCATAGAGGCTAAGGGCATCTCTGGCCCAATAGCTAATGACCTGCAGATTAAGTGTAAATCACTCAATAACAAATCCCACATTGGTAACCATACAAGAAAGGCATAGGAAAGTCAGCATATAAAAATGTAAGGGGAAAAGAGAAGAAGATCATCTTTGCGCTTGGGGCAATGACGCACCTAGTGAGGTACTAACCGAGGCGCGTCTATTGCTGGTTGAAAACTATTTCCAAACGCCCTCTTTGGCCTTGGTTCTGCCTTGGCCGTCGAGAATTTTTGGAAGGGCTTCCCTTTTGGGTAAGGTCCTACAATTCTTACTTCAACAATTTTTATCTTTTTAATATGATCAATATTTTCTGTTTAATTTGTTCTGCAGTTTATAGGGAGCGTATGTGTTCAACATCAAGCCTTTTTTAGTTGGACCTATTTTTAGTAATCTTACGAAATTCTTCATCTTTCACACATTGAACGAAAGATAGGAGACAATGTTTTCTTGTCAAATTTTACTTAGTTTTTTCTTACTCTGCTTCATTGTGAAATATTTTTTCGATAGCAAGCAATCTATAATGCAAGAATCGTCTTTCGTACCCTCATAATCATCACTCGAATATTTTAACGCCAAATTCTTCTTTTTCTTTTCCACGAACACACAAATTAAGCATTTATAATCAAGATTACCATGCCAACCATTTGAAACATAAATGAAAAAAAGGAATAATAAAAGAGGATTGTAAGAAAGATAAAGTTTGATAATTAGATGGTCAATGCATTGAGAAACTTTAATTATGTGGGTAGATTTCATATAACGATAGAATTTACGATACAATCTACATGTTGGACAACACAAAAGGAGGTTAAAATAATAGAGATAACTCCGTACGCTACTCAGAGATGGATGAATTGTAATTGCAAATGTTTTTTGTGTTTTGAATGCAATGATATTTTGTGCCATATTGTTATTTTTGTGTTATAATATTTAGGAATTTTAATAGATTAACATATCCCTACACTATGCTTAAATCGAACAAATATGCTCTCCAATATATTTTCGTTAAATTAAAGGCACGAATATAAGCAAAATATAAAGGTAAGGACATAATTGGGACAACGTTTAAAATGAGGGAAAACACGCACAATATCATAGAGGTTAAGGGCATCTCTGGCCCAATAGCTAATGACCTGCAGATTAACTGTAAATCACTCAATAACAAATCCCACATTGGTAGACATACAAGAAAGGCATAGGAAAGTTAGCATATAAAAATGTAAGGGGAAAAGAAAAGAAGATCATCTTTGCGCTTGGGGCAATGACGCAGCTAGTGAGGTACTAACCGAGGCGCGTCTATTGCTGGTTGAAAACTATTTCCAAACCACCTCTTCGGCCTTGGTTCTGCCTTGGCCGTCGAGAATTTTTGGAAGGGCTTCCCTTTTGGGTAAGGTCCTACAATTCTTACTTCAACAATTTTTATCTTTTTAATATGATCAATATTTTATGTTTAATTTGTTCTGCAGTTTATAGGGAGCGTGTGTGTTCAACATCAAGCCTATTTTAGTTGGACCTATTTTTAGTAATCTTACGAAATTCTTCTTCTTTCACACATTGAACGAAAGATAGGAGACAATTTTTTCTCATCAATTTTTTCTTAGTTTTTACTTACTCTGCTTCATTGTGAAATATTTTTTCGATTAACAAGCAATCTATAATGCAAGAATCATCTTTCGTCCCCTCATAATCATCACTCAAATATTTTAACGCCAAATTCTTCTTTTTCTTTTTCACGAACACACAAATTAGGCATTTATAATCAAGATTACCATGCCAACCATTTGACACATAAATGAAAAAGGAATAATAAAGGGATTGTAAGAAAGATAAAGTTTGCTAATTAGATGATCAATGCATTGAGAAACTTTAATTATGTGGCTAGATTTCATATAACGATAGAATTTACGATACAATCTACATGTTGGACAACACAAAAGGAGGTTAAAATAATAGAGATAACTCCGTACGCTACTCAGAGATGGATGAATTGTAATTGCAAATGTTTTTTGTGTTTTGAATGCAATGATATTTTGTGCCATATTGTTATTTTTGTGTTATAATATTCAGGAATTTTAATAGATTAACATATCCCTACACTATGTGAAACTGAACAAATATGCTCTCCAATATATTTTCGTTAAATTAAAGGCACAAATATAAGCAAAATATAAAGGTAAGGGCATAATTGGGACAACGTTTAAAATGAGGGAAAACACGCACAATATCATAGAGGCTAAGGGCATCTCTGGCCCAATAGCTAATGACCTGCAGATTAAGTGTAAATCACTCAATAACAAATCCCACATTGGTAACCATACAAGAAAGGCATAGGAAAGTCAGCATATAAAAATGTAAGGGGAAAAGAGAAGAAGATCATCTTTGCGCTTTGGGCAATGACGCAGCTAGTGAGGTACTAACCGAGGCACGTCTATTGCTGGTTGAAAACTATTTCCAAACCACCTCTTCGACCTTGGTTCTGGCTTGGCCATCGAGAATTTTTGGAAGGGCTTCCCTATTGGGTAAGGTCCTACAATTCTTACTTCAACAATTTTTATCTTTTTAATATGATCAATATTTTCTGTTTAATTTGTTCTGCAGTTTATAGGGAGCTTATGTGTTCAACATCAAGCCTTTTTTAGTTGGACCTATTTTTAGTAATCTTACGAAATTCTTCATCTTTCACACATTGAACGGAAGATAGGAGACAATTTTTTCTTTTCAAATTTTACTTAATTTTTTCTTACTCTGCTTCATTGTGAAATATTTTTTCAATTAACAAGCAATCTATAATGCAAGAATCATCTTTCGTCCCCTCATAATCATCACTCGAATATTTTAACGCCAAATTCTTCTTTTTCTTTTTCACGAACACACAAATTAAGCATTTGCGCACCATTTGAAACATAAATGAAAAAAAGGAATAATAACAGGGGATTGTAAGAAAGATAAAGTTTGCTAATTAGATGATCAATGCATTGAGAAACTTTAATTATGTGGCTAGATTTCATATAACGATAGAATTTACGATACAATCTACATGTTGGACAACACAAAAGGAGGTTAAAATAATAGAGATAACTCCGTACGCTACTCAGAGATGGATGAATTGTAATTGCAAATGTTTTTTGTGTTTTGAATGCAATGATATTTTGTGCCATATTGTTATTTTGTGTTATAATATTCAGGAATTTTAATAGATTAACATATCCCCACACTATGCGAAACTGAACAAATATGCTCTCCAATATATTTTCGTTAAATTAAAGGCAAAAATATAAGCAAAATATAAAGGTAAGGGCATAATTGGGACAACGTTTAAAATGAGGGAAAACACGCACAATATCATAGAGGCTAAGGGCATCTCTGGCCCAATAGCTAATGACCTGCAGATTAAGTGTAAATCACTCAATAACAAATCCCACATTGGTAACCATACAAGAAAGGCATAGGAAAGTCAGCATATAAAAATGTAAGGGGAAAAGAGAAGAAGATCATCTTTGCGCTTGGGGAAATGACACAGCTAGTGAGGTACTAACCGAGGCGCGTCTATTGCTGGTTGAAAACTATTTCCAAACCCCCTCTTCGGCCTTGGTTCTGCCTTGGCCGTCGAGAATTTTTGGAAGGGCTTCCCTTTTGGGTAAGGTCCTACAATTCTTACTTCAACAATTTTTATCTTTTTATTATGATCAATATTTTCTGTTTAATTTGTTCTGCAGTTTATAGGGAGCTTATGTGTTCAACATCAAGCCTTTTTTAGTTGGACCTATTTTTAGTAATCTTACGAAATTCTTCATCTTTCACACATTGAACGAAAGATAGGAGACAATTTTTTCTCGTCAAATTTTACTTAATTGTTTCTTACTCTGCTTCATTGTGAAATATTTTTTCGATTAACAAGCAATCTATAATGCAAGAATCATCTTTCGTCCCCTCATAATCATCACTCGAATATTTTAACGCCAAATTCTTCCTCGAACACACAAATTAAGCATTTATAATCAAGATGCCAACCATTTGAAACATAAATGAAAAAAAGGATTAATAAAAGGGGATTGTAAGAAAGATAAAGTTTGCTAATTAGATGATCAATGCATTGAGAAACTTTAATTATGTGGCTAGATTTCATATAACGATAGAATTTACGATACAATCTACATGTTGGACAACACAAAAGGAGGTTAAAATAATAGAGATAATTCCGTACGCTACTCAGAGATGGATGAATTGTAATTGCAAATGTTTTTTGTGTTTTGAATGCAATGATATTTTGTGCCATATTGTTATTTTTGTGTCATAATATTCAGGAATTTTAATAGATTAACATGTCCCTACACTATGCGAAACTGAACAAATATGCTCTCCAATATATTTTCGTTAAATTAAAGGCACGAATATAAGCAAAATATAAAGGTAAGGGCATAATTGGGACAACGTTTAAAATGAGAGAAAACACGCATAATATCATAGAGGCTAAGGGCATCTCTGGCCCAATAGCAAATGACCTGCAGATTAAGTGTAAACCACTCAATAACAAATCCCACATTGGTAACCATACAAGAAAGGCATAGGAAAGTCAGCATATTAAAATGTAAGGGGAAAAGAGAAGAAGATCATCTTTGCGCTTGGGGCAATGACGCAGCTAGTGAGGTACTAACCGAGGCGCGTCTATTGCTGGTTGAAAACTATTTCCAAACCCCCTCTTCGTCCATGGTTCTGCCTTGGCCGTCGAGAATTTTTGGAACGGCTTCCCTTTTGGGTAAGGTCCTACAATTCTTACTTCAACAATTTTTATCTTTTTAATATGATCAATATTTTTTTGTTTAATTTGTTCTGCAGTTTATAGGGAGCGTATATGTTCAACATCAATCCCTTTTTAGTTGGACCTATTTTTAGTAATCTTACGAAATTCTTCATCCTTCACACATTGAACGAAAGATAGGAGACTATTTTTTCTCGGCAAATTTTACTTAATTTTTTCTTACTCTGCTTCATTGTGAAATATTTTTTCAATTAACAAGCAATCTATAATGCAAGAATCATCTTTCGTCCCCTCATAATCATCACTCGAATATTTTAACGCCAAATTCTTCTTTTTCTTTTTCACGAACACACAAATTAAGCATTTATAATCAAGATTACCATGCCAACCATTTAAGACATAAATGAAAAAAAGGAATAATAAAAGGGTATTCTAAGAAAGATAAAGTTTGCTAATTAGATGATCAATGCATTGAGAAACTTTAATTATGTGGCTAGATTTCATATAACGATAGAATTTACGATACAATCTACATGTTGGACAACACAAAAGGAGGTTAAAATAATAGAGATAACTCCGTACGCTACTCAGAGATGGATGAATTGTAATTGCAAATGTTTTTTGTGTTTTGAATGCAATGATATTTTGTGCCATATTGTTATTTTTGTGTTATAATATTCAGGAATTTTAATAGATTAACATATCCCTACACTATGCGAAACTGAACAAATATGCTCTCCAATATATTTTCGTTAAATTAAAGGCACAAATATAAGCAAAATATAAAGGTAAGGGCATAATTGGGACAACGTTTAAAATGAGGGAAAACACGCACAATATCATAGAGGCTAAGGGCATCTCTAGCCCAATAGCTAATGACCTGCAGATTAAGTGTAAATCACTCAATAACAAATCCCACATTGGTAACCATACAAGAAAGGCATAGGAAAGTCAGCATATAAAAATGTAAGGGGAAAAGAGAAGAACATCATCTTTGCGCTTTGGGCAATGACGCAGCTAGTGAGGTACTAACCGAGGCGCGTCTATTGCTGGTTGAAAACTATTTCCAAACCACCTCTTCGGCCTTGGTTCTGCCTTGGCCATCGAGAATTTTTGGAAGGACTTCCCTATTGGGTAAGGTCCTACAATTCTTACTTCAACAATTTTTATCTTTTTAATATGATCAATATTTTCTGTTTAATTTGTTCTGCAGTTTATAGGGAGCTTATGTGTTCAACATCAAGCCTTTTTTAGTTGGACCTATTTTTAGTAATCTTACGAAACTCTTCATCTTTCACACATTGAACGGAAGATAGGAGACAATGTTTTCTCGTCAAATTTTACTTAATTTTTTCTTACTCTGCTTCATTGTGAAATATTTTTTCGATTAACAAGTAATCTATAATGCAAGAATCATCTTTCGACCCCTCATAATCATCACTCGAATATTTTAACGCCAAATTCTTCTTTTTCTTTTTCACGAACACACAAATTAAGCATTTGCGCACCATTTGAAACATAAATGAAAAAAAGGAATAATAACAGGGGATTGTAAGAAAGATAAAGTTTGCTAATTAGATGATCAATGCATTGAGAAACTTTAATTATGTGGCTAGATTTCATATAACGATAGAATTTACGATACAATCTACATGTTGGACAACACAAAAGGAGGTTAAAATAATAGAGATAACTCCGTACGCTACTCAGAGATGGATGAATTGTAATTGCAAATGTTTTTTGTGTTTTGAATGCAATGATATTTTGTGCCATATTGTTATTTTTGTGTCATAATATTCAGGAATTTTAATAGATTAACATGTCCCTACACTATGCGAAACTGAACAAATATGCTCTCCAATATATTTTCGTTAAATTAAAGGCACGAATATAAGCAAAATATAAAGGTAAGGGCATAATTGGGACAACGTTTAAAATGAGAGAAAACACGCATAATATCATAGAGGCTAAGGGCATCTCTGGCCCAATAGCAAATGACCTGCAGATTAAGTGTAAATCACTAAATAACAAATCCCACATTGGTAACCATACAAGAAAGGCATAGGAAAGTCAGCATATTAAAATGTAAGGGGAAAAGAGAAGAAGATCATCTTTGCGCTTGGGGCAATGACGCAGCTAGTGAGGTACTAACCGAGGCGCGTCTATTGCTGGTTGAAAACTATTTCCAAACCCCCTCTTCGTCCTTGGTTCTGCCTTGGCCGTCGAGAATTTTTGGAAGGGCTTCCCTTTTGGGTAAGGTCCTACAATTCTTACTTCAACAATTTTTATCTTTTTAATATGATCAATATTTTTTTGTTTAATTTGTTATGCAGTTTATAGGGAGCGTATGTGTTCAACATCAAGCCCGTTTTAGTTGGACCTATTTTTAGTAATCTTACGAAATTCTTCATCTTTCACACATTGAACGAAAGATAGGAGACAATTTTTTCTCGGCAAATTTTAATTAATTTTTTCTTACTCTGCTTCATTGTGAAATATTTTTTCAATTAACAAGCAATCTATAATGCAAGAATCATCTTTCGTCCCCTCATAATCATCACTCGAATATTTTAACGCCAAATTCTTCTTTTTCTTTTTCACGAACACACAAATAAAGCATTTATAATCAAGATTACCATGCCAACCATTTGAAACATAAATGAAAAAAAGGAATAATAACAGGGGATTGTAAGAAAGATAAAGTTTGCTAATTAGATGATCAATGCATTGAGAAACTTTAATTATGTGGCTAGATTTCATATAACGATAGAATTTACGATACAATCTACATGTTGGACAACACAAAAGGAGGTTAAAATAATAGAGATAACACCGTACGCTACTCAGAGATGGATGAATTGTAATTGCAAATGTTTTTTGTGTTTTGAATGCAATGATATTTTGTGCCATATTGTTATTTTTGTGTTATAATATTCAGGAATTTTAATAGATTAACATGTCCCCACACTATGCGAAACTGAACAAATATGCTCTCCAATATATTTTCGTTAAATTAAAGGCACAAATATAAGCAAAATATAAAGGTAAGGGCATAATTGGGACAACGTTTAAAATGAGGGAAAACACGCACAATATCATAGAGGCTAAGGGCATCTCTGGCCCAATAGCTAATGACCTGCAGATTAAGTGTAAATCACTCAATAACAAATCCCACATTGGTAACCATACAAGAAAGGCATAGGAAAGTCAGCATATAAAAATGTAAGGGGAAAAAAGAAGATCATCTTTGCGCTTGGGGCAATGACGCAGCTAGTGAGGTACTAACCGAGGCGCGTCTATTGCTGGTTGAAAACTATTTCCAAACCCCCTCTTCGGCCTTGGTTCTGCCTTGGCCGTTGAGCATTTTTGGAAGGGCTTCCCTTTCGGGTAAGGTCCTACAATTCTTACTTCAACAATTTTTATCTTTTTAATATGATCAATATTTTCTGTTTAATTTGTTCTGCAGTTTATAGGGAGCGTATGTGTTCAACATCAAGCCTTTTTTAGTTGGACCTATTTTTAGTAATCTTACGAAATTCTTCTTCTTTCACACATTGAACGAAAGATAGGAGACAATTTTTTCTCGTCAAATTTTTCTTAATTTTTTCTTACTCTGCTTCATTGTGAAATATTTTTTCGATTAACAAGAAATCTATAATGCAAGAATCTTCTTTCTTCCCCTCATAATCATCACTCGAATATTTTAACGCCAAATTCTTCTTTTTCTTTTTCACGAACACACAGATTAAGCATTTATAATCAAGATTATCATGCAAACCATTTGAGACATAAATGAAAAAAAGGAATAATAAAAGGGGATTGTAAGAAAGATAAAGTTTGCTAATTAGATGATCAATGCATTGAGAAACATTAATTATGTGGCTAGATTTCATATAACGATAGAATTTACGATACAATCTACAAGTTGGACAACAAAAAAGGAGGTTAAAAGAATAGAGATAACTCAGTACGCTACTCGGAGATGGATGAATTGTAATTGCAAATGTTTTTTGTGTTTTGAATGCAATGACATTTTGTGCCATATTGTTATTTTTGTGTTATAATATTCAGTAATTTTAATAGATTAACATATCCCTACACTATGCGAAACTGAACAAATATTCTCTCCAATATATTTTCGTTAAATTAAAGGCGCGAATATAAGCAAAATATAAAGGTAAGGGCATAGTTGGGACAACGTTTAAAATGAGGGAAAACACGCACAATATCATAGAGGCTAAGGGCATCTCTGGCCCAATAGCTAATGACCTGCAGATTAAGCGTATCCGGATCATCTGTGATCTCGATACTCGGGTCCACTCCAGTTGCTTTGGCAGACTGAGTGTCCAAATTCTATTCTACCTTTCTTTAGGCCTTCAGATCATTTAAGACCTGGAAACTCTGGCCCACCTTACTAGGTGTCCATTACTTTTCCTATGAAATGAATTCTGGCCCCACTCCAGTTGCCCGGAGGCTTTGTATGACTGAGTGTCCAATAGCATCATATCAAAAGAATTATGGCCCACTCCAGTCGCCCGGAGGCTTTGTATGACTGAGTGTCCAATATTATCCTATGAAGGATCTTCTACCAAATAGTGTGACAGGCTTAACGTCTTTAGCTTTTAGACTTCTTCCGTTATGATTGGTGTCGAGACAATTGTTGGCGCTTACTTAAGTGTGGTAACAGTTTTCGCACAGTCAATGGATCTTTCTTCCTCGTATGTGCGAACATACTTTACACACTTTAATAATTACACTTAATAGAATGGATCTTTTTAAGTCGTTTACAAAATCCAATCTTTAAACGGGAAAGAAGATGAGATTAAACTTCTGATTTTAAAGCGTAAGGAATATAAATTATTTTCATATTCCTCTTTACTTTAAGCCATTTTTAATCAGACATCATTTAATCTTTATTCTTGACAAGTAAGAAAAATAAATTATCCCAATTTCGGATTCTGGCCCACTTCAGTTACTTCATCAGACTGAGTGACCATTTCCTCCTTACCATTATTCGGATCCTTTGTCTGGGACAGATATTGGCCTTCTGCTGCAAGATAGAAGCACATCTTCAGCCTTCTCCTCTTGTCCCAGTTGACATCCTCAGTCTCTTGTGAGCGCATGTTCCCACCACTCTTGGTAGCGGTGACACCATGAACACGTTCATCATCATCACTCTCTTCTACCAGAAAACCATTGCCATATCCAGATTTGGTCACACAACTTTTGACCGACATCTTTCGAACACTAATAGTAATATAATACAATCTTGTCTTAAGTTGTTGGTACTCTATTGTACTTTATAAAGCAGTACGGGAAGTAAATAACTATTACAAGTATTCGAAAGGATAAACAAATATTCAATATTCAGAAATTGAATCTTGTTGAACAAATAGGCCAATCTTCAAAACTGCCGCAAGCTTGTTGTGTCTTGAATCTTGATAACCTGAAATCAAGAAACAACTAAATCTGGATGGTTACAACGTTGTGTGTTGAGTCGAGTGATTGCCCTCTGTCCTTAAGACAAGATTGCCCAGTATATATGCTTTTACGTTAGCGGGCAATAGTCTCCCAAGATAAAACAACACTTTACTCTCAACGCTACAAAGCCAATAGGTTGAGTCTAACGAAGAAAACAAATATGAATCGACTTGCTGAAGATATGGAAAAGGAAGGAAGAGTTTCTATCTTCTCTTCTGTTTTGTCTCTGTGTATATAATGTGTCTCTGTTGTGTATATCTTGTGTATATGAGTGCCTTTCCTCACTGTTTTTCGTCATTGTTTTAGTTCACTGAAAGTGCACTATTTTCGTGTTGTATATGCTATATTTATGTGTCTGTCTGTTCTGTTTTTCAGTCACGAATTGAGCCAAATGAGGCATCAATATATAGCATGGAGGAGGGGTTGTTCAACTGCCCAAAACATGGTTGTTAATAGCCATTAGTGAGGGTTGTTAATGGCTATTAGGAGGCAGATTAATGGGTGGTTTATGGGTTGTTCATGGCCATTGAAGAAGGACTGATAATGGAGGAGTTAATCAGCCAAGTAATGGCTGATTAATGCCTCAAAAAAACAGTTTCAAAGGTAGGCAGAAAGTTTTCAGCCTTCCGTCACCCCAAAATCAACTTTTCAGAAACTCTGGAGACCAAACTGTAAATATTAAGCAATTTGGGGTCCAAAAAGATAATATCATAAACAACCCACAGCCCATGACCGGACGGGCGGCGCGCGTGTGGGCTTAGCCTTGAACCCAAGCATATCTAGGTCCTCCCTCCTTTAAACACATGGGATACCCCTTGGGGTTCCAACCCCTTTACCACATTAGAGACTTATATAGAGAGCAATTCTTCCTATTCCCACCGACGTGGTAGATTTGTCCCACACCATATTTCCATGCCTCAAACACCTTACTTCGTGGACCAATATCTCTTTCATTTCTCAACGAAATTTGACGATTCTTGGCCCTACGGTCATCTACTCACTTCGTAGATCATGCATGTGTGAAGAGACAAAGCCTCCAACATGAGGAACACTAGTGTTTAATTCATTAAATATGGATGGACGCACCTCCCCGCCAAAGGCAAATTTCCAACAAAAACAAAATCAATAACTCCCCATTTTTCCAATATCCAAGATACTATATATGTTGTTCGGACTCTTCAAAAATACCGACGGATGCGTGTAAGATTCTCCAAAAATAGTACAATTTTTGAAGAAACGTCACGGGTGCATTAGCATTTTTAGAGCATCCGAACACCATAGAATGAGAGACTATGCCATAGAAAACATAATAAGGTAAACATGATATTATATTACCTGTTCCTAAACGCAAAAGATGTTTTGAATATCTGCATGGTAGATTCCATCAATTCTTCATTGAAAGGTACACATTTTGGCTTTCCTTGAGTTGTACCAGAGCTGCAATCAAAAGATACAAATTTTGGCTTTCCTTGAGTTGTACCAGAGCTGCAATCAACCATTTTCATCAAATTTTCTTATTCAACTTCTAGATACAGTGAATTCCAATTTCAACCCCCCTCTCGTCTGCACCACAATAAAATAAAAATTGAAGAAAGAAAAAAAGTCATTTTTCTTTTTAATTTTCTATCCTCATAATATAAGAGACGAGGACAACAACTATGACTCAGTTTCAAGTTGAGATTGGTATGATTAAGTGTCTAGATTCATTTGTCTCTTTAATTATCCTAGGTGCATATTTTTATATTATCTAGGCATATTTTCATGATTCAAGATGGTCAAGTTCATAGTGTGGTCGTTTGGTACGCGGGATAAAGTGAGATATCTCAGGATTAAGTTTGAGATTAAATTAATACTATGTTTGGTTGACGATATAAATTTGCCTTAGGAGAAATTTATACTTTCAACCAAACACGGTATAAATTTTATCTCAAATTTAATCCTCGATATTCCACCTAATCCCATCAAATTTGGGATTATTTTATCCCACCTTTGAGGTGGGACAAATTATTCCAATAATTATAATCTAAAAACTATAACCCCGAAATAATTTAGTCTACAAACTAAATGACTCCCGAAAGTCTAGAAGTGTCCTATAAAAGCCCTTTGTAAAGTTGTTATATAAGAGCGACATATTTCATAATATTATTAGTGTGTTTCATAATTATCTTTTCTCTATCCTCTTTGTTTCTTAAATATTATTTATTATTTGAAAAAAAAAACACTTTATATTCGTACACTCCTTAAGTGCAAGCCCAGTTTCTTTTTCTTTAGGCCAACGCGAAATTTATTTCACAATGAATAGCAGCGAGATTTGAATTTAGAGCCTATGCATATTCTAATATCACAGTAAAGTATAAAAAAAAGGGCAGTACGGTGCACAAGGTATCCTGCGTTAGCAGGGTTTGGAAAAGGATCACATTTCAAGGGGTATAATGTAGACGGTCTATCCTAATGCAAATATTAGTGACTGCTTCTACGGCTTGAAGTCGTGACACGCAACTACAAAATAGGAGTTAGATAGAATATAGAATAACTATGTACAAACAAGAACCAATCTCAAGGAAAAGGCAGAATAAATTGGATTGGGAAGTAATACCACCCGTAGACCCCCTAATATAAGACCCGATCCTAGAAAGACTAAAAGAAAATCATGTATTGGTTCAGATAAATCCATGTTTTATAAAAAATAAAAAAATGAAGAATTTCATGACTTTATTGACCTGACCAGGAAAAAGAAGTTTTTATATTTTGTATGATACTTCTTAATTGTTAATTGAATGAAATTGTATCAAAAGCATGTGACCACTTTATCTAAAAACTTAAATAGTTATCGAACTAATATATTTATTTATTTATTTCTTTATTTTATGATATTAAAGCATGTAACCACTTTATCTAAAAGTTCAAACAGTTATAGAAGTGACAAATTTATTTTTATTCCCTCTATTTTAATATATATGACATTTTTCACTTTTCGAGATTCAAACTTCTTAATTTTGACCTTACATTAGGACATAGAATCTTTTAGTTTCAAAATAAAATTTACATATTTGAAAGCTACATAAAAAGTACTATAACAATAAATTATGATAAATAATACTTAATTTAAACTATTGGAAAAAAATATATGATAAAATTGTGGTCAAAGAATAATTTATTTGACTATAGAAATTCGAACACCGTCACATAAATTGGATGGATGGAGTATTTATTTTAGGTTTGCAATAATCACGACTCGAAGGCTATGTTGCTCGTTCTCTCCAAAAATATTGTAGCACTCATATTTGATTCTTTTGAAAAATCTCACGTCCATCCGAAAATATTTTTGAAAAGTCCGAGCAACATAATTTTAAGGGAAAGAAGTTCTAGAATACCTCAAGGAGATAGTGGTAATGGGCTTTCCAGTAAGAATAGGGGTAAGATCACCATCAGCAATTCTGTGAATGTAAGGCTCTAAATCCTTGTGGGTGACAAGGGTACACAATTCTTGAAAGACACTGTCTGTTCTCCCATTCAGACCCCATTTCCGTAAATACTATGTCCTTCCATTCTCTTCCAGAAATTTTGTAGGGTCTCTTCTTGAATTCTCCCAGCATCTTTGCTCAACAACTCAAATTCCTCAATCACTTCTTGTGGATGAAATTTCATCTCACTTTCCTCCACCATTTTCATTATCTTCAAATTTCTGAAATAAATAGCAACCATAAGCTTTAATAGATTCCAAGAAGCTCTCCACCACCACACATACATAGGCATAATCAAAATTTAAAATTTATGAATTCTGAACTTATCATCAAATTCATAAATCATTTTTAATTACTGCATTTGAGCAGTCCGTGCACAAAACATCGATGTGTTAGCACGGTTCGGGGAAGGGCCGCAACGCAGTGTGATGTAGACAGACTGTTAAAAGTCATCATCAACTTAATATCCAAGACAATGGATAATCAATCTAGAATGTTCAAGTAGTTATAGAGAGTTGAAAGAAGAACTTTAGGATGAAAGATCTAGAGTAGAGTCTAGAAAAAATAACTCTAGAAATAAATAGAAGGGTGATTCTAGAAAAAGGTGGTGAGGAATATTCTAGAATATAATAGTAATTAAGTATCCTAATTAGATTCTTCCATCGCCACCTATAAATAGAGGTGGTCTATTTGAGTTGTAATTAAGTGAGTAAGAAGTTCTCAAGAAGTGAGAGCAAGTCCCCAGTGTGCATCCAAAAAGTGTCCAAATGAGTCTAAAGTGTGTGTAAGCTAAAGTGTGAGTGTCAAGTGTTGGTAAAAATAAAAGAATAAGAACTTGGTGTATATTGTGGTCAAGTTATTGTTGGGATTACAAGGATTGCAAGAATCGGGAATTACAAGTAACTGCTAAAGTAAGAATTGAAATTACAATTCAACTAGAAATCTGAAAATTATAAAGATGAACTAGAAACTGAAAAACTGAAAAACTGCTTTGTTTGCTTCTTTGAGTCAGTGTGACACTCGTCGGCTTAAGACAATATTACCCGTATATGTATCCTTTATCGTCTGGACAATTCGTCTCCCAGATAAAGCGATAATGGAACACTTGAGCAAAGGAAACTCAAGAAGCTACCTTGAAGAATATTGAGCAAAAAATGATGCAAGGAAGATGTAGGAAAGAAAAGCTATTTTGCTTGTGTATTTTAGTGTATATATCAAGTATATTTTATGCTTCTCAACAATGGTGTAGGGGTGTTTATATAGGTGAGGGAGAATTTTAGCGCCTCATACTTGACCATTATTAGCCAAATAATGACCATTATGGAGGTAGTAAAGTCACCAAAATAAATGGTGAAAGACCAACGGTTTGGCCATTATAGGAGGAGTAATTGACCAAAATAAATGGTGAATTGAGTGTAGCGTTTACATTACGGCGTGAAAATTACGTCTTTGAAAAACTTGAGGACCAAGCATCGTCTGAAACCAGGGGATCAAGCGTACATCTGAAGAATCTGGTCAAAGCTGTATCAAACTTACGGGATCAAAGCTGTACTTACAGCGAAAGTTTTCGGCCCGAAAGATAATATCGAAGGCCCGGCCCGCTGACCAGGCAGTGAACGTGAACACAATGTGAACGGAACCGGAACGAGAAACCAGACCAGGCAGGCGTGGCGGCGTGTGGTCTTTCCTCGGCCGAAGCACACCTAGGTCCTCCCTCGCTTTAAACACATGGATACCGCGAGGTCCCAGACCCCGAAACCAATTTCGAGTCTTATATACACAATTCTTTCTTCCTCTCAGATGAGGGAGGTGAACAACACCACACTTTCCATGCTTGAACACCTCAAAGCTGTGAACGAATATCTCTTTCATTTCTCGATGAAATTTGGCGATTCTTGGCCTACGGTTATCTCGTGCTTAGTACATAAATCGTGTGTGAAGGCAGGATTCTCCAACATACGTAACACTAGTGTTTAAGCCGTTAAAGTTGGTCGATGCAAGCTCCCGCCAAAGGCTAATTTCGAACAATCCCTCTTGAAAAGAGATTTTGGCGCACTTCGCGTAGTGTCTTTTCATTTCGACAATATTTATTGCGGACCGATGTTGCGTAAGGAGAAGTAGCATCGACTTTGAACCTTCCATAGTTGAATACCGTCGGACTTGCTTGCGGTGAGCGTGATGTCTTGAGCGAGTAGGTGTTTAGTGTAAGCCAAGTCAATGGTACCCGACCTGACAAATTCCCTTACTCTCTATTAACCCGTAATGTTTTGTCCGTTTTGGCCATGGACGCGTCTTGGATTCTTAAATGCACGTTCATTTTGGCGGTCCTCGCACTTAAATAGGTGGTCTCCTACAAGGTATCTGCTATACCCCACTTCACAAGTGTTTGGAACCATTAAAAGTTTCCCGAAACCTAACCTGTTGTTGAGGATCATTCTGAGTTTGAAAACATAACCTTTACCCATCTGCGAGATAGCACTTAAAGTCTGCTCGGGAGCAATTCAATGGTTGGTGTTTCTTTTCAGGAAATCACTATCGAAGTGCTCATACTTCCACCGAAGCGATCAAGCGAACCTTTACAACTTAGTTTTCCGATTGAACCAAATTCTTTGCGGGATCTCGGGATTAGTAAGGTTAGATTCTGCATTGTATTAGTCCTTATATTTTTGGGTTTTAAGCCCGTTTCCCCAAACGACAAGCCATCAATCTTTGGGTAAGCCGCTTTGTCAAAGATTACGCTATATTATCCTTAGACTTGATGTGTCGATGGATATTATACCGTGGTGATCGATTGCCTTGTCTTATGCTCTCGTCGAATATAGCGAGACTTTGCCGTTGTACATAGTGATACTGTGCCGCCAAGGCGTAAGTATCGCGGTGGATCATTCTGAAGAGTGCGGGTTTGTTCAACAGGAACATCCTCTAAGAAGTCATGAAGCCCTTTCGACTTCTTCTCACTTTGTCTAAAAAAGCGATAAACTACGATTCCATTTGTGGATCGGCGTCTGAAGTTTGCTTAGAAGGATTTCCAAGACACGGCCCCACCGCGATTGTAAATACATCTGCACTGGTGGACTTGATGTTCTCATATCGGATATCCGGTTTGCATCATTTTGTACCACTCTGCAATGCGGTGGATATCTCGAATAGTGTAACCCGTAATTAGCGTGTATTTGGGTATTGTAATACCCGATTCAACGTCTTCCGATGGTTATCACCGGATTCACGGGTGAACTAGAGTATTATTGCGTATATCGGTCAGTGCGGTTTGTTATATACATCAAACTACCGATCACACAATGCATATCGCTCTTGGTATACAGTGCACCAAGATTTTATCAAGCTTTTTGATTTGTATCCATTGGTGACTTTATCGGTGAAGCCCATGTCTAACATCTGAAACTTTCTCAAAACATCACTCGATGTAATGAAATCGAGATAAAACGGCCGTCAGACGTCTTGAGATTTTAATCCACTAAGATGACATGTGATACCCATATCAGCATGTCGAAGCATTGTTTCAACATGTTCTTAGTCTCTAGGATTACCCTAGGAGCGCCGTGTGATTAACGTGTCATGATACACATCTGATATCATAACAAGCGAGTCGGAGTTACCTTTCGTGTAAACACATTTATCACACTCATTAATGGCGAACCCGCCCGATAGTAGAGTCTATCAAATTTTTGTGTCATTAGAGACTTGTTTCGGCCGTCAGAGATTTGATAAGTCGACGGACTTTCTTCTCTTGCCATGAACCCACGTACCCCTCGGGTTGGTCCATATAGATTTCTTCTTCCAAATCGCCAGTTTAGGAAGAGTGTCTTAACGTCCATCTAGTGTATCTCGAGGTCAGCAAAGGCTGCGATCGTAATGAATACCAGTATGGATGTCATCAGAATCACCGGAGAGTATGTGTCAAAGTAGTCAAAGCCTTGTTTGCCAATTGCCGCTTGACTACCAACCTGGCTTTGTACTTGTCTATAGACCCGTCTGCTTTGTATTTTCGTTTGGTATCGCACTTACACTGACGGTTTATTTCGGAGGAAGATCGACCAACTCCAGTATGATTATGCCAGAATGGAGCTTATTTCACTCTCAATAGCTTAACTTTCCAGGCGGTTATACGGAGGTTGACAACGCAGCAATTGTCCTTGGTTCATCATTAACCATATAAGCTACAAAGTCGGGGCCAGGAAGGATTTATCCTTCACGGCGCCCTTTACTTAGATCCGTCTGCGAGTCTCAGTTACGAGAGTGGGAACACTAGAATTCCGGATGTTGACCGCCTCGAGATTCGCTAGATCTGAACCATTCGGATCCAAGGTGATCAAGGACTCCCGGTTCTTGAGAGCTTTGTGCATAACCGTTTGAGAGAGGTTATGTCTTTCCTTTCTAGGAAGGTACTTTCAAAGAATAGTGCATTCCCTTGATTCCATTATTGTACCCTGGTGGATATCGGGAATATCGACTTATGCACTAAGGCGATAAGCACTCTTGTTATTTGCATATCGATGAATATGCAATCTGATCTTAGGCCCAATCTTGACTGCTTTGGCTTAGGGTACTTCAACCTTTGCCCGGACAACCCCACACCTTAAAATATTTGTAGGTGGGTTTCTTTCCACTTCCATGATTCATATGGAGTTTTGTCCTTACCGCTATGTGGAACTCTGTTAAGAATCGATTAGGCGGTAAGGGCGGCTATACGCATGTTTTGGGAGGCCGGAATTGATAAGCAAGGCATTAAATCATTTCCTTTAATGTGCGGTTCTTCACGTTCCGCCCGCATTCGTTTGATTGAGGTGAGTATGGGCGTCGTTTGATGAATAATGCCTTCGCGAGCGCAGTATTCCTCAAAGCGCTACATATTCTCCCTCATCGCTTCACGAATGGATTTAATCACGTAGGCTAAGTTGATTCTCAACTTACGCTTTGTAACGTCGAAAGCGCTTCAAGGCTTCGTCATACTTTTCAACAAGTAAAGGTAACATGATACCTTGTGCTATCATCTATAAATGTCACAAAGTACTTGTTCTCTGGATTTGTGCAAACTTCAAATCACATATATCTGTGTGAATAAGTTCTAGAGGAAGCGGTATTCCTTTCGACGGATCGAAAGGAAGCAGTAAGTTTTGCCTCTACGCACACCTCACGTTTATGTTGAGGGTTTACGTCGATAGCAACTTGAACTCCATCTTTACGACCTTTGAATAGACTTGTAGTTTCGTGTCTAATCATGATGCCATAAATTAGAAGACTCAAGCAAATAAGAAGAAGGTTCAACTTTATTTTTCTTGGCAATCTGACATGACATTCACTTTGAAGAGGCCTTCACAGAGGCAAGCCCCTCCCTACAAATGTGCCATTTTTAGTGAGTACAAACATTGGATTCAAATACTAGCCTAAAACCCGGGATTAACCAATAAAGGTCGAAAATTAAATTTCTTCTAATCTGGGACGTCGTGTTCACTTTGAGTAAGTTCCTTCTTGGAAGTCATCTTGAGACCACCTTTCCAACCCCAATCACGTCGGAAGAAGCGTTGTTGCCCGTGAGCGGCTTTGATCGGCTGGTGTGTACGTGGAGAAGGCATCTTTGTTGGAGCAGGATGTGCCTAGTGCGCTGTGTCCGCCCTGCGTCAGTTTTCCACCAAGTTGGCTTCTAGCGCCGCTTGCGGCGAATAGTCGCCGATCGATCATGTCGTCCAGGGGCGTGTTGGCGGACGTTTGTGAGCCTTGCGCTTGACGGCTTTACTGGCATGTTGCTCGGTCTTGAGCTTGCGGCATTGTGATCCTATGACCAGGTTTCCCACGGTTGATGACAATTACCTCTGAACATCTGCTGCGGGGGCTTTGCCAGTCTTTACGGAACTTCCGCTTCTTGCTTGGAGTTCCCTTTGGCCTCCCGGCCCAGTTAGCGCCTGCCTCGGCGTATTGTCTACCGCTTTGGCAAGGTCTTCTTATTATCTTCCTGGATTTGCGGTTTGATAACAAGCTCTTGAAAGGTCATCTCGCTTTGTCTTGAGTTTCAAGTAACTCATAAACTTCGTTCATGAAGGAGGTAACTTTTCAATCGGTGATGCAACCAAAAAGCGCTTTCGTTTGGCTTTAGTCCTTCCAAATCCAGGTGATGTAAAATCATTTGGAATTCACGGACTTAGGACATCAACTGTTTTGTTGTCCACCATTTGGAATTTTAGAAATTTTCCAACGATGAACTTCTTAATACCCGCGTCTTGTCGTTGTACTTCTTTGCGATTTTCCAGCGACTCTTTGGCGGTGCCAGCGGTAGAATATACGAGTGTAGAAGGTTGCCAGCGATTAGATATATAGTTCTTGCACGTGAAATCGCTATGATTCCACGCATCGAACCATCTTAAATGTCGGGTTAACGACATGGATACGAAAGCCCCGCTTCACCGTTAATGACGAAGAGTCCATTTCATCTCGACTTGTGGAGGATCTTAATAAGACGGGCCATGCCATAAGCATTAAGTAGAAACGATCTTTTCTTTGCCATCTTTTAAATTCGATCCGTGAACTTTTGAGGCGATCATGGTGGTGTGAAGAAGAGGGGAGCTCGCGATCGGGAAAAGCGGCGGTGTTACGCCTTGAGCGATACTTGGCAGCGGCGGCGTGATGAAGAAGCGGCGGGAGTTCTTGCCGGCGATGGCGGCGATGGGGAAGCGGCGTTGCCTCGAAAGCGGCGGCGATGTAGCAACATCGGTCATATTTCCAGCCATGTTATTGTAGTTACCGTAAGCAAAATATTGTCTTAAGTTTTTGGGATTACAAGGATTGCAAGAATCGGGAATTACAAGTAACTGCTAAAGTAAGAATTGAAATTACAATTCAACTAGAAATCTGAAAATTACAAAGATGAACTAGCGAAAAAGCGAAAAGCTTGTTTTGTTTGCTTAGGAAGTCGAGTGTGGCACTCTGTCCTTAAGACAATATTGCCCGTATGTATCCTTTATAAATCTGGACAATTCGTCTCCCAAGATAAAACAGCAATGGAACACTTGAGCAAAGGAAACTCAAGAGCTACCTTGAAGAATATTGAGCAAGAAATGATGCAAGGAAGATGTAGGAAGAAAACTGTTTTGCTTGTGTATTTTCGTGTATATATCAAGTATATTTTCTGTGCTTCTCAACAATGGTGTAGGGGGTGTTTATATAGGTGAGGGATGTCTGTTTAACTGCCTCCATAACAGCCATTATTGGCCAAATAATGGCCATTATAGAGGTAGTAAAGTCACCAAAATAAATGGTGAAAAGACCAACGGATTTGGCCATTATGGGAGGAGTAATTCAGCCAAAATAAATGGTTAAATTGAGTGCTTGGCCCAAACTGTACATCTGAAAGAATTCTGGCCCAAAAAGATAATATCAGAAGGCCCACAGCCCACGACCCACGACCCATGACCCACGACCCGACCGCGACCGTGAACGTGAACCCGTGAACGAGAACCGGAACCGAACCGGACCAGACGGGCGGCGGCGGCAGCGTGTGGTCTTTCACTCAGCCCAGAAACACACATAGGTCCTCCCTCCTTTAAACACATGGGATACCTTGGCAGTCCCAGACCAATTCGAGTCTTATATACGACAATTCTTTCCTCTCTGAGAAGGGAGAACCACAACGCCACACTTTCCATACTTCAAACACCTCCGTGAACCAATATCTCTTCGTTTCTCAATGAAATTTGACGATTCTTGGCCCTACGGTTATCTACGTACTTAGTACATCATGCATGTGTGAAGAACCGGATTCTCCAACATACGTAACACTAGTGTTTAAGCCGTTAAAGTTGGTCGGTCGCAACTCCCGCCAAAGGCTAATTTCCAACATTTATAGTATTCAAGTCTTGGTGTAATTACTTTCACAATAATAAAGTAATTACATTTTTCACGTGTTGTGGCAAGTGGCATCAGAGTCAGGTCGGTTCATACCAAAGAGTCGTTTGTTGAGTTTCTTAGAGTGTTCGTGTGTGGTTTAGTACTACAAAGCTTGTTGTCGAAATCAAGATTTCTTGGTAAAAATAGAATTTTAGCCAAGACACGATGGGTGACCTTCAAGTGGTCGGTGGAATCAAGAAACTTAACAATCAGAATTAAAGCACGTGGTCGATGCATATGGAGGTATATCTCCAAGGCCAAGACTTGTGGGAGATCGTTGGTGGCAATGAGGTCACACAACCAGAAGACGCAACCGCTCTGAAGAAATGAAAGATTAGAGCTGGCAAAGTCATGTTTGCGATTCGGACCACAGTTGAAGATGAAATGTTGGAGCACATCAAGCCGGCTAAGACACCGAAGGAAGCGTGGGATACTTTAGCAACATTGTTCACCAAGAAGAATGATATGAGACTGCAACTTCTGGAGAACGAGCTTCTCTCTATCAGACAACACGACATGACGATCAACCAATAGACCAAGGTAAAATCTCTGTCACGAAATTTCTGCATTAGACTCTGCTGCTGGCATGTCCGACTCTAGAATTAGAAGAATTATTATTCATGGAATAAGGCCAGAATATAAAAAAATTATTGCTGCAATACAAGGTTGGCCAAGCCAACCTTCTCTTGTTGAATTAGAAAACTTGCTAGCTGACCAAGAAGTGTTGGCTAAGCAAATATCTGGAGTCTCATTAAAGAATGACGAAGAAGCACTCTATAGTGGTGATAAGAAAGGTCTATTCCGACCAAATGCTAGTAGAAATTCTAGAAAACATGATGACAAGGATAATCATCATGGAAGCTCCCAATCAGGGGGAGCTCAAAAGAAAGACAACTAGGGTGGTCAATCAAAGAATAACAATAAGTTTGATGGAAAGTGTTAAATGGGACGGAGTTCTATAGGGTGGTGGTTACATCTAACCATCTTCCAATAAGTCCTTATTCTCTTCAAGTTCAATTTGCAATCTTAAAAGGAGGGGGACAATTGGAGTTTAGCTCAATAAAATGGTTGAGGTTCAATTTTTCATTTCTAGTTGGGCTATTTAATTTACATAGTGACTACAAAATTGTTCATTTGTCTAAACAACCATCCTTACCACTATTAGATTGTCCTTTATGTCCATTAAGAGGGCTAGTGAGATCACGATAAAAAAAAATGGGACTGTTGGAAGAAGTATTGTATGTTGAGCATAATAGAGCACTTCACATACCTATAGGAGTAAAAGAAAATTACTCTACTGAATGTAAAACCACAACGAGGAGAAGTTTCTCTTGAAAAATTGAACTTATGTGAGCTAGTTTTATTGCAGAATGTTTTGTGCGTTTCTCAATCCCGCTGAACTGCTCGATGATTGGAACATCAGTTGTCTAGCTTTATCTGATTCCATCTCTTATCTAGCTTACAACCAACAACAATTACTGGCACCTTCATCTAACCAAGTGACTGAATGCACATGAGAGGTCATTCTCTCGTTTCTCAATATATAGATGTGGAAGTATTAGAGAAGTGCACAAGAGTGCCATGAGGAGGAGTGCATATTATTATTATTATGGTTGAGTTTGTTATGTTTGTTGAATCAGTTAGAAGAGTTGTTAGAAGAGTTAGTTAGTTGGTTAAATTGGTTAGTAGATATTTGTGATGAGTTGTATGTGTATATATATATAGTAGTGATGTGAAGCATTGTAAAAATAATATACATAAATATATACAAGAGAAGCTTAGTTTTGAGCACCAAAACATCATATATTTTCTTTCCATCTTCTGTACTCTTTCGATGGAGGATTAGCCATCAGCTTACATGCAATTCTAAGAATCAATACATGAGATTCAACATGGTATCAAAGCAATGATGATACAACACAAATCGAAGTGATTCAACACAAATCGAGGGAGTTTTCTTTACATGCAAAGGAAGACTCAAGAGGTCCAGATGTTTTGCATCATATTCTGAGAATTGCGAAGCATATCAGAGTGTTATAGCAGATAAGATAGATCGATACAGTGTGGATTGAGTCAAAATTAGTCCCGTGCAGTGACAATTTCCAGAGAACTGCAAATCGAGAAATTGAAGTTTGAAGATTCAAAAACTCAATGACAATGGGAGCAATTGAAGAAGACATGATTAACATAACTGCAACAACAACAGTAAACATCGACCATAACCATCCATTGTACCTATTCCCATCAGATGCACCAGGTTCACTATCGGTTGGAGTAATGTTGACAAGTATGGATAATTACACCTTATGGAGTAGGGTAATGAAATTAGCCCTATTAGGCAAGAATAAAATTGGATTTATAGATAGAACAGTAAGGAGGGAAACCTTTAATGGTGAATTAGCTAAACTTTGGGATAGATGCAATGATATTGTAGTGTCGTGGTTAATGGGAAATGTGAGCAAAAATCTGCTCACTAGAATGTTGTTCAATTCAGATTCGTATGTGATATGGGAGGATCGAAGGACAAATTTGACAAGATAAATAGTTCAAGGGCTTTTCAGTTGCATAAGGAAACAGTTACACTAAGACAGGGAAATTCATCAATTTCCATGTATTATTCCAAACTTAAGGACCTCTGGGATGAGTATGATTCAATTATACCAACACCTTCATGTTGTCCTAGATCTAAAGAATTTGTGGATCATTTACAATATCAGAGAATGCTACAATTTCTTATAGGACTTAATGATAGTTATGGCCAGGCCAGGAGTCAAGTGATAATGATGCAGCAAGTTCCAAACTTAAATCAAGTTTACGCAATGATTAATCAGGAAGAAAGTCAGCGAATGATCCAAGATACAATGGAGCCATCAGCCATGTTTACAGCCAAACATGGAACTGGGAGACCTAGGCAGAAGAAGCCATACAATCCAAATGCAACATGTGGCTTCAATCATGGTAGGGGACACTTGAGAATAGATTGTTACAAACTAATGGAATGTGACTTCTGTTACAGGACTGGTCATGTGCAAGAGGGTTGTTATAAGCTCATTGGATATCCAGAGAATTTTAAAGGAAAAACTACTTTCAGGAAGGCAAATATTATGACAGGAGGAAATATGCAATTTGAAGACACTAGACAAGAAGATGAAACCCAAGATTACCAACATGTGCTGAATTTGCAGTCTAAGAATGATATGCAGTACTGCTATGGAAGAATACCAACAACACACAACTCACAGGCATACAGTCACTAACAAAGACCATACTTTCTACCTGGATACAACACATATCAGCAGCAATATGACACATGTGACTGTTGGCCAATTTACTCCCAGCCAACATCAGCAGCTTCTCAATATGCTTAACAACAATGATACAATTAGAGAAACAAGTGTTAATGAAAATATGACAGGTATATCTAACCTTAATATAAGAAGAATGATAAAATGGATTGTGGATACAAGAGCAACCAATCATATGATTGGTTATCAAAATTATTTACAGAACAAAAATGTGATAGAAGATGAGGGAAAGGTACAAATGCCTACAGGAGATTCAGCCAAAATCACACACATTGGTGATTGTCATATAGGAGAAGGTGATGTACTTGAAAATGTTCTGTGTGTGCCAACATTTAAGTTCAATCTGATGTCAATTTTTAAAGTGACAAAAGAACTACATTGCAGTGTTACATTTTTTCCAAAATGTTGTGTATTTCAGGATCTCTCATCTGGGAATGTGATGGCGATTGGTAATGAGGAAGAAGGACTATACATACTGTGTCTGGACACATTAAACAATGCAGGGGAGATGAATAAGTTCCTATCAGTAACTCAGCATGTTGATGCAGCCATATGACATCACAGATTATGGCATGTGCCTATGCATGTATTGAAGAAAATATCATGTTTCAAGAATGCTGATTCTTCTTTCTTTTTAAATAATTGTGAAGTGTGTACTCTAGATAGACAAACAAGGAAGCCATTCCCTAGAAGTACTAGTAGGAAGACATGACCATTTCAGTTGTTACATATGGATGTGTGGGGACCTTACAAAGTTGAGACATATAATGGAATGGGGTATTTTTTGACCATAGTGGATGACTATTCTAGATGGACTTGGATTTTTTTAATGCGGTTAAAATCAGATGTAGTCACATTGCTCAAAAATTTCTGTACTGAAGTACATACTCAATTTGATGTGAAAATTAAAATGGTAAGGTCAGATAATGGGACATAGTTCTTTAATCAAAGATGCATGGAACTGTTTCAGTTGTATGGTGTAGTGCATGAAAGCTCCTGCCCATATACACTACAACAAATAGTGTTGTGGAAAGGAAGCACATACATATTCTTGAAACAGCAAGAGCAATTAAGATTCAGGCTAATTTACCAGATAGATTATGGGGCTTCTATATGGAAGGTGGTGTATATGTAATGAATAGAATTCCTAATTCTGTCATAAGAGACAAATCATCCTATGAACTACTGTATAATAAGGTGTCATCACTTTCTCATTTGAGAGTGATAAGATGTCTATGCTTTGCCACTACTCTGATTAAGAATGACAAGCTTGGACCTAGAGCTGTGAGAACTATCCTTCTTGGATATGGTTCTGCTCAAAAGGGTTACAAGTTATATTATCTGGAGAATAGAATAATTTTTGTGAGTAGGGATGTAGTATTCCAGGAGGCTGTTTTTCCTTTCAGAAATGATCTAGATGAAGAATCTGGGCTTATGAAGTCCCATCAGCATTTCAACTTTGATGATCTAATTCATCCACAGAACATAGAAGTTGTCTGCAGTAGTCCAGAGGTGCAGAATTCATGTGCAGGCCCAGACTATGACAATGTTCCCATTACAGTTAATGGTCCAAGGCAGCAGCCTGATGAGCAACTGATTGGAACAAGATCATCATCTGATGTTGATATTAGAAGGTCTGCTAGAACCAGCAGGCCCCCTATATGGCACATAGATTATGTCACTAAGAGTGGCTCCAACATATGTTTGTAATCAATATCTGATAGATTAAGTTACACAAGACTTTCATCCATCTATCAAAACTTTGTAGCACAAGTTTCAGTTGACATTGAACCACACAACTATTCAGAGGATGCAGCAGACCACATATGGGTCGAAGCAATGAAAGCTGAGATTAAGGCACTGGAGGACAACAAAACATGGGAGTTGGTACAACTCCCAAAAGGGAAGAAGACTATTGGATGCAGATGGGTATACAAAATAAAATACAAAGCAACAGGAGAAGTGGAGAGATTCAAAGCTAGATTGGTGGCCAAAGGATACAACCAAAAGAAAAGTCTTGACTATCATGAAACATTCTCACCATTAGTCAAAATGACTACTGTGAGATCAATTATATCTATTGCAATAGCTAAACAGTGGACAGTCCATCAGATGGATGTGTATAATGCATTCTTACAAGAAGACCTATATGATGAAGTGTATATGACACTGCCTAAGGGCTTCAATACTACTAGAGGTAATAAACAAGTTTGTAGGTTGTTGAAATCCTTATATGGGTTGAAACAGGCCTCAAGGCAATGGAATATCAAACTCACTTAAGCATTGGTCTCATCTGGTTTTGTCTAGAGTTATAGAGACTATTCTTTGTTTACCAAGCAGCAAGGAGATAAGCTAGTTGTGGTGCTTGTGTATGTAGATGACCTTCTTATCACTGGGAATGATCCCACTCTTATCCAAACTGCTAATGAAACACTTCAGTCAGCTTTTAAAATTAAAGATCTAGGAGAGCTCAGGTATTTCATTGGGATAGAATTTGCAAGGAGTTCCCATGGCATCCTTATGCATCAAAGAAAGTATGTCTTGGAGCTTATATCTGACATGGGATTAGCAGGTGGTAAGAGTGCTCCCTCCCTTATGGAAATAAACATGAGGCTCACAACTGTGACATATGATCAACATGCAGTCTCACAGTCCACTTCAAACACTGCAGCCTCTCCACAAGTGTCTGACTTATCACTAGCAGATCCTAGTATTTATAGGAGACTGATTGGGAGATTACTATATCTCACAAATACAAGGCCTGACATAGCATATGTTGTACAATGCTTAAGTCAGTTTATGCAAGCCCCTAAAAGATCACATCTAGAAGCTGGCATGAGGTTGGTCATGTATATTAAGCAAGCACCATGATCAGGGATTCTTTTGTCCAGTTCTAGCAATTCTCAGCTCCAATTGTTTTGTGATGCAAACTGGGGCTCATGTGTCAATAGCAAAAGATCAATCACTGGGTACCTAGTAATGTTTGGACATTCTCATGTATCCTGGAAGTCCAAGAAGTAAGTAAATGTCTTGGGGAGTTTAGCAGAGGCTGAATATAGAGCCATGGCAGCCTCAGTTGCAGAAGTGGTCTGGCTCACTGGTTTGTACATGGAGCTTGGTGTACAGGTTCAGCTGCCAGTCTCTGTTTTCACTGATAGTAAATCTGCAATTCAAATTGCAGCCAATCCTATATTCCATGAGAGAACTAAACACATCGACGTAGATTGTCATTTTATAAGGGAATGGATTCAAGAAGGTCTCATTCATGTTGCTCACTTGCCATCTGCTGAGCAGCCATCAGACATATTCACCAAGGCCCTTAGCAGTGTTCATCATGTTTATTTGCTATCCAAGCTAGGAATGAAGAATATCTTCATATCTCCTAGCTTGAGGGGCTGTGTGGAAGTATTAGAGAAGTGCACAAGGGTGCCATGAGGAGGAGTACGCATTATTATTATTATGGTTGAGTTTGTTATGTTTGTTGAGTCAGTTAGAAGAGTTGGTTAAATTGGTTAGTAGATATTTGTAATGAGTTGTATGTGTATATATATATAGTAGTGATGTGAAGCATTGTAAAAATAATATACAGAAATATATACAAGAGAAGCTTAGTTTTGAGCATCAAAATTTTATCTGTTTTCTTTCCATCTTCTTTACTTTTTCGATGAAGGATTAGCCATCAGCTTACATGCAATTCTAAGAATCAATACATGAGATTCAACAATAGATTATTACCCGTCCAAAAAAGTCATACTTAATTGACTAACCGGAAACAATATGAAAATTGTTATGAAGATGGTTGATGCGGAGGTGATTGTTGCGGAGATAGCTGATGCGGAGGTGAATGTTGCAGATAGATTTTATGGAAATATATAAGGGAGTCGAGGACTATGAAGAATATATGGAAATAGATTTGGGAGTCAAACACTATGGACAATTAATTTATTTAAGGCTTTGTCATCCTTAGTTTTTAGTACATTATTATAATTTATAACTCATTGTGCACAATATCAGTATTGTCGGTCTTATTTTCACGATTCACGATTATAGTTTATAGCTTTAGTATTCTCAGAAGAGATAAAACGTTTAGCTTCTCAACAGACATTTCTATGCACTAATATTTATTTATATGGAAAGGTTAATTTATTTATACGGAAAGGTTCTTTCATGCTAATAATATGTTAGTCATTTGTTACAATACAATACCTTAGTTTTTATTGTCAAAAAACTTATTGATAGATATGAAGAAAATAATCTAATTCAAAGTTCTAAAATAATAGGCAAAGTTCAAATGTAAAAAACTTGAATTTTTTTACTGAAAACTTTAAAAACTTGGGAAAAAAGATTTACAACATTTTAATTCCCTGATCATACAAGGAAATATTGAACTTTGTTAAATATTAATTGTAACCTTTTTCACACATAAGGTAATTTTTTAGTGGTTATACTAGGGATGGCAGATGTGCCGTTTGGGCTAAAGTTGGGTGGGTCAAGATGGGTTGAAGTTGGGCGGGTCAAGATGGGCTGAATTAATAGATGGGCCAATGCCCAACCCGTCCAAAGCTTACATGAGTTAAGATGGGCGGGTCAAGATGTGCTAAATGATGGGTCATAACCCAACTTGACACATTACTTTTACAAATTTCAAACTTACTTTCTATAATGTTATTTTATTTTATATGATATTTGATTTTTCCATATATTTATTTTTAAAATAAGAATAATATTTTTCATTTTTTGTAAAAGCAAAATAAATATATAAAATGATGGGTGGGAGGGCAGGGGTAGTGGGGGTGAGAGGGGAGCTGAGTAGTGAGGTAAGTAAAGTTTCTCATTTTTTTATAAAAAAATTGTATAAGTAAAATAAATATATAAAGTAAAAAACTTCGGGGGACGGAAGGGATGGGGTAAGTAAAACTTTCTCATTTTTTATAAAAAGTTCTTAAAAGTAAAATAAATATATAAAATAGAAAATTTGGGGGTGAGATGGGAGGGCGGGGGTAGTGGGGGTTGGATTGATGGGGTACTGAAAAATTTCTCATTTTTAAATAAAATTCTATATATAAGTAAAATAAATATATAAAATAAAAACTTGGGGTGGTAGAAATATGAAATAGAAATTTGAGGATGGGGGTAGAGCATGGGGTGGAGGGTAGGGGGTGGAGGTAGAAGAAAAAATTTCATATTTTTATAATGTTTTTATAAAAGTAAAAAGAATATGAAATAGAAATTTGAGGATGGGGGTAGGATCATGGGTGGGGGGGGAGGGGGTAGGGGAAGGTAAGAAAAATTTCATATTTTTAATAATTTTTTTAATAAAAGTAACAAAAAATATGAAATAAAAATTTGAGGATGGGGTGGGGGTGGAGGGGGTAGAGGCGACAGGGAGAGGTAAGAAAACTTTATATTTTTATAAAAGTAAAAAAAAAATGAAATAGAAATTTGAGGATAGGGGTAGGGCAATGAGATGGGGGGTAGGCGTGGGTACGGCAAGGGGGATAAGAAAAATTTTCATATTTTTTTATATAAGTAAAAAAACAATGAAATAGAAATTTGAGGATGGGGTAGGGCAATAGGGTGGGGGGGAGGGGGTAGGTGTGAGTAGGGCAGAGGGGGGGAGGTAAAAAAAAATTTCATAATTTTCATAAATTGTTTATAAAAGTAAAAAAAAATATGAAATAGAAATTTGAGAATGGGGTAGGGAAAATGGGGGTGGGGGTAGGACGGGAGGTGGGGGTAGAGGGGGGTAGGGAGGTAGGGGTGGGTGGAGTAAGCAAGGTAGGGGTCAGATATGTGAGGGTGGTTCAGTGCTTGGGTGGGGGTTGATGTATGTGAGGGGTAGGGTGGATGGATAGTGTGGTGAGTGGTTGGGGTGCATTGGTGTATTTTTAGTATTCCGAAATAATAATAATAAAAAATTATTATTTATAAACAAAAATCGTAATCTAAAGTGGAGCTCTAATCGTTAAGATTAAGCATTTTCGTAGGTCAAGTTTGAGCATCATCATAGGTTCATTTGGACTACTGATTAGCCCAAGTTGACCCATCATCAAAATCACTTTTATCCAAACTCATGAAACCTTGGGCGGGTTGGACGGATCATTTGGGTTTGGACTAATTTTGTCACCCCTAGGTTATACGAAGGCCTTTGATGAACAATTAAAAGTATTTGTAACTTGAGTTAATATTGAACACAAAACTTAAAAATTTAGAAAAACAAATGAATGTATTCTTTTTTTATAATTATTTTTATTTTTATTACATAGGGGGTAGGGGAGGGGAAATGGGGAGGGGAATTACAACGTGGGATTCGAACTCTCAGCAACAAAGTGAAAGTTAAGGTAACCAACCAATTGAGCTATTAGATCTCTAAAAAAAAATAAGAATGTATTCCTATGTCACTATACAGGAAAATTATGAATTTTTACATTAAAAAATGGAAATGGTATTTAATGCATTTCATAGTCACTTTTCTTTAATGTTTTAGAGTTTGAAAAATAAGAAGTTGAAAACTTGGAAACGAGATTTACGGTATTCCGATTATGTCATCATACAGGTAAATAACGAAAATATTCATCATGTTTTTGCTAATGGTTACTTGGCTCAAGCAGTTTGAAGCCACTCTGGTGCCTGTTTTGATGACAGTTCTCTTTGCTTCATAATGTTTTTATCATCAATCCAATTCATATTCACGTTTTTTCTTTTACTTATCAATGAATAAATCTCTTTACTTGTATGACTTAGATGTCTCGTATATTTTATTTATAAATTTATTAAATCTTTATAAACTTGTAAATCTTTAAATCCTCTATAAGATCTCCACAATATCTCTTGTTATGAAAATCGCTAGCAGCACCCTTATTTTAACTCAAAACAGAAAAATGTATTCCTATATAATTTCTGACTATAAATCCTATTTAGACATAAATTAAAATACTAAATCCTAACTAATTTTGGTTTCCTACGACTTTGGATTATTTTTTCCAATAAGCAATTTTGTTTCATCATATGGCTTATTAAACTTAAGTGCTCAGCCTAATGTTCATGTAATTCACCAAAGACTTCAACAACTCAAAAGAACAGAGGTGGTACCATCTACAAGTGCAGATCCCAAAAATGAAATTCACAATTATATTAAGCAAACAATTCCACAGGTTAAGGATAAGGAAGTTGAATTTGTTGGATATATAAAGCAATACGGGAAGTAAATAAATATTACAAGTGTTCGAAAGGATAAACAAACAAGCCAATATTCAGAACTGTCGCAAGTTTGTTGAGTCTTGAATCTTGATAACCTGAAATCAAGAAACACTAAATCTGGATTGTTACAACTGTGGGCTGAGTCGAGAGATGGCTCTCTGTCTTTAAGACAAGATTGTCTCATATATATGCTTTTACGTTAACGGGCAATAGTTTTCCAAGATAAAACAGCAACTAATCAACACTACAAAGCAAATAGCTTGATTCTGACGAAGAAAACAAACACGAAACGACTTGCTGAAGAATGGAAAAGGAAAGAAGAGTTTTCTGTTTTAGTCCACTGTTTGTGCTTCACTTTTTTGGACTGGACTTCGGTTGTTCTCTTTCTGTTTGTCTCTTGCGTATATATGTTGTAGTTTATTGTAGTAGTCTCTACAATTGAGCCAAAAGGCTCCAATATATAGCATAAAGGGAGGGACTCCTCAACTGCCAAGTCCAAAAATCAACCAAACGGTAGGCAGAAACTTGAAACTTTCTGTCTTCCGTCGTTCCCAATTTCATCTTTCCAGAAACTCCAGGGACCAAACTGTAAATAGTAAATAATTTTGGGGTCTATCAGAAGAAGCCCACGACCCGGACAGGAGGCGGCGCGCGTGTGGGCTTAGCCTTGAACCCAAGCACATCTAGGTCCTCCCTCCTTCAAACACATGGGTTACCCCTTGGGGTCCCAAACCCTTAGCCAATTTTGAGACTTATAAAGAAAACAATTCTTCCTTTTCCCACCGATGTAGTAGATTTGTCTCACACCATATTTTCATGCCTCAAACACCTTACTTCGTGGACCAATATCTCTTTCATTTCTCAATGAAATTTGACGATTCTTGGCCCTACGGTCATCTACTCACTTAGTAGATTATGCACGTGTGAAGAGACAAAGCCTCCAACATATGGAACTATAGTGTTTAAGTCATTAAATACGGGTGGATGCACCTCCCCACCAAAGGCAAATTTCCAAGAATTTTCGTCACACAAAACAAGTCATTATTAATTCATACTTATAATGTGAAAAAATGATGAGTTTATGTTTCCCTCTCCATAATTGTATTTCTGAAAATTATTTAGTTTGTTTTGTATTTACAAAATGAGGTTTGTATTGGCTGCTTGTATTTGAAGTCATTAACAATTAGAAACAAATTACATATATAATGTATTTAGAGGATATTTTATGATGTTAGTAGAGAATAGGTAGACATATTGCAAAAGCATTTGTATGTAATAAAACTCCCCTAGCTGGTAATTCTGAAAGAATTTAGTACACTGATAGTGTAAATAAATTACCCTGATCAATTATATTATTTACTTGACTCCTAGGTTATCGATTTCGCTTATTACTATAGACCGTTACTTGAGTAATGGTACAAAAAACTTGGAAAGTATAGATGTTAAACTATTTCAAATGAATTCCTAACAAATATGACCTTTGTTATTGAATTTCAAACAGTGTAAGAAACCAAGACAAGTATTTCAAAATAGAGCACCTGGAACTCAAATTAAGTTTCTTCTACTATGGAATTAAGTTCACTTAATTCATGTTGACGGTTGATGATAGGAGGGTGTGGAGGTCGAGGATTAGGGTATAAGGCTAATAGTAGGACTAGTTTATTATCCTTCTTGTTGAGTCAGTATTATTTCCGTCATTTTCTTGTATTTTTTTCAGTATTCACATGTTTCTTATTCCTAGTTTTCTATAACTATTTGGTGTCTCTTATATGCTTTAGTTTTCTTGCTATTCTGATGCGGTTTCTGCTTTACTTGAGCCGATAAAACAACCTTTCTACCTGTCAAGTGTCAAGATAGGGGTAAGGTCTGCGTACACTCTACCCTTTTCAGATTCAACTTGTTGGGATTACACTTAGTATGTTGTTGTTGTTGTTGATGAATGTTGATAATACTACTCCTTCCATCTCAAAAAAGAAAAATCCTATTTATTATTTGCAAGTCAACGATTTTTTATTCCACTACAACATTTTCAAATATTCCTTTAAATATCTTTACTACAGAATGTAATCATTCATAATATATTTTAAATTATATGCATGAGAAAAAATAAAGAATTTTGGTAGATGGAAATGTTGGAATTCTATGGTACTTTATAGAGCAGTACGGGAAGTAATAACTATTACAAATGTTCGAAAGGATAAATAAATGGTCAATCTTCAAAACTGCCGCATGTGTGTTGTGTCTTGAATCTTGATCACCTTGCAAAGCCAATGTTGAGAACTGCCGCAAGTTTGTTGTGTCTTGAATGTTGATATCCTGAAATCAAGAAACAACTAAATCTGGATGCTTATAACGTTGTGTGTTGAGTCGAGGATAGCCCTCTATCCTTAAGACAAGATTGCCCCGTATATATGATTTTACGTTAGCGGGCAATAGTCTCCCAAGATAAAACAACACTTTAATCTCAACACTACAAAGCCAATAGGTTGAGCCTGGCGAAGAAAACAAATATGACTCGACTTGCTAAAGATATGGAATAGGAAGGAAGAGTTTC
This sequence comes from Anisodus acutangulus, assembly GCA_029783415.1. Lineage (NCBI taxonomy): Eukaryota > Viridiplantae > Streptophyta > Magnoliopsida > Solanales > Solanaceae > Anisodus > Anisodus acutangulus. The sequence goes on from CM056504.1 coordinate 10,345,583, forward strand.
TCTCTACTCTTCTCTTTTGTCTCTATGTATATAGTGTGTCTCTGTAGTGTATATCTTGTGTATATGTGAGGGTTTGCTCGCTGTTTTCCAGTCACGAATTGCACAGATTTTTGCCACTGTTTTGGACAGATTTCGGCCACTGTTTTGTACCCTTTTGTGACTGAAAAACGCTGCTGTTTTCATGTGTTTTCAGTGGTGTTTTACAGTGCATTTTCTGCCTGTTGTGCACTGTATTTTTGTCTATTTTCTGGCCTGTTTCTTCCTTTTGTTTTGAGCCAAATGAAGCTCAATATATAGCATGAGGAGGGGCTGTCCAACAGCCATAAACAAGGCTGTAATGGCCATTGAGGGAGGCCATTAAAACAGCCAAGTAATGGCTATTAAGGCAATTGAAAGAGGCTGCCCAAATGCCCAAGTAATGGGCAGTTAATGGAGAGTTAATCAGCCAAGTAATGGCTGGTTAATGCTCCAAAACGCAGCCCAACAGAAGGCAGAAAAAGTCTCCAGAATTCTGTGGACCAAACTGTAAAAATTGAAACTTCAGGGACCAAACTGTACATATGAAAGAATTCTGGTCCAAACTGTACATATGAAACTCCAGGGACCAAACTGTACATATGAAAGAATTCTGGTCCAAACTGTACATATGAAACTTCAGGGACCAAACTGTACATATGAAAGAATTCTGATCCAAACTGTACATATGAAACTTCAGGGATCAAACTGTACATCTGGCAGAGTTCTCTGGTCCAAAAAGATAATATTAGACAGCCCCAACCGTGAACCGTGAACCGTGAACCCGGAACCGGACGGGACGGGCGGCGGCGCGCGTGTGGGCTTAGCCTTGAACCCAAGCACATCTAGGTCTTCCCTTCTTTATACACATGGATACCCCTTGGGGGTCCAAACCCTTTACCACATTAGAGACTTATATAGAGAGCAATTCTTCCTATTCACACCGATGTGGTAGATTTGTCCCACACCACATTTCCATGTCTCAAACACCTTACTTCGTAGACCAATATCTCTTTCATTTCTCAATGAAATTAGACGATCCTTGGCCCTACGATCATCTACTCACTTCGTAGATCATGCATGTGCGAAGAGACAAGGTCTCCAACATGCGGAACACTAGTGTTTAATTCATCAAAGATGGGTGGACGCATCTCCCCGCCAAAGGCTAATTTCCAACAGGAAATACAAGCAACTACTACAAATGCTGCATTTGGTCTTAAGAGTCGGTTCCAGACGGATTTGTCAGTCAATAAAAAGAAATATCCACAAATAAGACTAACTAATGCGAAATTCTCCAGAGAAGTTATGAAATTAGGCACATTATGGATTAACGTTGAAAGCTAAAAACGAAAATTTTGGTTCTAAGCTCAAAAGTATGGTCAGGCTTTGCAACAAAAAAAAAATAAAGAATAGAATAATTATGAATATTGAGATAATTATTCAAAATTTATATCTAATTATAACACTTATTAGAATACGTATTAACATTTTTGGTACATAAATTTATAAAAAGGAATATATGATTAAGGAGTAATGAACATTCTATTATAAACCCAATAATCCAATATATATTTTTCACAAACAGTCTTTCCCTATATTTCCTTTTTTACTTTTACTGTTTTACGCAATGAAAAGGAACATTGTTACATATACACTCCGCGGGTACATGGTTAAAAGTTAAAACCCACACCAAAAATGATACAATAATTTGTGAAATGGATAAATTGCATTGCTGTCCTTCTTAGATTGGCAATAATGAATATTTTTAAAATAAGATACTTTTTCCAAAATTATCAAACCAATACCTTTTACCACACCTACATCTTATCTATATGAAATCTCAGACATTTTTTAATTTAATTTTCATATGCAAGTGTAGTCCTTAAAATAGCAAGTCTCTTATAAGTAGATTTCCTCCATATAACTTATTTCTACTTCGTCAGATAATGACTAGGAATTGGAGACCTTGACTTGCACGAAAAGCAATTACTTTCATTGTATAAAACTTAAACCTACTACTGAATATAGGAAAAATTAATGAATATAAGCAAATAATAAAATTCTCATAAATTAAAGAGTTAATGGTAAAAAACATAACTGAACTATCATTTTTCGCGAATTTCAACTAAGGAGTCGTTTGGTAGCTGATTTGGAGGTAAGTTATGCAAGTATTAAATCTCACCTAAGTAATACAACATTTGATAGTTGGTTAGGAGGTAAGTTATTTATGTATAAATAGTACGATGTTTGGTTTGCAATTTAGTATCCCGTTAACTAATACATGGACGAATAAGTTACGAGAAAATCTCTATATTATTTTATGCAGGATAGAAGGTGAAATGCATAACTCTAACTAGCTACCAAACGACCCCTAAGTGTGTTTTAATACATAGATAATAATAATGCAGGTAGGAAAAGAGAATAATTGATAGTTAGAATGTGAAAGTCCCGAAAAAGTGATAGTTCAAATGTATTTTTTACCATTATCTCTAAATTAAAGGTACAACATACGTGCTAATTAGGACTCCGACTAACTTTAAATAAGAAAAGATTTAATAGTCAAACTTTTTGTTAATTTTAAAGTCCTAAATATTATAAAATACTAAGTACAATTTTTCCTAGTATAAAACACAACACATTTCGATAAGGACTTTCGTGCTTTTTAACATAGGAGAACTAGGGGTGAGCGGGTCCGGGTACCCTAACATTTTTTAACTACCCGGACCCTACCCGGTAAAAGATCGGTTCCTAAATTTACTACCCGGAACCTACCCGTAGCAATCATTACCCGGAACCTACCCGTAGCAATCATTACAGGAACCTACAGGACCTGCGGGTCCTGCAGGTTCCTGCACTCAGTAAAAAAAAACACAAATTAAGCAATAATTTTTAAGCCTATGAGAATAAAAAGAGTTCTAAAATAATTTCATCAAGTAGTTTTTAGCACTAATCGGAGTTTTTAGTACCCTTATAAGAAGTTTTAGAAAACTTATTCATTGTAGAAAAACTAATCTGTTACCAAAACCTAAAATTGCAAGCCAAATTTGACACTCAATTAATTGAACGTGTTGATTTCAAAATAAATTTGAAAATATCTGAATTAAACTTATTTTCGTGTTCATAAGCTCATCGATACAAAAGAAAAGTTTTATTATACTAGTAAATTCCTAAATTTCATCTTCACAACTATAAAAATATACACAAATTTTAAAAATAGATTTACATTTCAAATAAAAAGTAATACAAATTGAAGATGAGTATACTTTGAAATAGAAACGAAGCATAAAGGGGTGAAAAATATAAAATATTTACGTCTTGGGGTGGGGAAAATCAATGTGAGCGTGCAACAAATAATTTTGGAAAAAGTTAAAAGTGGTCCAAATGTTTCTAAAAAAAAATTAAAATATTTAATATTTTATAGGTTCAGGTATTTGCCTCGGTCCGGGTACTGTCTCTATTTTCCTGAACCAGGAACCGGACCCGACATTGATCGGTTCTTAATTTTACTACCCGGACCCTACCCGCTATTATAATATATCTACCCGGAACCTACCCGTTAGTGTCGGTTCCGGTCGGGTATCTGGGTACCCTGTACCCGTGCTCACCCCTAAGGAGAACCACCTATTTAGAGACCCATATTTACGGTACATAGCAGGAGATTTTCATTTATTAGGGAATTTATGTATTATAAATGCCTAGAAGAAGATGAAATGCAGGCTGCAATATAACTAATAGTTGCATAACTTTAAACGGCAACCAAACCAAAAGATCCCTCCTTACAATCTATTTGGAGCAATATTGTTACTGATAATTAACATAAATATACACGGTTGTCTCACCGTGTATATCTTATTTATGGTAGCAAAATAGTTTGTATTAATTGTATATAATTAGCATTGTATACTTACCATAATTGTAGGATCCTTGTACAAGTAGAATATGATTTCGGGATTAGAATAGGAATATGATTTTTCTATTATGGAAATTGTAAATTATATATATACTCTTTCATTAATAAAAATAGTCAAGGATTATTTCTTTCATGGTATTAGAAGTCTAGGTCTTAAATTCCTCTCTCCAATTTTGTCAAAATTTCATCGACAATCCCTCCAATTTCGAGCCTCTTTTCTCGAAATTCGTGTCCGACGGTCTCTCCTCTCTTCTCATTTTTTTATTCTCAATCCCTACATCACGTCTTGCGTTGCTGTTATGGATAAGAACACGTTTCACCCTGTCCTCACTATTTCTAACATCAAGAATCACATCTCTCTCATTCTTCAAATAGAAAACGTCCAATACGCGACGTGGGCAGAATTGTTCAAAGTTCACGCACGCTCGCATCAAGTTCTCCATCATATTATCCCCGTGGCTCCAACGGATACGGAGGTGCCAAAACCCGAGGATGATCCTAAGTTATGGACAACCCTTGATGCTACTATTTTTCAGTGGATTTACTACACTATGTCTACCGACCTTTTGCAAACGATTATTGAGCCTGACGCTATGGCGAAGGCTAATTGGGATAGACTACGTGATATATTCTAAGATAATCGGAATTCTTGTGCTATTACCCTTGAGCAGGAATTTTCTCACGTCAATATGGAAAATTTTAGCATATTGCAAATGGTTGAAAGAATTGGCGGACTAATTCCGCAACGTTGGTGCGCCCGTTAGTGAAGATCGTCTTGTCCTGCATATGGTTGATGGCATATTTGAGGCCTATAGTGGAGTTAGAACTCTCTTTCGTCAAAGTAATTCTCTCTCGAGGTTCTATCAAGCCCGTTCCATGCTTACTTTGGAAGAAGTCGGTTTGGCTAAAAAGGCGGCTATAAGTGCTAGTCATGTGGTCATGATGACATCTTCCACCAATTCTCAAAGGTTCATTGGTAATTCGAATCAAAACCGTTCTCACGGGGCGACAAAAATAGTCGAAAAAATAATGAAAAAAATCGCAGGGGCAAACGCGGCATTTGTAACAGTGGAAGTAGGGCCCATCCCTATGGAAGTGGGCTACAACCTAGCTGGTCCCAGTCTTTGGCCTCCTGGGCGTGGGCGTGGGCCAGTGTGCAGTGACCCAGCAGCCCCTATTTTCCTTCAGCTACACCGCCTGGCAGTTGGGCTGCCCAGTAACAGTCACGACCCAATGCAGCCTGGCCCATTAATTCTGGCCCAGCAGGTTTCCGAAATTCTTCTGGGCTGAAGCAACAAGCAAGTGTGCTTGGGCCTCGGCCTCAACAGGCCCATCACACAACGGGCCCACTCAGATCGACATTGAAGCCTCTATGCACACACTTCGTTTAACGCCACCGGACCCGAATTGGTACATGGACACCGGAGCCACTGACCACATGAAATCCGATCAAGGTACTCTCTCGTCTTATTGCAATTTGAGAAACCCGCGTGGCATAATTATTGGTAATGGTAATGTTATTCCAATTTGTGGTTATGGTCATAAAATGTTGTTCCCCCCCATCCACCCCTTATCTTGAAAAATATCATTCATGCTCACAAATTGATTAAAAATCTAGCGTCTGTCCGAAAATTCACCATTGATAATTCTGTGTCTATTGAATTTGATCCGTTTGAATCTTCTGTGAAGGATATCAAGACGGGGAGTCCTCTCATGAGGTGTGATAGTATGTGAGATCTTTATCATATCATGACATGTTCCGATTTCTCGAGTCTAGCCTTGTCGTCCGATTTTGCAGCCCTTGCTCCTTCCTTGTGGCATGCTCGTCTTGGTCATCCGGGGTCGTCTATTTTGTTTTTGTTAGATAAAAATAATTTTATTTCATGTAAGGGTACACATAGTACTCCGAATTGTCAATCTTGTTCTTTAGAAAAAAATATTAGGTTGCCATTTGTAGACTCTAATTCTCATACTTTAATGTCATTTGATATTATTCATAGCGATTTATGGACGTCTCATGTTCTTAGTTCTTTGGGTCATCGGTATTATGTTCTATTTTTGGATGATTATTCTAATTTTTTATGGACTTTTTCGGTAGCGAAAAAATCTCAAATTTGCATTCATTAGAACCTTTTTCGAATGGAAAATAAAAAATATTCAATGTAATAATGGCAAAGAATATGACAATGGGTGTTTCGGGAATTTTGTGCTAATAATGGGATCAATTTTCATTTTTCTTGCCCACATACGTCTTCACAAAATGGGAAAGCCAAATGCAAAATTCGTACCATTAATAACATTGTCCTAACTTTATTGATTCATGCTTCCGTACCCCTTCTTTTTGGCATCATGCTCTACAAATGGCTACATATCTTCTTAACATTCTTCCTTCCAAAGGTTTGACATATTCGTCCCCTCTTCAAATTTTATATAATAAGACTCCTTCGTATTCACATCTTAGGGTCTTTGGGTGTTTGTGTTATCCACTCTTTCAGTCCACCACAATTAACAAACTTCAGGCCCGGTCTACCCTTTGTGTGTTTTTAGGTTATCCGTCAAATCATCGTGGTTACAAATATTTTGATTTATCATCTAATAAAATCATCATTAGTCGCCATGTAATTTTTGATGAATCTCATTTTCCGTTTGCTAAGGTTAGTAATCATGTGCCTAGTTCGTATAATTTTTTGGATGATGGTATATCCCCGTATATTATTCACCATTTTTTGGACGTGTCCCGCACCCCAAATCCACCAGCGGGCCCACTGCCCGCTGGCCCCACTGTTCCAGCCGTTGTATCCAGTCCCGTAACTGGGCCAGTGACGGTAATTGGGCCAGATTCCCAGCCCATTACCGCCACTGTTCCAGTGACGGGTTCCAGCCCATTACCGTCACAGGATTCCAGTATTGGGCCAGCAGGCCCACTGCCTGCTGGCCGGTCCGTCACGTGTCCCGGTAGTTCCCGAAATCCACCCAATTCTCCCCCGGGTAATAGACTGGTCACTCGTAGTCAACGGGGTGTTTTTAAACCAAAAAGATATTTTAATTTACATTCTAATATTCTTAAATTACCCTTACCCCCGTAATCCTGTGTCTGCTTTAAATGACCCGAATTGGAAAATTGCTATAACCGACGAATATAATGCTCTTATTGCTAATAAGACGTGGGAGTTGGTGCCCCGTCCATCTAATGTTAATATTATTCGGTCTATGTAGATGTTTGCTCATAAGGACAATTCTGACGGTTCTTTTGCGAGGCATAAGGCTCATCTTGTAGGTGATGGTAAGACTCAGCAGGTTGGTGCGGATTGTGGTGAGACGTTTAGTTCGGTGGTCAAGCCGGCTACCATTCGCACTGTGCTCAGCATGGCCCATTCATCAGTTAGATGTGAAGAATTCTTTCTTACATGGTGATCTCATTCATCAGTTAGATGTGAAGAATTCTTTCTTACATGGTGATCTCAAGGAGACAGTCTATATGCATCAGCCCTTGGGATTTATGGATCTCAAATATCCTCATCATGTCTGTTTCTTGAAGAAGTCCTTCTATAGGCTTAAGCAGTCTCCACGGGCTTGGTATAAGAGGTTTGCAGACTATGTTTCGACTATAGGGTTCTCTCACAGCAGGTCTGATAATTCATTGTTCATATATCATTGTGGTTCTTCTCTGGCTTATATACTATTATATGTGGATGATATTATCTTGACTGCCTCTGTCGCACCCATTTTTTACCAACGGTCGTGACGCAATGAGCGTTTTCCCTGATGTTGATAAAATGCTTAAGGAGTCGCCACCTAATTATTCTACGGTGAATTAGGACACCTAAACGTTAGTAAAAAATGCTGCAAAATAACTCCAATTTTATGATCTGCGAAACTAATAAGATTCTAGGTAAGGGTTCTTTATTATCCTAAAGGGAAGGGGTTAGGCATCCTTTAATATCCGTTAACTTGCGGTTATCCGATCAAACTCAGGTTTAATTATTATGCTAAGAAAAATGCACGTTTTACAAGTATAAAATTAAAATAATGTTGCAAGTAGTTAAGTAATGATTTTCCCTTTTGAGGAGTTTTGCAAAAGTGATTGCAAAAATAAATTCCCGATATGAAATCCGAAAGAGTATGCATGACATTGCTTTATAAAAATATATGTGATAATTGATTTTTGAATGAAAGCGTGCATTTGTCAGGTATGGTTTGTAAAATACATATAAAGTTGATTTTGGATAAAATAAAATGTATTTGTATGGGAAAATACATATAAAGTTAATTTTGAATAAAGTATGCATTTGTATGAAAGTTGATAAAATACATATTTTACAATTGATAGTAAAGGAGAAAAATAAACTATTTATAATGTAAAGAAATAATTTTTAGGAAGTCATTTTAAATCATAAGATCTGATAAAAACAAAACCTTATTAGTATGATTAAAATGTAAATAGCAGATGACCAATTTGTTTTAAAAATTTTGAATATGCATGATAAGCCTAAAATAAGTAAACTGGCGGCGAGTTTTCAATTTTAATCTAATCGAACCTAGAAATAAATAAACTAGCGGCGAGTTTCCAATTTTAAACTATCCTATTAATCAACCATTCATAACCTAATTATCCTAAGTATTCTAATAATCGCACAGGAATGGAATAATTATTACAACCCGAATAAAAATAGAAGGCGATATTAAAGAATTAAAGCTGCGACTAGGGCAGATGACGATGTCATCCCGTCCTATTTGTTTTGAAGTTCCGAGGCAGGAGAATGCAAGGACATAGATGCGGGTCTTCATTTGATAATGGTCATGATGAGTCTCATACCGAGATTCTTCATTGCTCCCGATGTATTTCATGTAAACAATGAAATGAAAAGAATTAGTTGACGGAAAATAAAAATATATACATGAGAATGGGTGAATAAATAATTCATGAAGGGAATATGCCATAACGGTTCAAACATATGTGGAAATGGCGAGGTGTGGGCCCATAGGCCAGCGAGACATTCAAAGAGGAGGGAAGACACATATGGGAGTAGAGAATACTCAAATATATCAGACTTAGATAGAACAAATAACAGTATAAAAGCTAAATATACACATATACTTATGTCAGCTGTTCAGACCACTTCAGATAGCAAGCAAAGACAGAAGTCATTCATAAAGGTATTTCATTATAGAATTAATGAGCAATTCGGTGCATAAAATAGGGAGGATTAAATGACCAAGAGGAGAGGTCACAACAACTTTATTTAATTTTCGGTACAGAGCTTGGACACATAGGCAACTCCAGTTTTGAAGCATCAAATAATAACAACAAAGTAATAAATATTACTGAAGGAGGATATTGTACAGACATCGACACCATCCTGGTTGTTTTTACATAATGCAGAAGCTAGATATTTGATCTATAAGCACTCATAATATTGTTGTTTGAGTATAGTTATTTATTGGTGAATTTCAGTTTCTGTGCTGCAATTGTTTATATAGATGTTATAGTGGTTAATCTGGTGTTCAACTTCCACCTTAAATTAATTTCTTTTACCATGAGATTGTGACATGAGTAAGAGTTTCTGAAAAATTATTCATTCAACTACTACTATGCCAAAGAGCAAAGCAATGAGCAGATTAAACATGTAACCTTAACCATTTATTTTATTTGTTTTTTTCCTCTCTTATTTTTCCAAAATCTCCTTTCTACCATCCCGTATTTAATGAGTAGTACACATTTCACTATGTTATGGAATGTTAAGTAAATCATCTACTCTCTCCGTCTCAAATTATTTGTCGTCTTTTTTGTTTGCACGCCCCTTAAGAAATATTAATTAAGAGTGTTAGAATGAATAATTTTTCTTCATTATTCACAATATATATAGTTGTACAAATGTTGATTTCTAATACAGTACGAATCATAACTTACCTTAAATGGTTGATTCCTAATACAATAAGAATCTTAAGTTACCTTAAATATACATCTATCATAATTACAAAATAGACGGTGAATATTCGGAGAATATTCGCTAATACTCCCCCTCGGACGGAGCGGGAGGAGGCCGAACGCTAAGGCTGGATCGAAAGTCGGTGAAGAGTTGTCTCGGTAGTCCTTTTGGGAAAATGTCTGCATACTGATAAGAGTAAGGCACGTGTAATATTTTGACCTGACCACGGGCAACCTTCTCTCGCACAAAGTGGATATCCATCTCAATATGCTTAGTCCGCTGATGTTGGACCGGATTATGAGACATATAGATGGCAGATATGTTGTCACAATAGACTATAGACGCCTTTCGTAGTGGACACTGGAGTTTCAAAAAAAGATTTCGGAGCCAACAGATCTCAGCAATGACATTAGCAACTCCGCGATATTCTGCTTCAGCAACGACATTAGCAACTCCGCGATATTCTACTTCATCACTCGAACGGGATAGCGTGGCATGCTGCTTGACGGACCATGAGATAAGATTATCCCCAAGAAATACACAATATCCTGAGGTGGAGCGACATGTGTCGGGGCATCCTACCCAATCTGCATCCGTGTAGGCGAGTAACTTGGTTGGGGCAGAGGGGTAGAGATGTAATCCGAAGTCTAGTGTGACCTTAATGTATCTGATAATACGTTTGAGGGCGGCAAAATGAGACTCTCGGGGGTCGTGCATAAACAGACACATCTGTTGAACGGCATATGCAATATCAGGCCTAGTGAATGTAAGATACTGAAGGGCACCTGCAAGACTCCGATATATGGTGGGATCAGGAACTGGCGTACCGTCATTGGCACTGAGCTTGGATTTTGAGTCCACCGGAGTTGGCATAATTTTACAGTTTGTCATCTTAGCCCTGTACAATATCTCTTCTGCATACTTACACTGACACAGGAACATAGTGGCTGCAGATCTGGTCACTGATATACCCAAAAAATAACTCAGTTTGCCCAAGTCAGTCATAGCAAATTCAATTTCGGTTTAACAACCGGACTGAATGTCTCACCACAATCAATACCTTCCTGTTGATTAGTGTCATTGACAACTAGTCTTGCCTTATACCTCTCCAAGTCACCACTGTCTCTGAACTTGTGACGAAATAGCCACATACACTGGATAACATTTACACCGCCTGGTCTAGGTAGCAAATTCCAAGTGTTCTGCTTGGTTAAAACGTTAAACTCCTCGCACATGGCCGCATTCCAATTAGGGTCCAGTTTTGCTAGTTTTGGATTTTTTGGAATCGGTGATAAGATTTGTGCGGAGAGGTTGAAGTGAACCTTAGGTTTGAAGATCCCGTGTTGTGCACGAGTCTCCATGTTAGAATGAATAATGTCCCTTTCATTATTCACAATATATATAGTTGTACAAAGGTTGATTCCTAATACAGTACAAATCCTAACTTATCTTAAATGCTTGATTCCTAATACAATAAGAATCCTAAGTTACCTTAAATATACATCTATCATAATTACAAAATATACGATGAATATTCGGAGAATATTCGCTAATAAAGATGAATATTTAACCTACTTTACCCTTATTTATGTTTAACTTATAATTTTTCCATTACATGTTTACTCAATTTATATGCCATCTTCATTAATGACAAAAGGTAAAATGAAGAAAAAATAATTAATTATGTCTTGAACTTTTAAAACAAATAATTTGAGATAATTATTTTTAGTAACCACGATAATAATTTGAGACGGATAGAGTATTTAGAAGGGAAAAGCATACTCGTCGATTGAACTGATTTAGCAAGTAATCCTTTCGTTCTCTTTTTTTAGATGTAAATTATTAGCACGATTAATTATATGAATGTTATCTTTTTTAATGTAAATTATTAGCCCAAGGTTATTACTAACGCTGCAATTGGTAATATATAATGTGCACTTATCATTCGGAAACCAAACAAAGAGCGTTTGAAGTGGTATATGCCTGCCAACCACCTCTAATTAGGTCCTATACTCATTAGTCCGACAAAGTAAGTCAAACAATTGCAGAAATGTAAAGCACTGCTTCTAGTAAATTACGTAGTTTGGAAACAACATTTATTACTATAAAGAACAGATTTTAAAATCTTAGAATTTGAAAAGCCAAGTTAAGAAAATGAAAATATAAACTATAGGAATCGTAAAAGTTAGTATAGTGATACATGATGTATTAATTTAAAGCAATTAACTCCGTATAATGTGAATGCCTTAGATACATGTATCTTAAATCTTAATAAGCGCTCAAAGAATTCTAAGACAATTTAGAACTCCATGACTAACCTTGTAGCTGTAGCTTACATATGTTGTATGCTACCGTCACAATTTATGTGACATCATTTCCTTTTTAGTTCATTTCAAAATAAATGTCACATTTTTTTATTTGACAACTATTTAATATCACCATCTCTCTTTTATCCTTATTGGGTCTACTTATTTTTTTAAAAGTACTTATTGTGAAGAAAAATCAACAAAAGTAGGCATTAATGTAAGAGTAATTTCGTAAACATAACAAAGTCTTGCCTTATTTCTTAAATTTTGTGCCGGGTCAAATGGTGCTACATAAAATTGGGACTGAGGGAGTACTAATATTTGAAGGTATTAATTACTGTATTTAATTTTGTAAGGATATTAAAGTCTATTAACTTTTTATGTGTATTTCCTCTATCAACATTTCACTTTGGGACTTTCTAGTGAGATATATTGATCTTGCACCTTGGTATGTTCTGATTTATTTCAGATAAAATAAAACGTTAGTTGTTGTAGTTTAAATGTTCGAGCATAACATTCTTAATTATTATGGCTTTCGAGTGGGTAGAACTGATATGAGATTCAATTTGTGATTAATTGTTGCTTGAAGCTCCAGAAATTTGTTTGTTGGCACATAAAGGTAAGTAAAACAAAAGAGATTATCAACTACTAGTAATAACAAGGAAAAAGTCTTATTCTCCGCCTAGCATATCTTGTCAAACGAGAGTAACTTAAAATTCAACTGGAGTCCTGCAGAGTAAGTTCGAACTCTGATGAAAGCAATTTGTTCTCTAGGACCTGCTCTCTAAGACCTTGTAGATAATATTAGTTGCTATATTTTCAAATTTTGATCATTCAAGCACATCCTGTGATTTACTAGTAGTAGTGTTGATTTACTAGTAGTAGTGTTATAGTAGTAGTGTTGATTTACTAGTAGTAGTGTCGAGAAACCGATACTACAATCTTGTAAACCGAGAATGGGATATAAAAAAAAAAGGAAAAAGTCTTACTTGTTAATAACTATTACTCCATCCTCCATCCTCCATCCGTCAAGTAGAGTTTTTGAAATTTATAGTCTAAAATAAATTTTAATACTTATATGATTATAAATAATTTTATTAAGAATAAGAGTGCCAAAAATTGAGATGAAAGGAGTACTAACAAAGAATTGTTTTTAGTAAAAGTTACAAAACCAATCGACTGGAATTAACATTTTACCAAAAGTGAATTAACGGTAAAGTTCAAACTTGGTAGTTCAAACACCTATTAAAATAAAATAAAAAAATAATAAAGCTTATGACTGAAATGATTATCATTTTCTTTTCGGTTTTTGGTATGAAAAAATGTTAAAAGTTTTATCAGCTAAAAATCATCGATTTATTTGCTTTCCAATGTTTTATTACAAAGTTACAATGGAATTAATAGTTACATCCGTTTTGCTTAAAGAACAAAATTATTCAATCCATGCAGAACCATATATTTACAGAATTAACAAAGGGAAGAAATGCAGAACGACATAAATAGAAAATATAATCCTCATATATACTGCGAAAAACAATAGCATCAATACATATATATAAACCAATAATAATAATAAAAGTTCCTACAATCGTAACAAATCAATCACTCTGTCTCTGTATAAAACAAATCAATCACCATTTAGTGCCTCAACAGAGCAACAACAGAGAGAAGAATACAAGTAGTGACAAAAGCACCGGATTGCGGTAGAGAAAACGCCGCTCCGGCATCAGGTGCCGGTGCCGGTGCCGGAGAAAATTCAAACTCCTGAGCGGAAGAAGTTGTTGCTGCAGCAGAGAAAGCAACAACGACAACGAATGCAATTAAAAATGCCTTGACAATGCTGATTTGCGCCATTGCTGCTTAGAATAGAGAGATTAATTTGCTTTAAAATTAGGGGTTTTGGTGAATGAGATATTGAAGGCTAAGGGGTTATGAATTTATAGGGGTAAAAGAGACAGCAGGCAATGTAGCTTTTTTTTTTTTTTTAATATTGAACCAAACAAAAAGAGAATCACGGCAGAGCATGTGAAAAGAATCGTGGTGGGGTTGCGGCGCAGGAAAAACAAACCGAACACGTTTCATATATTTACTGTATTCACTTGCTTAACGTTCCACGTGTAAATAAAAACTCGCAAACCACATCAAATAGATAATTCAAATATTGGTGATTTAGTTTAGTTTGATTTGGTATTGAAAAAAACTCGCTTATAATTGATTTAATTTGACTTTAACAAAACAAAAGTCAAATCAAACCAAATCAATCGTAAATTATATTTATATAATTTTTAAAATATTTATTTATAATGTAATTTATAAATATTTATTAAGTTTTTTCGTAGTTTTTATCTTTTAACATATTATTTCAAGTTTGAACATAAAATTTTTAATGGTCCAATAAGTTTTATAGTCCATTGTTAGTAACTTAAATAAAGCTCAAATCAATATTAATGCTAACAAAAAAAATTCAATTCTAACACTAGAAATAACAATAATGTTGGATATCTATTATTATGTACAATTAGTTTTGCATTGATTTAGACGGTGGAAAAAAAAAACTTAATTTAGTTGTTCTTTAATATATACTCATGTAATTTAATAATTAATAGTACTTTTTTTCTTTTAGTCCGATCATTATCATTATGGCTAAAGCGATTTCATTATTTTTTTTTGTTGAATATATTAGTACAATGTCATCAATCATCTCACATTTTGTGTCATTTTCTTAAGAACACCTTAATTAGATAGGTGTTATTAGCATTTGCTTTTGTCCCACGTTGAAAAAATACATTTGTATCTCATGTAATAGACCCTATATAAAGGACTTTACTTGCTTTTCTTTTACTTGCACTTTTAGCTCTCAAGAATAGTATTATTTTATTATTTTGTTATTGCTTTGTAAGAATTCATGTTATGAATAAAAGACTTTCATGAATTCTATCATGGTATCAAAGCCAAGAGCACAAGTTAATATTTTTAGCTCGATCGCGGATCCAACTTCGCGGTGAGTTAGTTAGGGTTCGCATGCACGCCCTGGTATCGCTTAATTTTTTTTTGGCTTGTTTTGGAAGCTCGTGCTCGTTTGGTCGCTCGTGCTCGTTACGATCTTGGCTTCCACATCCGAAGTTTCGTCTTTTTGGCTTCCGCATCTGATTGGTGAGATCTGCCTTTTTTTTTGCTTGTTATTTGGGATTCTGCTTGTTATTTGGGATTTTTCTGTTTAAAATTCATAATGGCTGGAGGTGATGATTCTTTGCAAACTATTGGTGTTCGGTTAGATGGAAAAAATTATTCCTATTGGAGCTATGTCATGGTAAATTTTACGAAGCGGAAAGGGGCTTTGGGATTATATGTCTGGAAAAACCAAATGCCCTAAATTTGGAGATGAAAATTTTGATGAATTATTTAGGACTTGGGAGACCAATAATTCAAAGAATATTACTTGGATTAATAACTCTGTTGAACAAAAAATTGGTGTTCAATTGGCTAAGTTCAAAACTGCTAAAGAGATTTGGGATTATTTGTCAAGATTGTTTGTGCAGAATAATTTTGCTGTTAAATATCAGTTACAATATGAAATTCGTGCACTAGTACAAAATGATTTGGACATTCAAGATTATTTCTGTGCAATGACCACTTTGTGGGATCAGTTAGCTATGACAGAATCTATTGAATTGCAAGCATGCGATGCTTATATTAAATGCAGAGATGAAGATCGTCTTGTTCAGCTATTGATGGGTCTTGATCGTAATTTGAGAATTATCGTTCAGGCTTGTTGCACCGCAAACCCTTACCATCTGTTGAAGATGTGGTAAATGAACTTATGGTGAAGAAACATGTTTGAAGACTCTAAAAGGGTACATAAGGCTTCTACTTTTGTAATCGGGCAAATATTCGTCTGCACCGGTCCTTGCACTTCTACACACCAAAGATAGAACATCTATCATAGGTAATTGTAATTATTGCAAGAAACCGGGACACTAGAAGAATCAATGTCCTGAGCTACGGAAGACTCAGGTTCTAAGCCTCCACATTCGGGACAAGGACAGAAGTCTTCTCAACATAAGCCATATTCTGGGGGTCAATTCCATAACTTGTATCCACCTACTCAGGCTGCCTTTGTGCCCTCTCTTGATCACCCAGCTTCAGGAGCCTCTGTGAGTCACAGTAATGATTCTATAGCTGACCAATTTCAGAAGTTCCTCGCCTTTCCAACGGTTTCATGAAATTCTCGCCTTATGCTCTTTCTGCTCCTTCCCGCCATCACCATCTATTGGTTCGGTATCATTTCGCCTTTCTTGGATCTTGGACTCGAGCTGGAAATCATATGTCTCCCGATTCTTCCGCTTTTGTATCTATGTCTTCGACTCCCTTCCACTTACATTGTGGATCGCCGATGGCACACCTATGCCATTGACAGGCATTGGCACCATTCATACATCTACTATATCATTACCTGATGTTTATTGCATTCCAAAATTACATATAAATCTTGCTTCTGCTGGTCAAATATGTGACTTTGGATGTTTTATTGGACTCTTCCCTAATTCTTGTTATGTGCAGGATCTAAAATCCAAGAGAGTGATTGGGACAGGGCGTAGAAAGGGGAGATGTCTATATGTTTTGGATGAGCTGCATCTTCCTACTCATGCAGCAACTATGCCTGTTAATTTGTCTTCTTTTCATTTAACACATTCCTCTTCAAAGTTTTATTTATGGCACTCTAGACTTGGTCATGTATCAGGTTCTCGCCTGCGTTTTATGTGTAATACTGGTGTTCTTGGTGATTTACAATCCGATGATAATTATGATTGTAGTGGATGTAAACTTGGAAAATTTTCTGCTTTGCCTTTTAATCTTAGTACTTCTACTTCTTCTGCACCATTTGATCTAGTTCATTCAGATGTTTGGGGGCCAGCACCTATCCCTACTAAGGGTGGCTCCAGATATTATGTTTCCTTTATTGATGATTATACTCGTCATTGTTGGGTTTATTTGTTGAAAAGACGCTCTGATTTTGTTCATACTTATGCTGAGTTTCAAGCCTATGTGAAAACTCAACATTCTGCCATTATTAAATGTTTTCGGGCTGATTTAAGAGGTGAATATACTAGTGGGGATCTTTCTGGTATTTTCAAAGCTGATGGTACAATACATCAGTCTTCTTGTACTGATACACCACAACAAAATGGAGTAGCTGAGAGAAAACATAGGCATATTGTTGAGACAGCTAGATCCATGCTTTTGTCCGCTAGTGTACCTAGTGAATTTTGGGGAGAAGTCGCCCTTACTGCATTTATCTTATTAATATGATCCCTACCTCTCATAATTCTGGGATTTCTCCGTATGCTAGACTATTTGGTCACACCCCACTATATTCCCATTTGAGAGTTTTTGGTTCTACATGTTTTGTTCTACGTCAACATGCAGAGCGTACTAAGTTATCTTCTCGTGTCGCCATTTGTGTTTTTCTTGGATATGGGGTTGGACAGAAAGGTTATCGTTGTCATGATCCAGTTTCTAGAAAATTGTATGTGTCTCGTAATATTTCCTTTATTGAGCATGTTCCTTTTTTTTCCATCCCACCTACCTCACATGGCATGACAAAATCTGACCTTATTGATATTGATCCATTTGATGCTGATTGTCCATCTGATTCTACATCTATATCATATGTTCCTTCTCAGTCTTTTGGCAGGTCCCATGATATTTATACTCAGCCCCCTCTTACGCCTATTTCAGAACCTCTTGTGGTTGCAGATCCAGATCCACCTCGCTATCCTAAACGCACTCTGCGATCTACTCAGGTATCCGATTTTGATTATTCTTGCTATTCTCCATCATTCGCTTCCTTTCTAGTTTCTATTAATTCTCTCTGTGAGCCTACATCCTACTCTGAGGCAGCTCGTGATCCTCTTTGGCAATAGGCTATGAATGAGGAACTGGCTGCTTTGAACAAAACTGGTACTTGGGATTTGGTTTCTCTACCGACTGGTAAGAAAACTATTGGTTCTCGATGGGTGTACAAGATTAAGACAAAGTCTGATGGTTCTATTGAGCGATATAAAGCTCGTTTGGTTGCAAAGGGTTTTGCTCAAGAATATGGTATGGATTATGAAGAGATTTTTGCACCTATTGCAAAGATGACATCTGTCCGGGTTCTTATTGCAGTGGCCTCTGTTCGTCATTGGCATATGTCACAAATGGATGTTAAAAATGCTTTTTTAAATGGGGATCTTCAAGAAGAAGTCTACATGGTCCTTCCACCTGGTGTTTCACATAGTCCAGGACAAGTGTGCAGGCTTAAGAAAGCTCTGTATGGTCTCAAACAAGCTCCAAGAGCTTGGTTCGATAAGTTCTCCATTGTAGTATCATCTCTTGAGTTTATTTCCAGCTTTCATGATTCGGCCTTATTTGTTAAATCATCCTCTGCAGGTTGTATTTTGCTTTTGTTGTATGTTGATGACATGATCATTACAGGTGATGATATTGATGGTATTGCAAACCTAAAATCTACTTTATCTCGCCGTTTTGAGATGAAAGATTTAGGTCATCTACGTTACTTTTTAGGCATTGAGGTAGCTTATTCTGAGAAGGGATATCTTCTCTCTCAGTCTAAGTACACTGCAGATATTCTTGAGCGGGCCCGTCTCACAGATACTCGTATAGTTGACTCTCTTCTTGAGGTTAATGTTCGATATACACCTACTGACGGGGATCCTCTTCCTGATCCCACTTTATATCGTTCAGTTGTAGGGAGTCTGGTGTACCTCACCATTACTCGCCCTGACATTGCATATGCTGTTCACATTGTCAGTCAGTTTGTTTGCTCTCCTACATCTGTACATTGAAATTTGCGATTATCGTATTCTTCGCTATCTTCGAGGAACGATTTATCGAGTCTCTTGTTTCCATCGACCTCATCCTTGGAGCCGTGCATTTTCTCGATCCAGTTGGGGTGGTGACCTAACTGATCAGAAATCAACTACTGGTTATTGTGTATTTTTAGGAGATTCACTCATCTCATGGAAAAGTAAGAAACAAGATGTGGTTTCTCGCTCTTCAACTGAGGCAGAGTATCGTGCTATGGCTTCTACTACGTGTGAGATTGTATGGTTACGTCGGTTATTGGTTGATATGGGTGTTTGTCTTTCTTCACCAACACCGATGTATTGTGATAATAAGAGTTCTATTCAGATTGCGCACAGCACAATCTTTCATGAACGTACCAAGCATATTGAGATTGATTGTCATATTATTCGATATCATCTTCAGCAACGCACTCTATCATTGTCATTTGTCTCATCTTCGATGCAACTTGCAGATTTCTTCACAAAGGCGCATACCTTAAAGCGTCACCGGTTCTTTCTTGGCAAACTCTCGATGCTTCTGTCTACACCATCGCGAGTTTGAGAGGAGATATTAGCATTTGCTTTTGTCCCACATTGAAAAAACACATTTGTATCTCATGTAATAGACCCTATATAAAGGGCTTTACTTGCTTTTCTTTTACTTGCACTTTTAGCTCTCAAGAATAGTATTATTTTATTATCTTGTTATTGCTTTGTAAGAATTCATGTTATGAATAAAAGACTTTCATGAATTCTATCAGGTGTATCTTACTAGGACTAAAGAACATTTGAAACACAAGTTATATATTTTGTATGAAGACTTTAGCGAAAAAATCCGAACAACTCGAGAAAATCGAAAAGTTCGAGAAAACCAGATTTTTATTGGTTTGATTTAGTTTGATTAATAGTTTTAAAACCCCGACACAATTGATTTGATTTAGTATTTGAGAAATTCGAACCAACCCGATTCATGTACACCCCTAGTTACACTTCTTGTGCCTTATTTTTTCATACTAGTTGGGGGAAATTCGTGTTGTGCACGGGCCTAATAAACAATAACACAATGCTAAGCAAAACATGGGCAATTCCCCCGATCGCTACTAATTTAGGATGATCTTTAATTTTTGTCCCTCAAATTGTTGATTTTAAATTTGTCTTTTCTCTAAAAAAAATGACCGAAAATATTCTTGAGGTCGTGGGTTTGAATCTCAGCAGAGTCAAAAAAGAAAAAAAATTACAAGACAAGAATTCATTAAAAATATACTTATTCGGTCAAAATTGTATAAAAATTATGCCTTAAGGGGCATAGTTTCTATGTGATTATCTCTCCGAAAATACTCTTGAGGTTGTGGGTTCGAATCAAAGTAGAGTAAAAAAAAACCGCAAGGCAAGATTTCATTAGAAATTATGCCCGAAGGCAAAGTTTCGGTTAAAATTAAGATTATGTCTTATCGTGCTAGTTACATAGAAACTATGCTCTTTCTATGCAACTTCGGCCGAAGAGGCATAATTTCCAATGAAATTTTTTTCTTGCGATTTTTTTTCTTTTTCTGACTCTACTGGATTCGAACTCACAATATCTAATTTAGTAAATCAGCAAATAAAGAGTATTTTGGCCACAAACTTTTATTAAATGGGAAGTAGGAAAAAAAATTAAAGACCAGCGAATTGAGGGGCAAAAATTAAAGACCAATCGGTATGAAGGCAACCCACCCAATTTTTTGGTAAAACATTCAAAATAGTCAATTTAGGGCAATCCGCACGATTGCCCCAATTTTAGGGTGGTCTTTAATTTTTTTCCCTTTAAATTGGTGGTATTTAATTTTTTCCCTTTAAATTGGTGGTATTTAATTTTTTCCCTTCGTCTAAAAAAATGACTGAAAATATCCTTGAGATTGTGGGTTCGAATTTCAGCAGAGTTAAAAAGAAAAAAAATTGCAAGGCAAGATTTCATTAGAAAATGTTTATTCGACCAAAGTTGTAGGGCATAATTTCTATGTAATTATGACCTCGAAAATACATCTGAGTTTGTGGGTTCGAATCCCATGAGAGTCAAAAAGAAAAAAATTTGCCAGACAAAATTTCATAAAAATTATGCTTATTCGGTCAAAGTTGTATAGAGATTTGCCTTAAGGGGCATAGTTTCTATGTAATTATGCCTGAAGGCAAAGTTTCGTTGAAAATTAAGATTATGTCTTGTCTGGCTAGTTACATAGAAACTCTACCCCAAGGGACATAATCTCTATATAACTTTGACCGAATATGCATAATTTCTATGAAAATTTTGCCTTGCAATTTTTTTGTTTGCCTCTGCTGGGATTCGAACCCAAAACCTCTGATTTAGTAGAACCGCGAATAAAGGATACTTTGGCCTACACATTTTTATTAAATGAGAAGTAGGGGGAAAAATTAAAGATCAACCCTAATGAATTTTTTGGTCAATTTAGGGAAGTGAATGTACAGTTGAGTTGAGTCATTTTCACTTTTTTCCTATTTTGTACTGATGTTTAATTTTTGTCCCTCAAATCAAAGTTATGCCATCTGGAGCATAAGTTCTTTACTGGATCCTACACAAATTATGTAAGATCCAGTAAAAAACTTATGCATCATAAGATATAAATTCCAAGGGATAAAAATTGAAGACCAGCCCATTTGAAGAAAAAACAATGCAATCTCTTGGTTGAGTTTAGGGTAAGCTAGATGACGAATTCTAATATTAAGATTAGTAGATTCTTATGTAAGATATTAAAAATGTATTAGGAAAGAATAAGTAAATTGATTTTACTGTCAATTGAAAAATATATTATAGAAGAAATTGATTATAAAAGAGAGATAATTTCAGAGACTGTCCCTGAGAGGATGTTTTGTAACACTGACCTCTCATATGATTTACACTATTACACCTAATTTCCTTATTTTGATTTGTTTATAATAATTTGATTAATTTGCCCTTATTAATATACACTTTCATTTAGTATTTTTTTTAACATAATTAATATTATTTATTTTTAAGTTAATTATTAATACTCAGACAAAAATAAAAAGAAAGTGTATACAACATCAACACTTGCCAGCTACGCTTCTCCCTCACAACTGAAAGTAGGCAGCCAGTGAATTGAAAAAAAAAATGCAGTTGAGAGTAAGGTTGGCCAGTGGGCCCGATCCCGCCCCATCCCATCCCGATTTCACTGGTAAATTAGGGGATAGAAATTGATTCTAGTCGTGTTCGAAATCGGTATGTGACAAGCGCATGTCCCGCCTACTCCGGTCCCTTCCCGTCCCGTCCCGATCACGCCTCCGGCCCGTCCCGATCCCGACCCGGCCCCGTAAAACCCCCTACCCCTTAATATTTATTTTTAAGCTCTAAGTTAGTATATTTACACATTAACCCTATTTCTCAACTATAAATACCTCATTTTTCTCTTCATTTTTCTCACAAATCTTTTTATTATATCTCTCTACAAGTCTAAATTGCACACTAAATATTATATTTTATTTGCTAATTTCTATCAAAGTTCAAAAATTGGGAGTGAAGTTGACAACTAGCTTGAGGATCATCGAGCAAAGTTTTAATTTTCAACCTCAATTACACGTCGACGTTTGGTACACAAGAAAACGTTTTTTGTGCCAGAAGGTTTCAAATAGGAGAGCACAGACACTCATTGACGGGAGACAGTTTGGAGATTGCAGTTTTATTTAGAGATTGGATTAGAGCGGAGCGTAGAAGGTGCGGTCAACCAGATATCAATGAAGAAGAAGACTACAATTACAACAAAATCTTATCTGAGGGAGCAGGAAATGACGTTGAATAATTTGACCAACAAATTCTAATTCCAATAGAAGATCCTCAAGAGATTGTCAGAAAATTAGAAAAAGTATGGTTGCATATGTAATTTTTTTAATGCCAATTTTACAATGTGATTTGCAACTTTTGAACTACGAAGCAAAGTTGCAATTTTGAAATTGTATTAGAAAAAACATCATATTCATATTAAATAATATAAGAGACAATTAGTCTTGTGATATTTTTTCACTATCTTGTTCAATTATTTAAGTGTTTAAATAAAAAAAATTAATTAAGTGTCTTGCAAAAAGTTTTTAAAAGTCCTCCAAATCCCGTTCCCCCAAATCACGTTCCCTCTGATAGTGGGATGTGGGACGGGATGGGATCACTTCCTATCCCCCTACTCCAGATCCCGACCCACTCCACCATCTTCCAAATCCCCGTCCGTCCCATTTCATCCAGCCCTATTGATCAGTCCTAGACGAGAGTAGTATGTCCGTAAAGTTTGGCTGGGCCCATTTGTATAGAACTCTTGAGAGCTACTGTGGAGTGCCTTCAGCAAAAACAAAACAAGAAAAAGTAAGTTGTGTGGGGCCCATATCTATAGCATGACATGAGATGAGACTTGTCTGCCCAGATAGCTTTAACCTTTACGTGCACAACACAAAGCTGAAGAGAAATAGTCAAATAGTTGAGAAAAGTAAGGCTTTTGAGCAATTAATTCAAGTTGTTCTATCTTTTATGCATGATGTACAAAAGGCTACAGCACACAGAAAAGATATCTGAAATACCCTTGGAGCAGCTGGTTAACTCCAAGGATTGGTGTGGTAATTGTGATAAAGATTTTACTTTTTATGACTATCAAAGGAAAAGTACAACACCAATAACCTAGATATACAAGCTGATGATGAAAACACTAAGATGAAATCTTAAAAATGCCCTTGGCTAAAGTTAAATAGGGAGTTCAACTCTCCGTCCTATATAAGTAGTAATATAGTCCCTCCTCCGTCCTATACCTGATATAGTTTGATCGGGCACGAAATTTAAAAAATAAATAAATATTTTTAAATTTTGTGATTTAAAATAAATCAAAGATATTTGTATGGTTATAAATCATTTCGTTAAGCGTAAAATATAAAGTTTAAAATTAAATTATTATTAAATAAAAATATATGCCATCTTTTTTGTACTAACTAAAAAAAAAAATATTTCGTCTAAATTGGGACATAAGAAGTAGTATTTTTTGGAAAAAGACATCAAATGCACCATAATTTTTTTTACATACGTTAGAGTGACTTATTATCTCGCATTAGCAAATTATTTTCTCTCTATGTTTATACCTACCTTCTTCTTCTCCAAAAATCACCACCAGAAATTTAATTTCAATTCAGTTCATATCCGATTCATTGCTCTTCACTATCATTGTAGCGCCCTATTTTGACCTCGCTCGGGTCAAAGCGGAGCGCGGACGTGTCCGTGATTCCTGGGTAAAAAGGGTTGAGGAGTCGCCACCTAATTATTTTTTACGGTGAATTAGGACACCTAAATATTAAACTAAGTGCTGCAATGTAACTCCAATTTTAAGGTCTGCGAAACTAGCGAGATTCTAGGTAAGGGTTCTTTATTATCCTAAAGGGAAGGGGTTAGGCATCCTTTAAGATCCGATAACTTGCGGTTATCCGGTAAAACTCAGGTTAATTATTGGTAGAAATAATGCATGTTTTACAAGTATAATAGATTAAAAGACGTTTGCAAATAATTAGAAAAAGGATGCATTTTAAAAGATAGATAAATGTAGAGATTTTTTCAAAATATGCATTTATATGATATCTAAAGAGAAATACATGTAGAGTTGAAAAAATATGTTTTTGACAATTGATAGTAAAACAATTTATTTATAATGCCAAATGGTAAAATTTTGAGAATCAATGAATTGTAAATTGACAAAAGATAAACTTATTCGGTATGATTTAATAAAGCAAATAAAAGATGACAAAAGTTGTTTTGAAAATCTTGAATTCGCGTGACGAGCCTAAAATAAATAAACTAGCGAAAGATTTCTAAGTTTGCGAGCCTACAAATAAATAAACTAGCGACGGGTTTCAAATCTTAAACTAACCTATGAATAAATCCTAAGTTTGCCTATTCTAAGCATTTCAATAATTACATAAGTGCGATAAATAATATTACAATACAAAGCGAGATAAAAGCTGAATTTAAAGAAAGAAATAAAATAAATAAACTCAGGAATAATTGCCTTTATTTACTTTAGTCCTGCAAGTGTCAAGAACAAGCGGTTAGAAAGCAGTTAAATACAAATAACTTCATATCCGTATTCAAAGCAGTGAATGTTTTGATCGCGGAGAACTCAGACTTAAATTTTGAAAAGAACATCCCAATCACGTCGTGGCTGCAAACATATGACTAATGTAGTTTATTTTGATTGCCTCGCCTACTAAGCGATGTCGGTCTCTCGGGTGAAATAGAAAAGATCACTATAATCACGTCGTGGTTTGCGAATATATAACTTGTTGGTTATTTTAGTCACCTCGCCTACTAAACATGTTGATCTCGGATAAAGGTTTAAGTCTTCATCATTGCCCGAAGTTATATTTCCGTCTTTGCAACTGTGTAGGCCTCAAAATCGACGGATATTTTTCATCGGCGGTGTAGTATCGTGTTCAAATCGGTAAAATAAAATCGAATGAACAGCAGCGGCGATAGCGATGTGAGAAAAAACAGAGCGGAAAAACAATTTCGAAAATGACGCGGTGTCTAGTTTAAAGCGATAAAAGCAGTAGAACAAATATTTGAATCTTGAAACAGTTGAACGAAATAGAAAGCGATGTTTGAAAAATGCGGTGTTGATTTAAAGCGGTAAAAATGATAAAACAGTAAAAGCGATGTCTGAAGCGGAGCAAGCGAAAGCGAAAAGCGGCGAGCGGTCAGCGGTATTTATTCGAAACGATAAAAACAGTAAAATATCCGTCGCAAGAAATTTAAAACAAGAAACTTAATAACAATAATATATCCGTTATGCGGATGTCTAATATGATTAAACTAAAAAAACAGAGAAGCGAAAGCGAAAGAAAAGCTCGGCCTCGAATTCAATTTAAATCGGCCTTAATGCGATATTAATAAAACAAGAAAGCGATTGCCAAAGAAACGGCGGTGAGCAATTTAAAATACCCGACCCGAGTTCGAAGTGCGGAAATATCCAAATCGGGTCGACGGGCCGAATCGATGATCGACCGAATCGGTGATTCATACCAAATCGATTTGATGCAGTTTGGATAACCAACAACAAGAATATGAAATGCAAGAATTGCGAAAATGTTCAAATCGAATTCGGCAGGCCGGTCGGCTGACCGACCGGATCGATGATCCAAACTCGAATCGATTTCAACACCAAATTCAGATAACCAATAACAAGAATATGAAATGCAAGAATGCGAAAATGTTCAAATCGGGTCGACCAGCCAGTCGATGACCGACCGAATTGGAGTTTCAACCAGGAATCAAATAATTTCATAAATTTCGGATAACCAATGATAACAACAAAGAAGAATGTAAGAAAATTGGGAAAATCTAAGCGGTCGACCCAGGCAGTCGATGACCCGACCGGTCGATGATCTGACCGTCGATGACGGACCGAATCGTGTTCAACCCGAAGTCAAATAATTTCATCAATTTCGGATAACCAATGATAACAAACAAAGAATAATGCAAGAAATTTGGAAATTTAAATCGGGTCGATCTGACTGGTCAAGAATCGACGAAAATCGGTGATCCAAATCAAATCTTAACACCAAATTGAGATAACCAACATACATAAATATGAAATGCAAGAATTACGAAAATGTTACGGCAAGGTCGACCGACCGAAATCGGTGAAGAAAAATCGAGAGAATCAAAGGGATGACAAACCTTTTGGACTTGATTCTTGAACAACAAAGAAGCCAAAATGCTTTAAACTCAAGAACACAACAAAATATTTTATGTATATTAGAAAATCCTTCCAAAATCTCTTTTTTCTTCTCCGAAAATTCCTTTCTCAAATGAAGAACAATCATGGGGTATTTATAGGTGGGTCCCCCCCCCCCCCAAAAATCCAGTTTGAAATTCGAATTAAAGGTAAAGATTTCTGATTTTTTGGAGGGGGATTTTAGGGGTATGGGCGTGGGTCAGTAGCGGGAGTTGGTGGTGGCGGGGTTGGTGTTGGCGGCGAGGTGGCCGGCGGCGATGGGGTCGCCAGTATGAAGTGTGGGTCGCGGCTTGAGGGTAAGGGTAGGGTTCGGTTCCCCATTTTTACGATTTTTGGTTTTTAAGGGTTTGTTGGGGAATTAAAAAGGGGCAAAGGGGAAATGGGTTTGAAATTTGGACCAGGTTGGTCGGTCAAGGCCGATGGGCACTGGGAGTTGGGCTGGCTCGGCTTTGGTGGTAAGGGAAATAAAAATGGGAGTTGGGCTTTGGTTTGGATGAAGTTGTTAGGTTAGGGAATGGGCTGGGAGTTTATTTTGGGATTGGGCTTGGACGAAAAAATGGGTTTTAGTTTAGGTTGGGTAGGAATTGTTTTGGGTTAGGAAATAAAAAAATGGGTTATGGATTTAAAAATATAAAATGGTGTTTAATATTAAAACATATATATATATATATATATATATATATATATATATATATATATATATATTTTTTGTAAAAGATGTGAATTATTTAAAATAACATAACGACGTGATAATAATAAAATATAATATTTGCAAAATGTTTAATGCTTAATAAAAGGGAAATGCGATGCAATTTTGCGAGAATAAAATAACATAGAATTTTTGGATAAAACTTATGATTGTGATAAAAAATGCAAATGACAGTAAAAAATGCGAATAATAATAATAATAAGAGAATAATATGCATATATATATATATATATTTTAAAATTGTTTTAAAAGTGTCAAAAATGTTAAAAATTACGAATAAAATCATAAAAGATGGGACAAAATTGGATGTCAACAGATGCCCCTCTTTGGACGGAGACGATGAAAGAGTTTTCGGCCAAAGAAGTTGACTGAGTAGCCAATTTTGTCCGATCATCTGGATCGCATAGAATTAGGAAGTGAAGTTGCAAAAGATGGTGCACATTCAAGCAACAATGCCCGGTGTCGACTTAGGATGACACTGGTCGCAGATGCTGAGAAACTATTGGAAAAGAGCAGATCGGCGTTCAAGTAGGTCACGACCAATTTGCTTGGTTCGCCGTAAAGATAGTCCCACTGTGATGAAGTTCCCGCAAATTAAAAACTCCCGCAAACTAAAGCTTAAGATATAATTAGTGTATAGCTGAGAGAAAAATTGTAGAGAAAATAACTTAAAATTCCCTTGTTATAAGGTGGGCTGGATCGAAATTAAAATTCTCTTGTTATAAGGTGGGCGCCGATCGATATTAAAATACCCTCATTATAAGGTGGGAGCCTGAAATGACGTCGTTGGATCGACGTGTTGTGTTGAAGACGTCGTTGTAATGTTGTTGGCGTCCGTTGTATAGACTTCTTGATGTCGTCGTTGTATAGGCGTTGATGATGTCGTTGTTGTTGTAAAAAATAGTTGTCGTCTTTGCCGTAACGTCGTGGGCGTTGTTGTAATCTTGTTGAAGATAGTTGATGTCTTTGCGATTCGTCAATAGCGTTGTTGTAATCTTTGTAAAGATAGTCGCTGCGTTGAGGGCGTCATTGTAATGTTGTTGACGTCGTTGCAATCTTTGTAAAAGATACTTGTTGTCTTTGTAACGTCGATGACGTTGTTGTAATCTTTGTTGAAGATAGTTGATGTCTTTGCGATTCACGTCAATGAGCGTTGTTGTAATCTTGTAAAAGATAGTCAGCTGCGTTGAGGACGTCATTGTAATCTTTGTTGACGTCGTTGCAATCTTGTAAAAGATACTTGTTGTCTTTGTTGTAACGCGTCGATGGCGTTGTTGTAATGATGTTTGCTATTGCAGATAATTTGTTGTCTTTGAAGCGTCGTTGTAATCTTTGTTGAAGATAGTTGATGTATCGCGAACGCGTCAATGACGCGTTGTTGTAATGCCGTAAAGATAGTACATTGCGTTGAAGGCGTCATTGTAATCTTTGTTGGCGTCGTTGAGATGCGGTAAAGATATTTGTTGTGTTGTTGTAAAGATAGTTCTTTATTTGAAGACGTCATTGTAATCTTTGTTGACGTCGTTGAGATCTGATAAAAGATAGTTCTTTGCATTGCCGTAAAAGATAGTTCTTTGCGTTTGAAGACGTCATTTGGCGTCGTCGAGATCTGATAAAGATAGTTCTTTGCATTGCCGTAAAGATAGTTCTGCGTTTGAAGGCGTCATTTGGCGTCGTCGAGATCTTGATAAAGATAATTATCGTCTTTGCGTTCTTTGTAAAAGATAGCTGCTGCGTTGAAGACGTCATTGTAATGCTGTTGACGTCGTTGTAAAGCTGTAAAAGATATTTGTTGCATTGCCGTAAAAGATGACGTTTTTTGAAATGTTGTCCTGTTGTAAGAGATGTAAGTGACGTCCTTGCCGTCAGTTTGCTGTAATAGGGTTCCATGTTGTGCTGAATCTTCTGCCGATCCAAACTCATGTGAATTGAAATGTCGTCTGGCGCAGGCGAAAATGTGATCGCGACGTCTTTGCCGTCGGGTTTGCCTTGTTGTCGTTCTTTGTGATTGAAATAACATCTTTGTGCGAGACATAATAGTCGGGACCAGTAGGTCAAGATGATGTCTTCGTATAAATGCAGAACAAGAACGTAATCCTTGTAGTGAGTTGTAGTGCCGAAATTCTTTGGGGAATTGATCATAACTGATGTGGGTTCCCTGCTTTTTCAACCTGAAGAACCTGTACTCAAAGAAAATTTGTGGTTTTGGGGAGGCGGTTGATTCGCGTTGACTTGATAGCTTTGGCTCTTGATAGCTGCATGTCCTGCTGATTTGGACCTGTAGCCCCTGTCTGGTTCCCAGTCTTGGCTAACCGTTAATGAAAACATTTGCTGAAAATAAGTTGTTTATAAGAAAGTATGCTTATCATTAAAAAGTTCTTGTCGAACTCTAATGAAAATATTTGTTGAAAATGATTTGCTTATACGAAAGTAGGCATATATGTAAAATATCTTGTCAAACTCTAATGAAAATATTTGGTGAAAATAAACTGTGTATAAGAAAGTATGCATATTAGTAATAAAAATCTTGTCAAATTTTAATGAAAATATTTGGTGGAAATAAATCGCTTATAATAAAGTAGGCATATATGTAAAAAGTTCTGTCGAACTCTAATGGAAAATATTTGTTAAAAATAAATTGCTTATAAGAAAGTATGCATATATGTAAATATCTGTCGAGCGGTGGACATGCGGTGAAAGCAGCAAACGTCTTATCCAAAATCCTCTTAAATTTGAAGACTTAGTTTGCCGATGCTTTTCCATGTTTATCGGCGTCCTCTGGTAGTGATCCCTTAAAAATGCCCCAGTTTCCGATATGTGAGGATGATGATCTTTTAAACGGACAACCGAGTCTTGTGTAGATTGCTTGTCTGTCCTATCAGGGTGATCAGATGAGTGCATTTTGTCCTATGTGAGATAAAGGAGAAAATATTTCCTAATGGTGGGACCGAAGCCGATTTAGGCCGCCTACGTATCCCCATGAGGGAATCAGGTCATGACGTAGTTCATTACAAGTAAAGAGGGTTGTAAGGTTTTTCTAAAGATGGGACCGAAGCCGATGTGGCCGCCTACGTATCCCGCCGAGGGAATCAGGTCATAACGTAGTTCAGGTTACACGAAAAAATCCTAAATGTAGTATCTTTTCACCGCATCTGCGTTGATAGCTTTTGGCCAAACTTCGTCGTCCATTTCAGCTAGGATTAGTGTTCTTCCAGTCAGCATTTGGTGAACCGTGTAAGGCCCTTGCCAATTCAATCTTTTCTTTGGCTTCATCCTGGTGTAGGGATATGCGTTTTGACACCAATTGCCCCGGTTAAAAATCTTTGGCCATTCTATTCCGATAAAGTTGCCCCGGGCAAACTGTGTTCATCAGCCTTTCCGTACATGATTTTGTATCCACTTGGCTGCGGAAGATATATCATTGCCCCAGTAGAAGTCCTGATCGTAGTGTGGTAGCCCAAGAGTACAAATGGCAAACGTCCGTGCCAATGCTTGTAGCTATCAACCATCTTGACGTTTCATCCAAATCTGGCTTTGATTGCCCAGTAGAAGTCCTGATCGTAGTGTGGTAGCCCAAGAGTACAAAGGGGAAATAATATGAGCCAATGCTTGTATTTATCAATCATATTGATGTTTTGATCCATATCCGACTTTGGTTTATTCTGAAAAATGCCCCAATTCTTCCGACTGAGTCTTCCTTATATTCTTCGAAGCCTTGCTTGTTTGGGACCTTGTTTGCTTGTTTCATTATATGTCACATACTGCCGACAAATTAATTTGCATGATGAAAAAAGAAAAGAGAATTATTGAACAAAACATATTTTATAATAGCAAAAGCAGTGCAGATTTGTCATTTTAAGCTTTCAAAAGGTGGAGGCAAAATACATTAAACTGCATAAAATGTGGTTCAGGCCTCAATTTAAATCGCATTTTTCATTAAGTACTAATACAATTTGGATAGGCATGATTGAGAAATAACAGATGGGGTGCTCTGCCAGTTTTAGTCAACACGAATCAACCTTTGGGAAAATAATCTAGACAAAATAAACCTTCTAAAAAAATTAAAGAAAACCAAGTTAGTACAAGGCGAGTATTTATTGCTTTAAATAATATGCACATAGTGAAAAAGCAGGAGAAAACAACAAAATGATTGTAAGGCAATTAAATGCGCATCCTAATATGCATGGGGCCTCCCTTATGCCGGAGGTGGGCCTAAACGCCAGATATGCGGGATTACGACAGATTTGATCCAAGCTGCTAAACTGCAATGCTTTGTCGGAAATGAGACAAAATGAATGTACATTTTCCAATTTCAGCATGTCATGATTAGTCTTGGATTAGTCTATCCTTATCACGCTACACATAATATGATGATTGGTCGTTGGGTTGTGAGACCCGTAGACATCTTTGGCGGATTTCTTAATTGTGGAGTCGATACCAAGGATCGACCCACCTAAGGTGTATACATGCATGACTTAAAATAAAGGGTGGTATAGCTCTATCTTATATTTTCTAAGATTTGGTGACTAGACACAAGGTTCCCGAGCGGACTACTCGAGTGAGAAGGCTACGCGGCCACCAGATGGTCCGGTCACTCCGCGCATACGCCAACTCTCCTAAATTTTGGTAGATTGAAAGAAATTTGCGGGTGCGTAAAACACACCTCGCGTGTAGTGTGTGATAGTGTCAATTTTCCAGAGTGGAAGAAATATGAACGAAATGCCAATTTATGATAAGCAATAAAAATATAGAAATTAAAGCAGTTATGCATGCAAAAAATTTCATAAAGGAAACAAATCAAAGCATTACATCAAACAAAGAGTGAAAGTAAAGCACAATTATAATTAACCTGAATTTTGCTATGGTTAAGAACCTGAAAAGTCCCCAGTGGAGTCGCCATGCTGTAGCGCCCTATTTTGACCTCGCTCGGGTCAAAGCGGAGCGCGGACGTGTCCGTGGTTCCTGGGTAAAAAGGGTTGAGGAGTCGCCACCTAATTATTTTTTACGGTGAATTAGGACACCTAAATATTAAACTAAGTGCTGCAATGTAACTCCAATTTTAAGGTCTGCGAAACTAGCGAGATTCTAGGTAAGGGTTCTTTATTATCCTAAAGGGAAGGGGTTAGGCATCCTTTAAGATCCGCTAACTTGCGGTTATCCCAGTAAAACTTCAGGTTAATTATTGGTACAAATAATGCATGTTTTACAAGTATAATAGATTAAAAGACGTTTGCAAATAATTAGAAAAAGGATGCATTTTAAAAGATAGATAAATGTAGAGATTTTTTCAAAATATGCATTTATATGATATCTAAAGAGAAATACATGTAGAGTTGAAAAAATATGTTTTTGACAATTGATAGTAAAACAATTTATTTATAATGCCAAATGGTAAAATTTTGAGAATCAATGAATTGTAAATTGAAAAAAGATAAACTTATTCGGTATGATTTAATAAAGCAAATAAAAGATGACAAAAGTTGTTTTGAAAATCTTGAATTCGCGTGACGAGCCTAAAATAAATAAACTAGCGAAGGATTTCTAAGTTTGCGAGCCTACAAATAAATAAGCTAGCGACGGGTTTCAAATCTTAAACTAACCTATGAATAAATCCTAAGTTTGCCTATTCTAAGCATTTCAATAATTACATAAGTGCGATAAATAATATTACAATACAAAGCGAGATAAAAGCTGAATTTAAAGAAAGAAATAAAATAAATAAACTCCGAGGAATAATTGCCTTTATTTACTTTAGTCCCTGCAGTTGTCAAGAACAAGCGGTTAGAAGCAGTTAAATACAAATAACTTCATATCCGTATTCAAAGCGGTGAATGTTTTGATCGCGGAGGGCTCAGACTTAAATTTTGAAAAGAACATTTCAATCACGTCGTGGCTGCAAACATATGACTAATGTAGTTTATTTTGATTGCCTCGCCTACTAAACGTGTCGGTCTCTCGGGTGAAATAGAAAAGATCACTATAATCACGTCGTGGCTGCGAATATATAACTTGTTGGTTATTTTAGTCACCTCGCCTACTAAACATGTTGATCTCGGATAAAGGTTTAAGTCTTCATCATTGCCCAGAAGTTATATTTCCGTCTTTGCAACTGTGGAGGCCTCAAAATCGACGGATATTTTTCATCGGCCAGTGTAGTATCGTGTTCAAATCAGTAAAATAAAATCGAATGTAAACAAAGAAGAAGCAGCAGATAGCGATGAGCGTAAAAAGCGAGGCGTAAAAACAATTTCCGAAAATGACGCGGTGTCTAGTTTAAAACAAAGAAAAGCAGTAGAACAAATATTTGAATCTTTGAAAGTGAACTGAAATAGAAAGCGATGTTTGAAAAATGCGGTGTTGATTTAAAGCGGTAAGAAATGATAAAACAAGAAGCGATGTCAAAAGCGGGAGCAAATCAAAGCGAAAAACAAAGGTCTTAACAACGATCAGCGGTATTTATTAAAACTTGATAAAAGCGATAAAATATCCGTCGCAAGAAATTTAAAGCGATAAACTTAATAACAATAATATATCCGTTGTACGGATGTCTAATATGATTAAACTAAAAACAGAGAAGCGAAAGCGAAAGAAAAGCTCGGCCTCGAATTCAATTCGTCGGCCTTAATGCGATATTAATAAAGCGATAAAAGCGATGCTAAAGAAACGGCGGTGAGCAATTTAAAATACCCGACCCGAGTTACAAAGTGCGAAATATCCAAATCGGGTCGACCGACCCGAATCGATGGCGACCCAAATCGATGATTCATACCGAAATCGATTTGATGCAGGTTTGGATAACCAACAACAAGAATATGAAATGCAAGAATTCTGAAAATGTTCAAATCGGGTCGACCGACCGGTCGATGATCTGACCGGATCGATGATCCAAACTCGAATCGATTTCAACACCAAATTCGGATAACCAATAACAAGAATATGAAATGCAAGAATGCGAAAATGTTCAAATCGGGTCGACCGAGCCAGTCGATGACCCGACCCGAATTGGAGTTTCAAACCTAATCAAATAATT
This sequence comes from Anisodus acutangulus, assembly GCA_029783415.1. NCBI lineage: Eukaryota > Viridiplantae > Streptophyta > Magnoliopsida > Solanales > Solanaceae > Anisodus > Anisodus acutangulus. The sequence goes on from CM056504.1 coordinate 10,380,100, forward strand.
TCATCAATTTCGGATAACCAATGATAACAAAGAAGAATGTAAGAAAATTGGGAAAATCTAACCGATTCGACCGACCGGTCGATGACCGAATCGTGTGTTCAACCTGAAGTCAAATAATTTCATCAATTTGGATAACCAATGATAACAAACAAGAACAATGCAAGAAATTTGGAAATTTAAATCGGGTCGACTGACCAGGTCAAGAATCCTACCAAAATCGATGATCCAAATCAAATCTTAACACCAAATTCAGATAACCAACATACATAAATATGAAATGCAAGAATTCTGAAAATGTTACCCGAACCGGGTCGACCCGACCCGAAATCAGTGAAGAAAAATCAGAGAATCAAAGGGGATGACAAACCTTTTCGGACTTGATTCTTGAACAACAAAGAAGCCAAAATGCTTTAAACTCAAGAACACAACAAAATATTTTATGTATATTCCGAAAATCCTTCCAAAATCTCTTTTTTCTTCTCCGAAAATTCCTTTCTCAAATGAAGAACAATCATGGGGTATTTATAGGTGGATCCCCCCCCCCCCAAAAATCGAGTTTGAAATTCGAATTAAAGGTAAAGATTTCTGATTTTTTGGAAGCGGATTTTAGGGGTATGGGCGTGGGTCAAGTAGCGGGAGTTGGTGGTGGCGAGGGGTTGGTGTTGGCGAGCGAGGTGGCGGCGGCGATGGGAGTCGCCGGTATGAGGTGTGGGGTCGCGTCTTGAGGGTAAGGGTAGGGTTCGGTTCCCCCATTTTTTCTGATTTTTGGTTTTTAAGGGTTTGTTGGGGAATTAAAAGGGGCAAAGGGGAAATGGGTTTAGAATTTGGGCCAGGTTCGGGTCATTTGAGGCCGATTGGGCTGAGGAGTTAAATGGCTCGGCTTTGGTGGTAAGGGAAATAAAAATGGGAGTTGGGCTTTGGTTTGGATGAAGTTGTTAGGTTAGGGAATGGGCTGGGAGTTTATTTTGGGATTGGGCTTGGACGAAAAAATGGGTTTTAGTTTAGGTTGGGTAGGAATTGTTTTGGGTTAGGAAATAAAAAAATGGGTTATGGATTTAAAAATATAAAATGGTGTTTAATATTAAAACATATATATATATATATATATATATATATATATATTTTTTTTTTGTAAAAGATGTGAATTATTTAAAATAACATAACGACGTGATAATAATAAAATATAATATTTGCAAAATGTTTAATGCTTAATAAAAGGGAAATGCGATGCAATTTTGCGAGAATAAAATAACATAGAATTTTTGGATAAAACTTATGATTGTGATAAAAAATGCAAATGACAGTAAAAAATGCGAATAATAATAATAATAAGAGAATAATATGCATATATATATATATTTTTTAAAATTGTTTTAAAAGTGTCAAAAATATTAAAAATTCCGAATAAAATCATAAAAGATGGGACAAAATTGGGTGTCAACAATCATCACCATACCACCTTCAATTCCTTCTTCTTTGCCACCCACTATCAGAGATCACCACCACCATTGGGAATCTATTTTTTTTTTGTATTTTAAAGTAAACTAGGAACAAAAATTAAATTCAATAAAACATGCCTTTATTAATTATTTTTATTATTTGTGCCACATCATCTTCTAGAATGATAGTAAATTCACTCTTCATATGTGTAGGAATAATAGGTCGTTCGATTAATTGAAATATGTATTCGACTTATCCGAATAACTTTAAGGTACATTTGATGTATTTTCCCTATACTTTAACTTAAAAAATTACTACATAAGAATAAACAATTGAGTGGTTTTCATTTTCTTACTCTTATAAAAGCTTTTTTCTCAAATAAGTCATGGATGGATTGCAAGGATAGTAATGTCGAGATGATTAAGTTCATTGTATTAGAATTTAGAACTTAAACTTATCTTTACGTCACGTTGATAAATAAATAGGTCATGGAGGGATTGTAAACCAATGATTCATTATACACAAATGGTATTGTTAGATTTTTTTTTAATATATTAAAATTTGGGTATACAATTTATAACTTAAAGTTATGTTTGATTTGAATATGTATAGGGGAAGGAAAAAGGATTCAAGGAGATCAAGAGTTTTTTGCATTTTGAATACTTTATTTATGTATAACCAAATCATGATACTGTTATTCCACATAGGTTTTCATGAAAAATAATAAATAAATTGATGTATGAATAATACATGGATTAAATACATTAAAATTGAAATTAGTAACTAAACAATGGGAAAAACACTACAACATCTTATACTGTGATAATTTTGAGTGAGCTAATACAGCAAACCAAACCTTCCCATAAAATACCAAAAAGTTTAATATAAATATAACTCGTCGGCTGTGAGAGGACAACTATGCATTTTCATTTAACTAGAATAATGAATACTTATTTTTTTTTAAAATAGATAAAATCAAACATGTTACTAAAGAGTGATTGGTTTTGGACCATCAATATCAAATAATTTGATCAGGCCTATTATCTAAGAAATAAACAGAGTGGCTAACCAATACTCGATGTTTCTTAATGTAAAATATTCTCGTATTATTAAGTGAATATCAATAAAAACCCTATGATATAGCCAATTATCAACCGAAATATGTGATGGGATATATTTACAAATTATTAGAGTATGATTGACGGACATGTTATTATTATATATATTTTTGGGAAAATTCCTTCCCGATACCTTTTGGTGATCTAGTTTACAAAATAGCCAGCATATGTATAGATTTTGTGTATTTATATTTAAATATACATATACTATACATATAATATATGTATACCATACAAATAATATACATATACTATATATATAATACACATTTCATTATACAAGTTTTGTATATTTGGACTACTTTAGATAATTAAATTTGGCAAAAGAAACATAAACGAAAGTATCCCTATATTTCTTTGGTTAAGCCTCAGTTAATATTAGACAATTTTTAATCTATTAGAGTAACGATACGGTCGACATGTTATCATCAGTAATGTTGTATTCGATTTGGCAATTTGCTACACTTTAATGGTTCATTGGTTTGTCCCAACTCCTTACTCCCAAGTTCCCCAAATCTCTATAAATTTTCGGGATAAGGACATAATTAACCATCATGTAAAATTATTGATATTCAATGGCCCAAGTTTTCTCAGAATCCATTTAGTAGTCCTAAATTAATTCCAACCCATTTTCTAGTCTCATTTTTAAGTTTTTGACAACTATTTGTTTTATATTTTTCATCAATATCTTAGTTGTCTATGTTTTTTATTATTTTATTTGTTTCCTCTTAATTTTAATTTCTTTTTTTTTTAGTTTATCTTCTTTATTTTTTATCTTTCTTTATTTTTGTCTTTTACTTTCTTTTATAAAGATAAAAAAAATACAAAAAAAATATTAAATAAATATTTTAGATTAATAAAATATAAAAAAAATAATTATACAACAAGAAATAATATAAGAAACATACTAAGTCACTGGTTTATTTATTAAAATTTAAATTAATAGAAAATATATTTTTATAACTTTTCTCTTTTGTAAATGAAAACAAAAGTTATATGTATCTAAAATAGGACTCAATTTTTTAAAATTATTTTTATAATTTGTTAAATATGATATAAAATATCAAAATTAAGCTTAAGCTCTATTTGTTGATTTCTTTAATAATTTTTTATTGTATATTAAATAGAAGCGTGGTAAAAGTGTTAGTAAACTAAACATTTTGAAAATTTGAACATTCTCTGATAATGTAATAGTTTATCAATGATACTCTTTTTGTACAACTCAAACCTCCAAAACCCAAAACTCTAATCTCCCTTCTTGCACCCTTACATCACCTTACCACACGTTCTCTCTATCTTCTTTTTTTTAGCATCTGTATAGAAATTGTATCGTTGTAGTATGAAATATGTATCACTATTGTATAGGTACAAAAGTGTATCATTGATGTATAGAATATGTATCCCTACAAAATATGTATAGAAATTGTATCATTGTTGTATATAATATATGTCAATACTGTATATGTATAGAAATTATATCGTTGATGTATAGAATATGTATTCCTACAGTATGTGTATAGACAATTATATCATTGTTGTATAGAATATGTATCAATACAGTATATGTATAGAAACTGTATCATTGATGTATAGAATATGTATTCCTACAGTATATTTAGGAAAAATGTATCAGTTGTATAATTTGTGTATAATAATGTAAAATGTAAAATAAATATATAATCAGTGTATAATGTGTACACACTAGTGATACACATATTATAGAGTTATTATACTCTATTTATACGCAGACAAGGATTACAGAAAAAATGGAGATCGCTGACAAAAATTTCTGATCAAATCTGTACCAAACAACCATAGATTTGATGATTTCACAACCATAGAAAAAGAATGTGGGAACTGAAGTTTATGGAACCAGATGCTCATGGAACCAAGTAACTGAAGTTTATTTCCAACAAGAATGTTTTGCATGCACTAAGCATTTTAATACCACAGGTATTGAACGAGTGACAAAGTAGATAGTGCGTATCATCCCACCATTTGCAGGTGCCTAAACTCGGATCATTTTATAAACAGATCTAATTTTGGATGAGTACACCTAGAAAGGCAATAACTCCAAGAATGTTGATTCCAATATTGACAAACCTCTCAAGCACAGCACTTGTGATTTCATTGTGATCTGAAAGGTGTTGCTCAAGAATTTGGCCTCTTCTCTTATGCCATCTTCCAGTTCTGAATCGGATGTGTGCAGAGAGAGACGAGAGGGGAAAAAAGGGAGACGAGGTGCGCCGGGGGTTGGCCGGAGATTTTAATCTTCTCTGTTTCCATTTTCCGGCCGCCGGAGATTCATCGGCGTCGATTCTCCCGGCGTTGGAATTTGCCGAAGAAGCGCGGCGGCGGGTAGTCGTGAAGCTTGGGTGGTCCTCCGGTAAGAGGAAAAAGTGAAAAAATAAGATTTGACTAAACTTGTCTTTATTTTGGGCCTAAAGGTTATTTCGGGTCATTTACTTAAACTTGGGTCTTTTCTTTTTGCTGGTGGCCATACCATGTCCTTTTTCCTAAATTTTCTTGGGGGTCGATATAGGCCTACATTGGGCCTTGCACTTTGGTCAATTATTTTTTTGCGCGGATTGTTCTTCAAACGCATTGGTCTTTAATTTTTGCTCTTTCGTGGTCTTATTTTTTCTCCAGCTGTTTTTATGAAAATATCCAAGTCTATTTCGCAAGTCATAGTCTCTATAATATGTTTGTCTTTGAAAACTAAAATTTTGCCTTGCGCGGTATAAATTATGTAGGAATTAAGTTATGCGGCATAGTTTTATATAGGGGTGAGCGGGTCCGGATACCCTAACTTTTTTTAACTACTCGAAATCTACCCAGTAAAAGATCGGTTCCTAAATTTACTACCCGGAACCTACCCGTAGCAATCATTACCCGGAACCTACCCGTAGCAATCATTACCCGGAACCTACCCGGACCCTGCGGTTCCGGATATGTTCTCGGGTACCCAGAACCGGTGTTTCTTTATGCAAAATAATGCCTTCGTATAATAGCTTTGTTTTAGGAATAAACTCGTCTGCTTATCCTCTGAAAGCCAGTGCCACAAAACCCATAAAGAATCCTTTCGGAGCAAATTTCCCAAGAATGTTTCAAAGATTTGCTTTGATTTTCGTTTCAACTTTCTTTTTCAATAACTTAAAGGAGTATATAGTTTTAAAAATTCAGTTTTTCAGTTTTCTACCGCTTTTGGCTTTTTCTCTGCTTATGATTGTCACTTTATATTATTTGATTTATTTCTTGATGGTGAAAGTGATTGTTCTGCATTTGGTCCCCCCCCCCCTTAAATGGTGCACTTTAGTATGGCCTTTTTTTTCTTTTTTTATTAACTAAAAAATAATGGAATTAAAAAAGTAAAAATATTTAATATTTCATAGCTTTCGTGTATCGGTTCCGGGTCTGGGTACCCTGTCTCTATTTGCCAGAATCGAAACCTGAGCCGACATTGATCGGTTCCTAATTTTGCCACCCGAAACCTATCCGTTGTGTCGGTTCCGATCGGGTATCTGGGTACCCTGTACCCGTGCTCACCCCTAGTTTTATAGTAATTTTTTAGATTATGTTGAGTGTTTATCCGGCATAGTTTATGTGGATGTTATGATACATATGTTGAATTTAAACGCTAATTATGCCGTCGAAATCTGAAATTATTAATTTTTTCATATTATGTTTAGTGTTGGAAATTATGTCTTATCCAACATAGTTTGTGTGGATGTTATGATACATATGTTGAAGTTAAACGCTAATTATGTCTTGTGAAATTTTAATTATACCGCGCCAAAAAATAATGACAGGCAAAAATTAAAGATCACGAACTTAAAAGGCAAAAATTAAAGACTAGAGGCATTTGTGCGAATGATCCTTGGTCAATTGACTGTAAAAATTTAACCGGATACCATTTTGGCAGGCACTATTTAAGCAGTAGCCACAACATCTTTCTTTTTGCAAATACATGATTTACTTTGGTTCAAGTGAGATGAACCAAGGCACGTTGTCTGAGGTTGAGCTTATGCCAAAGCATGACTTAAGGAACATGTGCCTGAGATGAATCTAGGCCCTTGTCAATAGGTTAAAAGACGAAAATTATAGGCCTTAACGGTAAGATGGCTAAATCAGAACATAGGCCTTACTCGGTAGAATGACTAACCCAAAAAATAGGAGTTACTAGTAGAACGACTAAACTAGCTCTGTGATATGAGGCTCTGTTTGAACATGATTTGAAATCGTGATATAAAATTAGTAATTTGAAATCAGGATGATTTGAAGTTAAAGTTTTGTTTGGATATGCAATATGAATTTCTTAAGTTGTATTTTTTCTCATAAACATAAAAATCCCACAAGTTGTGAAAACCATTAAAAATTTCCCAATTCTTATACAATCTTACCAAATCAACAAAGCATAGTCATAACACATTTAATAGGCTACTAGAAGACCATTCTAAAAAATACAACCTCTAGTGATCGAACTTTAATTCAATAAAAAGAAAAATTAAAATGAGTTGTAGAAGTAAATTTAGTTGGTAAACGTTGGTAAGAGTAAATTTTGTTATAAATATATTACCTATTTGCAGATCTTTTTTTTATATTTGACAGAAATGATTGGTAAACATGGTTGGTCAATATATCTACCAACTTATGGATCTTTTTTTATAAATATAAACTTATGAGTCAAGTTTGACATTTCAGAAAATTTGAAATCCCAAATCATGTCTTTTTGAAGAATTTGAGATTTGAAATATGTTGGAAATTTGCTTTTGGTGGGGGGTTGCGTCCACCCATAATTAATGACTTAAACACTAAGGTTTCGCATGTTGGAGGCTTTGTCTCTTCACACGTGCATAATCTACTAAGTAAGTAGATGACCGTAAGGCCAAAGATCGTCAAATTTCGTTAAGAAATGAAAGAGATATTGGTCTACAAAGTAAGGTATTTGAGGCATGGAAATATGGTGTGGGACAAATCTACCACATCGGTGGGAAAATAAAAAATTGTTCTTTTTATAAGCCTAAAATTGGATAAGGGTTTGGGACCCCAAGGGGTAACCTATGTGTTTGAAGGAGGGAGGACCTAGGTGTGCTTGGGTTCGAGGCTAGCCCCACACGCGCGCCGCCGCCGCCCGCCCGTCCGGTCGGGGCTACGGGAAGCATTAACCATCTGAAACGTTTTGCACTTACTACAAAACGTTTCTGGCCATGACTACACCTCTTAAAGGACCTCTTAACACCTCTCCTCATCCTAAACACTATATATTGAGACCTGAAATAGATTTGAGGAAGAGGATTCCAAAAACAGAAGATAAGAGAGCAGCAGAAAGAAAAGAACAGAAACTCTTCATTTTCCTCTAAAATTTCCATTCTTCAGCAAGTCGTTTCATTTTTGTTTTCTTCGTCAGAATCAACCTATTTGCTTTGTAGTGTTGATTAATTGTTGTTTTATCTTGGAAGACTATTGCCCGCTAACGTAAAAGCATATATATACGGGGCAATCTTGTCTTAAAGACAGAGAGTCATCTCTCAACTCAGCCACAGTTGTAACAATCCAGATTTAGTGTTTCTTGATTTCAGGATATCAAGATTCAAGACTCAACAAGCTTGCGGCAATTATAATCTTGGCTGCTAGTTTATCTTTTCGAACACTTGTAATAGTTATTTACTATTCCCGTACTACTTTATTTCAAATAATTTTAAGACAAGATTGTATTAGTGTTCAAAAGATGTCGGTCAACAGTAGTGTCACCAAATCTGGCTATGGTTGTGGTTTTCTGGAAGAAGACAGTTCTAATTATGCTGTTGACGGTCAAGGTTTTGATGGGGTCACCGCTCCCGAGAGTGGTGGGAACAAGCGCCCACGGGAGGCTGAGGATGTCAAATGGGAAAAAAAGAGAAGGATGAAGATGATGTTCTATCATGTAGCAAAAGGCCTATATCTGTCCCAGACAAAGGATCCGAATTATAGTAAGGAGGAAATGGACACTCAGTCCGATGAAATGACTGAAGTGGGCCAGAATTTGAAACTGGGATAAGTTATTTTTCTTCGTTCCTTGTCAAAAATGAGATTAAATGGTGTCTGAATAAAATGACTTAATGTAAGGCTAGGAATATTATATACCTTACGTTTGAAAATCAGAAGTTTAATCTCACCTTCCTTCCCGTTTAAAGATAGAACCACATTTCGGATTCTGCCCACTTCAGTCACTTCATCGGACTGAGTGTCCATTTTCTCCTTACCATAATTCGGATCCTTTGTCTGGGACAGATATAGGCCTTCTGTTGTAAGATAGAACCATATCTTCAGCCTTCTCCTCTTGTCCCAGTTGACATCCTCAGCCTCTCATGAGCGCTTGTTCCCACCACTCTTGGGAGCGGTGACACCATGAACACGTTGACCTTCAACAGCATCATCATCACTCTCTTCTACCAGGAAACCACAGCCATATACAGATTTGGTCACACAACTTTTGACAAACATTTTTCGAACACTAATACTAATACAATCTTGTATTAAATTGTTGGATATTGTAAAGCAGTACGGGAAGTAAATAAATATTACAAGTGTTCGAAAGGATAAACTAATAGGCCAATGTTCAGAACTGTCGCAAGCTTGTTGTGTCTTGAATCTTGATAACCTGAAATCAAGAAATACTAAATCTGGATGGTTACAACTGTGTGCTGAGTCAAGTGATTGCACTCTGTCCTTAAGACAAGATTGCCCCGTATATATGCTTTTACGTTAACGGGCAATAGTATCCTAAGATAAAACAACACTTTAATTTCAACACTACAAAGCAAATAGGTTGAGTCTGACGAAGAAAACAAATACGAATCAACTTGCTGAAGAAATTGAAAAGGAAGGAAGAGTTTCTGTTTTCGTCCAACGTTTTTGGACTGACTTTCTCTTCTGTTTTGTTTCTGTGTATATAGTGTGTCTCTGTTGTGTATATCTTGTGTATATGTGTGTCTTTGCTCACTGTTTTTCATCACTGTATGTGCATATGTTGTCCACACAATTCAACCCAAAAGACATCAATATATAGCATGGAGGAGAGACTCCTCAACTGCCGCAAACAAGGCTGTTAATAGCCATTAGCGAGGGTTGTTAAAGGCCATTAGAGAGTGTTGATTATGGTCATTGAAGGAGGGCTGTTTATGAAGGAGTTAACAACCAAGTAATGGCTGGTTAATGCTCCAAAAAATATTCCAAACGGTAGGCAGAAAGTTTCTGCCTTCCGTCATTCCCAAAATCAACTTTTCAGAAACTCTAGGGACCAAACTGTAAATATTAAGCAATTTGGGGTCCAAAAAGATAATATCAGAAAGTCCCCACAGCCCACGACCCGAGCCCGGACGGGACGGGCGGGCGGCGCGGATGTGGGCTTAGCCTTGAACCCAAGCACATCTAGGTCCTCCCTCCTTTAAACACATGGGATACCCCTTGGGGTCTCAAACCCTTAACCACTTTAGAGACTTATAAAGAGAGCAATTCTTCCTTTTTCCACCGATGTGGTATATTTGTCTCACACCATATTTCTATGCCTCAAACACCTTACTTCGTGGACCAATATCTCTTTCATTTCTCAACGAAATTTGACGATTCTTGGCCCTACGGTCATCTACTCACTTAGTAGATGCATGTAAGGAGAGACAAAGCCTCCAACATGCGGAACACTAGTGTTTAATTAATTAAATATGGGTGGACGCACTTCCCTCCAGGCAAATTTCCAACAATTAGTACATATTAGTGAATCCCAGTTAAACTCTATATTTCTTCTGAAGGTGTTCTAGAGAATACTCAAGTCATTTCCATTTTGTTTAAAAATATAATTGAATGCCTATGCGAAGCAGAAAATTCCCCAACTAACTTATTGAATTGTCTTCTAGTTTATCAGGGGGTCAGGAGGTACTTTCCTTAGAATTATGCTCATAAGAGAGAGTACAATCGAATAAACTTATGTCCCATCAAATGACAATCTTCTATGGAGAGTCGTAGGACATCCACTCGTTAATAGTTTGGCTCGAAAATATCATCACAGTTATCATTTTGAGTCATATATGTCATTATTCATTAACATAACTTTAATTCAATCAGATTTTGCCACGTGGCATAATCTAAACCCTTCATTTTATGAGTGGTATATATGAGCCATTTCCTTAAATTCAGTGGCATATTTGAGCCATTTCGTTAAGTTCTGTGATATATTTGAGTCATTTCCCAGTTCTTTTTTTAATTAATTCCTATATAAAACTCCGTATTTTCTAATTTTATGTAACAAACTTACAAGAACAAAGTTTGTCCCTTATACTAATAACATTACTCCCTCCACCCCAATTTATGTGGTACTTTTCGCTTTCCGAGATGCAAACCGCATGAACTTTGACCAACATTTTAAGATGTATTTTTTTCACCAAAATGATATGAGAAAAGTTGCAACTTATAGTCCCTTTCATGTAGCTTTTCAAATATATAAATTTTGATATTAAAATATTGAGTTAATCTAATCCAATTTAGCTTTAAAATTTTATCAAATTAACACTCAAAAAGTGAAAAGTGTCACATAAATTGATGGTGTATTATTTTACATGAAAAACTATACTCTCTTATTTAATTGGATTGTGAATCTAATGTTATTCTACATCAGTCACAATTTTTATATATTTATGATTCTTTAAAAAGAATTAAAAAATACATAAAATTTATTTAAGAAAAAAATGAGACATATTTAGAAGAGAGTATACTAATGATGTGTTGATGGGTATGAAAAGTTACAAATGAGTGAAATTTCGGGTGTTAATAATGGTTAGGGGAAGACTTTAATATGTCACACTCATATATTTTTCATATCCATCTAAACCTCATTAGTGTACTCTCTTTTAACCCCATTTTTGTTCTCTTTAACAAAATTTATGTATTTTTAAATCTTTTTAAAGAGTCATAAAGTACGTGAAAATTGTGAATGGTGTAGAATAAGGTTGAATTCATAATCTAATTAAATAATAAAGTATAATTTTTCACATAAAATAACAATATTATTATTTATTAGTATAAGGGACAACTTGTCCTTATAAGCTTGTTACACAAAATTAGAAAAAATGGAGATTTATATAGGAATTTGAAAAGGGGTCAAATATGCCACTGAACTTAACGAAATGAATCATATATGTCACTTGTAAAATGAAGCGTTTAGATAATGTCATGTGGTAAAATCTGATAGTAGTAGAGTTTTGTTAGTGAGTAATGGTATATATGATCCAAAATGGTAACCGCATTTTGCATTTTTGAGTCCAAATATTAACGAGTGACATGAATTGACATTTTCTGATAGTTCGATGACATATTTGAGTTTTTCCCCTACTTTTTATATAGTTTCTAAATATGTAATTTTTATTTCAAAAAGATTCAAGACTTTTTTTCAAGGTTCCATCTATGTCTGAATTCACACCCAAGATTAGTTAAATCCAATCAGGATCCGTTTGGGACGAAGGGAGTAATACACTAGATCAGTAAATAAAATACATCAGATCTTTGTAACGTCATTTTCTTTTAATCAAATCATAACTGATGAAATCATTTCCTTCTTATTAAGTTTCTCATTTCAATATATATTTCCTAATCCTTGGCATCTACTTCTTCCGTTCCATTTTAATTATCGTTTTAGCTTTTTTCACGCTTATTAAGAACAAAAAAACAAGGTATAGTTTATTAAGTTACCTCTATTTATTAGATATTTTTTTGAAAAATTGAGCAAATACTAAAAAGAACTACTTCTTTTATGTTAAGGGTATAGTTGGAGCAAGTGTCAATTTTGATCTTGGATTTCTAAAGTAACTCTTATTTTGAGATAATTTTTAAGTTAAAGAGATGGTTAAAATGGGACGGAGGGAGTAAAATGGAATATGACATCTGGACAAGTTGGTTTTCCCTATTCATTGTATTCAACCCCATAAATCATATCGAAAAACAACATAATATCCTTCGTTACTATCAAAACATATATCACCACTAAAATAACAAAAATACCACACAGTACACCTACCTCGAGAATACCATCATTTAATTTGCTTAACTAACCCTCTCTCTTGTCCCTCTATAAATAAGCAAACCTTATTCTTATCTTTCCAAACTGAACCATATTTTAAATTATATATAGAAAAAAATGGGTAGTCTTGGTGTGGACTCAATGGCACAATCAAATGGCGCAGGTTGTGTTGGGATGGAAAATAACACGGCGTCATGCGGAAGTAAGGAGTCGATGGCACGGTCAAATGGCAGAGCAGGTTGTGGGGTTGGCTTTCAAATGCCATTGCATTACCCAAAATACACAAAGGCTGAGTATGAGAGTATGCCAGAATGGAAGCTGAATTGTTTGCTTACTCAGTATGGACTTCCTATTCATGGTGATGTAAACCATAAGAGGAAGTTTGCCATGGGAGCTTTTATTTGGACCTGTTAATTATAATCCCTTCTACTTAATTAAATGGATCTTAGTCTCATAATATTGAACTAAGACAGACTTAAATGGATCAGCGACATGAACAATGAGGATTGATTATATTTCTGATCCCGCTTGTGACTGAGGCATAGTTATTGTTGTTGTTGTAACGTGATATCTTTTGTGTTTTTTGTTGGGTTACAAGGATTGCAAGAAACGGAAATTACAAGTAACTGCTAAAGTACGAATTGAAATTACAATTCAACTAGAAACTGAAAATTACAATATAACAATAAAACTGAAATTACAATATTTGTTGAACAAGAAGACCGGAAACTGCTTTGATTTTTGCTGAGTCGAGTGTGACACTCTGTCCTTAAGACAATATTGCCCCGTATGTATCCTTTATACATCCCGGACAATTTGTCTCCCAAGATAAAACAGCAATGGAACAATTGAGCAAAGGAAACTCAAAAGCTACCGTGAAGAATATTGAATAACGAAATGATGCTTGGAAGATTAGGAAGAAACTGCTTTGCTTTTCTTTTTGCTTTGTGTATATTCGTGTATATGAAGTGTACCTCAACAATGGTGTAAGGGGTGTTTATATAGGAGGAAGAGGGACTGTTTGACTGCCTCCATAACAGCCATTATTGGCCAAATAATGACCATTATGGAGGTAGTAAAGCCACCAAATAAATGGAGAAAATTGCCAACAGATTGGCCATTATTGGAGGACCAAACTGTACATCTTGAAACTTCAGGGATCAAACTGCACATCCAAAGAATTCGTCCAAACTGACGAAACTTCGGGATCAAACTGCATTTCGCAAATTTTTCTCGCCCAAAAGATAATATCAAGGCCCGCGCCGTGAACCCTGAACCGACCGACGGCAAGGCGGCGGCAGGGCGTGTGGTCTTTCCTCGAACCGAAGCACATCTAGGTCCTTCCTCCTTTAAACACATGGGATACCCCTTGGGGTCCCAAACCCCAAACACATTTCGAGTCTTATATACACAACAATTCTTTCTTCCTCTACCGATGAGGGAGAATTGAACACAACACCACACTTTCCATGCTTCAAACACCTCACTTCGTGAACCAATATCTCTTTCATTTCTCAATTAAATTTGACGATTCTTGGCCCTACGGTTATCTACGTACTTAGTACATCATGCATGTGTGAAGAACCGGATTCTCCAACATACGTAACACTAGTGTTTAAGCCGTTAAAGTTGGTCGGTCGCAACTCCCGCCAAAGGCTAATTTCCAACATTTTTAGTTTGTCTTAATAGGAGTATGAAGAAAGTGGGAGATGATTATGCAAGCTGTAATCTCTCTAGAATTAGTAAGTGTATTAAAATAATTAAGTAAACCATGAGAGGAAGTTTACCATTGGAGCTTTTCTTTGGACCTATTAAATTCCCTTTTAGTTAATTCTCCTTACAACTTTTTGTTGATAATGTTATTAGTCTCATAATACTGAACTAAGATGGACTTAAATGGATCAGTGACATGTAGAGTGAAGATTGATTATATTGCCGACCCCAACTGACTTGGGACTGAGCCATAATTATTATTGTGATGTTGATAAGTTGGGTGCTTTTGTTTTGTCTTAGTAGGAATATGAAGAATGTGATCTTATGCAAGCTTTAATCTCCCTAGAATTAGTAAGTGTATTTAGAATAATATGATGTATGATGATCAGTCTTGGATTTGTTTTTGTAATATGTAAGTGTTATTCCTACTCTTTAAATATCATAAGAATTGTGTCTACTTCTCCTCCTAAGTGTGACATTATGTGATATTTAGGCATAGTTGATTGACTTTTTGGTAACAAATTAAAATAATACGGTTTAGTGATTGTTGTGATACTTAGGTAAAGTTGAGCAACTTCTTTCATTACAAAAAAAAACAGTTTAATGAATTTGATATAATAAAGTGAAAATTGAGTAATTATCCATGAAGTTAACCTTAATTCATATGGTTTAAGAATAAGTTTTAAACAGTACTAGAAGTTGGCTTCACAATTGCATTGGTGAAGCATCACTACATTGAGAACTTGAAGTACAAGTTCCTTGAAAACTTTCGAACAACTCAAATTCCAGTCTACACTGAAGATCAGAAGTGTATATATATTTCATAATAGTTTCTCTACGAAAAGAAGATGAGATCTGCCTCTGTGGAGTGTGGAGTCCTGGCGTTCGGATCTGCTACACTTTCTGTTAAACTCAAAATTGTTCTCCTAATGTTAACAAGATGTGATGTGATGTGATGTGATAAGGACGAATTTACAGTTTAAGGGTGAACAAGGCGTTCTATTGCTTCCGTCTCAAACTATATATAGTTGAAAACTTATTTATAATCCGCTTTGATTGAGGCATGCAGAGAGTCGCTACGCTTGGCTCTAAGGGAGGGAAATAGATGTGTTGATCAAATCATTGAAGTTTTTAGGAAGCATACATTTTGCCAGATTACTTATTTCTTCAGCCCCTTTTCTGTAAAAGTTATGCCAATCTTCTCTGATTCTGATTTACTTGGGATACAGATATAAATCTTGCATTTGCTATATATTTAGCTTCTTCTTGCTTAAACAAGGCTATATTCAGCCTTTATTTCAAGCAAACGAAACTATGTAACTATGCTAATTCCTGGTACAGGATTCTACTTTCAGACCTGATTTCGATCAAATGGAACTATGTACATCTGCTAAGCATTCTGCGTCTGTTTTTTATAAAAAGGGCAGCTCAGTGCACGAAGCATCCTGCGTTCACATAGGGTTCATGGAAGGGTCGCACCCTAAAGGGGTGTGATGTATGTTGTCTACCCTGATGCAAGCGTCATGGCTGATTCCTGGTTCTAACTCGTGACCTATAGGTCACACGGAAACAACTTTAATTTACTGTTGCTCCAACGCTCCCTTTCCTGCGCATTTTAAAAAAAGGGCAGCCCGGTGCACTAAGCTCCCGCTATTCGCGGGGTTCGGGGAAGGGCCGGACCACAAGGGTCTATTGTACGTAGTCTTACCTCACATTTCTACGAGAGGTTGTTTCACGACTTGAACCCATGACCTCCTGGTCACATGACATCAACTTTACCAGTTCCCGCGCATCTTTCCTATCCAAAAATGATTAAGCACTCTAATTACTTAGAGCTGTTCTGTTAGAGAATAAGCAGCATCAGTAGCATCTTTCTTTCTTTTTGGGCTTATTAGAAGTTGGATGAAGTTGTTCTAAATCAGATAAACGCCGAATTGGATTCATCATTCACGAAAGAACAGGACTAGATTGGGGCAACTAGAACTTTTGCCACGACCCAATTCTAAAGGGCCACGACCAGCACTTAGTGAGCTACTACCCACATTAGGCATATCATTTGATATTGAATCTCTTAACTTAACAAAGCATGCACTCCAGATAAATAAATCAGAATAGTTAATATCAACATCTGCCTAAGTCTTATACTCAACAACACACATTCATTTATACTAATACATAGCTCATGGAGTAGACTCTATGAGTTCTTAAATTAGTACAACTGAAGAACCAATTGCTGCAGCTGCTAGCTCTATCTCAAAGTTTTGTTAAGATAAACGTGAGGAGTTTAAAAACCAAGTGAATATATAACCATCCATACCTATTAGCACACGAGTACTTATAAAACATGTTATGCAGTACTGCATAAAGAAAAGTGGATACTAAAAGTCTAACTGCAAACAAATCTCTCTTTTATATTGATAGTTGAAATTGTTTCGAAAACTACATCAGATATTGTAGTATAGAAATCAATCTGTATTATGACTGTATCTTATACTTTGTGATACTCATCACGCCTATAACTGAATACAGGTGTAGATTATCTAACAATATTCCAATATCTATATAGTAATCAACCAGATCAACTAGATGTAATTCAACCTAAATCTTTTGATCGAAATCGCGGAAAAAAATACATATGATTATCCCTTTCCAAATGAAACAGCCAATTGACTATCTGAATAATCAATCTTCAATCTTGGAACAAGCATCTTATTGTTCTTATTTTGCATCCTATTCCTGTATAAGTTAACAATCCATGCTATGGCAGCAATTCTTGTTGTACGGTACCAATTCCATGGATTAAATAAACCTTTTATGCAAATGGCCAAAAAACTTGATCTATTCTTCTTTACTTTCTCATCTTTAATCTGTTTCTGTTGTTCTGTTTCAGCCGAATTCTCAGAAAATAATGCAATTTTTCCTTGGCCAAAATATTCTTTTAGCTCCTCAATTATGTCTTGTTTCTTTCCCCATGTTGGGTACTTGTTTAGTTTATCTATCAGTAGCATTTTGCTTGCTTCCAAACGGACAAGTGCTCCGTTGTAATGTCTTTGTTGCCGAGACTCTAATGTCTGCATTGCACAAGTAAAAGTTAGTTAAATCACTATGACAACCAAATTTTGTAGCTAAACAGCAAAATTTGTCACTAATCCTATTTAGGGAAGGATTTGCGACAAATTATCAAAATGTTTGTTAGATACCAGTGATAAATCAACGACGAAATTCGTAACTAATTCCAAATTTTTTTCTAGTGAATTTTACCATTTATGCAAACAGTGTGGCACTAAGAATTTTACACAAAGAGTGTCGATCTATCGTAATTCCTCTTACAAGTGAGTTGGGTTCTAAGAGGGTAATGGTTGTAAGATTCTACTTTGTGCTCCAAAATTGATAGTATTTACTTTTTATTATTTTCAAGTTAAATTCGTTTTCATGGTTAAGTGGATGTGGAGCCAGAATTTTAACTTTATGGGTTTTAAATTCTAGTATGGTGACATAAGGTGTTAGTAGTAATTGAGTTCTGAGTTTAATTTTGTTATATATTTGGTGTATTTTTTAATACAAAATACAAAGTTAAAACTAAGGCTACCCTTCTAGTCCCGTCCATGTGGTTAAGCACGAGAAAATTCTATTTCATAATAGCTGACCGCTATGAGACTCAAACCTGGACGATTTATGATTTCTCTAACAACATGTGTTGAATTGTATGTGATCATCTCATCCAAAAGTCTAAATTGTTAGAAAAATTACATACTTTTGTTTACTTAATTATTCGATTATGTGCCACTCACGCATGTATAGTAAATTAACAAAAATAAAAAATGAAATTACTGAAGGGGAGCCTTAGAGTAACTGGTAAAGTTGTTGTCACGTGACCAGGAGGTCATGGGTTCAAGCCGTAAAAACAGACTCTTGCAGAAATACAAGGTAAAACTACGTACAATAGGCCCTTGTGGTCCGGCCCTTCCCCGGACCCCGCGCATAGCGGGAGCTTAGTACACCGGATTGCCTTTTTTTAAAAAATAAAATGAAATCACTGACAAGGAAAGAAAACAATTAGTAAAACCTGGTAGAACTTGAGCATGTTGTGAACATCCTTCAATGAGTCTCGAATTGCAATCAATTTCTCCTTATCTTCCATTGTGATGTCTGCAAGTCCACATAATCGACCATGTTCAGCACAATGTCTACAGAAATTAATTTCTTCACAATGAATTTTATCACTTATCTCATCATATAAAATCCCTACTCTCTCACTCAAAATATTCATCTACATATCATATAAGTACTAATACTACTATTAAAGCAAAGCAAAATGCACCATCAGTCAATTCATTTTATATTTAGAAAGTTTTCTTGTTTGCCTTTTGCTTTTTCAGATTCTTGTTCATTTGTCGTTTTTTTTTTTTGGGTTGGGAAATTTTGAGATGAATTGGAATGTAAGGTAGAGCTCTATTCCTACTTTAGTGGTCTGGATTTTGTACTTTAGCTTAATCATTTTGTGTACCACTTTTCTCTTTTTTTGCATGTGGTAATTCTTGAATAGCAAGTTTTGTCTGCTGCTGAAACCTTTAGCTGTTCTCTGTCCCACACGTTCCTGTATTCTCACGGAATATTTTGTAAAGGTTTCACTCGAAAATTTGGCTAGAAAACTACTAAAAATAGAGATTTTTCCCACTGACATTTAGTAGGAAATTTGTACTATAAAATATGATTTTCTACTTCATTCTCATCAAACCAGTTCACCCGAAGAATGCATGGTGGGAAACAAGTTTCCACTGAAATGCTGGAAAACTACTTGGTTTTTTCGTGTGAAAACACTACTATTTAGGTTTTTCTCACCGACATTCAGTAGAAAATAGCCATTGAACATTTTTCGGTGGTGTTAAAATCGAGATAGGGACGAGAATTTAGAGACACAAGAATAATGGGAAAATTTTTATGCTTTTCATTCATTATAATGACCTTATATAGAGGTAAAATCCTCATTTTTTCTAATCTAATAGGGTAAAGGGTAACTCTATTCTAATAGGACTACAAATCCTATATTACCATAAATAGACCTAACATATTCTAATACCCCTCAAGTTGGAGCATGAGGGTCTCGAATGCCCAACTTGCTAAGTAAATATTCATGTTGCGATTTGCCCAAAGCCTTTGTAAACACATCGGCCAATTGCTCACTGGTTGACACATAACTGGGAAGTATTATTTCGAATTAGAGCGCGTCCTGGACATAGTGACAGTCGATTTCAATGTGTTCAGTCCGTTCATGAAACACCGGATTTCGCGCAATATACAATGCTGCTTGACTAACACAATATATTTTCACCGGATATTTATGTTCAACACCCAAACTATGTAAAATTCCCTTTAACCATTTCAACTCACAAACTGTCATTGCCATTGACCGATATTTCGCTTCTGCTGTCGAGCGAGAGACAATATGTTGCTTCTTAGTTTTCCATGATACGGGTGAATTTTTTAGGGATATAAATCAACCGGTAAGTGATTTTCGAGTCAACATACATCTGTCCCAATCTGAATCACACCATCTGTACAACTGAAGATCACAATCTTTTCTCATCACAATGTCTTATCCTGGGTTCTTCTTCAAGTATCGAACGACACGGAGATCCGCATTCCAGTGTGCTTCATTTGGTTGTTGCATGAATTGGCACAGAAAATACACGCAATATGACAACTCGGGTCTCATGAAACTGAGGTATATTAGTCTACCGACCAGACGTCAGTATGGTTTTGAATCTCCTAAAGTAGCTCCTTTGGCCAACACCAAACTGTGATTTTGTTTCATAGGAGTATTGATTAGTTTAGCTCCCAGTAAAGCGAACTCAGAGATTATATTCAAGGCATATTTCGTTGACAGAGAAATAACTCAGTTGGTCCACGTGCAACTTCAACTCTCAGAAAGTACTTCAAAGTGCCCAAATCCTTCATGTGAAAACAGATGCGGAGATAGTCTTTGTATCATTCAGTGACACTATGGTCATTTCCGGAGATAATCAAGTCATCCATATAGACTAAGACGTTAAGTTGCATACTTTCCCGGTGCATAGTGAATAGATAATAATCAGAGTACGACTGTTTGAACTCATATTTAATTAAAGCACTTGACAATTTAGCAAACCAACACTTTGGAGCTTGCTTCAAACCATACAAAGATTTTCGGAGTCGACATACTTACCTTGGATTAGAAACATGAAATTCGGTGGCAATTTCATATAAACTTTCTCTGTAAGCTCGTTGTTTAACAAAGCATTATACACATCCATCTTATACAACTCCTAATTTCGCGCAGCCGCAATAATGAGGAATGTCCGAACAATTACTACCTTAGCAACCGGAGCAAAAGTTTCATTGTAGTCAATTCATTTCTCCTGTTTATTTTCGAAGATTACCAAACGAGCTTTATATCGCTCGAATGTGCCGTTAGAGTTGTACTTGATTTTGTGCACTCATCTACATCCGAGTGCTTTCTTATCTGGTGGCAAAGTTTCTAGTGTCCATGTTCCATTATCCTCTAATGCTTGGATCTCTTGCCACATGGCTACTTTCCAATGTTCTTTTTTCATTGCATCCTAAAAGGCTTTTGGTTTGGTTCGTGTGGTAATTGCTGCAATGAATCTTTGATATTGCAGGGAAAAATTATCACAGGATATATAATTAGCTAAAAGATAAGGTGCACAGGAGGGTTGTTGAGGATCGAGCGGATGAGTTGATGGACTTTGTTTCCGAAAAAGTTCAATGATGTAGTCGCGTAGCCTGATCGATTCATGCTTTTGACGTTTACCTCAACCTAGTTCTTCATCCGGGTGCATTTCATTGGTACAGATACCTTGCGGTTGTACTCATATTATCTCTATCCAGACCTGCCTCTGTCCAATCTAAATCCTACTGATCCGTAGGTTCATCATTCGGTGTCTGTATTCCGTCCATCTGAGTTTCGTTTGTACTTATATTATCAGTCCTTCCTTCTTTGAAGTTGTGTTGGTTTATTCCTCCCTCCCTTTCATCCACATTAACACAATTTTATTTCGGAGATTCTCCTCCGTTCGGTATTGATTTTATGATGTCGGATGAGTTGCTAGGGGAGATAACGAAGGGGAACTTAGTCTCGTAGAAATCCACATCTCTTGAGATCAAATATTTTTCGTTCTCTAAGTCATACAATCTCCAACCCTTCTTTCCGTAGGGATATCCGAAGAAGACACACCTACGACTCCGACTCATAAACTTTTCTCTCGTTCTTCTTTTTGTGTGTGTGTAACATAGTGACCCTATCACTCTTAAGTGATCATACTGGGGCACATTCCCGTACAAAATTTTATATGGAGTTTTTCCATTCAAAATTGAAGACGGTGTTCTATTGATCAAATACCCCGCAGTCAAAACACATTCTCCTTAGAATTTAATCGGAAGATGATGCTGAAATATCAATGCTCACACCACATTAAGAATGTGACGATGATTTCTTTCTACTCTTCTATTCTGTTGAGGTGTCCCTGTGCAAGATGTTTGAAACAGAATTCCATGTTCGAAGAAGTACGTCTTTATACATGTGAACTCGGTTCCATTATCACTTCTAACTATCTTCACCCTTTTTCCGAATTGCCTCTCTACAAGAGCAAAGAAATTTTTCAAGGTTTGAGACACTTCTTTCATATCAACTAAGAGAAATATCTACACGGATCGTGAACGGTCATCTACAATAGTAAAAAGAAATAAGAAACACCACAAGAGGAAGGGGTTCTATATGGTTCCTATAAATCGCAATGGATCATCTCAAAAGTATCCGAAGCAATATTATCACTTAAAGGAAAAACACTTCTCGTTTGTTTTGCTCGTTGGCATACATCACATTCTCTATGTAATCTATCACCACTCTCTTTTAAGCCTAATGTCGTAATAAACTTTGTTACTTATGCAGAAGGATGACCTAACCGTTTGTGTCAAAGATCGAACCAATCAACTACCTCCACCTTTATAGCTCGTATCAGCGGCACATTCCAAAAATTATAAAGTCCACCTCGACGCTCACCCTTTCCAATCAGCTTTCTCGTGGTGGAGTCTAGTATATCACACATAATTTTATTAAATTTCACATCACAAATTAAATATTCAACTAGTTGCGATACAGAGATTGAATTACATGTCAAATCCGGAACATATAGAACATTTTTCAACCATATCCTGTCATTCAGCGTGGTTGTTCCTTCTTTTGTAGCCACTGAGCTACTTCCGTCTGGAAGACCAACCTGACACTTAGGAATGTATCGCTTATTGCTCATTTCCTCCGGATTACCAAGTACATGGTTGGTAACTCCAGAGTCTATGATTCAGGATGAGTTTTTGGTCTTACTATCCATCTTCCCATTCGGGTTTATTCTCTGGAAATTCAATATGTGAATCAAAATCTTTCGGTATCTCATCGCTCAAATTGTGAAGTCTTGTGCCACATATGTTCATTAATCCTGTCTCCGCCTGAGTTCCTTCTTTGACAACTATGGTGTTAGCCCGGTAATTGCCTCTTCCACAACTGGATCCCAGTCCACCCTTCTGCTGTTGTTTCTGTCCTCGTCTTTTTTCTTCGATTTTCTCATTTTCTTTTTTATTTCCTGCCCACCAATTCAGATAATGAGTCGAAAACATTCATCTACAATGTGTCCGGATCTCTTGTAATATGTATAGAATGCATCATCATTTTTTCTTTACCGCGACAAAAAACATGGTTTTACTCTGATCCTCTGTTTTCTGTGTGACTCATCTCACACGCTCTTCTTGCACCAACTTTGAGTAGACCTTGTTTAGTGATGACAACGGTTTCTGGACCAGTATATTAGACCTCACCATTTCATACATTCTCTCATCCAATCCCATGAGGAAAAGATGCACTTTTTCTTCTTCTCTTTTGGCTTCTAGGACCGTTCCTAGATTGCACGTACATTTTCCGCACGTACAAGTTGGGATCTGTTCGTAATCTGCCAATTCCTCCCACAACTCAGTGAGTTATCCTTAGTAATCCATTATGGTCCTTCCTTTTTGCTTGCACAACACTAGTTTCGCCTTTAGTTGTTGGATCCGCGGGCCGTTAATAACGGTGAACCGTTCTCGAATGCTCGTCCATAATTCTTCTGCTTCCTATTTATGTGTAATTGTTGAGCGAAGCGTTGGTTCTATGGTGTTGCGAATCCACGACACCAATAGTGAGTTTATAGTCCACCAATCGTCCAAATCCGACGACTCTTCGTCCGTTTTTTTATTGTACCATCGACAAAGTCGAACTTCTTTCTTGCTCTTAGGGTTGTTCTCATGGATCTAGCTCATTCTTTATAATTTTCTCCCTTCAATTGAACTTGTGTCACCACAATTCCAGGGTTATCATTCGACATAATGTCGTAGGGAGAAATTGTTTTTCTTTAGGTTTTGTTTTCTTCACCAGCAATTTCTTTGCTAGTATCGCCGATTTCTTTACTGTCACCTATCATTGTTTCAGGGATTTTGTGTTCTTTTTAATGTGGCTCTAATATCATGTTAAAATTGAGACAGAAACGAGAATTTAGAGAGAAGAATAATGGGAGAATTCTTTGTGCTTTTCATTCATCATATGACCTCCTTCTATAGAGGTAAAATCCTCTTTTTTGTAGTCTAATAGGGTAAAGGGTATCCCTATTGTAATAGGACTACAAATCTTATATTATCATAATTACCAAATCCTATATTACCCTAAATAGAACTAACCTATTCTAATAGGTGGGAATCAGTGAGAAAATAGAGGTTTTTTAGTATTGATGTATTATTTCACAGTACTAATTTGGCAGAATTTAGTAGCTTTAGCTCAAACTTTATATTTATCTTAAAATAATTATTTGATATGTATAAAGTATATATTCGAATCTGGTAATTAACTTCAAAGGGCTAGAATCTAGCTAGAACCCATAAACTTCAATTCTTGAATCCGCTACTGTTATAGGGCCCGCATGCTCCATAAAAGATATTTTTACATGCACGTGTAATATAGGAGTAACAATAATCAAGCAACTACGTCTCAGTCTCAAATAAATTGAAATTGCCGGTATGAATCCTCATTCATCAAAAGGTTTGCTAACATTGATATAGGCTTGTTTGTTGTTTTTCCTTTATTCGGTATCATATTATGTATTACAAAAAGGAAATAAATAGAAGTTAAACTGCAGTTGCAAAATTTCCATTTCTGCCCAGCAACGAGAAAAATAAATAAGGGAAACCATTGCCAATGTGACTCACGCTGGTAAAAAAAGTGGATTCTTTGTGATTGCCAAGTTTTTAACTTTAATGTACTTTGGCAACTTAGATGACGAATTTCATTTTCATATCTTTTGTCCCACTTTTTTACTCATCAAGCTCAGGATTCAAGCCAAGTATCAAGAACACTAATTTTCTTAGCTACATGCGACCGTGTAAGGAATAGTCCATTCGGAAACATCCGAATTAATTGGAACGATACAAAAAAGATAAAGACGTTCAGTGAATAAACCCCAAATATTAGATGGTCTAATACCCGAAGAGTCGGACTGTTGGAGTAATAACAAATGAACCAAGGTTTAAATTGCTACGAAGAAAAGGCTAGGTGATTTCTACTGAAACTTTGGTTTCAGATACACAAACTAGCTCGGACACTATAAGAAGAAAAAATCCATCTACCTGGGATAACTTAACTCTCCTACCAAACGACCCCAAAGAGTGTCACAGATGAATTAGTTCAAATCAGGTGATATTTGGGGTGTAGCTAGTAAGATAGAAGTCATTTCCAAAAAGAAAGTCGTTTTTTTCCTTAGTTAACAGAAAATGTTTTGCAAGGAAGACATTTTCCATCAAAAGGCCAAAAAAATACTTCCCTCGCTTCGAGAAATATTTTCTGCTCACTAACCAAACACCCGAAAGACATTTTCCATGGAAAATGACTTCTGACATACCAAACACATTCCAAAACATGGAGGGAAGCAATATATAGTCATCCGTAATAATCAAGATAGAACTTGCAAAAGGCTTTTGAAGTATGAAAATATTTACACAAATTGACTGTCAAACCAAAAAACCAATCCAAAACCAGATAAATACGCTTACAACACACGTTCAAATATTGTATCCATATATAAAGAAATTCAAAGCATCGCCACTCTTCCTGCAGAGGGCGATGCCTAATGCTATTCTACACATTGTTAATGGAGAGAACAAAGAAAATAAAACATTTGAAATTTGTTTTTGTTTATATCAATTCAAGCCATCACAGGGTAATGTTTAACCCATGGCATACTTCTGGGTCCAACTCCTGGCGGTTACTTCATATTTGGACTTGTCTGTCTTGTACATGTGAGCAATCTCAGGAACCAGGGGGTCGTCAGGGTTTGGGTCCGTCAAAAGCGAGCAGATTGAAAGCAAAACCTGAAATGTAATCCAGAATCCTTTCCCACCTTAAGAAACATAAATAACACAACATGCTTCGTGAAACACAACCAGTTCGACTGGTCTTGGAAAGCCATTTCACAAAACACATAATTCCAGAAAAACAATTGATGTTACTAACACAAAACAGAGACAAGATCTTATCCTAAGCAACCAAAACCAAAGTGCTTTTTGAAGGACACGTTTGACGGTTAAAAAGTTGCGGTTTTTCCATTTCTGGCCCGTCAACCCAAATTAATTACGGCCGCCAGCCAAAAATACAATACATATACACTGTATGTACTGTATGTATATTATGTATATAATATGTATTCTATATGTATATTTATACTTAATATACAAAACCTACATTTTTGCTGGCTTTTTGTAATTAGATCTCCGAATGGCATTGGACTGTAATTATCTCTAAAAAGTTTTCACCATTGTTTTCAAAAGCTATAAAGGAACAATATGATGTCCAATTATATGATCTTTCCCTTTTAAGGAGTCAATTGTAAGTTTTCACCGGGCTGCCCTTTTAACCTATCCTACAGATTATACACAATTGGCTGATGAATCCAAATAGATTTGACAAGACTCTCATATCATGAAGACACCAAGTATCAGAATAAGTATGATTTCATAGCTTGTATTATTTCTCAGCAGATAAAGGTAAGAAAGGACCTTGGAAATAGTCAAGGCAGGGCTCCACTGCTCCTTCAGTATGTCCAAGCATATACTCCCGTTACTGTTGATATTTGGATGGAAAACTTTTGTCCTAAAAGCAACCTGCAAAGATTTAACCATAAATGTAACACAATAAAGTCTAGTGGGAGACTACAGTTTATAAACTGATACAAATGAATTTACATGTTCAGGTTCACCAACTAAAGATTGACAAGAGAAACAGCTTGTCTGACATGAAAATTGTCGAAATAGCCCTATCAACCACTATGCCTCAATACAGACTAGTGTGCTAAATCCTCAATAACCGCTTTGCTCCAAATAGTTCTATGATTTTTGTAGGGGTTTCAATACAAGTGTATAAAACATACATGAGTCGTCTAGATCACCTAGTTGATGTTGATCATGATGTGATTCTAAAGAAGCTGAACATTCCATACTCTCAACCCTTTCCGAAGAGAATCCTCTTAATTCTTTCTGTAAATGATGTACAAAGAATGGATAGTCCAAGAAGATATTAAAAACAAAATTGAAAGATGAAAGCTTTATTCCTCCTTAATCACCTTATCTGGCACCAAAGGGTACAAAGACCAGCATGCGCAATATGCTGATTTAAGTATCGTAATACCAACAATTCTCCCAGTAACAAAAATCTACTAGTGTTTTATCTGTATGTTAGACCTCAACCTTGAAAAGTTTCTCATGCAAGGTGACAGTCTATTAAACAAGTTAAGAAAATAAAGCTAGAGACTGCAGAAATCAACTTCTCTTCTTGGTCTCAATGACTCAAAAGTACTACGAGCTCATTACCAGGAGATATATTTCAACTTCATCAAGCATACTAGAATAGAAGGCGCTAAAATTTCCAAGAAAATTATGCTCCAATATGCAAAACCAAATAAGAAGGCATCTGCAAATAGAATAGACACCAGCAGAGACATTATTAACTCGGTAATTTGCAACTATAAGATACCTTGGGAGGTTTGAATGGATAATCCGGAGGAAAATGGATAATGACTAAAAATACACCCCCAGCATAAGGGCTATCAGAGGGCCCCATTATTGTAGCCTGCCAGTGAAACATGTCCTCTCCAACAGGTCCTGTAACACATGGTACAAAAATGTTAGGAAGCCAATACCAAAGAATAATGAATAACATAGCATATATATCCTTTACAAAAGATGCAGGAATAAGCGCACAACATCTTGTTGAAGATTAGCCAAAATGCCCTGTACAATAATCCAAACCAGTATTGTCAAATTGGGATGCATATCCTTTCGTGATAGGAATCTTCTCTTTTCACAAGTATTTTGTAATAGACAAAATGAAATCACTACAGACGAGCTTTCTATACTCCATGTAATCAGAGAAGTGCAATGCAATATTATGCTCCTCTGCACAGCAGAAAGCCCATTTCCAGAAACTATTCTGAAGACAGGCAAAATATAGGTACTTCATTCACTAAGCACTGAAGCCCCTTCCTATGTCCACCAAATCTATAACACTGGAAAATGCTCTTGTATTTTTAATGTTTTGAAGGAAAATGCTCTTGTATTTCAACAAGCATGCGATTGTGACACAAACTCCACACCAGTCATGCTTGAAATGGCTCATTATTGAACTCATATGAGATGGATCACCAAGGGTATCTAGCACTACAGTGTCTTACAATTAACCCATCAAGAGTCCAACATTTCCATTTCAAAATAGTTTGACGCTTCTATATCTATCGGATGCTCCACCAATCACATAACTATACTTAATATTGTGCTATTTAAATTTTCAAATTTCATAGTATTTAGTAACATACAGAAACTGTATTGAACTCATATGAGATGGCTCACCAAGGCTAATCTTTTTTATCAGGCAGTAAGGCTAACTACGAGTAGTCTTATAGAAACATATATATTTCCACTCATATACTAGGTTAATAAAGAAAACATGAGGGAACAAATTCAAGCAACTCACTCCGTACAAACTCTATCTGGTTCAGATGAGGAGCACCGTACCTTGATATGTTGCACCACAGTACCATAAGCCCTTAATTAATCTTTAAAATCCACCTAGTAACACCATGATACTACCTTGTTATCCAGATAGTTCTTTACATCACAAGCGATCCTATAATGAATCACTTGTGACCAAGTTAACAATTTCCAAAAGCATAAAACCTAGTGGGACAAATATATAAACCAGAGAGAGGTCATCTGGGGTGTTCTTAAGCCTTCCAGTTAGGTGAAGGCGTGAAGCCATGGTGGAAGCTTCATCTCCCTTATGTGACTCTTTAGTGTAGGCACAAGACACTAGCGGTTCAGGGCTTAGTGCATGCACCAAGACACTAAAGCATGCACCTAATTGTATGTGGACTTTTATTTTAAAGGGGCAGCATTAAACAATATAAATATTTAAATTGTTATCTAAACAAAAAGGAAGAACTTTATTGATTAGGAATATTAATTTAAAATGTAGTATAAGAAAATAGTAGCTGAAGATTACACATCATCTTTACATCTATTACTTGAAATGGCCTATATGCTTGATTTGACATACAATGGTTTAATCCAAATAATTAATTTTTGTATTTATAGTTATTTCTTCATGCAATTCATACATATCTTTTATTTTTATGTTTTCTTCATTAGCACCTTTCTTTGCTAAAGACCATTTTTTATATGTGATTTACGCTTAAAGTCCCCGTAGACCTTAGCAATTTGTTAGCCTTTTCGCCTTTCACAACTCTTAATACAAACATAACATGAAACAAGTCAATAATTATTTAATCTTGTGGCAGTTTAATTAAACGAAGATGGCCAAGATGTCTGGAGCTGAAACTTGTTTCGATCACTGAAAAATAGAAAGATAAAATAGTAAAATATCACATTTTTAACACAACTTATTGCATAAATAAAACTCTTTTAAAAGGCAGGGGCATTTTCTTTAAATTGAATATATTTCTAGTGCTTTCGAATTATACACCAGAAACTGATAAAAAAAAGTTGTACATCAGAATTTTAGAGTTCTCTTTTTTGATAACTAAAAATCCCCTAGGGTCAGTGGCGCACTGTTCGAACTCGATAGATAATGGACCCATTCCTCTACCCGTCTTCACTATATATCAGGATTTTTTCCATGGTAGAGTTTGAAACCATGACATGCGCCTAAAACCACACATACCTGCTGCACTCTTATCACTAGATGAAATATTTTGAAGTTCTGTTTGTACATTGATCAAAACAGAATACAGATTTCTTTAACAATATTGCATCACATCAACAAACAAAAGTTTGTATTTAGATCCAAGAGCATGATCAAGCATGTAGAAATCCACAAAAAACATCCCCCTCATTTTGTACTTGAGTCATGACTCATTATATTCCCGCAGGATTTTATGTCAGAAACATCTCCATTGCAATCGGAAATCAATTAAGAGTTAAGGCTCCAATCCTCTGTGTTGGGTATATACCATGCGTTTAGATATAGTATATTCCAACAATTGTCATGATTGTTCGGTTACATACTATTAACCATTGTTTAGATATAGTATTTATTATAGAACAATAATTTATTCAATTTTAATAAAGATTTAAATAGATCATGTATTTGTGTGTCTTTTACTTCTCTAGTAGATGATTTAGTGTATACAATTTAGCTTATACACGAAAGATTAAATCATCAGTTCTAATAAGTTATAAAGATTATGTTCACAATATAAGAAGGAACTGGACAAGCCATTGAAATTATTGTAGCACAAAATTAAATATAATTTATCTTGATTATAAGAATTGTATAATTCAGACTTCTTGTGCTAGTACATTTTGCTTGTGTTGAACGGACCAAGTAGAGATAAATATTTTACACCAACTTAATAAAATAAATTCTCTAGTCCATTAAATGTACTTATACTCTTAATATAATTATTATTAATTATTTTGATTTATTAAAAAGCGAGACTTTTTGTGGGTCAGTATACATTGGCAAAGTAATAGTTAGTTGATGGAATTCATCTCTTGGTTTAGAGATTGATGACATACCTTTATGAAAGCTTATAAGTTTTCATGTGTAAACCCAGCAGGTGAATTTTATATCCGTCACATGAAATAAGTTAAGTGAAAGTCTAAAGAAAATAATCAATAAATGAAATTGTCAGTAAGTTAATTGATTAGTTTTTGGATCTTAACATGAGGAATTAAAAAGATTTAATAGAAGAATTTCGAGATTGAGCTAAGGAGCGCAATTACGAATTTTTAGTGGAATAATTTATTATGGTAGGATTAATTCAGATATTTTGAATTATTTTCATAATAGGAGGCCTCATTAATTAACTTTTGTGGTCCCTGAATAATTTCGATGGAATCCAATTTCTTGGTGGAAAGAAAAACTTAGCAGGTTTGGGAAAGGGTTTTAAACCATAGAACCTGTGGCTATATAAAGTGTCTTACTCCATCGAGAAAGCTATGGTTTTTACAGAGTTTTATAAGAACTTCGCAGATTTCAGTATTGTTCGAGTAACATAGCAGAAGACCGTGGAAATGGAAAGCGATCGCGTGAACAATTTCTGCTCATGCTTTAAGGCTCGATTCGCAGTCACATCCATGCTTCAAGAAATAAGTATCGACTTTATGTTTGATTAAAATATGTGATTATGTGTTGTCTATGTTACATGCAAGTGTGTTACTGGGATTGCTTCTGTTGCTTATATATGTATTCCAACATGCACGCTCTGATCCTAATTGTTGGAATACATATATAAGCAGCAGAAGCAATCCCAGTATCACACTTGCATGTAACATAGACAACACATAATCAATGATTTTAATCAAACATAAAATCGATATTTATCTCTTGAAACATGATCATAATTGTAATCAATGATTTTAATCAAACGTAAAATCGATACTTATCTCTTGAAACATGATCATAATTGCCAATCGAGACTGCAAGCATGAACAGAAATCGTCTCGGCGATGGCCCTCCAGTTGCACGGTGTTCTGCCGTGTTATCCGAACAATATCGAAATCTGTGAAATTCCTGTGGGCGAATTTTCTACGAAAAAATGTGTAAAAACGTGTAAAACCCATAGCCTCCTTGATGAAATAAGACCTTTTATATAGCCACGTGTTTTGGGGTTTAAAACCTTTTCCCGAACCTCCAAACCTGCTAGGTCTTCCTTCCCCCCAAGAAATTGGACTACATCAAATTCCTAACTATTCAGACACAATAAGGACCAAAAATTTTAATTAACGAGGTTTCCTATTATGAAATTAATTCAAAATATCTAAATTAATTTTACCATAATAAATTACGAATTATTCCACTAATATTCGTAATTGCACTTCTCAATTCAATTTCGAAATTCTTTCATTAAACCTTATTTAACTCCTAAGATTCAGATAGTAATAAATTAAATTAAATTACCAACAATTTAATTAATTGATTAGTTTCTTTAGACTTTCGTTTAACTTATTTCATGTGTCAGATATAAAATCCACCTACAGGTTTACACATGAAAACTTACAAGCTTTCATAAAGGCGAGTCATCAATTTCTAGACTGGGACATGAATTCCATCAACAAATTATTACTTTGCCAATTTATACTGTTATCATCCAATTTATCAGGCATATTGACCCACAAAAGAATATCGCATTTTAATAAGTCAAACAGTATATAATATATACAACTAATAATGACTATATCAAGACTAGGAGTATAAGTACATTTAATGGACTAGAGAATATTTTATTTAATCGGTATAAAATGATTATCTCTACTTGGTACATTCAATACAAACAAGAGATACTAGCACAAGAAGTCGAAATTATACTATTCTCATAATCAAGATAAATAATATTTAGTTGGGCAAGCACTTACAACTTCTTTGGATGGTTGTTACATAATATTTCATAATGTATTGTATAATATTGTATTGTTTTGATGAATACAACTTGATGACTTTCCGTAGTTCGGTGACTAAGACTTAAATATATTTTTTGCTCCTTAGGAAGGTTGATAGCGGTCTTTGTAAAGACTGCAACGTTATTCCGGGGGAGTATCTTGCAATACGACATAAGTTTTTGGTGATGCACTTGGTGATCAAGATGGAGAGGAAGAGGAGGGTTGTGGATGACATGTTAAGAATCAAATGAGGGAGTTTGACAATGGCTAGTGCAAAGGAGATGGGGGAGAGGTTGATGGCCAAGGGGGCTTGGGGGAGTAGTGGGGATGCTACTGGTATATGGGATAGGATGGCCAGTTCCATTCGAAAGGTAGCTAGAGAAGTGTTTGGGGTCTCGAGGGGTAGCCGTGGTGGGCATCGAGGGGACTAGTGATGGAATGGTAAAGTTCAAGAGAAGGTGGAAGCGAATAAAGCGGCGTACGTGAAATTGGTAGAAACCAAGGATGAGGTGGAGAAGTGGACAAATGGGGAACTGTATAAGATGGTGAGGAAGGGGGCAAAGCTTGCGGTTACGGCGGCGAAAATGGCAGCTTTTGAACGCCTGTATGTGGAATTAGAGGAGAAAGGCGGGGATAGAAAGTTGTACAGACTAGCCAAGGCGCGTGACTTGGATCACGTAAGGTGCATCAAGGACGAGGATGGCAAAGTATTGGTGGGGGATGCACATATAAGGCAGAGGTGGCAGTCTTACTTCCATAAACTCTTGAACGAAAAGGAGATAGAGACATTGAGCTGGGGATCTGGAGCAATCTAGTAGGTACCTGAATTTTGGGTATTGTAGAAGCATTAAGGTTGAGGAGGTGAAGGGTGTTATTCGTAGATGCGCAGGGAACGAGCGACCGGGCCTGATGACATTCCAATTGAATTTTGGAAGAGCACAGGCAGGGCCGATTTGGAGTGGTTGACGAAATTGTTTAACGTCATTTTTAGGACGGCGAGAATGCCTGAAGAATGGAGGTGGAGTAAAATGATTCCTTTGTACAAGAACAAAGGTGATATCCAGAGCTGCAACAACTATAGGGGTATCAAGCTGTTGAGACACACTATGAAAGTTTGGGAAAGAGTTGTCGAGATGAGGGTGAGAAGAGGCGTGTCCATCTCTGAGAACCAGTTTGGATTCATGCCGAGGCGTTCGACCACAGAAGTCATTCATCTTATTAGGAAGTTGGTGGAGCAGTATAGGGAGAAGAAGAGAGACTTACATATGATTTTCATCGACCTCGAGAAGGCATACGACAAAGTACTAGGGAGGCTCTATGGAAATATTTGGAGGCTAGAGGTGTACCTGTGGCGTACACTAGGGCGATCAAGGATATGTATGATGGAGCCAAGACCAGGGTACGGACAGTAGGAGAAGACTCGGAGCATTTCCCAGTGATGATAGGGCTACACCAGGGATCAACTCATAGTCCATTCTTATTTGCCTTGGTGATGGATGGACTTACGCAACAAATCCAATGGGAGGTGCCATGGTGTATGTTATTCGCAGACGACATAGTCCTGATTGATGAGACTCGCAGCGGAGTGAACGCTAAGCTAGAGATTTGGAGACAGACTCTGAAGTCTAAAGGGTTTAGGCTAAATAGGACCAAGACAGAGTACTTGGAGTGCAAGTTCAGCAAAGGGAGCGAGCTGAAGACAAGCGAGGAGGTTAGGCTAGGTACTCAGGTCATTCCAAAGAAAGGAAGCTTCAAGTACCTCGGGTCTATTATCCAAGAGAATTGAGAGATTGATGACGATGTCACACATCGTATTGGGGTTGGGGCAGGGTGGAGGAAATAGAGGCTCACATTTGGAGTCTTGTGCGATAATAAAGGGCCATAAAAACTTAAAGAAAAGTTCTATAGGGTGGTGGTTAGACCGACTATATTGTATGTGGCGGAGTGTTGGCCAGTCAAGACTTAGCACATCTAAAAGATGAAAGTTGCGGAGATGAGGATGCTGAGATGGATGTGCGGGCATACAAGGAGGGATAGGATTAGAAATGATGATATTCGGGACAGAATGAGAGTGGCCTCGGTGGATGATAAGATGCGGGAAGCGAGGTTGAGAGGGTTTGAACATGTGCAGAGGAGAGACACAAATGCCAAAGTGCGGAGGTGTGAGGGGTTGGCTATGGACGGGTTCAGGAGGGGTAATGGTAGGCCTAAAAGTATTGAGGAGAGGTGATTAGACGGGATATGGCGCAGATGCAACTTACTGAGGACATGACCTTAGTTAGGGGGTTGTGGAGGACACGGATTAGGATAGAAGGGTAGTAGGTAGTCGAGCGTAGTCCTACTTACTCTTGCAAACTGGTAGTGGTAATGTTATTGTTGTAGACCCGCTTAGCATATCTTACTAATAGGTGCAGTATTGCTTTATAGCTCCTAGTAATTTGATTTATGTTGTTATGTGTCCTTTAGTGTATTTTGTTTAGCTTATTTTTTTACCAGATTTGACTGTTTTTTATGCTCTGTATTAAGCCGAGGGCCTCTCTAAAATAGTCGCTCTACCTATCAAGGTAGAGATAAGGTCTGCGTACACTCTACCCTCCCCAGACCCCACTTTGTGGGACTTCACTGGGTATGTTTTTATTTGAACTTGCAGTTTGGGGACTACCTCTGCATGTATTATGGACCACGAGGAGGCTAGAAGGAAGAATGTTGGTGGAAAGGTTCTTGGTTTCTTTTATTAAGCGACAAGGATGAACACCCAGTTTTGGTCTACTTCGGCCATCATTACAATTGAAAGTTTGTTCGGAGTTTTGTTTTCCTTCATTTGTTAGTTGAGATATTATCTGCACTTCTTGGACAAGAATATTAATATTGTTAACTTGCATCAGGAGAATATATAAGTTGCTATTTGTCTATCAGTTATCTATCTTTTACAAGTTTTTTGTGTGTTAGTTGGACCCGATACGAACATCCTAAGCTTTGCATTTTGATCACTGGATCAATTAGTTGTGACCTTTGTGTTAAGTCAACATCTTGGTTTGTTGATGATATCACGATGACATTCATAGTGCATCAACTATTTTTTGTTCAGAATTGTTTCCCTTAGCTGGCACTTGTAGATAATTCTCAAACTTATTGCAAAAAATAAATTATTTAGTTTGAGGAGCAAAAATTAAAGACCAGCACAAATAGGGACAAAAGTGCATTCTATAATAAATACTAGTATATCTAAACACATGGTTAATAGTATATACCCCAACAAAAACTTCCCTCTCATTTTGTGCTTGAGTCGTTGCTCATTATACTCCCGCGGAATTTATGTCAGAAGCATCTCCATTGCAATTGGAAATCAATTAAGAATTAAGGCTCCAAGGTTTCAATCCTATATTTTGCTTCAATTGGATCAAATCTTTAGAGCACATCACAAAAGACCCAAGCGGTTATTTAATGCAAATGGCATTTGTGCTATGCACAATATCAAAAAAGGATGAATAAAGTGATAGATGTCAAAGAACATCACCGTAGGCAAAGAAATCAACATATGCATTTGCACTGAGCGGGACATAGTGATGAATGAAGTTGGAATAGACCATTAGTCATGAGAGACTAGGACTCAAATCCCAGCAAAGTTGCAACTGCACTGAGCGGGACATAGCGAACCCATGTGTCAAAGCTTTGGTCGACAGAGTTACCCGGATGTGTAGTCTAGGTGCACAAGGCAGGGCAGACCCTACTTGTAAAAACAAGGGAAAAGGGCCAAAATACCCATGATTTATTCGAAACAGGTCAGCTTTACCCTTCGTTACATTTTTGGCACAAAAATTCCCTCAAACTAGCGAAGTTGCTCAAAAATACCCTTCCTACTAACAATTGCTAGGAGAAAAGGGCCAATTTTGCCCTTGAACTATTCAAAATGGGACAATTTTGCCCTCTGATTAAAGTTTGGAACAATTGACCAGTCACCAAATCTAGCTAGATACGTTTGACTTCAGATCACTTAGTTTAGAAAAACAGAAGACGTCTTTTTTTTTTCTTTGATAATCCAGGTTTCCAGGCTTGCGCCTGACTACTTCACTGGTATTACCCAGACGTCCTAGAGATGATGGGACCGGTCCTTCAGCACCCCACCACCAGGTAAATCGCGGGATGTGCACACATGGTCAGTGTCTGCTTGCGTCCAACGGATCAATGCTACAAGGTTGACCCCCCTCCACAAGCCCCATCCACAAGGCTTGGCGGAGACCGAACCCACGCTGCAACATGCCCGCGCGGCTTTTAGCGCCCAGGCTTTACCATATGTATGTGCCCCGGAGGACGATATCCGGAGGGGAGAATCGAACTTGCGACCCTAAGGCCGCAAAGTTGACTCCCTGCCAGCAAGCTGACCCCTCTAGATAATCTCACGATGAGCCATTATAATAATCAAGCATCTTAATAAGAATATATTTTTTATTAAAAAAGAAACATAAAAGATCATGTCAGCAAGGTTAAAATTGAAATTTGAGTATCTAAACAACAGTAAACTGACGTACAACAACAACATACTCTGGGGTTTGGGGTTGGTAAGATGTACGCAGAACTTAACTCTGTCTTTGTGGTTTTGGGGGTAGAGAGGCTGTTGGCTCAAAGAAACAGTAAACTCATGTGCATCGAGAAAATACCATGGATCAACAACCAAACAAGTAAAAAAATCAAAAGTTTACACAAATTCCTATAATTACAAAATATAGTAGCATTAAAAAAAAGTCAAATAGACAAAATACCAGCGCTGCATGAAGTAGGAGGATCTTTCTGGAGATCCTTCAACTCCTTCAATATTCGTTTCGCAGCCATCAAAACCCCAAACAATCCAACAAATCTGACCAAAAATTAGATCAGAATTCAAATATTGATACTATATCGTATATAGATAGAGGTAATAATTACCTGAAAAGGCTGCTGACTCTTATATATTACTTTTTTTTCTTTTTATTTGGAGCTGCTTTGTTTTGTTCTTCTTGTTGTTTTTTTAGTTGTGGGGTGGCTGGCTACTGCCCCTAGTTTTTGAGCCCCACTGGAAGTCTTGTATGATTGGGATTTTCTCATGGCCCCACACTTTAGTGTTTATCCATTATTTTCAATTTTTTCTTTTTCCGTCTATTGGGTGACCAATATTTTTAGTATGCTTTTGATCATAGAAATCAAATATTTTTACTTTATTTAAATTTTTTGAACTTAGAGTTAAATATAAGTTGTATTTGGTCGTGGAAGGCAAGGTATGATAAAGGCATATCAAGGGTTTGATACGCTAAGGTGTGGCATCGCAAGGAAGATGGACATGGAAGAGTTGGACGTGCAACGAAGGTAGGCATACGTTCAAGGCATGACATGAAAGCTTAGTGCGATATTGGCCGATTGGCGCCATAATTTGAAGGCAGCACACATACGAGTAGTTGGGAATTTCCTTGATTCCAACCGGTTGTTGCCATGTTGGCAGAAGCAATTACTTTGTAATTTGAATTAATCTGAATACTCCTAGCAGTTGGGGAATGGGGGATGTCAACTGCAGGATAGGATGAAACATGAGACTGACATATGCCAAGGGCCAATGGCACTACTTATGGGTGTTGGCAAGCTTGGCACAAGTCAGATTTGTCTGTATTGGCTAAACTTTTGTAACCATAGAGTATTTGTTCCTTGTAGCACAAGTTTAATACAAAGTTCTAAAGTGATTTGTGTATGTGTCTTGTGCGTATATTTCGTATATGCTAAAATATTCTAAGTGTTGAACCAAACGTGAGGAAAAAAAAAGGGGCTAAGTTATTGTGTGTGACTGTCGTGCAATGTCAAACAAACGGAAAATTGATCCTATAACAACTAGTATCAGAGCGACGCAAGTTAAGATCTTGAAATAATCATGGCGGGAAATGCAAAACTTCATGAGAGACTTCAAAAGTTAAAGGCGTTGGCCGGTTTAACCGATGATGATATGGATCTGGTTGATATTTTGGCGTGGATTCATGGCGTGAATACAGAACTCCAACATTTCTGTGAGAATGTTGATACCCAATTGGTGAATTACTATCTTTCTATAAGTATGCAAATGCACGAGTGGAAAACTATAAAAGGAAAATGAGGATCTTAAGGTTGAATTCAGTTCCTTCGAAGGGCAGTAGCAAATGTTCTCCGAGGAGGAGAGAAACACACCAAAGTTAAGATTTCAGGACCTAAGGCTTTTGATGGCGTGAAGGGCGCCAAAGAACTTGAAAATTTATTGTGGGACTTGAAGCACTATTTCTCTATTGCTCACGTCCTTGAAAAGGACAAATTAACCATGGCTACGCGGTATTTTAGAGGATATGCAGTTCTATGATGGCGTACGAAAAATGCAGACGATGATAGTACTGAGAACCAAGTTTGATACTTGGGAGAAACTTTGTGACGCTTTGACAGACAAATTCTTACCCAGCAACTCGTCTTGGGTTATTAGGACCGCTTGAAGCTATTGAAACAGAACGGGTCTATTCGGGAGTATGTGAAGGACATCTCGTCCTTGTTGTAAGACATTCAGAACATGTGCGACAAGGATAAACACGTGTAACAAAATAGGAGGAAATGACGATGAGAACTAAAGTACCAAAATGCCCATGAGAAATGTTAGTATTCTTATATACCATTTGTCGTACATGCGACTCATACTTAGTATCTATATCTATATTATTATAAAATCATGAATATAAATGTTGGTTGACCAACATATCCTTTAAATATTGAACGACTTTTATACCCTTCAAAAGCTAAAATTACTTCAATCATGTAATCTTTGTTAGATAAAATTGTACATTCATAATTTTACCTACAACATGACTAGGATTTGAGGCCTAATGTTATGCAAATTTCACTTGGACAGTAACACTAGACAACTTAATGTGAAGTTCGGCTACTTTAAAGTCATTCTAGTTATTTAATTCCAAACCAAATATATCTTTAACAACCAATAATAAGGATTCTTTAAAAAAATCACATGGATAGAACATAATTTACATTACAAACAAGAGTTTTACTAGATGACGGATGAGTTAGTGAACTAGAATTCTCATTGGAAGAAAATACAAATGAAAGTATCATATTATAAAGGCCTAAAATAATAATACATGCATGATTTCAATTGCTTTCTTCTTTTGATTTTCAATTGCTTACTTTTCTTTTTCAGTCTTCAATGAAGATGATGTATTTGGTTAAACAATACATAGAACATGAATCCTGACTAATAATGCTTTGTTTTGATAATATTGTTTCGACTTTCTGTGACATTATTTTAATTTAATTTACACATATTTTACATCTTCTCTTTTTATATTCAGAACTAGAATCAGATGAAGATTTTCGTCCACAAAATTGTTGACTACAAAGAAAAAAAGATTTTCTTCTCAAGGAGGACCAATTATCCCGAGATTTGTTATTTTCCTCTCTTTTACTATAAACATGACACACATACACATACTATGAAGAGATATAAAGACTCAAAAATATATTACAAAAATTATACCTTTTGTATTAATTAACTTGATCGAGTTTTAATTAATTGTGCATCTGATTTTTCTTTCTTATTTAATGCAGGTTTTGGTGCATTCAAAATAATTGACCATAGAGTGACAGTTAATTCAATGTAACTTATGTTCAGCCGTATGCAATAAGATTTTATTTCACGTTAATGAGTATTGGTGTTGTTACAACTATACTATGCATCTAAATGATAGTGATTCTTTGCTTAACGTTATGTTAATTGAGCCTAAATTGTTTGGCCTTACAGGTTTTAAGATGTGGTGCTGCAAAAAGAACTCTAAATGTATTATCATTTTTTTTATCGAAGTAAAACCTGAAGGCTTATGATTGGCTTTTTGATTGTTGTACAAAAAAGAATCAAAATATTATGTGTGGAACCTTTACTCAAAGAAATATACAAAAAGAAAACAACGATCCATAATTGGTTGAACTTCTATTGCTAAGGCGATTAATATTTATGCTCAATTTTTTATTTTTTGAGCATAAATAAAAGATTATAAAGGTGTTATTTTACTACAATTGTGACATTAGAATCCTAAAACAAAAGGCACTGAACTTTCCCCTAAACCAACGTTGCAATTCCAAAACGTAAACATATTGTTAGATTTGAAAAAGCCTAATTTTCTTACTTTTTCTTTTAATTGGGGAAAAGAAATTAGAGGTAAACATTTTTTCATTATTAGAGGTAAACTTTCCCCTAGATTTATTTCTTGCTTTTTTTTTGTATTTGTGTTATAGTGTTTGAACTGAAGATGTCTAGATAACAAGGATTTACCGAGTGAATGTAAGCACATCACCAAGGAAAAAAGCAAAAAATGAATTTCATTGGATACGGAGTCGCCTTTGTTAGGAAGTCTTTACCTCCCAATGTGTGACTTCCGAATTTAATTAGGCCCCAATATGAATATCGGACACCGAATACGAAACCAAAAAAATAAGAATGGACAAAAAAGGATATATATATACGATTTACTTTGATCTTTTTCCGTTATTTAAGACCACCGAAAGGTTATTGATTTTAAGGAAAGAAAACGAAAATATTGAGATCGCAAAAT
Organism: Anisodus acutangulus; assembly: GCA_029783415.1. Taxonomy (NCBI): domain Eukaryota; kingdom Viridiplantae; phylum Streptophyta; class Magnoliopsida; order Solanales; family Solanaceae; genus Anisodus; species Anisodus acutangulus. Next base: position 10,421,037 of record CM056504.1, read on the forward strand.
GATAAATCCTCTTCCTAAATTGACCAACTGTTCAGATAGATTGAAATATTTTAATATTAGTTTTTCGTTATTAAATTTTGAAAGATTATTTTAATATAGTCATAAAACCTTAAAAAGTTGAGATTTGATCAACAATCAGGTAAATTATTTATATTAGCAATCAAATTTTATTATATTTAAATAATAATATATAAATTCCATGTAATATATAGTACATCCAATACATAGGCGGAATTTATATTTGGATGGGATAAAATATAATGGCTAAATATGACATACATTGTAAACGATAGTTATATGTTTTAAATAGAATCATACAAATGTGGTTACCGGTGTTATTTGGTCACAACTTCCTTCAGTACACGATGCAGTATACCACAACCAAAGTTATTGAGTGTTTTGTGACATAATGGGTAGCTCAGTGTACTGACTGAAGATCTATATGTGTGCCACGCATGTTCCTAGAGATTAGTATTGAAAGAAATAATTCATTTCTTATTTTTATTAATTGAAAGAGTATATATACAATTTACATATTTTTATAATAGGAGAATTTTATTCCTATTCTACTCCAAAAACTTTATTCTACTTGGACACTAACTATACAATTATGGTAATACAAATATTATGGTAAGTGTACAATACTAATTACACCACAACATTACCTAAACTATGAGACTAAAACATTACCTAAATTATATACACCATATACGGTCAACATGTAGTAACCGAGAGCCAATATACATAATATACACATGTATATCGTGTGTATATTATGTATATTTAACACACCCCCGCAGTGAGACTGTCCCTAAAATCTTCAAAAAGGACCGAGGGAAGACCCTTTGTAAAGATGTCGTCTATTTGATACCTGGACGGGACATGACAGACTCGTACCTGACCACGAGCAACCTTTTCGCGAACAAAGTGAATGTCCATCTCGATATGTTTAGTGCGCTGGTGCTGAGCCGGATTACCCGATAGATAGATGACACTAATATTATCACAATAAACCAAGGTCGCTTTCTGGATAGGACAATGAAGCTCTAACAACAAATTTCATAACCAACATGATTCAGAGACCACATTAGCTACCCCTCGATACTCAGCCTCGGCACTGGAGCGAGTCAAAGTCGACTGACGTTTTGCAGACCAGGAGACCAAGTTATTACCAAGAAACATGCAATAGCCAAACGTAGACCGTCTGGTGTCCGGACAACCATCCCAATCAGCATCTGTATACGAGACAAGTGTGGACGTCGATGAAGGATATAAATGCAAGTCATAGTCAAGTGTACCATGAATATATCGAATGATGTGTTTGAGCGCATTTATGTGCTCAACCCTGGGATCATGCATAAACAAACACACCTGTTGTACGACATACGTAATATTTGATCTCGTAAATGTGAGATACTGGAGAGACCCTGCAAGACTGCGATAGCGTTTCGGATCCTCGTATGGTGCGCCGGCCGCAGCACTAAGCTTGTGTTTAGTATCAATTGGAGTGGAAGTGGACTTACAGGATGACATCTCAGCCCTCTCAATAATCTCAGTTGCATACTTCCTTTGAGATAAGAACAACCCAACATCATGATGTGTGACAACAATCCCCAAAAAATAACTCAAGGGCTCCAAGTCTTTCATAGCAAACTCAGAATTAAGCATTGTCATGACTGACTGGCGTAATGCATCGGAAGAGACAGTCAAGATAATATCATCCACACATAATAGGATATAAGCTAAAGAAGAACCGCGACGATATATGAACAAGGAATTATCCGACCTGCTGTGAGTGAACCTAATAGTCGAAACATAGTCAGCAAACCTCTTATACCAGGCCCGTGGAGATTGCTTAAGCCCATATAAGGACTTCTTCAACAAACAGACATGATGAGGATATTTGGGATCCCTAAACCCCAAGGGTTGATGCATATAGACTGTTTCTTTGAGATCACCGTGTAAGAAAGCATTATTTACATCTAACTGATGAATGTGCCATGCTTTCAAAAGAGCTAAGCTGAGCACAGTGCGAATGGTAGCCGATTTGGCCACCGGACTAAACGTCTCACTACAATCCACACCAACCTGCTGAGTCTTACCATCATCCACAAGCCGAGCCTTATGCCTTGCAAACGAACCGTTTGAATTGTCCTTATGGACAAAAATCCACATAGACCTAATAATATTAACACCAGATGGACGGGGCACCAACTCCCACGTCTGATTATCAATAATAGCATTATATTCATCGATTATAGCAATTTTCCAATTTAGGTCATTTAATGCAGACATAAGATTACGGGGTAAATGTGATTTAAGAATATTAGAATTTAAATTAAAATGTCTTTTTGGTTTAAAAATACCCCGTTGACTACGAGTGACCGGTCTATGACTCGAGGAAGAATTGGGCGGATTGTGGGAATTTTCTGGACTCGGGACGGACTAGCGGCTTGACGGTGGGCTCTTGGCCAACACGATAGCGAAGCGAGGCTGGACCAGTTCAGGTGGCTGGATCGCCCAATAGTGGAATCGCCCGATGGCGATCTTGGAAGGCTGTTGCTTGTGACGGACGATGGGACCCGGTAGGCGATGGGCCATTGGAGAATTTTGGGTGCGGGACATGTCCGAAAAATGATGAATAATATATGGGGATATACCATCATCCAAAAGATTATACGACCTAGGCACTGGATTACTCACCTTAGCAAATGGAAATTGGGATTCATAAAAAATGACATGACGACTAATGATGATTTTATTAGAGGATAAATCAAAGCATTTGTAACCACGATGATTAGACGGAAAACACACACGGAGTAGATCGGGCCTGAAGTTTGTTAATTGTGGTGGATGAAAATAGCGGATAACACAAATACCCAAAGACCCTAAGATGTGAATACGAATGGGTCTTATTATATAGAATTTGAAGGGGGAAGAATATGTCAAACCTTTTGAAGGAATTATGTTAAGGAGATATGTAGTCATTTGTATAGCATGATGCCAAAAAGACGGGGGTACGGAAGCATGAATCAATAAAGTACGGACAATGTTATTAATTGTACGAATTTTGCGTTCAGCTTTCCCATTTTGTGAGGACGTATGAGGACAAAAAAAATGAAAATTGATCCCTTTATTAACACAGAAGTCCCGAAACACCTCATTGTCATATTCTTTGCCATTATCACATTGAATATCTTTTATTTCCCGTTCGAATTGGGTTCTAATGAATGCTCTAAATTTTAAGAAGATGGAAAAAACTTGAGATTTTTTCGCTATCGAAAAAGTCCATAAAAACTTAGAATAATCATCCAAAAAGATAATATAATACCGATGACCCAATGAACTAAAAACAAGACACGTCTATAAATCTCTATGAATAATATCAAATGACATTAAAGTATGAGAATTCCTAACAATTTTTTCTAAAGAACAATTACCTAAATTATATACACCATAAACGGTCAAGTATAATTTTATATTTAATTTTCACAGTTAATGAGTAATATTATCCTAGTGCCACAAGCGTGCCTGGGCAAAGACCAGATACACCACCAGATAAGGCCTGATGGTGTCTTGTGGCTGTTCCAAGTACGAATTTGAACACGATGATAGAGGTGAGAATATGCATTACATTGCACTACCAAAAACATAACAATAACAAGCATTTTCGATAATAAATATTCTCAATACTAGACATCAGTCATTAACACCAAATACATCGGAAAGATCACTTGTTGACTGTTCCATATATATCCAAGCCAAAATCTTTTCACTCAATCAAGTTTCTAGTGTGACTAGCAGTACCAAATTTACATAAGATCATGCAACATGGTACCAGAAGTGAAGGGACAAAAAAAGCACTCCTTAGCTTCATCCATGGCTAAATTACAATTAGTTGAAATTAGAATTTCTTAAGTTTCACAATCATATTAACGGTCATGACTATTAATCGATGATCATCTAGCAGCTACGGCATCAGTCCTGGGGCTGGCATCAAGGAGTTGATGAAGCTTTGCTCCAGATGTATTATTATTCTCATGAACCTCAGCGTCCTCGTTGGTTCTATCCAAGGGACCATTGTTATTGACTCTTACTATTAGGTTTGCCGTGCTAACATGTTGCAGCCTCTTATCATCAATTTTACCTAAAGTTACCTCTTCTGCTTGTCCTCCTTGTTTATTTTTCAGTCTCGCCTGCACAATCCAGACCACATTTAGCAAAGCCCAAACAACGAAAATACATGCTGCCACTAACATTGACGACGAAAAAACCTATTATGTGCCTCACACAACTGGTGTTGGTGGGACCCAAATCTCACACTTTTGGGTCCACGAACTTTTGATTTACTAACTTGCAAGTTGTGTACGGAACAAAATGAAATTTTTCGTTGAAGACTACAAACAAAGAGACAAACTCATACCATTAAAGCAGCATTTTCAACCTTTAATTTCTCAGAGTTTGCAGTGAATTTGTTTATTTCTGATTTGAGTGCCAAATTCTCAGAGGTTAAAGATTGAACACGCATTGCCAACTCTTCAGTTTCTGCCTGGAGGGAGGGAAATAAAGAAAGTATGTGTATCAGAAAAAAGTATATAAAAACAGTAGAACATAGGTTATAGTAAAAGATTAAATATAGCAATATCCTATAATATTAGATGTTTCCCTTTTACCTGTTTTCTTAATCTTGATCTCCTTGCAGATTCCCGATTAGACTGCTTCCTCTTCTCCCGCTTCAGCTCACGTTCATTCTGAAAATATAGTTGCATTTAACAATTAGAACTTCGATTTCACATAATAAACACAGTTCTCATGCAGACAGAGTCACGTGAAATTAAGCAAAGCAAAGTTCACCTGGTACGTGCATATACCTGTAACCAGGCTTCACCTGGCACTGCAGGACTCATTTGTGAAACATTAATTGGACTAGGTTTCAATAGTGTACCAACAGGATTTCTCAGTTCCAGAGTAGTAGGAGAAAATACTGTTCCCGTGTATTTCTCTGCTGTGTTGCCAGGATTAACAGTTACTGAAGTTCCCTTCTCCGAGTTCACATTTACTTCCCTAGTAGGTTGTGGACTGCGCAGTGTCCGACGCTTTCCATCATCAGCTGTAAAAGGTTTGAAGAGCAGAGAGATCAAAAGATGAAATCAGGCAAACTACTTTCGAACTGGGTTTTTCTCACTTTTATATACTCTCCAGTAAATGCATTATAGTGTTTAAACAATCCAGTGTACGAAGTTTGAGAAAATGATACTTCTAAGCATTATAGTCCCCAGAATAGCAAATTGTCGTACACAGTGTTTAAGTACTTTTTTTGCATGTACCTGATGCAACTATCAATAGTCTTAAGCCCATGATCTTAAAAACAGTTCACACTAACATCAACATATATGGAGGCGAAAACGAGACAATTGAATAAAAGCAAGAACCTAAAAATTTCACGCTGAAGCAACTGCACATTTCATAAATTAGTACTCCTATATCTACTGAACTTGATTGACATTCGGATACAAAGTGAGAAAGGAGACCAAAACCCTTACAGTTATTAGGAGTTGTCTCACGGCTTCTTTTCTTACTGTTCTCAGCCACCTAGAGTATGAGGAGATAGTATCAGCAACCATAACTTTCTTACCAATACAAATTAAAAATATTAAAAATACTGAAACAAATGGATTTATAGTTCTCAGATCATACCTCTGTTGTGTCTATGTTACTTCCATCACTTGAACCTTCTTGCCCACTGTCATGGCATGAAATCTAACAATTAGTCAATATATTTAACAGGATTACAAACTGTTCTCTAGAATGTGAGGTCAAGTATTTGCAGTTATTCTATCTATGACAGAGTCGAGCATGGTTCTTAAATAAGCAAATACGATCCCAAGCCTGAACTGGTTTTGCACAAACCTCTGAGAAGGTCCATTGTCAGAGCCATCACCATTGTCAACACTGCAATTTCCTATTGACATTCCAAGCCCATTAGGCCCTTTTAACTGACTCGTCAAGCCTTGGTCAGTATTTCCCGAAGACTTAGCAGAAGCATCCAAACTCAAAGAAGCAGTATCCTACACAATGTACAGTGATTTAGCTTCAACTCCACCATTAGGTACTAGTATACTACATTGAGCTAAAGGAAAGAATAATCTGTCAGTGTCAGCATTTCCAGAAGCAAATAAGTTCATAAACATTGAAAAAAGTCAATAAACTAAAAGTCACATATACCATGGTTTGGCTAACAGTAGGAGATGATGTCATTCCGGGACCCTGAGGACGAGACACCTGGAATCAGAAAAACGAATAATCTTTAAGATGGGCTCGTTCATATGTTTTAGCCACAACTCTGTCATGAAAGTTGCATGACGCAGAAACTCTATGGAAATATAGTCATGCTTAATATGAAGACGAATCCAAGTAAAAAAGGGGCAGCCCGGTGCACTAAGCTCCCGCTATGCGCGGTGTCCGGGGAAGGGCCGGACCACAAGGGTCTATTGTACGCAGCCTAATGAAGACGAATCCAAGTATGTCTAGAAATTATAAGATCCCTACATTTAATTTATTCACTGAGAAGTAATAAGTTCCCTATGTTTCATAGGAAATATTAACTTACCAAAAGATAACACATGTATCCTACTAAGTTGAAAAAGTCCACATCGTGCAAAGAAAAAGAACTTGTAAAGGTTGTTCAAGTTTTGATATGATACCCTCTATCAATGATCACATTAACTTGAGCCAATCTATAAATATTCAACTAAATTAATAATCAAAACGAGCTTCACCATCATATCAAGGAACACGACAAATACACCTTTTTCTTACAAACCACTGAGCAGTAGACTCGTATAAAACCTAATAAGGTAGATACTGGAAATCGTTGTTGGCCAATTGTAGGGCTTAATTCTGAAAAGAATGGATCTTGGGCCTAACTCAACCCCAAAAGCTAGCTTGTAGGGTGAGGATTGTCCAAGTCCATATAAGTAGTACATGTTCCCATTCCATATCCGATGTGGGACTCTTAACAAATTCCTAAACCAGCTCCATTTACCATTAACATAGTTATTCCATGTGGAAAACTTTATAAAGCAAAGTAGGAATCAGAAACCACTCATGATTTCAAAAAAGAAAAAAGAAAATAAGAACGGAAATGCTGGAATGTGGACTCACAATAGGAACTCCAGAGTGCGGATAAACACCACTATGCGCATAGATTCCTGCATATGGTGTGCCATAAGGGGGCATCATAGGCTAAAAAAAGGAGAATCCTAGTTAGCACTCATGTAATTAACGCCCAATAAACTATTACCTAGAACTTCGATTAAACAAATTGCAAAAATTTAAAAGAAAAATTCTGCCTGGAAAAGTTGAAAGTACCTGTAGTGGTCCCCACATATAAGGATGAGGAGCATGACCAGGGGCCAGAGCAGAATTAGCATATGGAGGTACAGCTAACCGAGGACCATAATATGCCTGAAAATTTAGCTGCTTACATAATTATATATAATTACTAAAGCTACGGTAAGAATATCTAACAGCATGGCGGAAAACGATTAACCTGCATAGCAGCCCAATCAGGATACACGTGGATATTGCTTTGATCCTGTCAGGCAGACATTTGCCAACTACTCAGAGATCAACTTCAAAGATGATCAAGACTAAAAGAGGAAACACATTTCTGTATTTGCTTACTGGTGCAGTCGAAGATGATTTCTCAGGCTTACAAGATTTCTCGTCCTCATTATTTCCCATGTGTCAGAAAGCAACTGGATGCTCTACTAATTCACTGCTGAAATGATTATTTCCTTTTGGAGGTACCGACAAATATCCCCACTTGTTTGGGACTGAGGCGTTGTTGTTGTTGTTGGAGGTACTAACCAGGATTATTGCGCCAACTGCATAAAATAAAGCCCTGTCAAACTATGAGCGACAAGATTTCACAAGACCATGGATGACATAGAAAAAGCTTCCGTCTTTCTTAATACAGGTATGGTCTAACTTGTAAAGGATTTAGGCAGAAAACCATCCCAAGCTGAGGAAGCAAATAAATCTGAGAAGTTTTATCCATTCTAATATATTCCAGTAAAATGTAATATTAAGATTTTGTAGAGGACTCTACAAAGTAAATACATAACACGTCTTTAGAAAAGCGGTAGAGGACCACATAGGAGTCCTAAAGGGTTTGCTGTCAAAAAGATATTTTATTTGGATAAAGAACCTCAATTACTCTATATGTCAAATTTATACTATGTTTTTTTAAGCGAATTTACTCCACTAGACGTTGTGTCTAGTGGCCTTTTTATTAATGATAAAAACTAATCCTCGAAAGGGAGAAGTACAAGCAAGGAGGACTAGACCTTACCTTACCAATCCTATCCTAAGGAGGGAACAAACCTCTACTAATTAACAAGTGTGCAAAAAATAAGAGCTAGAAAGACTAGATATTCTATGATCATCACAATAGTAGTTTATACTATGTACATCTTCAAAATTGGATACTTTATGAAACAGTTTCTACAGCCCAAAGTTCTAACACAGAATTTGGCTAGTTGCGTCTATTCCCAGCTGGTCATAAAAATCGTCATATTTGCAACACAAGGCAAACATAAGGGAGATTGGAAGACCATGGCTTCCTAAAAAAAAATTAAAATCTGTTTTCTGTACCAAACCTTGTATTTATATTTAAAAATCCATTTAGTAAATACAAATTGCAAATTTACATAGTGACTCCAATGAGAGGCGGACCCAGGATTTTAAGACGACGGGGGCACCATCAAAGGAAGATGCACGTTAGCCGAAGCATTGACTTCAAATCGAGGGTCCGTTTTTAATCACAATGACATACAACACCGCATCATTTGAAAATTTTGTTAAACACCCATTGAACCAAAGTAAAATAAATATAAATGAAATGATATAATTGTTTAGAGCTCGTTCGCTGGCCTAGTGATTTGGTCTCAAGTTATACATGTTAGGTTCCCTGTTTGAAACCGGCCAGCAACACATTTTGTTCTTTTTTTAAAAACTCGAACTTGGGTCGCACGATTACGCTCAAGGAGCTAAGGGGCACGCTGACCAACTGACCCACTTCAACAGATATATTTGAGGGTCCTCTTAAAATATATGGTAGTTTTTCAAGGTATACACACATTTATCTACAGAGTTTTTCCCGAAGTTAACGGGGGCACGTGCCCCCCACCCCACCATGTACATCCAATCCTGGATCCGCTTCTGTCTACAGACAGAACTTTTAAACAGAACTTAGCTGACTGCAGCGATGCCCTGCTGGTCGAAAAAGCCGTCATCTTTGCAACACAGGGCAAAACACAAGGGAAAATTGGAAGGCCATGGCTTCCCTAAAATTTCTGTAATTTATTTACTGTAACTAAGGCTTTTAGAAAATTCAAATTTCTTAAATTCTTTTGACTGGATAATTTTCTGATTACTTTGATTACATATTAAAAAATCAGATTACTTTGACACTTCAAGAAATTAATTTTGTATCACCTCGCCCACCCATTCCCTCCTGATTCCTGTCGAAAATGACTCATTTTCTTACTATTTACTCCTTTTTATTGATAATCTCAATCAGGTAAAACAGACAGAGAAAGAGAAGCAGGGGCATAATCGTTCCTTAATAGTCCTCACCCAGTCACCCAAAACCAAGTAAAGAGACAAATTTTACAAGTTATCCCGGGATTAATTATTACACCCTTCTACGTGGATAAAAATAACACTACAATCCTAAGATAACTAATCCCAAAATTAGTTATACATGATTTTATCCCAACCAAACTTGGGATAAACTCATCTTAAATTTAATCCCGGGACTAAATATCCCTCATACCAAACGAGCCTTGAATCTATACAATTACCTAGGATGTAATGACAAACTAGTCCTCGTCGACACACCTAAATCACAACTAGAAAATATCAAGGAAAAAGAAAACTAAAACATCGTTAGTACATGAAATCTAAATTACGTTCCTTGGAATAACAAATTTCTTAACTTCTAAGCATTATAATTAAGCATCATTATATACCCAAAAAACTCAAATACTCCCAACTCTCTGTTACTCCATATTGTTTTCTTCTTCTTTTATTCTCCTTCCTGTTGTTACTATCATAATCACAACTGGAGAAAATTCTCTTCAACAGAAAGTAATACTCCCTCCTCCTAATTTATATGAAGAGTTAATTTGATTATATTTTAAAGTTAAATTAAGTAAAATTAACTCAATATTTTAATATTATAAACAATATAAGAATTAGTATGAGTTGCAACTTTTCACATCTCAAAGGGTGAAAAAATACATTTTAAAATTTAATCAAAGTTCACGCGGTTTTGAATGTTCAGAAGCGAAAAATATCACATAAATTAATATCGAGAGAGTAATACACCAAATTCAACCGAATTCACAAAGATCAAACTTATATCAGCTTTAAAAGCCAAAACATTTTACAAAATTTATTAATCATAAATCCAAATTTGAACATACCTCAAATTAAACTCTATGCATCAAAAAATTGCAGTTTAACGTCTCAAAATTTCTGCATTTTATATTTTTTACTTTCTCTCTTTAATCAGAATGAAAAGAGACAGAAAAAACGTGTAATCTGACAAGAAGAAGAAAGAGAGGGATTTGCAAAGGAAAAATCCACGTCACCAAACACGTGTACGTATCTAAACCAGCTTACTCACGTATACGTAGATATATTTTTACTGTACATACGGAGGGTGTGTGGCTGAGCTGGCGCGTTTGAAATTAGTGTTATTTTATTTAATACTCCATAATTTATAACATCTGACGTGTCATTTGCATACCTGATTTACGCGTCTCTGGCGTGGCGTGGGGTGTTATTGGCCAATTAATTAATTAATAGTACCACTAATTTTGTGTCTCAATCTGATGTGGTCTGTTCTCCGCAAATTACTTAACCAGATTGGATAATTCAGTTCAAATCCGCTGAAATGAGAGAAAGTATTATTCTTATGCTAGCATTAGTTTATTTTTCGATTTTATAGTATTTTTTTTTACTTTAGTTATCTCTCCTCTACGGTCAAATCTCGTGACAGTGTTCATTCGAAATAACTATTGTAGTAAGTTACTGTTATATATATATTAATATTTTATATTTGAATCTCATGTAGCTGTTATAAATAATTGTACCTTACTTACTAAGCCAATAGAATTGCTCCAATTCTACCAAATAACTAAAGTATTCACAGTTTAAATTGTAATTCCAGGAAGCACACATGTTGACCCCAAGCTCCTCTCTTTGTGGCTTCTATATAGGTATTAAAGTAATATATTGTTAGTACTTTTTATGTATTTTTTTAAATATATTAAGAAACATTTTTTTTTAATAGAGGCATTTTTTAAAACAGTCAGTCTACCCTATAAAAGTAGAAAGGTGTGTCGTTATTATTGAAAGGCTAAATACACATATAACCTCCTAAATTTGTCAGACTTTCTCATTTAGACATTTAAATTTGAACTAGTACCTATTGAATACTTAAATTTTACCAAAAATATGTTAATTAAACATATTTTATTGACATATTAAATTGTGTGTTTTCCACTCTTCCCGAACGCGTGCAACATCTGAAATGGTGAATTCACTTTTTCTCTTTCTTTTCTTTTCCTCCATCCTCCGTGATATTGAAAACTCAAAAATTCTTATGTATGATCTTTGCATCAGAACTCCTTTGATGGCAACATATTTAGAAAATTCTTTTGTTGAATGACAACAACAACATACTCAATATAATCTCATCAGATGGAGTCTGAGGATTGTAGAGTGTACGCAGACCTTACTCCTATCTTGTGAAGGTAGGGAGACTATTTTTTATAGACCTCCGACTCAAGAAAAAAATACATAGACAACAATAATAATAATAGGCAGTAATAGTAACAATACAATAAGATAAATAAAGTAAAGAAACAATCAAGTCGTAATAGAGATATAAAAATAAGAAAATGTACGGAAAAGAATTCTTCGCAGCATCCTACTAGCCTTCTATCCTGATACTTGACCTCCACGCCCTCCTATCGAGGATCATGTCCTCGGTAAGATGAGGTTGTGTCATATCATGCCTAATCACCTCTCTCCCAGACTTCTTTGGCCTACCCCTCCCTCTCCTCATGCCCACCGCCGCCACCTATCACACCTCCTCACTGGACATCTGCGTCTCTCCTCTGCACATGACCGAACCATCTCAACCTTCCTTTCTGCATCTTCTCCACCACAGAGGCCACTCCCACCTTGTCCAGAATCATTTCATTCTAAATCATATCTCTCATGGTATGCCCACATATCCATATCAGTATCCGCTTCTCTGCTACCTTCATCTTTTGAACATGAGCTTTCTTAACTGGCTAATACTTCATCTCATACTGCATAGTCTGTCTAACCACCATTTTTATAAGTTTTTCTTAAGTCTATGAGGCACATTCTTATCGCACAACACATCTGATGCGAGCTTTTATTTCATCCATCTCGCTCAAATACGATGTGTGATATCGTCGTCAATCTCACCAATTTATTGGATGATAGACCCTGGGTACTTGAAACTTCATCTCTTGGAATGACCTGAGTATCATACATGAATCATATCATTAAACTTGCACTCCAAGTACTTCGTCTTAGTCCTGCTAAACTTGAAACCTTTCGACTCCAGGACTGTCTCCAAACCTCCAGCTTCACGTTACCACCGGTTTGTATCTCGTCAATCAGTACAATGTCATTTGCAAATAACATACACCAAGGCACCTCTCCTTGAATGTGACGCGTCAGTATATCTATCGCTAAGGCAAACAGAAATGGGCTAAGAGCGTGATGCAGACCCATTATGATTGGGAATTGTACCGAGTCACCTCTCACTGTCCTCATCCGGGTTTTGACTCCATCATACATGTCCTTAATCATTCTAATGTATGTTACAGGAATACCTCTAGCTTCCAGACACCTCCATAGCACCTCCCTCGAGACTTTTTCATAAGCCTTTTCTAGGTCAATGATGGTTATATTCTCCTCGAGTTTATGTGCTTATTTGACATGATTTTTATGTGAAGCTATAGGTATTATATGTGGTTATTGCTAATTGATGTCATTTTGTTTCTAGGTAAAGAAGAGCCTAACTTGAGAGAAAAATGGATGAAACAATGAAGAAACAAGTGAGATTTTGAACATGAAGTAGTGCGCGATGTGTGATCACGCAAGCCTTCACTCGGAGGAGATAATGAAGAGGAAGGTTGGACTAGCAGTTGCGCAAAGTGTTGTCCAGCTGCGCGATAGCGCACCCAAGCAACGAGAAATTTTAATTCGAAGCTATTTTAGCATTTTACGATCAAACCCATGGGACTATATAATATTTTAGCTCATCCTCATTAGGTTATCTTGGTTTTTGAACGAAGGAGACGCTGGGAAGCTTGAATGATACGACACTTTCACTACTTTCTATTATCGATTCAATACGAAAGTTTGGATCGAAAGTTGGTTGTAATGACTTCTAGTTTGCTTTCTTCTTCTCTTATGCTTATCTCTACTATTATGGAGTAGTTTATCTTAGGATTTTTTTACAAACATGGTGTTTTGAGACTTGTGTAATGGTTGACGTTATTATTTTGCTAGAATTATCTAGGGTTGTCCAATGGGGTGGGGCGGGTTGGGATGCGGGCTTTGGCGAGCCAGGCGGGCCAGTATAGGCGGGACGGGAAGAGGTCCCGTCCCACATCCCGCCCGAAGAGGGGTCGGGATTTGGGGGGACTGGTCGGGTCGGGATCGAGATCGGGATTTGGGTTTTTTTTGCCACTTAATTTTAAAAAATAATATATATAAATACTTCAAATATTTAACAAGATAGTGTAATAAAAATATCTCAAAGCTGTTTTTGTGCCTCTTATATTATTTAATAGAAATATAATTTTTTTGTAATCCAATTTCAAAATTGCAACTTTGTGGTGTTGTTCAAAAGCTACAAATCACATAGTAATTTTGCAATTTGAAAAATTACACAGTTAACCATACTTTTTCTAATTTCCTCACAATGTCTTGAGGATTTTTAGTTGGAATTGAATTTTGTTGGTCAAATTGTTCGACGTCGCTTCATGTTCCCTAGGAAAAAGCGCTTTCAGACGTTGTTGATGACGCTTGAATGTTCAACACATCTCGGCCCATCTTTGCTAGTGTGGGAAATGTATTCTCATTCTACCTCCAGTATTTCAGCAAGTCTTCATGTCCTTCATCATTGACAATTAATTCGTACGGTACAACACCCTGCAAAATATAAACATCAAATTCGCTAACTTGTGAAGAAGTTGAATCACTAAACATTTTATTTCTAAGACCTTGAATACTAGAAGCAGAAACTGCATGTTTTTATAAGGTTGCAGTGAAGTAGTAGAAGATGGTACAGAAGTCGGTTGATTATTTGCACTTTGTTGTTAGTAATACATATATATGTGTTTGCATTCAGTGTGTATGCTATACATAACTTCTTCTTTAGTTGATTTGTGAGTTGGGTCTGTTGGAAGTACTTCTATACAATCATAAATTGTTTATACAACAGTCTACTGTAATAGTCGAATTTAATACAGCATCAATAATATAAATAGTGGGAATAGGAAAAAAATATTTTTTTAATTTTTTTAATAGATGGAGTGTAAGGTGGTTTTTTCATATATTCATTAAGTAACAAAAATATTAGAATTATATAAAATAACATATTTGAAATAGTAGGATAATAAATATCGGAAAATTCTTTAGTATCTTGAAAGTTTTTCTCTAGAAGTCCATTAAGTTCTAAAAAATTCCCAATCATTATCTACAAGCATATTCCTTGAATTTTAATTATGGGCATTAAATAATAAAGTTATAGGTTGTCTATAATCGTAAGCAACAAGTAGTTGCTCATACAAAGAATTTCACCTAGTCGAAACTTGTTCTGGAATTTTTATATAAGGTAATCCACAATCATGAAAAGTTTTTTTATACTCTTTGCGTCTTTATATTTTATTACCTTTAAAAATAAAATTTATAGCAAATTGTATTTTATCAAGAATGCTTTAAAAAGTTTTAGGTCATCCTTTACAACTAAGTTATAAATATGACACACACATCTTATATGAAAATGATCAGGAAAACATTGAGTTAGTCGAACTTTTAAAAGTCTTATAGCATAATAATTAGAAGTAGCATTATCTAATGTAATAGTCATAATTTTATCAATTATTCCATAATAATCACAAATTTCATTAATATTTTGTGCAATAAAACTTCAAGTGTGCCTATCATCAATATATCTATATGCTAAAATACGTTTTTGCATAGACCAATTTTGACCTATCCAATGACATGTTACTGTTAAATAATTATTACTGTTAGTACTACGGACTATGTCAGAAGTGATAACCACTTTGCCATTAAAATGATTCAATGCATAACGTAAATATTGTTGATAATCACTTGCAAATTTAAAAACATCCCTTCTAACAATTGATCTAGGAAACCATTAAAAGCAGAATTATATATTTCTCGAATGTAATGAATAAAATCAGGAGAGGAAGGAAATGGAATAGGCAAACCCTCCACCGCAACTAATTTTGTCATATTTTCCCTATCTTTGTTTTTATCATATTTAGGGCCAAAAATTTTCCCATCGTCGGGTTAATTTGACCATGTACTTGGTCGGGGACACTGTGTGAACCTTGTCCCGACTCAGATGGAATTGACACACTCAATTTTTTTAGCCTGATATTGATTCCATTTAGTTGTGTGCTCGCCTTGTACATGTGTCAATAAACCTCCCGTCCCACCTTAACCTTTTTCGGTTTTAAATTTATAAACATTTTTATAAATTTTACATCTAACTAGTTGATTCTCTTGGTCCCTATAAAAAAAATCTCATGCAACTGATTTTAATTTTTGTTGTGTGCGGCCTCAACTCATACTATAGGGAATAGGAGACATTCCAGTTTGAGGCTGAGACTCAGTCTGAGCCTGAGATTGAGGTGCACTGGTGGGTGTGTCATCTAGATTATCGTCTAAATTAAAGTCTGGTTCATCTAACTCATCATGTAACGGTATATCATTAAAAAGCAGTTTCATCTATATGAGTGAAATCAATGAAATCATCGGGACTAGGAATAGGATTACTAGAAGAAGTATCATTACCCTTGTTACCCCTACTAGAAGAAGCACCCTTACATTTACCCTTAATCATACGTCCAAAGCGTTCCAATATAATTATGCAAATAAATAATTAAAGTAAATGAAATTAAGTGCGATAATTAAAATTAAGTAACAAAAATAATTTAAAGAAGGAACGAAGGTACCAAACGCCGACGTAACGTCGACGTGTAATCGATGTTGAAAATTGAAACTTTGCTCGATGGATGATCCTCAAGCTAGTTGTTAACTTCTCTCCCAATTTTTTAACTTTGATATAAATGAGCAAAAATAAATATAATATTTAGTAGTCAATGTATAATTATAGAGAGATTGTAGGAAGATTTGTGAGAAAAATAAAGAGGAAAATGAGGTATTTATAGTTGAGAAATAGGGTTAAAGTTTAAATATATTAACTTAGGAGTTAAAAATAAATATTAAGGGGGTAAGGGGGCAAAAAATGGCCGTTATAGCCGTTAAACAACGACCAAAATTAAAATTTGACCGTTGTTGCAACGGTTATTTTTGCAAAGGGGGAGGGGCTAGCGGGCGGGGTTGGGATGGGGCGGGACGGGGTCGGGTTGGGGCGGCTCGGGATAGGGACAAGCGGGACGATTCCACTCCCCGTCCCGAGTTCGAACCCCGACACCGACAATTTTTTTATGGGGGAACGGAGCGAGAAAGGTAACGGACTGGGTTGAGATCGGGCCGACCTGACTCACTGGACATCACTAGAATTATCTAATGGAGCTTTGAACAATATGCATACTTATTCGTTGCTTTAATTTAATTGAAAGAGAATTACTTTGGTGAATATTTATGTGATTATTTTATGATAAAAGTTCATTTTTTTCTAGTAATCGAAAGAGCTTTTGAATTGTTCTTGAAATCAAGACGGAGAAATATTCAAGAGACGTTTTCCTGCTATTGAATTCATTAGATTAGTTGTGGCACATGCTCTTGACTTTCAAGTAGTCTACCTTGAAGATATTAAGTTCATTCAAAAAAAGAGCAGAATATCACAAGTAGATTAATAAGTCGTTGAAATCGGAAGAGTCAACGAACCTTAGGAAGAGCAATTAAACAATTGTTAGTCCTGAACATTTCTCTAGTCTTATCAAGTCGCCCTATGTCTCCTATTGATAGTAAGTTGTTGATTCGAAACTCTAAGTTTCCTTTATTCTTTTAGTTTAACTGTAAAAATTGTTACTCGTTGTTTACTCTACAAACTCTAAAGATTTGATTTCCTTAATAATACTGAGCATGACCTTGTTTGAATTATTAATTACACCAATCCTTATGGAGGCAATTTTAAACTATACTATTTTTTGCTAGCGAAACGCTTAAGAAAATTATCCTGTGTTTTGCGCTCGTCAATCAACGAACACCATGTGCAAGTCTCTCTTCCTCTCCCTATACTATTCCACCAACCTCTTCACAAGGTGAATGACATCTGTAGTCGAACGTTCCGACATAATTGGAACTGGTTCTTCGAAATAGACACTACCTTCCTCATCATTGCTTCCACTACTTTCTCCCACACTTTCACCATATGGCTCAACAATTTGATACCCCATAGTTGTTATAATTTTTTATATCTCTCTTGTTCTTGTACAATAGGATAATCGTGCTCTCCTCTGTCCAATAAAAATGAGAATATTTCAAAGCTTTCTTTAACCGAACTGAACAGAAATGTAAGTTAATTAAATTGAATTTCTTTTATAGTTTTTAAAAAATAATTGTGCAATTCCTCAGTTGGATCCCAATCACTGAATTTCTTTTTGCGTCCCTTATGGTCTACAGCAAAAAGAAATCGGGTGAGAGATGAATAGAGATTTGGGGGTGAGGGGCGACACGACGCCATAGCCATAGAGCGTACCTTTTTGTTCCCTCTAAATATTTATTTTCTTTTACCCTTATTATTTGGGATTAATATCCACGTGTCACTATTTCATTTGTTTTTCTTTTTGGCCACGTTGACTATGATTGAAATGCACGTAACACATATAAAGATACAAATTATATATTTCATGATACATAATTAGATAATAATATCAAAAGCAAGTTGTGGCTATCTCACAAATGTGTCGAGTTGAAACACTTTTGAAGAAATTTACGTATTTAATGGATACTAATTCAAATTTAAGTGTTCAAATTAAAAAGTCGATCACATTCAAGGGGCTGCTTATGTATCTGGCTTTGTTGAAATAAAAGAATCCGCACAAGTAGTGAAATACATATGCTGGTTAATGTATGCTACAACCAATATGCACCGTCCATTACCGAATATTCTTCATTAGATATAGTATCATTTTTGATTCATAAACGGAAAGAAATAATTTCTTAATTATTTTTATTAATAAATGAGTATATATACAATTTATAATATGAAATTTTTTTATTCCTATTATACATTTAAAATCTTATTCTATTTGTACAATAATTCTACAATTACGGTAAGTGTACAATGTTAATTAAATACAAACTAAAGTTACCAGATTATGCTCCATAAATCGTGATATACACAGTTGTATATGTCGTGTATATCACGACTAAAACTGTTTCGAATACTTGTGTATTACTGTGATATACAATGTTGTATATGTCATGTATATCACGGTATATTCTGTCACACCCCGCAGTCATAGCTATCGGTTTTTGTACGCTGAGATTGTCCCTAAAATCTTAAAAAAGGATCGAGGGAACCTTAGTAAAGATGTCTGCAATTTGATACCTGGAAGAGACATGACAGACACGTACTTGTCCAGGAGCTACCTTTTCGCGAACAAAGTGAATATCCATCTCGATGTGTGTAGTGTGCTGGTGTTGAACCGAATTACCAGAAAGGTAGACGACACTAATATTATCACAATAAACCAATGTAGCTTTCTAAATGAGACAATGGAGTTCCAAGAGAAGATTACGTAACCAACAGGATTCAGAGACCATATTGGCTACCCCTCGATACTCGGCCTCTGCACTAAAGCATGATAATATAGACTGTCGCTTCGCAGACCATGCGACCAAGTTATTACCAAGAAACATACAATAGCCAGATGTGGAGCGTCTGGTATCTGGACAGCCACCCCAATTAGCATCTGTATACGAGACAAGTGTAGACGTCGATGAATGATATAAATGTAAGTCATAGTCAAGTGTCCCTTGGATGTATCGAATAATGCGTTTGAGCGCATCCATGTGCTCAACCTCGGGATCATGCATAAAAAAGCACACCTGATGTACGACATATGTAATATTCGGTCTCGTGAAAGTAAGATACTGAAGAGCCCCTGTAAGACTCCGACTGTCGTAAGGTGAGCTAGTCGCAGCACCCAGCTTGAGTTTAGTATCAACTGGAGTGGAAGTAGACTTGTAATACTTTTTATATAGTTATATCAATTTTACTTAAGAAAAATAAAAATTATATTTTCGTATTAACGAATCAAGGTTAAAAAATTTGGTACTCGAAAGTCCAACTGTGTCACATAAATTAAAATAAATTAAGGGAAAAAAAGGAAGACGTATAAGATTGTTTTTTTTTTTTCAAAATCCCGTAATAATCAACTATGGGACCCAGACCTCGATTTAGATGTAAAGGACGGCTAAGATCGATGGGGGAATAGGGGGCTGTATCAGAATCTTTGCCAACAAGGACGGAAAAATGGGAAAAACACTAACGTGTCTCACACGATTGGAAGGTGGGCCCCACTTCCGTGAAATGACGTGTCTCGCCAACAATTGTATTAAGGAGTAGACCCCACGTTTTCTTCTGCATATGCTCACGATTACCATCTCTTAAATGTAGGGATGGCGGTGGCAGATAATTTCATGATTCCCGCACCGCCTCAAATTAGCGGGTATGGGATAACTTTGACGTAGTAGGCGGGTATGGGTATTGAAAATGTACCGTCACGTAGGCGGGTAGGTGGTGGATTTGCAGTCATATCCGCTACCCGCCCGCTTACCCGCTTACCCGCCCGCGCCCGCCACCCGCTCGCTCGGCTTACCCGCCCGCCTACCCGCCTAGCTTATATAGCTAAAATAATATCTGAGTTTTGTCTACATTTGTAATATATAGTTATTTGGGTGGATAATTTTTTGGGTTTCTTAGAAATTTTATTTTCTTGATTCTTTGTTGTGCAATAGGGAAGAGGTGAAAAAAATGGGTGGCGGGTAGGCGGACGGGTAGGCGGGCGGGTAGGTGGCGGGTAGGCGGGCGGGTAGGTGGCGGGCGGGTAGGTGGCGGGCGGGTATGGATGTTGAAAATTGTACCCGCCACGGGTGGCGAGTAGGTGACGGGTATAATTTTTTTTGTCGGGTACGGGTGCGGGGGAGGGGATACCCGCACCCGCCCCGCCCAATTGCCATCCCTACTTAAATGCCGTCTTTTTTTTTTTTTTGGGTTAATCAACATATTTTATATATGGTTGACTACATACAAAATTGGAATCAGTCAAGGGGCACGAGGCCCATTCAGCACGAGGCTGTCATTGTTGTTAATTAGGCTATTACAATTACTAACGTCTAGAAACTCACTATCATAATTAAAATATATTTTAAATATTATATAATATTTAATAATATATAATTATAATAGATATATGATTCTTATTATATTAGTTCCACATTGTACACTATATATATTTATTTTTGAAATATTTTACCGAATATGACCGAATATATTCTAAATATTTTGCCCACTCAAACCCTTCAAAATAGAACACCCACCGAAATTCTATTCCGTAGAATCCCAACTTATGAGCACCTACATATTTTCGGCTGTTTGTGCTACCCGAATCTTGCTTCCACAACCCCGCATAAACTTGCACCCCGCACCACTCCTTGTGTGTTCTTAGGTTTTCCGCCTAATCATAGGGGTTATCTGTGCTATGACGTGTCTTCCCGCAAAATTATTGTGTCTCGTCATCACGTTCAATAAAGCAATCTTCACTTTTGCAAACATCCAAAAAGTTTCAAAACACGGACTATATCTTTCTAGACGAGTCCGACATCTCACCGTCATACTCACCGAACTCTATCGAACAGCCACCACCGTCTTTGTATCCCCGTCGCTGTAAAATACCACTGCCACCGCCAGCACTATTTTCGGCCACCCTCCGCCACCATATCTGCCATCTCCATCCACGTCTCTACAATCGGCGACTGCCACCTCTATCATCGGCAGTCGGCCCATCGTCCCACTGTCACGATCAGTCGTCACTCCGACCACCCACCAGCACCGTCACCGATATCCCTAGTGTCACTATCACCCTATGCAGCGGTTCCAACCAATCCTTGTGTCCCCACCACCGACAGTCGACCCAATATCTCAGCACCATCTCCGGTCACCATCCCTAACTATGTGTCGCCACCGCATCCCCAACACCCACCTTCAACCACACCAACCACCGAAAACCCACATCGAACCACAATAGTACCACCACCAAACCAGAACACCGGTCCCTCTCCACCACCTACTTTATACCCCACATCGTCGACTTTCGCCAGTCACGATCTACCCAGATCGGCGACACCACACAACCTCGCCATTGCATCCAACCTCGACCAACCCAGATTGGTACAACCCACACCCGCCAATGTACCCAGTCAACCGACCGATAACCTTCCCCATCACCAGATTCCAAACCCACCCAGTGTACCCGACCCGACACCCAACAAACATGCCCAGCCAGCACCCTCGCACCATATGGAAACCCTTGCCCAACACGGGATTTTCAAATCCAAAGTTCAATTTAACCTAGATACACAAACCATAACCTCAATTCCCAAAATCCCAAAATTAGCCAAACTTGACCCAAATTGGAATGCGGCCATGTGTGAGGAGTTTAATGCTTTAACGAAACAGCACACTTGATATTTTGTTCCTCGACCGGAGGGGGTAAATGTGATCTGATGCATATGGCTTTTCATCACAAATACAGAGACAATGGTGACTTAGAAAGATATAAGGTGAGGCTTGTGGCTAATGGTACTAATCAGCAGGAGGGCATTGATTGTGGTGAGACATTCAGTCCGGTTGTTAAACTAGCTACCATTCGCACAGTTCTGAGCATTGCTATTGGTAAGTATTGGCCAATTCATCAGCTGGATGTGAAAAATGCATTTCTACATGGGAATTTAAAAGAAACTATTTACATGCACCAGCCGTCTGACTTTGTCCATCCAGCAGCCCCTCAGTATGTATGCCTCCTCCGTAAGTCACTTTATGGTTTGAAACAGGCCTCTAGAGCGTGGTATGATAACTTTGCACAGTACATTATGCGAATTAAGTTTGTATGTAGCAAGTGTGATAATTCTCTCTTTATTTTTCATCGAGGTAATAACATCGCTTACTTGCTGTTATATGTGGATGACATTGTGCTTACTGTCTCCCCTGATTTATTAAAAAATGAGATTATTACCTTGCTCAAAATTGAATTTTCCATGACTGACTTAGGGAAGTTGAGTTATTTTTTGGGGATATCAATGACTAGATTGACGAATTCTATATTTTTGTGTCAATGCAAGTATACAGAAGAGATAATATACAGGGCTAAAATGACAAACTGCAAGATAATGTCCACTCCGGTTGACTCTAAATCAAAGCTTAGTGCTGTTGATGGTAATCATGTGTCCGATCCCACACTTTATAGGAGTTTGGCATGTGCACTACAATATCTCACGTTCACCAGGCCTGATATTTGCTTATGTTGTTCAGCAGGTATGCTTATTTATGCATGCCCCCAATGAGCCTCATTTTATGCCCTTAAGCGTGTCATTCGATATGTTAAGGGCACACTTGATTATGGATTACACCTATACTTCTCGGCACCGACCATGTTGTTGTCATATATGAATGCTGATTGGGCAGGCTGTCCGGACACGCTATGCTCCATCTACGACTATTGTGTGTTCTTAGGGGATATTCTCATTTCTTGGTCTGCCAAGAGGCAGGCCACACTATCCCGTTTGAGTGCAGAAGTAGAGTATAGAGGCGTTGCTAATGTTGTTGCTGAGATCTGTTGGCTTCGAAACCAACTTTTGGAGCTACCATATCCCTTGCGTAAGGCGTCTTTAGTTTACTATGATAACATATCCACCATATATTTATCTCATAACCCGGTTTAACATCAGCGAACTAAGCACATTAAGATGAATATACACTTTGTTCGTGAGAAGGTTGTTCTTGGTCAAGTTAAGGTGTTACATGTGCCTTCTTTACATCAGTATGCAGATATATTCATGAAAGATCTTCCTAGATAGCTCTTCCTCGACTTCAGATCCTGTCTTAACGTCTGACCTTTTTCCGCTTCGACTGAGCGGGTGTATTAACGTGTACATACCCATTACTATAATTAGAATATATTTTATATATTATGTAATATTTAGTGATGTATAATTATGGTAGATATAAGATCCTTATTGTATTAGGGTTTCACATTGTACACTATATATATTTGTATTAATGAAAAAGACTCCTCAAGGGAGATTAATACAATATTACGACAATCCATAATTGTTTTTTGAGATATAGTTTCTAAAATGTCTGTCCTCATTGCTTTTAGTGCAAACACTAGAGGAACTATCAAAATGATTGTCATGTCAAAAAGTTTCAGTCTTGCCCCTTCCTTTGCTATGGGCTCAACCATCCTATTCTGCTCCCAGTAAGTATGCGTGACTACTGAAGCTCCCAGCCTCTGCATCAATTTTTGGAAATTTACTAATGTGAAATTAAGTTTATCCTATTATTTATGACTCGAACAATTGGGCCCCTACACGTCGGAAACGTCATTTTCTCACACGTGTACACGTAGTGCCAAGTATCATAAATTTTATTAGTGAAAGAGATATTGGTACATGCGTAATACGTTTGAGATGATAGAATGATGGATGGTTATTGGCCAAATGACAAGTATTCCACGTTGGTAAACGAAGGAAGAAGTGTAAGATGAAATGAGTCAGAAATCGCCGCAGATCCGTGAAGGGCCGCGACGCAACACCTTCGGAGCCGGAGCGCCGCGGTGCCCCCATGGAAGTGCCGCGATGCTAAATGGTGGTTTGGGCTACTAGAGCCGAGGTGCCGCGATGCTAATTCGCTGAGTCGCGACGCTTCGAAGGCAGAATAATGCGATGGGAAGATGGAAAGTTCTGACTTTTGGGCTGGTTTTGGAGCATTGAATCTCCATTATTTGACATATAAATTCAGTCATTATTTGGCTAAATGTAACCCCTAAATAAGTGTCATTACATGGATATTGAAGACCATTAGTTGGCTAGTTGAGGGGTCATTTCCTTACACTATAAATTGAGGCATTTGACACAATTGTTCAACACTTAGAAATTTTTTGAAATCTTCTTCTTTCTCTCTAGCATCATTTCTATATTCAAAGTTCTTCAAGAGTAACACTTGAGTTTCATTTGCTCATTTGTTAAGTTGTTGTTGCATCTTGGGAGACTATTGCCCGACAACGTAAAATGATATATACGGGGCAATCTTGTCTTAAAGACAGAGTGCCATCACTCGTCTCAGCAAATCACAAGGAGTTTGTAATCGTTCTTATTTCAAGTTTGTTGTAATCTTGAGTAGTTTATCCTTTCTAGCATTTGTAATATTTACTTACTTCCCATTTCCTGCAATTGTTGTAAATCACAAATTTAAGACAAGATTGTTGTAAGTACTTAAAAAGATGAGTGGAAGAGAACAACTCACTTCTGATATTGTTATTGCTACTCAAGGCAACCCCTCTGCCTTCCCCACTGCTCAAGGAACACCCAACGCCTTTCCTGCTGCTCAAGGGAACGTTACAGTTCCTCCACCCTCTGGATTCCACCATGAACGCCCAGAAAAGTTCATGGGCTCCAACTTCAAGATATGACAATAGAAGATGTTGTTTTATCTAACTGTTATGGGAATGACTCATTTTATAACAGAAGATCCTCTACAAGCAGGAGATGAAGTGGACCCTCAGCCTAATGAAACGGCTGAAGGGGGCCAAGGTATCCATGTCGTTAATGGCATGAATATGGTTATTGATGCATGTAGTCATAGTGACTTCATGTGTAAGAACTATATTTTGAACTGCCTGTCAGACCACTCTACACGGTGTATTGCACCGTAGGCACCCCCAAAGAGTTATAGGAAAAACTGCAGAAGAAGTACAACGCACAAGATGCTGGTACGAAGAAATTCATCGTTGGGAAATTCCTGAAATTTCAAATGATGGATAGCAAACCTGTGATGTCCCAAGTCCAGGAATTCCAAATGATTCTACATCACCTGGATTTGGAAGGTATGAAACCAAATGAGCAGCTTTTGGTTGCATCACTAATTGATAAGTTACCTCCCTCGTGAAATGAGTTTATGAGTTACTTAAAACTCAAGACAAAGGAAATGACATGTGAGGAACTTATTATTAAACTCCAGATTTAGGAAGATAATAAGAAGGCCTTGTCTAGGGGAAAACAACTCGCTGAGGCAAAGGCAAATCTGGATGAGGCCAAAGGGAACCCAAGCAAGAAGCGCAAGTTCCAGAAAGCCGGCAAAACCCAGGCGGCGGAGAAGTTCAAGAGGAACTGTCACCACTGTGGGAAACATAGTCACATGATCAAGGACTGCTGCAAGCTCAAGACTGAGCAACAAGAGAAGGCCAAGGCCAAAGGCAAGGCACAGTCTAACGTCGTCAAAGACATGCTTCTTGACGACATGATTAAGGAGTTCTCGACGGTGGTGGTTGAAGCAAACCTTATTGAGAATCCCATGCAATGGTGGATGGACACGGGTGCTACTAGACACATATGTTCCAATAGAGATGCCTTCTCCACATATACACCAGTTACAGACAAGAAGCTGTTCATGGGTAACAACGTTTTCTCTGACGTGCTAGTGGTAGAAAAGGTAGTCCTGAAGATGACTTCTGGAAATGAACTCACTCTGAATGAGGTGATGTATGTCCCTGAGATTAAGATGAATTTAATTTTAGGTCATTTATTGGTTAATGTTGGTTTTAGGCCAGTATCTGAGTCCAATAAATTTGTAATCAATAAGAATGAAACTTTTGTGGGAAGAGGCTTCGTCTGTGAAGGCCTCTTCAAAGTTAACGTCATGTCTGTAATGCGTCCAAGCAATAAAATTGAAGCTTCTTCTTAGTTACTTGAGTCTTCTAATTTATGGCATCATCTATTAGGACATGTTAACTACAAGTCCATCCAAAGGTTGGTGAAGTTGGAGTTATTGTCGTCTATCGACGTAAAACCTCAACATAAGTGTGAGGTGTGTGTAGACGCAAAACTCACAAAGATTCATTTTCGATCCGTAAAAAAAATACCATTTCTCTAGAACTTATTCACACAGATAGATGTGATTTGAAGTTTGCACAAACTAGGGGGGAGAGGTGAACAAGTACTTTGTGACATTCATTGATGATAACACAAGGTATTGTTACCTTTACTTGTTGAAAAGTAACGATGAAGCCTTTGAAGCGTTCCGACGTTACAAATCAGAAGTTGAAAACCAACTAAGCATGCGGATTAAATCCATTCGTAGCGATAGAGGGGGAGAATACGTAGCACCATTTGAGAAATATTGTGCCGAATCGGGCATTGTTCATCAAACGACGACTCCATACTCACCTCAGTCGAACGGTGATGTTGAATGCAAGAACCGCACGTTAAAAGAAATGATGAATGCCTTGCTCATCAATTCCGATCTTCCCCAAAACATGTGGGGAGAAGTCGTCCTTACCGCTAATATAATTCTTAATAGAGTCCTACATAAGGGTAGGTACAAAACTCTATATGAATCATGGAAGGAGAAGAAACCCACCTATAAATATTTAAAGGTGTGGAGTTGTTTGGCAAAGGTCGAAGTGTCCAAGCCAAAATAGGTCAAGATTGGGCCTAAGACTGTAGATTGCATTTTTATCGAATATGCAAATAACAGTAGTGTTTATCGCTTCTTAGTGCATAAGTCAGATATTTCAGATATCCATGGGGGTACAATCATGGAATCAAGGAATGTTCAATTCTTTGAGGATACTTTTCCTAAGAAGGAAAAAGATATAACCTTTCGCAAACGAAGTTATGAACAAAGCTCTCAAGAACCAGGAGTCATTGACTGCCCGGATCTAGATGGTTCAGATCTAGTGGACTTCGAAGTGGCTGAATATCCAGAATCTAGTGTTCCAGATTCTCAGAACTTGGAGACTCCAGAGATGGAACCGAGGCGAAGTAAAAGGGCCAGAAAGGATAAATCATCCTGACTTTGTAGCTTATATGGTTGATGATGAACCAAGGACAATTGCTGAAGCATTGTCAACTCCAAAGGCACTGCTCTGGAAAGAAACTATTGAGAGTGAAATAGACTCCATCATGCATAACCATACTTGGGAGTTGGTTGATCTTCCTTCGGGAAATAAACCGTTGGGTTGTAAATGGATACTCAAACGGAAGTATAAAGCAGATGGGTCTATAGATAAGTATATGGCCAGGTTGGTAGTCAAGGGCTATCGACAGAAGGAAGGCCTTGACTATTTTGACACGTACTACCCGGTGTCTAGGATGACATCCATACGAGTATTTATTGTGATCGCAGTATTGCTTGACCTTGAGATACATCAAATGAATGTCAAGAAAACCTTCCTAAATAATGATTTGGATGAAAAATTATATATGGAACAACCCGAGGGGTATGTGGTTCCAGGGCAAGAGAAGAAAGTCCGTTGACTTGTCAAATCTCTGTACGGGCTGAAACAGGCCCCGAAGCAATGGCACAAAAAATTTGATAGTACTCTACTATCGATGGGTTTCTCCATTAATGAATGTGACAAATGTGTCTACACGAAAGCTAACTCTGACTCGTTCGTCATGATATGCCTGTACGTAGATGACATGTTGATCACAAGGAGCAATCCTAGCTTGATCCTAGACACTACGAACATGTTGAAACAATGCTTCGACATGAAGGATATGAGTATCACAAATGTCATCTTAGGGATAAAGATCTCTAAGACGTCTGATGGACTGGTTTTATCTCAGTCTCACTACATCCAGGATGTGTTGAGGAAGTTCGAGATGTTTAACAGTTCGCCTATGAAGTCACCACTGGATAGAAATCAAAATCTTGATAAAAATCGTGGTGCACCCGTATGCCAAGAGCAATATGCACACGTGATTGAGAGTTTGATATACATAACAAACTGCACCCGACCTGATATTGTTTATGCAGTCAATAAGTTGCCTAGGTTTACCCGTAATCTGAGTAATGATCATTGGAAGGAATTGAATCGAGTACTGCGATACCTGAAATACACGCTAACTTACAAGTTGCATTATTTGAGATATCCAGTTGTACTATAGGGGTACAGTGATGCAAACTGGATATCTGATTTAGAGAACACCAAGTCCACCAGTGGGTATATATTTACAATTGGTGGTGGGGCTGTGTCTTGAAAATCCTCTAAGCAAACTTGCATCGCCCGATCCACGATGAAATCAAAGTTTATCGCTTTAGACAAAGCAAGAGAAGAAGCTGAGTGGCTTCACAACTTCTTAGAGGATGTCCCTTGTTGGGACAAACCCGTACTTCCTGTAATGATCCACTGCGACAGTCAATCGACTCTAGGAAGGGCATGGAGTTCTATGTACAATGGTAAGTCTCGTCATATTCGACGGAGACATAAGACCATTAGACAGTTGATCACCACGAGTATAATATTCATTGATTACATAAAACTAAAGGATAACATAGCGGATCCACTGACAAAGGGCTTACCCAAAGATTAGATATTCTGCTTGTCTCGGGGAATGGGTTTAAAACCCAATCTTTAAGGACCAATACAGTGGTAACCCAATCTTACTGACTGGAGATCCCATGAATTTGGTTCAATGGGAAAACTAAGTTGTAAAGGTTCAGTTGAGCGCTTCGGTAAAAGCAAGAGCAATTCGGGTTATGATCCTTATAAGGAACATAAACCCAAAGTCGTTCCCGCGATAGACGTTAAGTGCTATCTGCAGTGTGGGTAAATGTTAAGTTTCCAAAACCTTTAATGATCTTCAAAAGTTGAGGTTAGATTGGGGGAAACTTTTAATGATTCCTAACACTTGTAAAGTGAGGTATAG
Source organism: Anisodus acutangulus (assembly GCA_029783415.1). Classification (NCBI taxonomy): domain Eukaryota; kingdom Viridiplantae; phylum Streptophyta; class Magnoliopsida; order Solanales; family Solanaceae; genus Anisodus; species Anisodus acutangulus. Next base: position 10,450,317 of record CM056504.1, read on the forward strand.
CAGGATACCTTATAGGAGACCACCTATTTAAGTGCGAGGACAGGCCGCCTCAAATGCGCATACTTATAAATCCAAGAAGTGTCCACGGCCACAACAGACAAAACATTACGAAGAACAGAGTAAGAGAAGTTGCTGTGTTGGTACCGTTGACTTGACTTACACTAAACACTGACGGTTCAAGACATCACATTCACCGCGCAGTAAGTATATCCGATGGTATTTAACTATGGAAGGTTCAAACCTGAAGCTACTTCTCCTTGTGCAACATTTGTCCGCTGAAAGATTGCTGAAAATAGGCACATTGTGAGTGCGCCAAAATCTCTTTCAAGAGGAGATTATTGGAAATTTACTAATGTGGAATTAAGTTTATCCCATTATTTATGACTCGAAAAATTGGAGCCCCGCACGTCGGAAACCTCTTTTCCACACACGTGTACACGTAGTGCCAAATATCGTAAAATTTCATTAGTGAAAGAGATATTGGTATATGCGTAATATGTTTGAGACATAGAATGATGGATGGTTATTGGCCAAATGACAAGTATTCCACATTGGTAAACGAAGGAAGAAGTGTAAGATGAAACGAGTCGGAAATCGCTGCGTAGCCGTGAAGGGCCAATGCGCAACACCGTCGGAGCGCTGCAGCGCCCCCATGGCAGCGCCGCGACGCTAAATGGTGGTTTGGGCTACTGGAGCCGAGGCGCCGCGACTCTAATTTGCAGAGCCGAGGCGCTTCGGAGGCAGAATGCTGCGACTGAAAGATGGAAAGTTCTGACTTTTGGGCTGGTTTTGGAGCATTGAATCTCCATTATTTGGCACATGAATTCAACCATTATTTGGCTGAATGTAACCCCTCAATAAGTGTCATTACATGGCTATTGAAGGCCATTAGTTAGCTAGTTGAGGGGTCATTTCCTTACACTATAAATTGAGGCCTTTGACTCAATTGTTCAACACTTAGAAATTTTCTGAAATCTTCTTCTTCTCTCTAGCATCATTTCTATATTCAAAGTTCTTCAAGAGTTGTTGGGTATTTTTGCTCTATGGTACTTTATAAATCAGTACGAGAAGTATATAACTATTACAAGTATTCGAAAGGATAAACAAAGATTCAATAATTCATCTAGAAATCTGAAAATTACAATAGAACCACAAAACTGAAATTACAATTTTGTTGAAGACGGAATAATGGAAACTGTTTTCGTTATTGCTGAGTCGAGTGTGACACTCTGTCCTTAAGACAATATTGCCCCGTATGTATCCTTTATACGTCCTGGACAATTTGTCTCCCGAGATAAAACAGCAATGGAACACTTGAGCAAAGAAAACTCAAGAGCTACCGTGAAGAATATTGAGTAACGAAATGATGTCTTGGAAGGTGTAGGAAGAAACTGTTTTGCTTGTGTATTTTCGTGTATATTGCAAGTATATTTTTCTGTTATTTGTGGTTCTCAATAATGGTGTAAGGAGGTGTTTATATAGGTGAGGGAGGGACTGAAAACTGCCTTCATAACAGCCAAATAATGGTCATTATGGAGGTAGTAAAGTCACCAACATAAATGGTGAAAGACCAACGGATTTGACCATTATAGGAGGAGTAATTCAGCCAAAATAAATGGCTGAATTGAGTGCTTGGGCGTTTCTGCTTTGACCGTCGAAATTCTGACTTTCTGAAAACTTCAGGGACCAAACTGTACATCTGAAAGAATTCTGGTCCAAACTGTACATCTGGCAAAGTTCTCTGGCCCAAAAAGATAATATCAGAAGGCCCACAGCCCGTGGGCCCGTGAACCCGGAACCGGACCGGACGGGCGGGCGGCGGCGGCGCGCGTGTGGTCTTTCCTTGAACCGAAGCACATCTAGGTCCTCCCTCCTTTAAACACATGGGATACCCCTTGGGGTCCCAAACCCCAAACCAATTTCGAGTCTTATATACACAACAATTCTTTCTTCCTCTACCGATGAGGGAGAATTGAACACAACACTACACTTTCCATGCTTCAAACACCTCACTTCGTGGACCAATATCTCTTTCATTTCTCAATGAAATTTGACGATTTTTGGCCCTACGGTTATCTACGTACTTAGTAGATCATGCATGTGTGAAGAACCGAATTCTCCAACATACGTAACACTAGTGTTTAAGCCGTTAAAGTTGATCGATCGCAACTCCCGCCAAAGGCAAATTTCCAACAAGAGTAACACTTGAGTTTCCTTTGCTCATTTGTTAAGTTGCTGTTGTATCTTGGGAGACTATTGCCCGACAACGTAAAATGATATAGACGGGGCAATCTTGTCTTAAAGACAGAGTGTCATCACTCGTCTCAGCAAATCACAAGGAGTTTGTAATCGTTCTTATTTCCAGTTTGTTGTAATCTTGAGTAGTTTATCCTTTCTAGCATTTGTAATATTTACTTACTTCCCATTTCCTGCAATTGTTGTAACCCACATCAATAACCTGGGCTGAATAACAATTACATCAGATACTAAATTTTCATTTTCAAGTATACGAATTATCTTGATAGAGTCAGTATCAGTATGCAAAGGGGTTAAATTTCTTTCTTCTAAGGTCATGCAGTACAATCATAAGTTTATCCTGAGTATTGGTAGTATTTGGATTCCTTTCATGAAGCCAATAACCCAATCACCATTTGTGTTTCTGATAACACCTCCTAATCTTTCATTACCAAGATTGCCAAGGGCGAAGCCATCAGTGTTAAGTTTATAGCATCCTGTATTAGCAGGCTTCCACTTGTGATTGATAACAATCTGGTTCTTATGCTTGGTAATTTTGCTAGCAAAGAGATACACTCATTGCATTTTACCAGTACATTGTGGGTGTTGATAGGATCGTTCTTTTTGTTAAAAAGATTGCTATTTCTGTAGAGCCAAATGTGCCAGAAACAAAAAGGAATAAGCATTTCCCAGGAGATAACAATGTTATACTCCATTTTCTTGATGTGTTCCCAAGTGTTATTTCGTTTTCTGTTTATTCTAAAGAAAAAACTTTTTTATATTATAAATAATTTAATCTTAAGTTTCTTATTTTATTTAGTGTCATTATTTTATATTTGTGAAAACATTATAAAATGATAAGTTCCAAAATCATTCCTTTTAAAATTTAAGGTTAAATCAAATAAGTTTACGCAAAATGAAACAGAATACGTGGTATTTTTATGAGCAAATATTTTTATAATACTGATTCAATATGATGTATAAATTTTTTTTATTTAACATATTTGGTCAATATGCATCAAGTACCTAAAATACTTTTAGCGATTTATTTTTGCATCTAGTGAAGCATAGAGTAATAGTGTTAATTTCTACAAGAACATATTAGTGAATGAAAATGTGAAAATGTGAAAATGTGAAAATGTGAATCCATCCAGATTTATATAGAAGTAATCTAATATGGAATGTCTCAAAATATCTGACACCATAATCTGGTTGGTAGTTAATTTCATCCTTTTAAGGACTAAAAGCCACTAAATTATTCAAAAATAAATAAATTTTGATGTGATAACTAAAAGTTTAAAGTTTTGTGCCACTACCAGTATACAAATCGTAGGAAATTGATTCCTTCTTATTTCATTTCAATGTTAGGAAATATATACAATCATAGATTTTAGTACTAATTTAAGTTTTCCTAAAATATAAGATGCTAATTACTTACAATCCTCCTAATTGATGATTAATTGATTATACTATTAATTACAATATCATGATTAATGGAGAATAAATATAATTATGACATTTTCCCATAATTATTCTAATAGTCCCCCGCAGTCTTAGCGGGAGGTTCACGTATGCTTAGACTGTCCCGGAAATCATCAAAAAGTACACGTGGAACACCTTTCGTGAAGATATCTGCAATTTGATAGCGGGAAGGTACATGGAGAACATGGATTTGTCCACGGGCAACCTTTTTGCGGACAAATAAGATATCCATTTCAATGTGTTTTGTGCGCTGATGCTGAACATGATTGTCGGATAAGTATAGTGCACTGACATTGTCACAATACACCACTGTTGCCTTTTCAATCGGACAATGTAACTCCGATAGTAGATTATAGAGCCAACATGATTCAGCAACCACATTGGAAACACCTTGGTATTTTGCCTCAGCACTTGACCGAGACAATGTGGATTGTCGTTTGGACGACCATGAAATGAGATTATCCCCCCAAAACACACAATAATCGGAAGTGGAATGATGTGTGTCCGGGCAACCACCCCAATCTGCATTTATGTAGGCGGAAAGACTCAAGATGGAGGACTTATACAGATGTAGGCCGAAATGGAGAGTACCCTTAACATACCGCATAATCCTTTTAAGAGCCTCCATATGTTCTTCCTTCGGATCATGTATGCGTGAAGAAACTTGCTGAACCACACAGGAAATATCTGGTCTTGTAAAAGTCAGATACTGCAAGGCCCCTGCTAGGCTGCGGTAATGTGTAGGATCGTTGTATGGAGTTCCGACATCGTTACTCAATTTTGCCTTTGTGTCAACTGCAGTATGTGATGGTTTGCAGGAAGACATCCCTGCTTTGTCAATTATTTCTTCGGCATATTTCTTTTGACTGAGAAACAGACCACCTGCATGTTGGGTGATGGCAATGCCAAGAAAATAATTCAACGGACCCAAGTCTTTCATTGCAAATTCTGTTGCAAGAAGGGACATAATAGACTGGCGAAGTGAAGTGGATGATGCTGTGATAATAATATCATCGACATACAGAAGTATATATGCCATGTCAGCGCCCTTCCGATAAATGAACAACGACTGATCAGACTTGCTGTGAGAGAATTCCAACTTGGAAGCAAATCCTACAAACATATTATACCATGCCCGATGAGCTTGTTTCAAACCATATAAGTATTTCTTCAACAGACAAACATGATTTGGACGGGTATAATCTCGGAAACCCAACGACTGATGCATATACACTGTTTTATGTAAGTGGCCATGTAAGAATGCATTTTTTAACATCCAACTGATGAATGGACCAAGATTTGGAAAGAGCCAGACTGAGAACAGTCCTGATAGTTGTTGACTTAACTACCAAACTGAATGTTTCACCACAATCTACTCCAACCTGCTGAGACCTACAATCACTAACAAAACGAGCTTTATATCTGGCAAAAGAGCCATCAGAATTCTTTTTATGACAAAAAATCCACATAGACCGAATGAAGTTCATATTAGACGGACGTGGTACTAATTCCCACGTCTTATTTGTAATAAGAGCATTAAATTCGTCTAACATGACATCTTTCCAATTTGGGTCGGACAAGGCAACTTTGGGATTTTTTTATAGAGGTGATGGTTGAACTGAGGATAGTAGGTTAAACTGACGTTTGGGTAAAAAAATCTCTTACATGGCACGGGTTTCAATGGTTCGAGGCTGTTTCTTCAGTGGTTGGGTAGTAGGGGACTCGAGTATGGTATTGGGCCGAGTGGGTGTATTGTGGCCCAAGTGAAAATGGTTAGCCGATCCGGTATTGGGCTGGGGTAAAGTTGCGGTTGAGGGAGCAGTGGACTGCCCCACTTAGGTCTGCCCGCTACGGAAATAGGACTGGGCCGAGACCATCGGGAACAAGGCTGTGGTCTCAGGTCCAGTCCCATTTTGTGGTTGGGCTGGAAAATATTGGGTATTTTGTTGGGTTGGTTCCACTTGTGTTTGGATATTAAGGTGGCGGTGTAAAATGTGATGTATTCCGTTGTCCAAAAAATCATATGAAGGTGAGGATGCCACATGAGACTTAGCAAACGCGAATGTACTCTCATAAAAAAACACATGACGAGAGATAATTATTTTCTCATTCATCAAATCATAACATTTATATCCCCTATGATTTTATGGGTATCCCAAAAACACACAAGGAGTTAAATGACCCTGCAACTTGTTAATGGTAGTGGATGGAAATAAAGGATAACACAAACACCCTCAAATATGTAAAAGACGGGAGACGATGATACAATATTTGAGTGGGAGACACATTGGAGAGCAATTTACTAGGAAGAATATTTAAAAGATATGTGGCCATTTAGACTTATCATGTTTTACTTAGATGATTCCGCTATTATATTTTCACACTGTTATTTCAATACCATGTTTTAAAAGAATATTTAAAAGATATGTGGCCATTTAGACTTATCATAACATTCAGACTGTTATTTCAATACCATGTTTTAAAAGAATATTTAAAAGATATGTGGCCGTTTAGACTTATCATAACATTTAGACTTATCATGTTTTACTTAGATGATTCCGCTATTATATTTTCAGACTGTTATTTCAATACCATGTTTTAAATATTTTAAATAATTTCTTAAGCACGTTTTGATGCACATATTGACAAGTAAGCCATGTGGTTCGCTCAGTCACATACAACAAGACACCGAGTGTCGTTCCGCCAGACTATGGTTCGGGGCGTGACAAAGCTTGGTATCAGAGCACTAGGTTCAAGTGTCTTAGGGAGTCTATGAAACCATGTCCAGTGGGGTTCTTTTATGTGTGTGAGGGCCCCACATATATAAACAGTTGACCATCAAGACATCTAGGATTGTCTCACTTCTTTTATACTCTAGATCGTGCAGTTAGAGATATACCTTCAGGATATCCTTCTAACTCGTGCATATTATGTATTTCAGAAAAATACCCGTAAAGAGGAAATTAGCTACCAGCAAAAAGGCTACTGCTAATGCTTCTCGTGAGGAGGATTCTTAGGCTCAGGGAGCCAATTCGAGTACAACGCCCCCACTCAATACCACAAGGCCTGCGGAGATCCCAGTTCCGCCGCCCAGTTCTTCTGATTCAAATGTTAGGGGTGTCATTCAGTTTCTCACCCAGCTTGTGGTTGCTCAAGCCCAATGACAATGAACAACTCTAAGTACGGGAACTAATGGAGAGTCATATAGTTTCTCACAACATTACCATAGTTGATTTAGTAGAGATAGAAATGATAGACTTTGATGTAATCATGGGTATGGATTGATTGTTTAATGTTATGCCACAGTGGGTTGTAGAATCAAAATTGTAAAGTTTGAATTTCTAGGTGAGCCAGTCATAGAGTGGAAGTGTGATTCAGTAGCACTCATGGGTAGATTTATTTCTTATCTTAAGGCCAGAAAGATGATATCCAAGAGGGTATATTTACCATTTAGTTCGGGTTAAGGATGCAAATACCCAGACCCCAACTCTCCAGTCAGTGCCAGATGTCATTGAGTTTCCAGAAGTCTTTCTTGAAGATCTTCTCAGAGTTCCTTCCGATAGAGAGATTGAATTCGAAATCTATCTACTTCCTGACACCAAGCCGATATCTATTATGCCATACAAAATGGCTCTGGCAGAGTTAAGAGATCTAAAGACTCAGTTGAAAGATCTCCTTGATAAGGGATTTATTAGATCAAGTGTCTCACCATGGGGTGCACCAGTTCTATTTGATCGAAAGAAAGATGGCTCTCTGATGTGCATTGATTGCCGACAGTTGAACAAGGTTACCATTAAGAACAAATATCCTCTTCCCAGAATCGATGATTTATTCGATCAATTCCAGGGTGCTCAGTGTTATTCCAATTTTGACCTCAAATTAGGGTACCATCAGCTTAAGGTTACGGAAGTTGATATTCCAAAGACCGCCTTCAAAACTCGTTATGGTCATTTCGAATTTAGTGTCATGTCGTTCGGCTTGACGATTGGCCCAACTGCTTTATGGATTTTATGAACAGGGTCTTTAGGCCTTATCTTGATCTTTCCATCACTGTCTTCATTGATAATATCTTAGTCTATTCCCGTAGTGAGGATTATCATGCATAACATCTCAAATTGTATTACGGACACTTCAGGACCGCGAGCTTGATGCGAAATTTTCCAAGTGTGAATTTTGGCTAAAGTTAGTGGCATTCTTAGGCCATGTGATTTTAGGCGAGGACGTTCATGTGACGTCAGGTGTTGAGGAAGAGGAAGCAGAAGTAGCTATGTGGGTCGCGGGTGACGCCATTAAGGCTGCCGAAACCAAGTACAGAAATAGGGGGTTGGGACAGCTGTATATCAGCGGTGTATCGACGGTATACTAGGGTTGTTGGCGCAGGATAGGGGGGAGAAAGGATAGGGGGGCGAAAATAGGGTTTAGGGTAGGGGGGATTTGTGGCTCTGATACCATGTAGAATAGTATAAATATCCTTGAGTGGAGTCCTCTCATTAATATAATATATATATATATATATATATATATATATATAGTGTGTACAATAGTAATCCTAATGGAATGAGGATCTCTATTTTATATAATTACACTAAAATATTAATTACAGAATATATGGAAATATATTCACTATCAACTATAATACTTACAGATTTCATAACAGTGTGATGCAGATAGCCTACCCTAATGCAAACATTAGTGGTTGCTTCCACAGCTCGAACCTTTGACTTATAGATCATACGAAGACAATTTTATCGTTGCTCCAAGACTCCCCATATAATAAGAAAATAGTATTACATAACCTGGAACAAAGGGAGTAATATTTAGGGTCATAACGTTTGAAGCATAATTAGCTGCATGTTTTCTATAACTTGATAGTGTGAAGATCTGACCATGTTGATTTAATGGATTTCTCACCAGGAAATCTATGGATTAGGGGGAAGAACATTCTTGGTACTTAACCTTGCACCAATTGGATGCTACCCAATGTTTCTGAGTGCAACTCTCTCATGATAGTTCTGATATTGATGAGTTTGGGTGCATGAAATCATACAACAATGCAGTGGTGGAATATAACAATATGCTTAAAGATGCATTGGCACAAACCAGAAAAGAACTTTCAGATGCAAATGTGGTTTATGTGGACACTCATTCTGTGCTCTTGGAGCTTTTCCAACACCCCACTTCTCATGGTACGTTAATTCCTATAGATATTACTTATATAAGTTCAATGAAACAATTCTTGCCAAGACACAATTCCGAGCTATGATGTGTTCCAATTGAGAAATTGACATATGATAAAATGTTCCTATTAGACATTCCCAACTCATATTTTGAAAAGGGTTTTTGCACATGTTCACAAGTTATGTAAATAAGTTAATCACGTAATACGATTCCTTTAATTATACACATCGGCATCAATTGGAACATGCATGAAATTTAAGGCTTATTGAGGCTCACACGTACAATAAAAGAAGGTGACATATTTTAAAACTTGCTTACGTAATGGGAGTTTGAGATCACGCGCAAAAACCTTTTCAAAATTTTGAGACGGAAGTGAAATAGTAACACCTTATTATGTGTTTAGGTGCTCAATTAAAACAAGGCGTAATTCAAGTCTCTAAATGAAATTTCTTGGCAAATTAAGGAGCTATCGATGTATTCTGCCTAAAATTACGACTAGCGTCTAATAATGTTTGTCTTTGTAGGGTTAAAATATGGAACCAGAGCATGTTGTGGACATGGAGGTGGTTCTTACAACTTCAACCAGCAAGTATTCTGTGGAAATACCAAAGAGATAAATGGACAGACATTGTCAGCAGCTTGTGAGGATCCATACAATTATGTTAGCTGAGATGGAATACATGCCACTGAAGCAGCAAACAAACAAACTGTACAAGCCATTCTCAGTGATTCTCATTTTGATCCTCCATTTTCACTACATAACTTATGTGATATTCAGCCTATCGGTTGATACATCATTTTCTTGCAAGTGTAGGGAAAATGAGCCACGAGTTGTTACTATGAAAAATGAATAAAAGATGGTGATGTTTTTATGATTTATAGTGTCTATGATTACAGTACAACAACAATAACATACCCAGTGTAATCCCACAAGTGGGTCTGGGGAGTATAGGATATACACAAACTTTATCTCTACCTTTACAGGATAGAGAGATAGTTCCCGATACACCCCCGGCTCAAAAGAGACATACCCGATGCATGAAGATAGGAAAGACAGAGACAATAAAATAACAAACATGCAAAATAAATATAGCAACAGATATCAATACACATTAACGAAAAATAAACTACGCCACTACCTAAATCATACGACTACAAGTACGATAACCCTATGTTACCTACTAACCATCTACCTCCATATCTTCCTATCTAAGATCATGTTCTCACCATGCACCCCTCAAAATAAACAGTGTAACAAGCAAAATAAAAAGGAAGCAAGTCAGACCATTTAAGTTTGCTCCTAAACCAAATTCTCATCCAGCATCACTACACCTTACAAAACCATTCCAAAAGCTGCAGTAGATGAACTGAGTCCAAATACCTCATGATTACTCTCTCCATCCTAATTTATGTGACGCTATTTTCTTCTTAACCCAAAAAAAATGACACCTTTTGTATTTAGTAACCATTTAAATTTAGAATACTTATTTTATCCCTATATGAGATGATTTATAGCCACACATATCTATAGCTCAATGTAAACCACATGTTTCAAAAGTCATCTTTTATTTTTTAAACTCTATGTACAACCAAACACTTCACATAAATTGAGACAGAGGAAGTCCCTAAAAATGCAAAAACTCTAGATCTGTAATCTATGAAGTAAATCAGTTCATCAGCCACGGGTCCAACCGTAAACCTAGAGGACCAAAAAAACCTAAAGGCCAAGGGTCCTGCAGTCGAAGTCTACTCATCCCTATCCTCAAAGCCAAGCTTCTTGTTTCTCAGAAAACTTAGAGCAGACACTACAAGAAAAGGATACACTAGATCTCTCTACAATAATCGCTCAATGTAAGGATCCACCAGCAGACAACCAGACTATGTGCATAACTGAACAGAAACTAGCTAAAATATTGCAATCATTTCATGAAAGCATAAATTTTCATACAGAACTCCGATGCACAAAGCTAGATCATACAACATCAGATGATACACATAAATACTCTCTCAATGTTTGTGGAAAAAGAAAGCCATAGAAACATTAGTTAGGCCTATAACGGAGCTCAGTAACACCAAATTTGAGTTAAGATTAGATTTTGTCAATGTCTTCATCCTCAAACTCAATGTAATCATCACCACCATCCTCATCCTCTTCATCCAGACCATTAGCAATGCCCTCATTAAGCCTTGTGTTCTCTGGTAACTCTCCATATGCCTTCAATAACCTGGCCTCGTCAGGCATGTACTTCAAGATCACATCAGCTTTGTCGTCCTGGCAAAATCAAAACTACAATTTAAAAGACAGCAATATCCAATTGGATAAGAACCCAGATCTCATCAAAGCAAACAATAGTAAAATCAATTTCCAAGAAAACATGCCTCAATCCCAAGCTAGTTGAGGTCGGCTGAATAAATCCTCATTATCAAACTAGATGCCACTGCCTGTGCTAGCACAGGCCCAACAATTTAATCGTTTCCTGTCAAATTTTAATTATTATTTTTTTTAAGCTAGAAGTTTTATCTCTTCTGCTTTGTATTGTTAGTTTTTTGTTGAGCAGACTAGTTTAGCCATGAATCTCTTATTCTGGTTGGTTCTCATTAAATGTTTATTGTATTTTAATACATAGTTTATTTTTGTTACTTTTTTGCCCATCATTCAAGTGCTAATTATTTGGTATTAATAGCTGGTATATTGTTGCACATCAGGGAACCAGCAAGCTCAGAATTTACAAATCAAAGAGGAGGAAGATATTATATTGAGTCAATTGTGTCTTCATTCATACTTGAAACTTCTTAAAACTTATAGGCCCAATGTACTTCCAAGTTATCTCAGGGAAGGTTAAATACTCTAAACTGACGTGCATATGTTGTTACAATTTAAATATGATAATGGAACTATGACATTTTTCTTCCTCCAACATTTGAAGAGCACCAATTAAACTTGTAAATACTATTAATTTTGCAATTGTCTTCATTATATCACATATTGCAGAAGTATTATACGCACTAAACTGTGAATATGGTGATTCATATAGAGAGCCAGGAAATGTTCGGTTGAAAGAGGATAATGAGGGAGAATAACTAATTTGATGTAAGCTCAGCCAGCGAGTACTTTTTCAAGCTTGCCGGCAGCAACATCAAACTCACGACCGGGAAAAGACAAAAAGATGGTCCAGGAAGGGAAGTGTAGTGCAAATATCAGTACTTACAAGTAGATTAAACAAGGTTGCCCAAAAATTCTTCCATCACTATGCTAATTAAACAATTTTCATTGCGACTCGAGAGAATAGAGACAGAAATCAAAAATCATAGTCTAATACTTCAGCAATAGCAACATTAAGCCATCCGAAAAACCTCAAGACCTTGCCAAGGCTGAATTATTCTTTGTATGGTAAAATCAAACTAGATACTAATTGCAATTCTGCATTATGCTGGGGTATCTTTACTATTTGAAACTAATGAAATTGTCATGGTCGAAAACAAATCATACACACACTTACTACTTCATCAGTTCATTGTGATAGAATGTCCATACTATTACAAAGTAATAGGTGCTCCATATCCAATAACTTAAAATACTCTATCTGCATATGCCGTTCAATCAGAAAACTATAGGATCAATAGTTTTGTCCCAATATACAGAAGGCTATTTTCGTACATCATCCCGTTTATACTTCATAAAAAATCCAACTCATTCCAGTAAGGTAGTCAAAATTGTATAAGCAAATCCTAAGCCCTAAAAAGCAAAGGGAGATTTTTGGTGAAGAGACAACTTGATTGCCCAAACCTAATAGTTGGATTCAGAGTTCCAATTGAAGCAGTTCCAGCAATGGTCCAAAGAATTCTTCACGAGAAAACCATTGACCTGGGTTTTTTCTACTATGAAAATGTTGCTCTAGCTCCACAGGGTGTGTGAGACACCATTAAGAGGTTTTTTGTATCTATGTTGCTCGGATTCTCCAAAACTGTTGTCGGGAGCGTATCGGATCCTCCAAAAGTAGTATATTTTTTAAGGATCCAACACAGGTGCGGCATCATTTTTGGAGAGTCCGAGCAACATAGTTTTGTATAAGACTGAGCCTGAGTTTGTCGACTCAAAGTATTTTTCCGCTACTGCAAAAAAAAGAAGATATCTTCATAATCTACCAATTGAAAATAGATTTCCTTTGTTTCCACTTACCCCACGGACCAGTCACGAGACACTACCCCTATCAAAAAATGGTGGCCATCTTGGGATAAAAGGACAACGTTAAATTGTTTGCAAACAATCATTCGTAGTGCAAAATTGATAGATAAGATCAGGAAAGTTGTGGAGAAGTGTAATGGTGAGCTACCTTTGCAAGTACAGAATAATGTTCTTAATCGATGCAGGACATGAAATTTGGTGTGGGTTAAGAGAAACAAAGTTGCCCCTTTGAAGCCCGATGAAGTTGAAATGCTATTGGGGTTTCCAAAGAACCATACTAGGGGAGGTGGTATAAGTAGGACGGATAGATACAAGTCGCTTGGCAACTCGTTCCAGGTTGAAACAGTGGCATATCACTTATCAATGTTGAGAGACGTGTTTCCAAATGGTATCAATATCTTATCACTCTTCTCTGGAATTGGTAGTGCTGATGTTCTCGGGACTAGACTCAATAATGCGGTTTCGATTGAAAAATCCCAAGTCAACTGGAATATTGTGAGAAGTTGGTGGGAGCAAACTAATCAAAGGGGAAATCTCATACATTTTGACGATGTGCAGCTGCTGAACAAAGACCGCTTCTTGGAGAAATTGATAGAATCATTTGAGGATTTGATTAAGTGATTAATGGAAGCCCATGTAATAACCTTGCAAGTAATAAAAGAGTGAGCAGGGATGGGTTTAAAGTCAAAGAGTCTTCTCTAATTTTTTTACTATGTTCGAATATTGGATAACGTCAAGGCCATAATGTCTAGACATAGATGCTATTGTCTCAGATTTAGATATCCTATTCCTTTTTCTTAACCATGCCAATGCTGAGTTTATTCTTTGTAGAGTAAAATCAAACTAGATACTCATTGACCCGCTTTTATTCTATTATGAAAATGTTGCTCTAGCTATAAAGAGTGTGTTGGACACCATTAAGAGGTTTTTTGTATAATACTGGGCCTGAGTTTGTCGACTCAAAGTATTTTTCTGCTACTACAAGAAAGAGAGGATATCATCATAATCTCACCAGTTGAAAATAGATTTCCTTTGTTTTCACTTACCCCACGGACCATTCATGAAACACTTCCCCTATAAAAAAAATGGTGGCATCTTGGGATACAAGAACAAAGTTAAATTGTTTGCAAACAGACATTTGGAGTGCAAAATTAATAGATAAGATCAGGAAAGTTGTGGAGAAGTATCTGGTTTTCAACCTTTATTTTGTCAACTTTTTCCTCCCGAGAAATTTCTGAGGGGGTGGTGATTCTGTAAAGGTCTTCATCTACTTGAGAAGTTGATGCTCTAGCAGCAGATGTACCAGTACTGTCATCTAAAGGAGATATGTAATAATGAGATTACAAATTTCTGCATATTGGTTTAGTGCAAATTGCTTTTAAACCTTTAACCTTAGAAGGTTTGCCAGAAAGCTTTATGACTGTCCTAAGAGATGCCAGAAACTTAAACTGGAAGCAATCTCTTATGAGTGCTATGCAGTCAAGCTTAGCCTATGGCCCAGTGTATTTTAATGTCAGACCTAGTCTTACTTTATCTCTGTCTGATCCTAACATACTACATGCTTTAACTTTATATGTGAAAGCTAATGGGTATAATTACATGCCTGAAACAGAAGTTATGAGTATCTGTTATCGTGTTTATTTCCGTGTGTTAGATACCATGAATCCCAACTGTAGAATCATGGACGACAAGAGAAATAGACAGTCTGTCTTGATTGAGACTAACTTAGCCAAACGGTCTAAAATTACTACCAGAAGACCTGTAAGCTGGGATGAAATAAATTATCCCGAAGATTGGCTAATAGAAAAAGCTATCCCGGTTCACCCCAGGATAGATTCCCAGATCGCTCATGTGGTCCAAACTACTGACGGCAGTATTCGCCGTCAGTTTACAAAACAACCCAAAATAGGCAGAGCTTTGTCATCTCATTATTACATATCTCCTTTAGATGACAGTACTGGTACATCTGCTGCTAGAGCATCAACTTCTCAAGTAGATGAAGACCTTTACAGAATCACCACCCCCTCAGAAATTTCTCGGGAGGAAAAGGTTGACAAAATAAAGGTTGAAAACCAGATACCGGCTGAAAACAGTAATACTGATTATTTCCGTGATGGTTAATTATCCTGATGATCCTCTTTATTGCGGTCTGAATTATTGTCCTGATTCCGACTTACGCAAACTCATTAGGGAAAATTATAATGGTCCCGATTATCTGCTTTTCCGTAGTTGGTTCTCTAACTTTTTCACAAAAGAAGAGCAGGAGGAGATCAGCGAACAATTTTATGGTGATTTACAGACCAAGCACACTTTTAAATATTTTGTTAATTGGTTTGTTGAAGACTATGCTTTGCCTAATATCAATGTTATAGAAAGGCAGTGGCATTTAGACTCCAAAAAAGTTCTTAAGAGTCTTTATCCTCCGGATGAATCCTTTTCATTAAAAAGGGATAGCAGTAACCATGATTTACAGGCACAACCTTATCTGAAGATGTTACAGGGTGTTCTTAATGCTGATAATTGGAACAGTCTCTATAGACAAGGTAATCACACCAATGTGTGTCTCAAAGTTGTTGGAGAACAGATGATTTTATTGCATAATAAGGTCAGCAGGCTCAGCTCCCTTATTGAGGAGCAAAGGTCAAAAATGCTGCAGAGGAAAGAGCTAAGAAAGCTCAAAAGCCGCTGGAAACCAGTGCAAATATCCAGCCCCCTGCATCAATGGAAGGGGTAAACCTGGCAAAGAATCAGTCAAATCTGTTAGCCAAAGATATCGAAAACTTGATATCTCAATTAAGTGATAAAATGAGAATATCACCTTCCACTTCCAAATCTGTGATTGGAATGGTCAATACCAAAGACACAGGAACCATCGGCGACGATCGTATCGCTGCCATGAAGAAAGGGAGCAATTGGACCCCCAAGATCGTCTCGGAAAATTATTATTATCCGAGACCCACTCCAATGGACGTCCTAATAGAGGAAGGCACATGGAAAAATGATCCCGCCGCATATACTGGCACTGAGATCGTTGAGTGGAACATTGATGGTGGCGCTGAAAGCCAGATTTTCAGCACTTGCCACAAAATGCTCATGTATGCTGCAGCTGCAAAAGGTAATAACCAAACAGAGGTAAGCATAACAAAAATGATTACTGTTGGATTTACAGGTCAGCTCAAAGCATGGTGGGACAATTATCTCTCGCCGGAGCAAAAAATCCAGATTGTCAACTCTGTAAAGCAAGAGGGTAATGAGCAAAAGCCTAATTCGGTTTATACCCTTATTCTAACCATTTTAGATCATTTTACAGGGAATTATTCTACGAATTATGATAATACCAGGACACTGCTACAAAATCACAGATGTCCTACCCTGACCGCGTTCAGATGGTATAAGGATGTTTTCCTTAGCAGGGTCTACAATCTTTCCGAAGCAAGTGATCGCTTCTGGAAAGCCAGATTCATTGACGGCCTCCCTCCTCTCTTTGCAGAAAGGGTAAAAAGGACCCTAAGGATAGATTCTATAGACTCTCAGATTCCTTGGGATATTTATTCCTATGGCATGCTTATTAGCAAGTGCATGGAAGTCGGCTTAGCCTTATGTAACGATATTAAGTTACAACGACAGCTGAAGAAGCAGAGACTCACTGAGAAAACCCAGTTAGGAGAATTCTGCCAACAGTTCGCCATGGACGAACCTACTCCTTCCCAAAATACCGGGAAGAAAAAGAGGAAATATGTGGCTAAACCACATAAGAAGGAGTACTATGAGAAGTACAAAGCGGCCCCTTACAAAAAGAAGGCTGCGAAGGCTGCGAAGCAGAGGGCTAAGAATCAAAGAAAGGGCTATGTCCCAAAAAAGAGAACTACCAAAACCACTACCTGCTATGCCTGTGGTGAAGTAGGACATTACGCCAATCGGTGTAAGAAAAAGAAGATTGACAAGATCAAGGCGCTTAAGATTGATGATAACATCAAAGACGCCCTGATGAAGGTTATCGTCCCTTCAGACGATTCTGAAGATTCAGATGAACTTCCTAGTACGGATTCTGAAGATCCCTACTCATCCTCCTCTGAGGAAAGTGATTCATGTGTTTGTACCTCCAAAAAATGCTAGAAGGAAAAGGGGGAAGACACTGACGATGAGTTTTATAAACTCCAGTCCCAGTTCTCCAGCTTCAATGTAAGTGTTATCAATGGAGAAGAAATTAATGATCTTCTAAAGGATATTCCAGAAGGCCAAGATCCTTGACGCTTTGCTCAAAGCTCAAGAGAGGGATAGAATTCCCCAAAAGATCAAATCTCGCATTGACCCTCCGTACAACTTCTCAGAAATCTTAACTGATTTACAGAAGAAAAGGAGTGGAGGCAACCTCCTGACAACCCATCAGTTGAAGGAAGAGATTAATAATCTCAAAATAGAGATAACCCATCTCCACAAACATTATGGAGGATTAGAAAACAGAATTACCCTGTTAGAACAAATCTCCTATGAAGAAAAGGAACCGGATATTTCGGAGAACCTTGGACATACTCCTATTATTGAAGAACCCAGCACTTTAGAGGAAATCCCCAATGGAGATCCTGTAGGAGCTATCAGCGTTATTACACGCCAACGATGGATCACCCATATCACTTTAATTATTGAAGGCGGTACCATATTCAAAGATGTTCCTACACTTATTGATTCAGGAGC
This sequence comes from Anisodus acutangulus, assembly GCA_029783415.1. Lineage (NCBI taxonomy): Eukaryota > Viridiplantae > Streptophyta > Magnoliopsida > Solanales > Solanaceae > Anisodus > Anisodus acutangulus. Next base: position 10,468,093 of record CM056504.1, read on the forward strand.
AGATGTAAATTGCATCAGGGAAGGACTCATTCTCACTAAATACTTTACAAGAACCAACCGTAAAGTATCAGGAGCTGATGGAAACAATTTTCAAGTCTCCTATAAATTATCCTGCGCATATATTTGCCACGACAAGATTTGCATTAAACATTCCTTTACATTAGTAAAAAATCTTGCTAATGATATTATACTAGGCATACCTTTTATTAACGGACTAATGCCTCTTAACAATGTTACAGAAAAAAGTTTTTCAGGAACTTATGAAGGAAAGGAAATTACTTTTCCATGGATAGATTCTTATAAGACTATCAGCTTTGTTAACTTTGTGCAGAACAAAAAGCAGCATCTGAACTATCTGCAGCAAGAGTTAATGGTTTACAGTATTGAAAATCAGCTTACTAATCCTAAATTGCAGGATAAGATTAAAGAAACAGGATATGATTTTGCTATTTCTATTTGTGATGATTTGCCAACAGCTTTTTGGAACAGGAAAAAGCATATCGTCAAGCTTCCCTATGAGGAAGATTTTCAGGAACAAGACATTCCTACCAAGGCTAGACCTTGCCAGATGAACATGGAATATCTGAAAATTTGCAAAAAGGAAATTGCTTCTCTAATTGAGAAAAAGCTCATTCGTCCTTCAAACTCCCCATGGAGTTGCACAGCTTTTTATGTTAATAAACATTCTGAACAGGAGCGAGGAGTTCCTAGACTTGTTATTAACTACAAACCCTTGAATAAGATTCTACAGTGGACCAGATATCCCATACCCAATAAAAAAGACTTATTGGACAGATTGTATCAATCTAACATCTTCTCTAAATTTGATTTAAAATCAGGTTTTTGGCAGATACAGGTTCATGAACCTGACAGGTACAAGACTGCTTTCACAGTCCCTTTCAGCCATTATGAATGGAACGTTAGGCCTTAAGAATGCTCCGTCCGAATTCCAGCATGTCATGAACGACATCTTTACCCCTTATAGTGGGTTTATCATTGTTTATATTGATGATATACTGGTTTATTCAAAAACCATACAAGATCATATTAAGCATCTTGGTATTTTCAAGAAAATTATTATCTCAAGTGGTTTAGTTATTTCAAAACCAAAAATGAGTATTTTCCAGACTAAGATTCGTTTTCTTGGTCATAATATCGAAAAAGGGAATATTATCCCAATTCACAGAAGCATCGAATTTGCTTCCAAATTTCCTGATGAAATTCTTGATAGAACTTCGATTAGCGGTTCTTAGGTAGCCTTAATTATATTGCTTCCTATTATAAGAATTTATCTCTTGATGCAATTGTTTTATATGACATTTGAAAAAATCACCGATCCCTGGACCAATGTTCATCTTCAAGCGATCGAGAAAAATTAAGAAGAATGTTCAAGCTTTGCCATGTCTTATGCTTGCTAACCCAAATTGGGGAAACATTATTGAAACTGATGCTTCTGATATTGGTTATGGTGGAATTCTAAAACAGATTAATCCCCAGACTAAACAGAGTTATCTAGTCAGATATTATTCTGGCAAGTGGACTAATAGTCAAAAGAACTATGCTACTGTAGCCAAAGAAATTATTGCTATAGTTAAATGTGTCCTAAAATTCCAGGATGATCTTTATAATTCTAAGTTTCTCATTAGAACGGACTGCAATGCAGCCAAATTCATGTTTCAAAAGGATTTTAAGCATGATGTATCCAAACAGATGTTTGCTCGATGACAGGCACATTTAGCCCCATTCGACTTTGAAATTCAATATTTAAAAGGTGAAGATAATTCACTGCCTGATTTCCTCACTCGTGAATTTTTGCAGGATTAGGCATGGGTCCACAATGGACACCTCCCACTCCTACTAGGAGCAGGGGAAGAGGTCGCGGAGATCGTGGCCGAGGTCGAGGCAGAAATGACCCAAGGACTATTCCTAAGGTCAAGCTAGTAGAACAAGCTTCCTCTAGCCAGCAGGGCTCATACGCCCAAAAGTCAAGCATGACAAGAAGAGGACAGAAACCAATATTTGGTTCGCTCTCATGAGGAGACTATTCTCCTGCTTACTCATGAAGATAAAAATTATCTGAATGACCCTTGGATTCTCATGAATCGGTATGTAGAAAATTTCTACTATCCCTTCCAAGAAGGTAAAAACAGGATGTACTATGAATATATCCTCACAGCTACAAGCACAGCTGACATTACTTCCTACCCAGAGCATAAACCTGGTGTGGAAAAGAGTTATTCAAAACTCTATCTTAAGAAGATCATATCTCCTTATGAATGGGGAATCAGCCCATTCCGATCTAAGGAATTCATAATTCCTAGAACCGATATTCGGTTGGCTTTCAATTATTATGATTATATTGACGCCTTTACTTATGTTTTTATTATGAAAACAAGAAGCATGGACATACTTGGTGGATTAAATTAAATCCTGATATCTTCAAGAACAGCCAGAATGGTTTGCTTCTACCAGGTTGGATTTTTCCATGGTGGAATATTATTGGACCTGAAATTCAGATCCTACCAACCCCTTATATGGATTATTATAAGGAATGAATTCAGATGACACCATGTGTCTCCCCAGGAAATCCCGAGGACTATGTCGAGGGATCGGCATCACTAATGTTTTTTATGCAGACCGGAACCCCATGGATGTGGAAATGGATTCCCGAAGCAGGAAGGAACCAGCAAGGTATATTATGCCTAAAGAGAAAATTTCTCTGCAAATTCTGGTCTAAATTATTAGACAAGGACCCTGAAAATCCTACCCGAACATATGGATGGGAGCTTGAAGGAGAAATTACTTCTTTATTAAAAAGTCTTAAGACTATTTACCAGTTTAAAACTGATTCAAAGGACGATGATTCCATCTTCTCTAAATTAGAGAAATCAATTAAATTAAAGAATCCCCAAGCATCGGAGGAAGAATTAATGACTGCCTATCTTGATAAGATTAAGGCAGACTTTGTTAAAAACTTTGCTAAAAAGATTGATGAAGGTCCTTATTCGGAAACATCAACTGCTTCAATGAGAGAAGCCCAGGACGACGGACTATTCCAAGATTCTCAGGGAGAAGAAGACTATTCTTATCACCCGTCTACGACAGATTTGTTCGATGGCTTAATTGAAGCTGTCATAGAAAAAGCCAAGGCCCGACAAGAAGATAAGTCTTCACGCGGCAAGGAAAAACTGAAAGAATAAAGCAAAAGGGACCCATGTTCTATCGACAAAAGAAAGTGGAGGTCACATTCGGCCACTATTAACTTTATTAAAAGTTTTATCCGACTTTATCAAAAGTCGTTTGTTTTTATTTGCTTTTTACTTTTTCATTCTTTTAAGATAAGATTCCCGACACATGTCGCTTTCTTATCATACTTTTTACTTTCCGTAAAGTAGATTTGTCGTTTTGTAATAATTTAGATTCGTTTACTATTTATTTTGTAAATTGTAATCTTCGTTCAAGTCCGCCTTCGTCTATAAAAGGGGACTTCTATTCTCATTTGTAAGTATCAGAAAAAATCAGAAAATCGAGCTTTGTAAATTCTCCTATCAATAATAAGATTGGAATTGGCTCAACTCTCGTGTTCTTGGCTCCGTTTCGGTATACCTCCCTTTCCCTTTATTTTTCTATATTTATTGTTCATATGATAGGCTAATACCCTATACTGTCTAAGAATACTCTGAGAATATGATTTAGATAAGTAAAGGTTTTACAAATCTCAAGTTCCAAAGCAGTACATATCACTGTGAGTTATGTTAATACTTGGGTAGGCTTCCTTAAAGATGACCGTACACTCTGCTCATATCAGCCGTCGGCCGTGGATAGGCGCTTAGGCATTTCTTGAGCTACAGTACAGGTCTGGTGGAAGCTAACGTACTGGTATTAATGTTGTAAAGCTTATATGAATGTACTATTTAAAACTTGAAGTTTGTTAATTAAATCCTATACTTATGTCTTATTTCATGATAAGATCCTTCCAGACCTACGCACCAGGTCTTATTGTGGTATCAGAGCCCTACTTGATGAGTATTCGTAGACAGTATTTCATATTTTCAGAAACTATAAACATAGTGTTAAGAACGCTAGAACGGAAGAATATGAACTTCCGCAACAGCTTGATGCTTTAAACAAATGGACTATTCCATTCGTAGCCACAAAAGAAATTTATAATTTCGGTATCTTCGAAAACCTTCGGAATCGTCATATTATAAAGACGATCGAAGAATCGGTCCAAATGGATAACCAAGAAAAAACTATTCAGTTATTTTCTGATTTTGATATTGATAGATATCAAAAAATGCATTACAAATTTTTGCATATTGGTTTAGTGCAAATTGCTTTTAAACCTTTAACCTTAGAAGGTTTGCCAGAAAGCTTTATGACTGTCCTAAGAGATGCCAGAAACTTAAACTGGAAGCAATCTCTTATGAGTGCTATGCAGTCAAGCTTAGCCTATGGCCCAGTGCATTTTAATGTCAGACCTAGTCTTACTTTATCTCTGTCTGATCCTAACATACTACATGCTTTAACTTTATATGTGAAAGCTAATGAGTATAATTACATGCCTGAAACAGAAGTTATGAGTATCTGTTATCGTGTTTATTTCCGTGTGTTAGATACCATGAATCCCAACTGTAGAATCATGGACGACAAGAGAAATAGACAGACTGTCTTGATTGAGACTAACTTAGCCAAACGGTCTAAAATTACTACCCTGACCGCGTTCAGATGGTATAAGGATGTTTTCCTTAGCAGGGTCTACAATCTTCCCGAAGCAAGTGATCGCTTCTGGAAAGCAAGATTCATTGATGGCCTACCTCCTCAATTTGCAGAAAGGGTAAAAAGGACCCTAAGGATAGATTCTACAGACTCTCAGATTCCTTAGGATATTTATTCCTATGGCATGCTTATTAGCAAGTGCATGGAAGTCGGCTGAATCTATCCTTAGGGTCCTTTTTACCCTTTCTGCAAATTGAGGAGGTAGGCCATCAATGAATCTTGCTTTCCAGAAGCGATCACTTGCTTCGGGAAGATTGTAGACCCTGCTAAGGAAAACATCCTTATACCATCTGAATGCGGTCAGGGTAGTACTTTTAGACCGTTTGGCTAAGTTAGTCTCAATCAAGACAGTCTGTCTATTTCTCTTGTCGTCCATGATTCTACAGTTGGGATTCATGGTATCTAACACACGGAAATAAGCACGATAACAGATACTCATAACTTCGCTTGTGCATGTAATTATACTCATTAGCTTTCACATATAAAGTTAAAGCATGTAGTATGTTAGGATCAGACAGAGATAAAGTAAGACTAGGTCTGACATTAAAATGTACTGGGCCATAGGCTAAGCTTGACTGCATAGCACTCATAAGAGATTGCTTCGAGCTTTAAGTTTACGCATCTCTTAGACAGCCATAAAGCTTCGGCAAACCTTCTAAGGTTAAAGGTTTAAAAGCAATTTGCACTAAACCAATATGCAAAAATTTGTAATGCATTTTTTGATATCTATCAATATCAAAATCAGAAAATAACTGAATAGTTTTTTCTTGGTTATCCATTTGGACCGATTCTTCGATCGTCTTTATAATATGACGATTCCGAAGGTTTTCGAAGATACCGAAATTATAAATTTCTTTTGTGGCTACGAATGGAATAGTCCATTTGTTTAAAGCATCAAGCTGTTGCTTTTGAGTTCATATTCTTCCGTTCTAGCGTTCTTAACACTATGTTTATAGTTTCTGAAAATATTCATAAAATATGAAATACTGTCTACAAATATTCATCAAGTATGGCTCTGATGGTGAGCCACCTATGCAAGTACAAAAGTATGTTCTTGATTGATGCAGGAAGTGGAATCTGGTGTGGGTTGGGCGAAACAAAGTTACCCCTTTAGAGCCCCCATGAAGTTCAAATGCTATTGGGGCTTCAAAGAACCATACCAAGGGAGGAGGTATAATGAGGTGGTATAAGTGGAACTAATAGATACATATCCCTCGGCAACTCATTCCAAGTTGAAACAGTGGCTTACCACTTATCAGTGTTGAGAGACTTGTTTCCAAATGACATCAATATCTTATCACTCTTCTATGGAATTGGCACTGAAGTTGCTCTTTATCGTCTCGGGGTTAGACTCAATACTATGGCTTCGATTGAAAAATCCAAAGTCAACAAGAATATCGTGAGAAGTTGGTGGAAGCAAACTAATCAAAGGGGAATTTCATACATTTTGCCGATGTGCAGCTACTAAACAGAGACCGCTCGGAGAAATTGATAGAATCATTTGGAGGATTTGATTTAGTGATTAGTGGAAGCCCGTTTAACAACCTTGCAAGCAGTAAAAGAGTGAGCAGTGATGGACTTGAAGGCAATGAGTCGTTTCTATATGTTTGTTATGTTCGGATATTGGATACAATTAAGTCCTTAATGTCTAGACATAGATGATACTGTTTCAGACTAGATATTCCTATTCCTTTTTCTTAACCTTGACAATGCTTAGTTTATTCTTTGTAGTGTAAAATAAACCTAAATACTACTCTCTCCGTCCCAATTTAAGTGTTTTGATTTGACTAGGCACGACGTTTAAGAAATAAAGATGTGTATAATGTACTAAAATGTCCTTTGAATCTTGTAGTTATAAACTGACCATGTAGGATGTTTGAATTGTCAACTTACTAAATATAGAATGATGCACTCTTTTTGGGACAGACCAAAAAAAGAAACACACTTAAATTGGGACAAAGGGAGTAATTGAAATTTTGCATTATGTTGGGGTATCTTTACTATATGAAACTAATGAAATTGCCAAGGTCAGAAAAAAATCATACATACACTTGTTACTTCTTTGTGATAGCATGTCCATACTATTACAAAGTGGTAGGTGCTCAATATCCAATAAGTTAAAATCCTCTATTAGCACATGCCTTTCAATCAAAGGCTATGGGATCAATAGTTTTAGCCTAATATACAAGAGGCTAGTTTTGTACATCATCTTGTTTATACCTAATAAAAATTCCAACCCGTATGGGCAAGGTATTCAAAATTGTACAAGCAAATTTTAAACCCTAAAAAGGAAAGAGAGATTTCTGATGAAGAAACAAGTCATTTTCCCAAACCTATGATCGCATTCGGAGTTCCTACTGAATCAATCTCAACACTGGTCCAAAGAATTCTTCACGAGAAAATCATTGGCTCGCGTTTTATCTACTATGAAAATGTTGCTCTAGCTATAAAGAGTCTGTAGGACACCATCAAGAGGTTTTTGTATAAGACTGAGCCTGAGGTTGTCGACTCAAAAGTATTTTTTCGCTACTGCAAAAAAGAGAGGATATCTTCATAATCTACCGATCGAAAATAAATTTCCTTTGTTTTCACTTACCCCCCCGACCATTCATGAGACACTACCCCTATCAAATAAATAGTGGCCATCTTGGATAAAAGGACAAAGTTAATCGATGCAGGACATGGAATTTGGTGTGGGTTGTGAGAAACTAAGTTGCCCATTTGGAGCCTGATAAAGTTGAAATGCTATTGGGGTTTCAGAAGAACCATATTAGGGGAGGTGGTATAAATAGGACGGATAGATACAACTCACTTGGCAACTCATTCCAGGTTGAAACAGTGGTGTACCACTTATCGATGTTGAGAGACGTGTTTCCAAATGACATCAACATCTTATCACTCTTCTCTGGAATTGACGGTGCTGAAGTTCTCGGGATTAGATTCAATAATGTGGTTTCGATTGAAAAATTCAAAGTCACCTAGAATATTGTGAAAAGTTGATGGGAGCGAACTAATCAGAGGGGGAATCTCATACATTTTGACGATGTGCAACTGCTGAACAAAGACTGCTGCTTGGAGAAATTGATAGTCATTTGGAGGAATTGATTAAGTGATTGATGGAAGCCCGTGTAATAACCTTGCAGGCAGTAAAAAGGTGAGCAGGGATGGGCTTAAAGTCAAAAAGTCTTCTCCATTTTTTATTATGTTCGGATATTGGATAACGTCAAGGCCATAATGTCAAGACATAGATGATACTGTCTCAGATTTAGTTATCCTATTCCTTTTTCTTAACCATGTCAATGCTGAGTTTATTCTTTGTAGAGTAAAATCAAACTAGATAATGACTGGCCCGCCTTTTTTCTTCTATGAAAATGTTACTCTAGCTACAAAGGGTATGTGTTGATCAATACATAAGTATGTTCTTGATCAATGCAAGAACTGGAATTTAATGTGGGTTGGACGAATGAAAGTTTCCCCTTTAGAGTCTTATGAAGTTGAAATGCTATTGGGTTTCCAAAGAACCATACTAGGGGAGGTGGTATAAGTAGGACGGGTAGATACAAGTCACTTGGCAACTCATTCCGGGTTTTGACAGTGGCGTACATGTTTCCAAATGGCATCAACATCTTATCACTCTTCGGCCGGGCTGAAGTTACTCTTTACCGTCTCAGGATTAGACTCAATAATGTAGTTTCGATTGAAAAATTCAAAGTCAACAGGAATATTGTGAGAAGCTGGTGTGAGCAAACTAATCAGAGGGAGAATCTCATAAATTTTGATGATGTGCAACTACTGAACAAGACCACTTGGAGAAATTGATAGAATCATTTGGCGGATTTGATTTAGTGATTGGTGGAAGCCTGTGTAACAACCTTGCAGGAAGTAACAGGGTGAGCAGGGATGGGCTTGAAGGAAAGAGTCTTCTCTATTTTTTTACTATGTTGGAATACTGGATAACGTCAAGTCCATAATCTCTACACAAATAAGATACTGTCTCAGATTTTGATATCACATTCCTTTTTCTTAACCTTACCAAGGCTGAATTATACTTTGTAGAGTAAAATCAAACTAGATACTAATTGCAATTCTGCATTATGCTTGAGTATCTTTACTATATGAAACCAATGAAACTGTCATGGTCAAACAAAAAAAATCACACACACTTACTACTTCCTTGTGATAGCATGTCCATACACTATTACAAAGTAGTAGGTGCTCCTTACCCATCTCTTTTATACTTGTTTCATCGTAAAATCCATCCCATTTAGGCAATGTAATCAAAATTTTACATGCAGACTATACACTAGAAACTAACAAAAAGAAAACACCTGGGACGAACAAAAATTACTCAGATATGCAAAATAAGTAAATTTCTTTCATTTTCTCATGTTGGGTTGGTTAGTGGAAAAACATTTTTCGGAAAATACCCACCCCACCCCACCCCAACCCCCACCACCCTATTCACCACACATCATCCACCCCTGGCCCCACTTAGACAAGGTAGCAACTTTTTACAAGCGAACCTATAGAGTAGAACTTAACAAAAAAAAACATCAGGGCACAAACAAAAATTACACCAAATTAGAAATAACTTCAAAGGGTATCGGAAAAATATGATGTTTACCTGATAATCACGAAGGCCAACAAGAATGATATCGCCAGCAGCGATCCATACTTTCTTATGCATCTTACCACGTATATGACAAAGACGTTTAGTTCCATCAATACACATAGCTTCACAACGACCATTACCAAGCATACGTAAGACTTGAGCATATTCTTGTCCGTCTTCTTTGAAAATAAGTTCTCTTTTCTCATCGTCAGCTTCGTTCTTTCCTCTCTTCCTGTTTTTACCTCCTTTACCTTTGTTCTTCGGCATGTTTGTTGTTTGATTTGAGAAGGAAGAAACCCCCAATTGGAAAAAGAGGCGTTCTTGTTTGTTCCTTTATCTCAATGATGATTTTTTGGTTTGTCTGACTCTGATGTAAAGTGTTGAGAACTACTTTACCCTTTTGTACACGTGCGGTAGACAAAGGAGGGGGAGTATTTTTTCTTTACATAAGTTGGCAGTTCAACTGGCACTAGGATTTTCAAATCTCTAAGAACCGGAACTCCTTTTATTACAGTTCACTTTCAGCTCATCAGAGCCGACTGTGGTGGGGTTTGATCTTTTGTTACTCCAATTGATCACAGAGGTATGCGAGAGAAAGTGTTGAACACTTACTACTACTATTAATGAACTATCTCATCACTTGTCAGTAATTATCTGAATATCTTTATGAAATATTTAAGTACCTTCTGCAATATTTTGCACATCATATTAGCAAGCCGACTTTAACATTCCTAAACATGTCAGCATTCTGGTGCGGGTGGGGGTAGTCCGTGTGGTGGGGTTGGGTTGGGTGGTTGGTATGATGGGATAGGGATGAGTTCAGAATAGGAAGGAGAAAATTAATAATCACTTATTGGACTTATTTTCTCTATTTCTATTAAAAAAATCATTTTTAAAGAGTTTGTTCCCTTAAAAAAAGTTAACAAAAAAAAATGAAAAAATTGGAAAATATTTTCCTACCCTACCCAGCACACCCAAACTGAGAAAAGAAATTTCATGTTTTGAATGAAAATATGAAATGAATGAACAATGAAGTAGGAGTCTAGGACAAGACAATTGGGTGCAAGGTCGATAAATAGATTCGGGTAAACTTAACTATAGTTAGAAGGCATACCAATCTCACCATTTTGTTTATTAGGCCAAATCTGATACTGGGCCTACCTGTTTGCTGCTAGATCCGCATCGGATGAGGGTGCTGCACCACTATGCCCCTTAATAGGATGGTCCTTTTTTATCATTGTTTTGTTTGAAAGATAAAATATTATTCAAGAAAGTAAATAGTAATCTCTTTTTGAGTATTATTTTAGTTATGAGTGATCCATTTTCTTTGTTTATAAAGTATACCGTGATATATACGGTATACACGGTATATACAATGTCTTGTGTATACCGTGTATATCACGGAAACACAAAGCAATTTGGTCCGTGATATACATGCCTAGTATACACGATTTTAAGCTAGCTTTTGGGGATGAGTTAGGCCCAAGATCCATTCTTTTTATGGTATCAAAAGTCATGTTTCACATACCTCTTTCTCCAAAGCTTCCGCTTTTCTCGGTTTCTCGAGTTCCGAGCCCTTCCTCCATTTCCGTGCTGAGTTCTTTCTCATCTCTTCCCAATTTTTTTCCAAATCCCTTAAATCATCTATTGTTCTTTCGTTATGTCTACGTCAAAGAACATGTTTCCTCCTGCCCTTACTATTTCCAACATCAATAACCACATCTTTATGTCTACTTCAAAATTCACGTCATCTCACATCAAGTTCTCCATCATATAATTCATCTCGCTACCCCTACTCCCGCGGAGGATCCTCAGTTATGGATTACTTTTGATGCTACCGTCCTTCAGTGAATTTATTCCACTATTTCTACCGACCTTTTACAGACGATTATTGAGTCGGATACTACGGCTATGGCTACATGGAATAGATTACGTGATATATTACAGGATAACCAACATTTCCGTATTGTCACCCTTGAGCAGGATTTTTTGCAAGTTCGCATGGAGGATTTCTCGAATATTTCAGCTTATTGTAAACGACTCAAGGAATTGGCGGACCAACTCCGTAAAACGCTGGGGCGCCTGTTACCAATAATCGTCTTGTCCTACAAATGGTTGCAGGCCTATTTGAGGCATATAATGGAGTTGAGACTCTACTCCGACAAAGTAATCTACTTCCCCCTTTTTATCAAGCCCGTTCGATGCTCACTTTGAAAGGAGTCGGCTTGGCAAAAAAGGCGGCTACTGGCGCAAGTTTCGTGGCGATGATAACCTCATCCGATAACTCTCATGGTTTTGTTGAAAAATTGGGCCAAAACTGCAACAACGGTGGCGGCAAGAAGGGTCAAAACCGTAAAAATAATGGCAAGAATCGCGGCGGCAACAATGGCAGTGGCCGAAACAGCGGTGGCATCGGCGGTGGGCCTCGGGGCAGTAGACATCAACCCAATTGGTCTCCACAGTGGGCCCCATGGCAGTGGAACTGGGGCAGTGGGTCGTGGCCCAACAATGGTATTTTTCTAGCAACCCTTACCCGAGTAACTGGGCCCAATTTCAGCAACAGGCTATGCCTAGTCTCTCGGGTCCAACTTCAGGCGGCAGACATTTTTTTGGGCCGGGGCAGCAGGCCGGTGTGCTTAAGCCTCGACATTCCAGGCAGTGGGCCCCACACCGACTCCGACAGATATTGAGGCTGCAATGCATACACTTGGATTAAATTCTTCAGACCTGACTTGATACATAGACACCGGCGCCACTTCTCACATGACATCCGACCAAGGTACTCTCTCGTCTTATTCTGATTTGAGCAAAAATTGTGGCATAATTGTTGGTAATGGAAAATCAATTTTGATTCGTGGTTACGGTCATACAACTTTGTCTTCCCCCATCCACCTCTTGTCTTGAAAAACGCCCTTCATTCCCCTAACTTAATTAAAAATTTGGTATCTATCCGTAAATTCACCATTGATAATTGAGTTTCTGTTAATTTTGATCCTTTTGGTTTTTCTGTGAAGGATTTCAAGACGGGGATACTTCTCATGAGATGTAATAGTAGGGGAGATCTTTATTCTATCACGCCCGCCTCCAGTCTCTCGAGTCAAGCCTTGCCATCTACTTTTGCAGCTATAGCTTCTTCCTTGTTGCATGCACGTTTGGGTCACCCTGAGTCGTCAATTATTTCTTCGTTAGATAAATATAATTTTATTTCTTGTAAGGGTACGCCTAGTACTCCTATTTGTCATTTATGTTCTTTAGAAAAACGTGTTAGATCACCATTTATAGCCTTTATTTATCGCATTTTAATGTCATTCGATATTATTCATAGCGATTTATGGACATCTCCCGTTTTAAGTTCTGTGGGCCATCATTATTTTATTCTATTTTTGGATGATTATTCTATTTTTTATGAACTTTTCCGTTAGCGAAAAAATCTCAAGCTTTTTTCACCTTCTTAAAATTTAGAGCATTCATCAGTTTCCAATTTGAACGATAAATAAAAAGCATTCAATGTGATAATGACAGAATATGATAATGGGTTATTTTGGGATTTTTGTGCAAATAATGGCATAGTTTTTTATTTTTCTTGTCCTCATACGTCTTCACAAAATGGGAAAGCCGAACGAAAAATTCATACCATAAACAATATTGTCCGAACTTTATTGGTCCATGCTTCCGTACGCCTTTCCTTTTGGCATCATGCTCTACAAATGGCTACCTATCTTCTTAACATACTTCCTACAAAAAGGGTTGACATATTCGTCTCCTCTTAAAGTTCTCTATAATAAGAATCATTCGTATTTCCATCTTAGGGTCTTTGGGTGTTTATGTTATCCACATTTTTCGTCAACTACTATTAACAAACTTCAAGCCCGTTCTACCACTTGTGTATTTTTGGGTTATCCATCTAATCATCGTGATTACAAATGTTTTGATTTATCATCTAATAAAATCATCATTAGTCGCCATATTATTTTTGATGAAACCCAATTTTCGTTTGCTAAAGTGAGTAGTCACGTGCCTAGTTCGTATAATTTTTTGGATGACGACGTCTCCTCGTACATCGTGCACCACTTAATGGGCCGCTCCAGTGACCCACCACATCCCACTATTTCTGCCCCAGTTTCGGCTATTGGGCTGGTTGCCCAGTCCAATACCGAAACTGCTTCAGCCCCGGTTCCTGCTTCTGCCCCGGCCAGCCCGTCCTCTATCTGAATTCTTCCTAAAATCCACCCAATTCTCTCCCGAGTCATAGACCGGTCACTCGTAGTCAACGGGGTAATTTTAAACCAAAATGACATTTTAATCTAAATTCTAATGTCTCTAAATCTCCTCTACCACGTAACCCAGTGTCTGTCTTGAATGACGTGAATTGGAAATTGGCTACGAACGACGAATATGATGCTTTTATTACGAATAAGACGTGAAGGTTGGTCCTCTATCCTTTTGGTGTTAATATTATTCGGTATATGTGAATTTTTACTCATAAAGATAATTCTGATGGTTCTTTTGCGTGACATAAGGCTCGTCTTGTAGATGATGGTAAGACTCAGCAGGTTGGTGTGGATTGTGGTGAAACATTTAGTCCGGTGGTTAATCCGGCTACCATTCGCACTTTTCTCAGCTTGGCTCTTTCGAAAGCATGGACAATTTATCAGCTCGATGTGAAGAATGATTTCTTACATGGTGATCTTAAGGAGACAATGTACATACATCAGCCCTTGGGTTTTCGAGACCCCAAATATCTGTATCATGTCTGTTTATTGAAGAAGTCCTTGTATGTGATTAAGCAGGCCCCCCTCAGCCTGGTATAAGAGATTTACATACTATGTATCTACTATTGGGTTTTCTCACAACAGGTCTGATAATTCTCTGTTCATATATCACTGTGGTACTTCCTTGGCATATATTCTCGTGTATATGGATGACATTATTTTGACAATATTTTCTGATGATTTACGCAAGTCTATCATGACCCTACTCAGTTCTGAGTTTACTATGAAAGACTTGGGGCCCTTGAGTTATTTTTTGGAGATTGTTGTCACTCGTCATACAGGTGAGTTATTCTTAGCGCAAAGGAAGTATGCCGCTGAGATCATTGAGCGAGCTGGTATGTCCTCATGCATGTCCACGTTCACTCAAGTTGATACCAAACCCAAACTGGGTGCTGCAGCTGGCTCACCTTACGAGGATCTCACCCACTATCGCAGTCTTGCTAGCGCACTTCAGTATCTTACTTTCACGAGACCCGATATTACGTATGTCGTACAACATGTGTGTTTGTTTATGCATGATCCCAGGGTTGAGCACACGAATACGCTCAAACACATTATTCGATACATCCAGGGAACACTTGACTATGGCTTATATTTATATCCATCATCGACGTCTACACTTGCCTCGTATACATATGTTGATTGGGGTGACTGTTAGATACCAGACACTCCACGTCTGGTTATTGCATGTTTCTTGGTGATAACTTGGTCTCATGGTCTGCAAAGCGTCAGTTTACATTATCATGCTCCAATGTAGAGGTCGAGTATCGTGGGGTAACTAATGTGGTTTCTGAATCATGTTGGTTATGTAATCTTCTTCTAAAGCTTCATTGTCCCATTCAGAAAACTACCTTGGTTTATTGTGATAATATTAGTGTCGTATACCTTTCTGGTAATCCTGTTCAACATCAGTGCACTAAATATATCGAGATGAATATCCACTTAGTTCGAGAAAAAGTAGCTCGTGGACAAGTACGCATCTTACATGTCCCTTCTATGTACCAAATTACCGATATCTTTATTAAGGGTCTTCACTCGGTTCTCTTTGAAGATTTTAGGGACAGTCTCAGCGTATGACAACTGCCCGTTATGACTGCGGGGGTATGAAAGTATACCGTGATATACACGGTATACACGACATATACAATGCCTTGTGTATACCGTGTATATAACGGAAACACAAAGCAATTTGGTCCGTGATATACATGCCTAGTATACATGGTTTTAAGCTAGTTTTAGTAATAGGTTTTTGTATATAATTAGCATTGTACACTTACCATAATTGTAGAATTCATGTACAAATAGAATAGGGTTTTGGGAGTAGAATAAGAGTAGGATTTTCCATATTATGAAAATTGTAAATTGTATATATACTCATTCATTAATGAAAATAATCAAGGGATTATTTCTTTCAGTATACCGTTGGATGAAAGCAAAAATCAACATTACACCTAATGTTTATATCAGACCATATCAACTCACACGGATTAAATGATTTAACAAAGTAAGAACATATGTTAATTAGTCACGATTAAGTAAAGAAAACTAAAATTCAAATGCATTATACTATATCCGTTAGGTTTTAAACATCAGGTGCGAATAAGTTTTATCGTTGGTGGTAGGTAAATTCACACCTTGGATTCAGGATGATGTTTAGGTACTTTCATTAAAAAAGAAATTCAAACAAGATAAAATTCTCTTGGAAAGAAAGAATAATGTCTTCGCCATTCAAGACATATTTGATATTACAATCAAACACTTGCACAAGAGTTTTGGAGAACTAATTGAGAAAAGCAAGACGGATGACAAATCTACTGGCTTGTTCACACTTCATAACTTGTCCACTCAGTTAGAACATGAAAATATATGACCAGTAAAATCATGAAACTCAATGACAAAATATCAATTAGTACTCTATCAATTAGTATTCTCTGCATCCAAGAATGTAAGTTTAGTGATTAATAAAGTGAAAAGAAATAACCTAACATTTTTGCACATGTAATAGCTTGGAAGTCCTTCTCCATTGAAGTTCTTGCTAAAGACAAAACCAAGAAGTACAATACTTATCTTCCTCACCATTAGTATCCAATCATTGCTCCTGCACTTAGCCCTTGGGATCAATAGCGGATCTAGAATCTCGGGCAAGCTGATTAAGACAGAACCAGAACATCGATTATTTGTAAGAGCGGCTATAGATGGACCAAGCAAACTTGTTTTTCTAGGGTAGGATGGAGTATTGTTGGGTGTTGGAGGAGACTATCAACGTGGAATGTCACTTATAAAACTTATTTTTCCTGCTTCCATCAGAAAAGACATTTTCTTATTTTTTTAATAACCTTGCTTTTCTAGAGGAATTATTCTCCAAAAATATTTAGCATTTTCCCTTCATACCAAAATACCCTTAGAGGAAATGTTCAAAGATTAAAAAGTGATTGTGCTTCATAGACAATCAAATATTATAACCACACACGATTATGCAATGCAACGACATACCCAGTGAAGTCCCACAACGTGAGATCTGGGGAGGGTAGAGTGTATGCAGACTTTAATTCTACCTTAGTAAATAGAGAGACTGTTTCCGAAAGACCCTCGGCACACACGATTATGCAATATAGGACAATAATGCCATACAAATATGTCATCCAGAGTAGAGGTTGTACATAGAATTTTCCATGCAGATTCATTACAATCAGCACTTTTCTATCTCACTTGAGGTAAAACTCTCTCAGGGTATTTGTAAAGTGACCTTCCTTCATCTTGCTCATCACACACATACACACACACTAAAATGGTCACCAAGTAGACTGTCTAGCCACTAATACAAATCTGGATCATCATAAGCCATTGCCAACAGTTCACTTATTCCATATGGATGTACATTTACGCATTCAACCAATCATAACAGTATCAACAGAGTTTGATAACTGTGCTCCCAAAACTAAAATACCAAAAGGTCCAGAAACAAGCCAATCACAATTGAGAGGTGAAGGAAAATGGGATAAATCAAAGAAAAGAGCGGTAAAAACTAATTCAGATAAGCAGTTTATGAAGTCACCAGTTAGGAAGTCCATCCCCCAGTTTGCCTTTGCAATTTTTAAAGAATTATTCCCTCAAAGTTGAGAGCCCCCTACCATATGCAGTTACAAATATATAAATGAAGAATCATATCAATTAATCATTTGGAGCTGAAATGGAAAAAAGAAAATGTCAAAAAATATTCTCATTCGATAGATTAGAAGCCTCACCAGACTGTACATGTATAAAACTTTTCATAAATCTTTGTACCAAGAGGAATAAAGGTAAGGAAAAGAATAAAAAAGAAAGAGAATTATGGAACCATTTCAAGCCTTGGCTCAAAGCAAAAACCAGTAAAAAGCTGAAGGGGAAACCTCTTTGTGACGGGACATTTGTGACACCACCTCCACTTTTTCTGCTCCACATCAAAAACAAGAAGAGCAGGTGCACCATAAATCTGAATGTATATGAAGTCATCTGTACCGCTACTAGCAAAAACATCATCAAATTCACCAAAACCTTGGAAATACTTATTTGGCATTCGGGAAATATGTTGCCATTCCGTTCCATTAAGTGTCCATATGCCAATCCCCCTAATTATGTCAGGCCGGTCTTGCTTTCCTATCCCTCCTACCATTACTAACTTTTCCTTGAGGTTCATCAGACGGCCACACGTAAGAGAACAAGGCACGGGAATAAAACTCCTCATCAATAAACCATTCGATGATGATCTGCTCGAGAGGTCATAAGTGATTAAACCATGACGATTTTCCGAACCACCAATTCCGGTTGAGTAAATCATGAAATACAAAATACCGTCACATATTACGCTTTCAGCCCCACCTCTCCATCCTGCCAAAACATCTGTCAAAGGGGTCATCCATGTCATTGTTCCGGAATCGTATACGTGGATCGAAATATCCCACTGAAAGAAGTTTCCCGGGATGTGCTTTGATTTAACGACGGTGACAATATAACGACGGGTTTTCCTATTTCCGGTTATTGCCATGGCGTTGTAATCAGAAAACTTGAACCCCGGTGGTTCCTCGAGGTTCTTGCAACATTTGGTTATCGGGTTACAAACATATAGCTCAGTTCTACTATCATTGTCCATGAAGCAAAATAATCCACACGATGAAGAAATAAAGCAACTCGATGTCCAAATGCAGGGGAGTTCAATACCGTACCATTTCCGGAAGGTTGGATCATAGGCATAACCTACTGGCTCCTTCAAACTTGTGAACATAAAGTACCACGGTTTATGAGACAGAGACTTGGAGGAGTTCCACAAGAACCTTCCGGACTTTACTATCTCATGCCATCTTTTACACACACAACCTGCCCTAAAGAGGCTAGCAATAGGAAGACAAGCCAAGATCCTTTCCAGTATATCATCAGCCAATATTAAATCCAGAAGAACTGAGGAAACTTCTTTATTGTCTTCGTCATTAAGCTCGGAGTAAGAATCAGACTCAAATGTATCAGTTGCAGAATAATCAGGGCGATGACTGACCCATGATGTTTCCCCTTTCATGACAATGAAAAGTGACAAAAAACCTGAAAGTGTTACAATGTTTGAATGAGATTATGTATAAAAATGGGACAATTACATTTTTGGACCTCTCAAAAGAATAATAACCAGAAAATGTATAGATTTAAGTATAAATATACATATAATATACATATTGTATACATAAATATATATATATATATATATAATATTTTGTATATTTTGGCTAGTGTCCTTCGGCCGAAATGAAAAAAGCCCAATAAATTAACCTCACTCATTAGAGGATAACAAAACGAGCGGACACAACCTAGAAGCAGGAAAATGACTGGTCTTTGTTAATCAACAGTTTCTTAGCTAAAGAAGAAAAGTATCACAGGAGACAAAGAGATGCAACATTGCATAATCCATTGCTTAACAAAGCAGATTGAGCAACAACAAGAAATTCATTGCATCTCAATTTGTGATGTCCCCTCTAAATGATTAGTCACAATGATACTTTACGCATATAAATCAGTTCGCATAACAATTACCATTCAAATTCCACAGGGAAAAAGAATTTCAGAAATAGGGAAACTTACCAATATGTACAGTTGGGCCAAGCTTATTTACCAATATGGCCGAAATATACAAAATATATACACTGATTGTGTATATTATATGTATAAATATACAAAACCCATACATTTGGTTATATATTGTAGACTAGATAACCCAAAGGAATTGGGCTGTAATTTGGTCATATTTACCCATCAATATGCAATGATAGGGAGAAATAATGTGGCATTCACAAATTAATAGCAGATGAAACAAAAGTAAAACCATGTTCACCAATATATACAAGGGAAAACCACTTCCATAATTTTGAAAATCAATATTAAAAAGGGGATTGCAGAAAAAAATAAAATAAAGCCAGACACAAAAAACAGACTGTATGAAGCAATTCACAGAAGAACAATAAATTACAAAAATGAAACAAGGTTCTAAGGTAAATAAATCTTAACTCCCCAAAAAGAAACCATTTTGTCTGAGATGAACCAAATTAAGACATTACATCAGCAAAGAAACACTCTTTTTTTTAGGATTAGTCCAGCCAGATTGCTCATAATCTTCAAGATTTAGCAGTAAAATGCTAAAAAGTCCATTTTCCAAATGCTAACAACATTGCATAGCAAACAAAATGGTAAGAGTCTCACATCGGATTTGGAATGAGAACATTGACTCCTTATATGATCTTGGACAATCATCACCCTATAAGCTAGCTTTTGGGATTGAGTTAGGCCCAAGATACATTTTTTACATGGTGTTAAACAAGGTAATGTACCCGTGATATACACTTGATATACAAAAGTGTATATCACGGGTAATGGCCTCGGCAGCAGCCCATCTCGGACAGGCCCATCTCGGCCAGTGGACAGAATGCCCATAACGGGCAGGTTGTATATTTGGTATATATATTTGTGGTATATTGTAGTGTAAATGTTACCTTAATTAGTCTTGTACACTTACCATAATTGTATAGTTAGAATTATGGTAGAATAAGATTTTAGGAATAGAATAGGAATATGATTCTCATATTATGAAAATATGTAACTTGTATATATACCTTTCAATTAATGAAAATAATCAAGGGGATTATTTCCTTTGCAACAACTTGGTCTCCTGGTCTGCAAAGCGTCAGGCGACTCTATCCCGCTCAAGTGCCGAGGTTGAATATCGAGGAGTAGCTAATGTGGTCTCGGAATCATGTTGGTTACGTAATTTACTATTAGAGTTTCATTGTCCCATTCCGAAGGCAACCTTGGTGTATTGCGATAATATTAGTGTCATTTACCTTTCGGATAATCCGGTTAAGCACCAACGCACTAAGCATATCGAGATGGACGTACATTTTGTCCGCGAAAAGGTTGCTCGGGGTCAAGTACGCGTCTGTCATATCCCGTCAAGATATCAAATTGCGGACATCTTTACAAAGGGTCTTCCCTTGGTCCTTTTTGAAGATTTTAGGGACAGTCTCAGCATTCGAAGACCGCCCGCTATGACTGCGAGAGTGTGTTAAACAAGGTAATATACCCGTGATATACACTTGATATACAGAAGTGTATATCACGAGTAATGGCCTCGGCAGCAGCCCATCTCGGACAGGCCCATCTCGGTCGGTGGACAGAATGCCCATAACGGGCAGGTTGTATATTTGGTATATATATTTGTGGTATATTGTAGTGTAAATGTTACCTTAATTAGTCTTGTACACTTACCATAATTGTATAGTTAGAATTATGGTAGAATAAGATTTTAGGAATAGAATAGGAATATGATTCTCATATTATGAAAATATGTAACTTGTATATATACCTTTCAATTAATGAAAATAATCAAGGGGATTATTTCCTTTGCAACAACTTGGTCTCCTGGTCTGCAAAGCGTCAGGCGACTCTATCCCGCTCAAGTGCCGAGGTTGAATATCGAGGAGTAGCTAATGTGGTCTCGGAATCATGTTGGTTACGTAATTTACTATTAGAGTTTCATTGTCCCATTCCGAAGGCAACCTTGGTGTATTGCGATAATATTAGTGTCATTTACCTTTCGGATAATCCGGTTAAGCATCAACGCACTAAGCATATCGAGATGGACGTACATTTTGTCCGCGAAAAGGTTGCTCGGGGTCAAGTACGCGTCTGTCATATCCCGTCAAGATATCAAATTGCGGACATCTTTACAAAGGGTCTTCCCTTGGTCCTTTTTGAAGATTTTAGGGACAGTCTCAGCGTTCGAAGACCGCCCGCTATGACTGCGAGGGTGTGTTAAACAAGGTAATATACCCGTGATATACACTTGATATACAGAAGTGTGTATCACGGGTAATGGCCTCGGCAGCAGCCCATCTCGGACAGGCCCATCTCGGTCGGTGGACAGAATGCCCATAACGGGCAGGTTGTATATTTGGTATATATATTTGTGGTATATTGTAGTGTAAATGTTACCTTAATTAGTCTTGTACACTTACCATAATTGTATAGTTAGAATTATGGTAGAATAAGGTTTTAGGAATAGGATTCTCCTATTATGGAAACATGTAACTTGTATATATACCTTTCAATTAATGAAAATAATCAAGGGGATTATTTCTTTCACATGGTATCAGAGTCAGACTCATTTCAATTATTTGTTCACCGATGTTGGTCTGAGCGTGCGGAGAGTGTTAAGAGTCCCACATCGGATATGAAATGGGAACATGGACTTCTTATATGAACTTGGACAATCCTCACCCTACAAGTTAGTTTTTTATATTGAGTTAGGTCCAAGATCCATTCTTTACACAAAAATCGAATGGGGAATCTAAAACACAACTAATGAAGCTGAATAAATGTGGGATTTTTTTCGTTCTTGGTTTCACTTCCTATAAGTTTGCTGGCAAAAATGACAACTGATTTTCCAATATCGCTTTTAGTGAGATTGGAGAGAAGAGAGAAACAGAAGGGGACAAAAAGTGAAAATTGTTTTACTATGGGAATTTAATGAGGGGAAGAAGAGCATTGGGATTTTGATAATTTGATCATAATTATCGAAAGGATGTGGTGCAGCGAGCGCTGCTTCTAGATTAAGGTTTTGAGTTTGAGCTCTGGATATAGAAAATCTTTGGTAGGGAGCCATTTCTCCAAATGCATCCTACCGGTACAATTCAAATATAGTTGGATTCCAATGTGAATACGGACACCATGTGAAAACCAAAAAAAGACAATTTGACCATAATTAAAGAAAAGCTAAAACACTATGATGTCTACATGTTGTAAGAGGCACACTCAAATTATTCGCACCTAGTGTTGTTCGTTACCTTGAATAATTTAATTACAAATATTATATATTAAAATAGTAAAAAATTATCTGTACCTAATATTTACATTAAATTAATGAATGAAATCATTTATCTTGCTTATCAGCTTTTTACATTTAATCAAGATTAAGTATATATATTTTACTTTAATTTTAACTCTTTAAATTAAATTAAATTAATTAATTTCATGCAAATAATAAATGAATAATTATTTTTCTTAAAATAGGAATACATATCATTATATAGAATTTAGTGACAAAACACATGATTTGCATTCTTTTGGGGTAGACAAATGCTAGTGTGAATAAGTATTGTTTCCTTTTTCATTTCCTACCTAATCCCTATTTCTGCCACTTTCTTCATGACTTCTACTTCTCCTTCTCCTTCCCTCTTACCTTATTTTCTTTTGAGAATATTATTGAATGAGGAACCAATGCTTCCAAAAAGTAGTAAATAATATGCAAAAGATTAAAAATACAGAAAAGGCAACAAATTAAAATTTACAATATATGTGTAAAACAGAATATATATTTATAAAAAAATGAGAAAAGTATAAGGTTATGCGTTTGCATTCACTTATTTTCATTTCATTCATTTTTCCTTTTGACCATTTAAAATTTCTTGAATAGTTGAATCCCAAATTTACTTTTTTCAATCTATAATATTTTCATTTTACTTATGGCATATGTTTGGAATATACTTTACCAACATATACAAGGTTGCACCCTAGGTCATATTCTTTTCTTCTCTGATTTGCTTTTAGAGATACGAATATAATATTTATTGGCTGATTTTTGGTTTCCAAATACGATTTTAATTCTCTAATAGCTAAGCTATACCTAATTAATCCCCCATCAATCTTTTGTGAGGTATTCTACGTAACCCTTTGAATTTAACAAGTAATCCTTTTCACTTTTGAATGAGACAGAAACCACTTGATCGTGTGAGTTAGTCATTGCTGAACTAATATTTTGAAAGTAAAAAAAATGACAAATATGAATACATTCAAGCTAAGACCCCAATATTTTGGGAGAAAACAATATCCTCTTCATCTTCGGAACGGCGTTTTCTTGCCATTTTTTTTTTTTTTAAGATTTTGGAATTATGACATATCACCTATAAACTCTTCTTTTTATTTTTATTTTTTACATGGTGTCCGATATTCGCATTAGAGTCCGACTATATCCGAATTCACGGCATATCACCTATAAACTATTCAAACATCCAATACTGTTACTTTTAATTTTCTAAAATAGTTACTAATGAAATTTGTTAAATAATCAGACCACAAAATGCTAAGAATGACTTAAAAATTGAAGAGAAATAAATCCTTCTTGAAAATTATTGGTCGAAGTAAAGTTTTATTTCTAGTAATTATACAGGTAGCAAAAAGAACGATCAAATTGTATTGAAAAATCTGGAGTTCTAAGGAAAAAATATATCATAACGCAAAATGAGGCTTTACATTAATAAAGAAAACTAAAGAGCAAAAAGAAACGTATGGAATTTCAAATTCTATACCATAATACTGCTTAAGTTCTTCATTGTTGAAAAAAAACTAATTATTGTACTTTGACTTAATTCTAAACTTGAAGTAAAGAGAAACTTGCAGTCTCAATCAGAAGGTAAAAGTTATTATTTCTCAAACTCAAAAGATTAAAGGGATTGAGATATAACTTTCCTTTTCCTCAAATTATAGGAGGTCTAATTAACAATTGTCGTTGCATATGATATATATTTTTAAAGTAAGAAATAAAATGCAAATTACTACTATAGATAATGTTTCTTTAAGAAATAAAATGCAAAATTTTACGATAGATACTGTTTCTTTCAACCGTACCATAATGGGTCTGGAAGTGCAAGAAACAGCTTAATTAGGCCAGGATTTGAATGTATTTTGTAAATAATAATGTCGTAACAATTCAAATTACAAACATAGTGTAATGAACCCATATTGTATTTAAATAGATAATTCGATACACATACAAATATAAGAATTCATCTTCAAGTTATTACAACTACTCCAAACTAGTAATCAAATCTTCCAAGGACAGAAGAAACAAAAAAAGGAAGAAGGAAATTAGGTTCCAGAATTAGTCTAAGCAACTAATAAAATAAAGAGACAACTTTATAGCATGAGCTCTAATAAATTATATTCCTCTTCCATGTATAGGCATTTTTCCGGGGTCCCAAATATAATTTCTCATCTTCACAAATGAGCCCTCTAAATTCGTAACACATAGGCATAATACATGCAACTTTTACATGTAGTAAAGTAAACAATAATGCACATCACATCTGCCTGGGAAGAATTTGTTATTCGAACAGATAAATTATCCGATGATCATATGATTCATTTTCTTAAATTTCACAAGATTTTACTATCGGAAACATTGTTGAGAAATAAGTTAACCGTTGAAATTTTATTGAAGCAATATGATCTAATTATTGTCAACCAATATAGATTCACAATTTGAAATTATCAATATTCATTAATACTATTCGCGCATCGCACAAATTCTAATTAATTTTAAACTTAAATTAACCAAGTTTCTACTTTTGAATAAAAAATACAAGAAAATTCAGTTGAACAAGGCCTCTAAAGATATGTTATCATCATCAATATCTTCAATAAGATCATACGTAAGTTCAAACACGAATTATATTGTAAAAAGCTCATAATTTAAAGTCGTACCTTTTAATTATAGAAGAAAAAACGTGGTTGAAATCCTCTCAGAGAGATAATCATCATCTTCTTCTAATTCTTATGTTGGAAGGAGGAAATAAAATATTAACCTTAGAAATCAAAAGAAGATGAAGTATCTTCTATAAACAAGACAACTTCGTGCTTATTTTTATTAATTGATTAACAAAAGTTCTAATAGTTAGGAGAAAGAAAAAAAAAAATTTCCACCAAAATAGACGCCTACTTCACCTAGGTTTTTTAGCTGCAGAAATTGCACAATACTCGGTGATATTTTCCCTTGTTGAAGAATCAGTCTACACTACTAGCTCTAAACGTGGAGAAACCAAAGAAACAGGAAAGAAGTAGAACATTAATTTGAAAGGATTCATGGTATTATTAGCAATAGTTTTTCGAAACATGCATTACACATTGTATTATTCTGTGTTAGTTATTATAAAATGGTATATAGAAAATATTCTTCTAGGGACTAACAAACATGAGATATCATTCGTAAGGATCTAATAGCTCAGTTGGTTAGCTACATAAACTTATAACTTCTTGGTGAGGGTTTGAATCCCCACTTTGTAATTCCCTTCTCCATTTCCACTTCCCCTATCCCATGTATTAGCGAATATTCTCCGAATATTCTCTGTATATTTTGTAATTATGATAGATGTATATTTAAGGTAACTTAGGATTCTAATTGTATTAGGAATCAACCTTTGTAAGGTAAGTTAGGATTCGTACCATATTAGGAATCAACCTTTGTACAACTATATATATTGTGAATAATGAAAGGAATCCCCAAGGGAAATTATTCTATCTTTCATGGTATCAAGAGACTAAAACCTAAATCCTCATTCAGGCGAATTTTTACGCTTTCACAAAAAAAAAAAAAAGTGCAGTTTCTTCCTCCATATTTCGGCCAAACCAGAAAATTCCTTCCTCGACGGCAACCATGTCTTCCCCTCCACAATTCGTTTCATCGCTTGCACCTTGAAACCCCTCTCAGCGTTCGAAATTATCTTCTTTTCATCAGGCATTAGCGATTAACAACATCAAGAATTTTATCCCTATAATTCTTGACCAAGAAGCTGTCAATATTCCATGTGGATGGAACTATTCTACATTCATGCATGTGCATCTGGCGTGCTTTCGATCACATTGGCAATTTGTTCCTCGTCCCACCGATATTCTGAGGACTCAATCTGGCGTCGTCTTGGCGCCATCGTCAACGATGGATCTACTGGCACCATCTCGAATGCATTATGCACTATCATGAAAGCGAGGTGCTTCTGACACGTGAACTTTAGGTCCGGCTAGAAGAAATCTTCGGGACAATAAAAAATACTCGAGTGTATTTGGAAGAGCAATTCAAAAATACGCCTCGAGAATTTTAACATGTCGAATATTGTGCAAGCTGAAACTCATAACCGATCAACTATCAGCGTCGGGACTGTTTGAAAGCCAAGATGGTGCTTCAACTTGTTGCGGGTTTGCGAAGGTGAATATGACACTCGCAGCAATGATTCAACACGACCCTCTCCCAGTTTCAACAAGGCACGTTCACAACTATTGTTGGAAGAAACTGAGCGTGCTAAACAAGAGGAACATAATCAAAGGCGTTAGCGTTGGCGGAGATGGCAACACTGCGGCGGCGGCAACCCGGCCATCCGCGGCATGTCGGCGGCGGCAGCGGCACCAGTTGCGATCCGGTCCAGCGGCGGCAAGCTGCGGCGGCGGCGGCAGGCGGCGGCAGCGACACAGGCGGCGGCGGCGGCGGCGGCAAGCTACGGCGGCAAGCTGCGGCACAGCTGCCGTAGCTGCGGCCCGGCCTGCGGCCCGGCGGCGGCGGCAACACTGCGGCGGCGGCGACCAGGCGACTGTCTGGCGGATTTAGGCCAGGCCTACACCCGCGTGAACGCTTCAGCGGCGACGACCAATTGGTACATGGACCGCCGGGACTACATCTCACCTCACCGTCGTCGGGTAACCTATCTCAACTTCACGTCGGTTAAAGTGTCCTCAATTTATTCGTCGGCAATGGTCATCGCATTCAATTGAAGATTCACGGTAACACACACCAAACATACACACCCGCCTTTCTCCTAAACCACGTCCTATACACACCTAACATCATTAAAAACTTAATCTACCATTTAGAAAATTCACTAGCAATAGTTACGTAATGCAGCCGAATTTGACCGCTTTTGGTTTTTACGTGAAAGAACTCCCAATACGGGAAAATTCTTACCGCATGATAGTGTGGGAGACCTCTACCCATTCACTCAATCTTCATTGTCCGGCTTAAGCACCTCTATCCCTTGCGGCAATCTCTCCCTCCCACTTGGCGGTGATTCGGACACCAGGAGACCCGATTTTACTTTTCTTAGGACTTCTAGCGTATTCAATGTAATAATGAAAAAATTGCCTTGCTCTTGTTTTTCTTGTCCACTAGGCAAACATACTCGTCTTCCATTTATGTCATCAAGCAGTGTTACTTTTTCTCCCTTTGATATTGTTCATCTTGATTTGTGGACATCTCAGATTATTAGCTCTTTGGGTCATAAATTCTATCTAGTATTCTTGGATGATTTTCACATTTTGTCTGGGATTTTTTGAAATTCAAATCACGAAGTTTTACAAAATTCCTCGAGTTTCACAAATTCATTAAAACACAATTTGAAAAATCTATCAAATCATTCCAATGTGATAATGGGCGTGAATTTAATAACTCGACATTTCACAATTTTACATTCTAAACAAGGTATGATTTTCCGTTTTTCTTGTCCACTATACTTCTTCCCAAAACGGAAAGTGAAAAAATTATCGTACCATCAATAACATGGTTCACACACTTACATTTTCATGCATGCCTACCACGCCTTTTTGGGTCTATCTTTGTCAAAATGGTAGAATCTCTTCTTAATATTTTACCCAACTAGCACTCCAAAACAAGACCTAGCGAAATCTTATACGAGGCTACCATCATATGATCACCCTACGTATTTTTTTTGGATGCTTATGCTACCCCAACATGGCCTCCCACGCACCTCGCACTTAAACTTGCACCTCGCACTCGCCATGTGTCTTCCCGTGCATCTCCTAATCATCGGGAGCTACTTGTGCTATGACATTTCTACTTGCAAAATCATCGTCTCCGATCCGTCACCTTTGATGAGACAACCTTTCCTTTTCAAATCTCGAGAAATTTCAGACCACACAGGTTACATCTTTCTCGATGAACCAAGTCTGTCCCGATCATCCAAAATCTATACCAACAATGACCCTTGTTAAAGCCCGGTCTGCGCCCTTGTCGGCACCGCCCAACTGACTCCCCGCTCACCTACAACCCCGGTCGAGTCACCGAGAAGCAGTCGGTGAGCTGCGCTTGGTCGAGAACGATGGACGACAACCTCGACCAGATCCACGCCAGCTGCGATCTCTCGTCCATTATGGAGACTTCGTGCGCAATACGGGATCTTCAAACCCAAGTTCACTTCAATCTCTCCACACAAACCTTATCACCCATTCCAAAAAATCCAAAACTAGCAAAGCGGACCCCAAATTGGAATGCGGCCATGTGCGAAGAATTTAACGCTTTAACAGCGAAACACTTGGAATTTGGTACCTGGGCGAAGGTGTGAATATTATCCGGTGTATGTGGCTATTTCGGCACAAGTTGAGCAGTGGTGACTTAGAGAGGTATAAGGCAAGACTAGTCGCCAATGGCACTAATCGGCCGGAGGGTATTGATTGTGGTGAGACATTCGATCCGGTTGTTCGCCGCCTGTCAATTGTTCGGTATTGCTATGGGAATGCATTGGCCAATTCATCAAACTTGATGTCAGAATGCATTCCTTCATGGGATTTGAAAGAGCGTATGCGTACATCGTCTGACCTCACTGGCTTTGTTCATCCGGCTGACTCAGCTGATTTATGTCGTCTCGGAAAGTCATTGTATGGTGAAAGCGAGGCACCAGCTTAGTATGATCGTTTTGCAGTATCTTTGCATTGGTTTTGTATGTAGCGGGTGTGATAACTCTCTCTTCACTTTTCACGCAGAGTACTTGATGCATATTTGCTATTATATGTCGATGACATTGTTCTTCTTGCCTAAATCGGCGGTTTGAAGAATGAAATCATTGCTCTACTCAAAGCGAATTTGCTATGGTGACTTGGGCAAGCTAAGTTATTTTGGGTATATCGGTAACCAGATCTGCGACCACTATGTTCTTATGTCGTAAGTATGCATAAGAGATAATTATCTGAGGCCAAGATGGCAAATTGTAAAATTATGCCAACTCCCAGGTGGACTCAAATCTAAAACTAGTGCATTAATGACGGTCGGGTTTGATCCCACTCTATGTCGAGTCTAGCATGTGCTCTTGATATCTTACATTGATAGGCACGATATTACATATGCCGTTCAGCGGTGTGTCTGTTCATGCACGACCCCAGGGAGTCCGTTTGCCAGCCCTCAAGCGTATTATCGAGATCGTTAAGGGCACCTAGACTTTGGATTACACTTATACCCCTCTGCCCCAACCAAGTTACTTGCCTACACGGATGCGAGTTGGGCGGGATGCCCGGACACACGTCGCTCCACCTCGAGTCTTTGTGTATTTCTTGGGGATAATCTTATCTCGTAGTCGCCAAGAGGCGGAGACCACACTATCCGTTAGTCTTTGAAAGCGAGAATATAGCGGTGTTGCTAATGTAATTCTTGAGATCTGTTGGCTCAGAAATCTTCTTTTAGAGCTCCAGTGTCCACTCCGCCAGGCGTCTATAGTCTATTGTGACAACATATCTTCCATCTATATGTCTCATAATCAGGTCCAACATCAGCGGACTAAGCATATTGAGATGGATATCCGCTTTGTCTTGAGAAGGTTGCCGTGGTGAGGTCAAAATTTTACCGCGTGCCTTCCTCTTATCGGTATCACGGAACATCTTCACAAAGGGACTACGCGACAGCTCTTCACGACTTCGATCCGGCCTTAGCGTTAGGCCTCCTCCGCTCGTCGAGGGAGTATTAGCGAATATTCTCCGAATATTCTCTGTATATTTTGTAATTATGATAGATGTATATTTAAGGTAACTTAGGATTCTAATTGTATTAGGAATCAACCTTTGTAAGGTAAGTTAGGATTCGTACCATATTAGGAATCAACCTTTGTACAGCTATATATATTGTGAATAATGAAAGGAATCCCCAAGGGAAATTATTCTATCTTTCACCATGTAATAAATAAAAAAACAAAACAAAACATGAGATATCTTCAAACTATACTATTAAAATGTACTTTTATGTTCGTATTGTACAAATATTATATAAATGTCATGACATAAATTTACGTTACCAGCTCGATACTTGATATTCGGCTTCTACTACGTTATCGTCTCATATCTTATGCATAATATTTTTTGGTAACAATCTTATGCAAAATTGTGTGGTTTACTTTGTAATGTTATTAGGGTATTTTGAGCTTATTACATGTTTTTTATGTGAAGGAAGATTGTTGGATGAAAATAGACTCGAAAGAGCTAATTTAATACAAGTTCAGGGTAGAAAACATAGACCGGAGAATGTCCGAGCTCGCCTCGCAAACATGCTAGGCGAGCCAAAGGATCTGGCCTCAATGCAAAAACAGTGAAGGGGCAAGGCGAAGCCATAGCGAGGCAATAAAATATAAGGAGCTGGAGGAGCTCGCCCGCAGGTCTCGCCACGCGAGGCAAGGCAGACAAGCCCTCCAGTTATCTTGTCCGCGTGTGGATTGATTTGGGTGATCCCCCACACAACCTAGGTCATACATATATTTCAAGAAACAACTTTTGAAGGGGCACACTGTTTTTGGAGGCAAGGGAACGTATGAGGAGTAAAGGCTATTGAATTCAGCGACGAGTTTTACTT
The DNA here is from genome assembly GCA_029783415.1 of Anisodus acutangulus. Lineage (NCBI taxonomy): Eukaryota > Viridiplantae > Streptophyta > Magnoliopsida > Solanales > Solanaceae > Anisodus > Anisodus acutangulus. Next base: position 10,499,213 of record CM056504.1, read on the forward strand.
TTCTTCCATTCTTTTTGTTAGTCTATGAATTCTAATACAATAATTATTTTGAGATGAACGCTATGCGTGACTAATTTCACTAGTTCTGGGGTTTTGAGATAAGTGATAAGCGGACAGGGCCAGGATGACTCTCTTCCCAAGGTATATATTGAGGAACAATTCTATTTTGTGGTGCCAGTCACATGAAAATCGAGTGTGACATTATACTTCAACAGTATACCACTCTGCAAGACCATACAACTCTACAACAAAATATGTTGTAATAGTATACAATATAATACAACAATATACTTTAATTGCTATTATTGAATCATTTGACTGTCAATGTGCAAAACTAAAATCATGATCATAGTTCAATTCGCTGGCTTGGAAAACCTAAAATTGGTCCATCATTAAAGGAACTTTGAAGGTTTGGATTTGAGAATTGAAAACTTAATTGATAGGTTTTGGACTTTGAATTCAGATGGGTATTATTAAAACTTGTTATAAATGTTTGTAAGAAAAAACCTGAAGCTTGAGTTCATTTAAAGTTGATTTGATAAAAAAATTTCAAGCTGAAAATATGCTCCAAATTAAAATTTTTTGTTGTGCTTCTATGAAATCTGGTAGGGCTCTATTTGGTCCCTTTGAAATTGGAGCTACATTCAGCGTGGTTGGTGTATAATTTAAATACTTTATTGTCGTTTTAGTCCCAAAAAGTAGTTAAGTACTATTTAGTTTTTAGTCCTTAAGTTTGTTATTTAGTTTTTAGTCTCTAAGTTTGTTATTAGAGAATGGACAGGTGTACTGTGTCCATTTCTTCTGTTACCGCGTTAATAAATTTCTCAAATTCTTGTTTAATCCTTTGTAAAGCTGTTTCAATCCTGCATCACCTTGTAATATTAATATACATTGGAGATGATGATCATTACATTCAGAAGGAAAGTTGTAGTTGTCGTTACTTTTCTTTCAATTCTGCTTTAAGTACACTTCTTTTAAGCCGATTCACATTATTATTAGGAATATTATCATAGTTTTTGTAACATATTTATTATAAAATGTTTTTACATTCTTATACTTTATATATATCTCATTAACTAATTCTACTTCATTTTCACGTGACATCTCTACTTCAATGATATCTTGCTTGCCATGAATTAGGGGATTCACAGAGATTTCTTTATGGGCAAGTAAAGATGATGATGAGGTTATATGCAAGTCTCTCGAGATTATGCACAAATTGATGAAGAGGATCCAGATGAATTTACTAATGACAAGAATAAAGGTACTCTATATGCTTAACTTAGGAATTAGCTAATTAATTAAAGTAACTATCTTCTAATTTTTAGTTTATTCGGACAATTCTAATCTTCCTTTGTCATATATTGCAAAAAATAGTACTGAAATTAACAAATTAACATAGTTAATTGTACAATTACTACAAGTAACATACTAACTACCCTTCAACAACAGAACTAGGGCACAATAATTTGAGGGTAAGGGGGGATTACAGCTCCACAAGTAGGACAATGGTGCGGTGCGTTGAAGTACTCCGCCTCTCCATCTCCAATCGTGCTGGCATGGAAGCCTAACCGTACATAGCTTACGATTATCGTAGTGCAGATTAGAACAATAACGTATTGGTGGCACATCACCTTCAAAATTATAGGGAAACATTGCCACATAGGCTTGTCTGTCTAACGGACAGGTGGCTAGTCGTTGATGCCTTTCCCACTCACTTTGACAAAGCTCCATCAAGCATTGAATGTGGATATGGTGTCTAATGCACGATCCAAATGGGAAGGCAATCCAGTCATCCAACTCAAAGTTGTTAGTGCGAATCGGGTACTCCATCTACCTTAACCAACCAATAAATCGAGCGTTCCAACCTTCACGAACGGGTACTGCTATGTTTGCATGGAAGATGAAGAGGATAAGGAACTATCTTCAAATTATTGGGTCTTGTTATTTGTAACCACTCGTACCTTCAAGCTAAGTCATGTTCATGATTCAGAAGTCTAGGAAATCAAAATGGGGAGTATAAAGTTAAAAATCCAGTTTCAGTTCTGCAATCCCAATTTTACGCCAAAGTTATATGGACCGTATAATAGGGTCGTACAAATCACAATCGAAATTGATGAAGTACTGTAGGTTATACGAACCATATAAGATTCTGAACTTGATTTTTGCCACTAGTTCTAAGACGATTATCGAAAATGCTAAATTTGGGTTAATGAGATATTATCGGAACTGTTTGTACGAAATTGGAGGTTGCATGTGAAATCGTTGTACTTTTTTTTTGGGATTGTAACAGTAAAAAGAAGGATTAATTAAGAGGGTTGGGTGTTTCACTTTATGTTTAGATTTCGATATAGAAGGAATATAGGTTCTATGCGTTCAAGGTGTTCGCTAGAATGTCCCAACGAATCTGTTTTTAGTATGTTGATTCGATTATGATTTAAATCATCCGTATGATGTAGACAATCATTCATAGAGCTTACAAGGAACCCGCGAAACTTAGATAATTTCTACAACAAGGTATGCAAGGCTCTTTCATTCTTTTGGCATAATTCTATGTGCGAAACGTAACCATCATGTTGCTACATAAATTACTCTACTCTTAGTAGTTGAGAATGATCATATTATTGATTCTTGTGTTAAAAGCTTGTTTAAAAATATTTCAAAGTCCTTATTAAGGCATACAAAAAAGAGATCGATATTCACAGTGTTAGCCAAAGATTCAAGGATATTGGGCCATGATGTGTTGTTGTCATTCAAGCATTCTCATTTGCATTGCATTCATATATTACCCCGTACCACTGGTGTTATGCACCCTACTATATGGTAAATATTATATATATAAGGGATATGGAAAAGAGGGAAATGTGTTACATAAGCACACCACATGCAGCTGATACATACTATCACAAAAGAGCCCTAAGAGGCTAATATGATGTGATGTGATGTGATGCGATGTGATGCCTATATGGCTTATTGGGATGGGTTGCACGATCCGCAATACTAACATATATTGGGACGAGTTGCACGATCTGCAACACTAACATATATATATATATACCGCACGTGCATCATGCATACATTCGTTTACCAATATCTGGTATGATGCCCACATAGGCTGTTATAGTAAGGAAGATGCCCGAAGAGGCTGATGTATGTGCATACTGGATTGAGCATAACGTTTAAGCATGTGTATTAGGGCCCTTAGAGGCATTTACTGATGCTCAGTTGTTTCTGTTTCAGTCTATGATATGTCTCTGTTGTATTATTTCTTATGTCTGACATACTCAGTACATTAGTCGTACTGACGTCCCTTTTGCTGGGGGACGCTGCGTTTTATACCCACAGGTTCATATCGAGAGGGTGACGGTTCACACTAGTAGGTTGCTGGCTCAGCTGGTGTCCAGAGCACTCTATTTGTTTCGGAGTCGCGATTTGGTTGTGGTATGTTCTTCTCTGTAGAGGCTTGTAGATAGGTGTCCTGTGGTTAGTTATCGTGTATGACCTTGCCGGCCCTGGTATGTAAATGTGTAAATTGGGGTTTTTGGGTTGGAACTTTATTTAATCTATCATGGCGCGGTCCGTATTGAATATGATTAAGGGTAGAGTGTAAATATGGTGCCCGACGGGTAGGGTCTGGGTGCCCGTCGCGGCCCTACGATTTGGGTCATGACAAACTTGGTATCAAAGCATGTCTGTCCCAGGGAGTCTACAAGCCGTGTCTAGTAGAGTCTTAGTTATGGATTTGTTGCGTGCCACACTTATAAACAGGAGGCTACAGGGCATTTAGAGTTGTTTCCATTCTTTCATAATCTAGATCGTTTGAAAGAGCTGAGTCGTGAAAGTGTTGGTTCCTAATCATATCTTTTCATTTGAAAATTGCAGTAACGTCCACAATGAGAAACACCTCAGATAATAAGAGTACATGTACTGTCACAAGACAAAATGTTATGCAGATATCACCCGCTAGCACGGGTCAAGGGGTTACAGGAATTGAAAGAAGAGAGGTGAGTTATACTATGGACTCAAATCCATCAGAAATCCTGGAGTCTAGAGAGGATGATTCATCAGAAGATCCTTATGAGTCACCTGCTCGAACACCCTCGGTTCTTCCAGCAGAAAGTGGGGTGGAGGGAGTTCCGGCTTCACCAAAGACCTTAGTATCAGTGTCGGACCCCACTAACCATGGGGTGGGTGGAATAGCTCAGGGACGAGTACAATCGGATTTTCCTCAGGTATCACACCGCGATCGGGGATGCTTGTCGCTTGATAACCCCGACCCTTCCGAGATGACGGGTAGTCCTCAATTATGGGGGTCTGTTAATCAGGGCTCGTCGGCCCATGTTATTGGATACACGTTGGAGGGAGAAAGAAGGCAGGCCAGGATAAGGTGAGTGGGTAGTAAGGATAAGAGGGTTCCACTCTGAAGTGTGTCGGATCGAGGCTCATATATAGGGCCAAGACAAGATAGTGCAGATACACCACCAAGATCATAAGTCGGTCTTAGTACCTATCCTGATAAATCCATAAGGTCTTCAATTAGTTGCTTTTAAATAAATGATGTATTGCATGTAATCGATGAATGGTTATATGGTTGGATTAATCAAATGAATATGTGGATTTTGTATGTTGATTGATAAGGTTGTTGTATAGTTTGGTGTAATTTTAGTTAAATCATGAAATGGCTTTTGAACTGTTTGTATGCATAAGTTAAGCAATAATAACCTTGTTTGGATTGATCTGGGAGTAATTAATGTTGTTAAAGACAATTCCGACTTGATATGAATCTAACTTAAAGTTAGGAGTAACCTATAACTTATTGGTTATAGTAAAAAGACTGGTGTGACTTCTATTACCTTTTTCACATGATTACAATAGTAACATTTGTTTAGAATAAGCCTAGAAAGTATGATGGCTTACTGTTTTGGTCTTTCCATGTGGTTTTCTAATGATATGTTTAGCTCAAATGTGACCACATGATGTCCTGTCCTTGCTATTAATATCTTGTTACTTCTATGGATTTATGGATGCATACTGTGGTATAAACTGAAAAAATTTGAAACCAGAGGAATTATTTTAGTTTATTGTTGGACTTAATGAGCTTAACACTAATCCAAGAGGTTGTGATATGTCCAGAGGGAAGTTTAGTTTATGATTTGTTTTCTTAGGTATGTATATGTGGTGTCTATGTTCTTTTAACTTGGACTTTATGTGGTCTGAACTTTGAAAGGCCTATTTATGCTTGTCATATGTTAGTGAGTTGCCTTGGTTATGTTCTCTGCTCTTAAGTTATGTCTATCTGCATCCAATCTAATGCTAAGTGAATACTAAGTCTCTTCTTGTGTTGTTAATTAACCTAAAGTTATGTTATGAATACCTAGAAATGAGTTATTTCTGTATCCATTCATGTATCCATGTTATCATTGCCTATGTGTAAATCAATTCACCTAGTTTAAGTGCATGTGTAAGTTAGGAATAAAAGCTCGGGATCACTGTGCTAGTTGACATATGTTCCCAACCAGTTAAAATGATAAACTTAGGCTAATTTTAGCATGCTAGTTTTGAGGAAATGATTCAAAAAGTCCCCTGGACCTCTGCAAGATAGTTAAGTATACCCTGTAATTTTTGCTTATGTGGACTGTGGGTATGCAGCCTCTTAATGCATCTGTTTTGACCCCTGGACATGGTGTGATCATGGGTTAGGTGTACATATGGATGCAAGATTAACTCAACAGGTATTTGATGGTTGTTGACTGTGATATAATGGTTGTTTGACTTAGTATAGATGAGTTGTACAACCAATCTGGACATGAATTTGATAAATAAATGTGTATTAATTAGTATGCAGACTATTTATGCTTAGAGTAGTGGTAATATGACAGTTTGGGAGCCTGTTTAATTAGATAAAACAGACCTAAGTTGATATATGTGGATGAAAGTGTTGTGATAGCTTATAGCTAACATGTGCAGTTAAAAGAAAGCATGATATGCTAATTTTAGACTTGTACACATGCAGTGTCAGTTGATTTCAAGCCTAAACTATTGTTAATTTAAAGTTTGTTCCAGTTATATGTAGACTTGACCTCCAAGATGAATTTCAACCTTTCTTGTTTTAAAACATGACCTCTCATGTTAGGGTTCTAATTAAAGACATGTTATAGGTAAAAAAAATGTGCAAAAGTTGCTTAGCCTATAATGCACCTGCCAATATGTGTTGTTTCTGCTTTTCTATGAGCCTGTTGAGAGGACACCTGTCTGGTAGTTGATAACATGCTATTTTGAAGGTTGGGTTGTAGAAACCATGTTTAGAACAACTCAGCATGGTCAAGCCCTATTTCTGCATACCTAACCAAAGTAAGTTGCATTCAATTACTTGTTTTTTTATGCTGCCTCAGGACCAGCTTGCATATGTTTTAGTGTGACCATACCATGGTTGTGTGCTCTGCTTGTCATATCATCTGTTGATATCCATTCTTATGCCCTGATTGCATATGCTTGCCTCTAATCTTAATTGTCCTGTTCAAAGATGTATGAATGTATGAGAAATGGAATGTCTAACATGTTTAGACTGGTGGCCAGGAAACCAGTCAGGATAATGAGGCATTTAACTACCATACTTCTTGCTGCTGTTTAGCTGTTATTTTGGTTGCTGCTACTACTGTCCCTGTGGCACTTCAAACATATGTTGCTACCTCAGTTTGTGATAGATGTTGCCGCCCTTTTTCAGTCTCAAATGTCATGTTTTCAAGCATGTGGTGCCCTCCCAGTTATCTGCATCATTTGTTAAGATTTATGTGGCTCTTAAAGTACTGTACTTTGAGTTATAGTTGCTGCTTGTTTACTGTTTGTTGTTACCTGTTATCTTGATGCCCTGAGCTGCAATAAATTGGGTAAGGTTGTTGTTGCCTTTGAGATAAATTGTGGTTATGTATTATTATTATTTTTGCTGCACATATAGTCCTGTAGGACTGCCCTGTTGTGCTAAAAAGCTTGTTGATCTACTGTAATTTAGTGTAAATAATTGATGTATTTCTGCCTCATTTATGGTTGCTGTTAAAGTTGGTTAGTTATGCTTTAAGGCTATGTTGTTGTTGTTCCAAAAGGGGGAGTGGCTACTTTGGGGAGAAATTTGGTTGATTCTTTATCTGTGATTCCATTTTTCGACATCGATGACTGTTTTCCATTAGCTGCTACATTGGTTATTGATACTATTATATTTGAGTTAGTTGCTGTGTATACTTGTTATTTTCTGATGCACTTAGCTACTATGCTTAGCTGTTGTTTGGTTGCTGTTCTGGCTGATGTTTTGGTTGTTGTTCTGGCTGATGTGTTGGTTATTGTTCTGGCTGATGTTCTGGCGGTTAGTTGAGCTCACTTGCTGATGTTGTTTGGCTGATGTCTGAATGCTATTTTGCTGTTACTTATTACTGTTATCACTGCAGCATTTTGGTAAGAATTGTGCCATGCTCAAACCCATGTTGCTGTCTTTATTTTGAGGCAGGTGATGCTGTAAATCCTGGACAAGGGCAGAGTGAAAATAAGCAGTTGTGGTTGCTGTACCCTAGCTCAAACCAGTGCCAAAAAAAAAATGATCAACTGAACTAGTTTAAACACTAGCAAGATCTGAATTGGCCATGGGATGATAAAACAAATGAAGCATGACTAATTGCACTAATGTGTGAACTATTTTAAATAACTATATTGCGTATAAGACTCTAAATTAGATATTAGGACCCTCTACCTTCTTTACCTATTGTTTGAATTTAAAGAATGTATAAAGACCTAGGCAAGAATCCATCACCCTATTAACTTTCTACATAAGTAATTAGCTAGATAAAGATTGCTTCACACAAGGTTACCAAAGTTGGAAGGTGTCACTATGTGTTTATTTTAAGTTTGCATAAGAAACTTGAGTCTATTCTTTAGAAGTAGTTATGGATGGATATGTATCTTCTCACGGTTTAAATAATAATCTGAATTAATCCCTGAATGTCGTATCCCCTGTTTTTGATGAATTGGAATGGCAAATTTGTGTTTTTTTGTTTTGTTTTGTATGGTGTCAAAAGTTAGATATGTCATACCGACATTCGAGGACGAATGTTTCTAAGGGGGAGAGGATGTAACATCCCGTATTTTCGGGTAACGGCTGAACACATAAACGTAGACGAGTAGACCCGGACCTGGGAAAAGTTATGTTGTACTTGCATATACTAATAAGGAAATTAGTTTATAGAAGGACGTGACCCCGAAATAATTTTGGATTTAACAAGTGCGACGACGGAGATTAGTAATAATAATTGTGTATCTCCGAAAAGATTATAGATTAGTATTATATTACCGGAATTATAACATTATGTATAAGAGGATTTTATAAGTCGCCGGGTTTTAAGTGAATTGAGATCGGAAATTTAAGTGTGTGTATAATTAATTAATTATGGGATTAATTAATTTTAATTGGGGACAATTTATACATAGTGGGATATTACGTGTAGCCTTATAAGGCAGCGGTGCAATGACTCAGTAAAGAAAGAGGGATCACTGGCAGCTTCAAGGCCTTTAACCGATCCATTCTCTCTCAATAAACTCAAGCCACCAGTTCTACAAACTCCTCCAAATCCTTAACACTCCTAAAAGGAATCCTTCCATGAAAAATTAATGGTCACATTTCTAGCAGGAAGAGGAAATCCCAGTTGGTGGATTCTCGGAATTCTAGGTCGAAATTAGGGATTTTCTGTAAGTTTTATATAACCAAAAAATGGGAGAAATCCGTGGTGTTCTAGACCTTAGTTCCAGTGAAATTGAAACCTTGAAGCATGGTTGAAGGTTCAGAAACCAAGCCAAGACTTTGAGTCTCGGCAGGGCTCAATCAAAATGATTTCAGTGCTTCTGGTTCTGTCAACCGAAATCCGGTACGAGCAAAAGGGTTTTCGGCGATACTCGTCGCTATATTTAACAAAGGTAATATTTCTTGTTCCTAAAGTTTATACAAATTCTGAACTTGATTTTATACAAAAGAAGGATTAAGAGGGTTGTGTGTTTCACTTTATGTTTAGATTTCGATATAGAAGGAATATAGGTTCTACGCGTTCAAGGTGTTCGCTAGAATGTCCCAACGAATCTGTTTTTAGTATGTTGATTCGATTATGATTTAAATCATCCGTATGATGTAGACAATCATTCATAGAGCTTACAAGGAACCCGCGAAACTTAGATAATTTCGACAACAAGGTATGCAAGGCTCTTTCATTCTTTTGGCATAATTCTATGTGCGAAACGTAACCATCATGTTGCTACATAAATTACTCTACTCTTAGTAGTTGAGAATGATCATGTTATTGATTCTTGTGTTAAAAGCTTGTTTAAAAATATTTCAAAGTCCTTATTAAGGCATACAGAAAAGAGATCGATATTCACAGTGTTAGCCAAAGATTCAAGGATATTGGGCCATGATGTGTTGTTGTCATTCATGCATTCTCATTTGCATTGCATTCATATATTACCATGTACCGCCGGTGTTATGCACCCTACTATATGGTAAATATTATATATGTAAGGGATATGGGAAAAGAGAGAAAGATGTTATATACGCACACCACATGCAGTTGGTACATACTATCACAAAAGAGCCCTAAGAGGCCAATATGATGTGATGATGTGATGTGATGTGATGCCTATATAGCTTATTGGGACGGGTTGCACGATCTGCAACACTAACATATATTGGGATGGGTTGCACGATCTGCAACACTAATATATATATATATATATATATATACCGCATGTGCATCATGCATACATTCATTTACCAATATCTGGTATGATTACCACAGAGGCTGTTATGGTAAGGAAGATGCCCGAAGAGGCTGATGTATGTGCATACTGCATTGAGCAAAATATTTAAGCATGTGTATTAGGGCCCTCAGAGGCATTTACTGATGCCCAGTTATTTCTGTTTCAGTCTATGATATGTCTATGATGTGTTATTTCTTATGTGTGACATACTCAGTACATCAGTCGTACTGACGTCCCTTTTGCTGGGGAACGCTGTGTTTTATGCTCGCAGGTTCATATCGAGAGGGTGACGGCTCACACTAGTAGCTTGCTGGCTCAGCTGGTGTCCAGAGCACTCTATTTGTTTCGGAGTCGCGATTTGGTCGTGGTATGTTCTTCTCTATAGAGGCTTGTGGATAGGTGTCCTGTGGTTAGCTGTCGTGTATGGCCTTGCCGGCCCTGGTATGTAAATGTGTAAATTGGGGCTTTTGGGTTGGAATTTTATTTAATCTATCATGGCGCGGTTCGTATTGAATATGATTAATGGTAAAGTGTAGATGTGGTGCCCGACGGATAGGGTCCGGGTGCCCGTCGCGGCCCTCCGATTTGGGTTGTGACAACAATACGGCCGTAAAACCTCCGACGACTAGAACAATATATATTGCGAACTTAGTTTTAAAAATCAGTTTTCTTACTCTCCAAGTGCTAGAATGAAGGTTCTCTCCTCCCAAACTTCTCTGACATCGAGGTATGCTCTTTCCATGTATTTTCTCACGATTCTAATCAAGTATACTCAATTCCTAAGTGAAATTCATTGTCTTTAACCTAGGATTTTCAAGAAAACTCAACCCAAGAGATTAAAGTTCAGACTTTGGGTTTCTTCTTCAAAGTTCCAATTTTTATCATAAGTTTTGGAGAGATTAAGGTCTGTAGAGCTTCTATCCACGTGTGGGAATATCGTTGTTCTTCCCCACGGCACATTAATCCATGAAAATCCTAGAAATTAAAGGTTATGTTTCAGTTCATGATAAACCCTTGAAAACAAGTTATATGTGTTTATGTATGTGTTGTTAAAACCAATCATGTTTATGTTATTGTATTCATGAATATCACTTTGATTATCATGAGTTCGCTCGTAATCTATGAATATCCATGTCTTGCATTCTATGAGTTTTTAAACACAAGTCATGAACCCATATTACTCAATTCCATGAATTCTACATGTTTCCATATTTTATGCAAAATATACTATGTATTTATGTTCATGCTTTATCTTATACTCATCAACGATGTTTACAAGTCATGATAATACAAACCATGGGCTTTCTAACCAACTATATTTCATGTTCATGTTTGGGAGTTACACAGATTATCGAGAAGGCTCAGACAACCTGAAACTACGTATGCTAATGTAGGATTAGGATCGCTCCGCTTAGTTAGGACGATTCCTTTATGTTACCCATCGCGGTTATTAGATCCGTTCATGTCATGTCATGTCTCGTACCCCGGCAAGGTACGAGATGACTTAGCTGATCGGACAGAGATCAGACGTCACGTTTCCACGTGGTGGTTACATGTCGATTATACTAATGATCTTCCAGTTATAATAAGTTATCATGTTTTTATTATATTAATGTCAGATATTATTCATGCTCAGGTTATAGTTTTAGTGTCCATTATTTCATGTGTCTGCTTATTCTTTCAGTCGTTTTACATACAATAGAATTCAAATGTAGTTACTGTTGGATATATAACACGGGAATAGAAAATAACTATTACAAGTGCTTCGAAAGGATAAACAATAAAGATTACATTAACAACAAACTTGTAGTAAATAGGAATTGTGACAACAACAAGTTTGTTGAGTTATTGAATCAGTCTTGAATCTTTATACCAATTGCAGAAAGCTTTTTGAATCTTGATAACCTGAAATTAAGAGACACTAAATCTGGAAGTGTTACAACTGTGCTGAGTCGAGTGATGGCACTATGTTTTTAAGACAAGATTGCCCAGTATATATGCTTTTACATTAGCGGGCAATAGTCTCTCAAGATAAAATAACAAACTATCAATTGTGCAAAGCAAACACAAGTGATTCTAGCGAAGAAAAGAAACAACAAAAGATTGCTAAGAGGAGAGGATTTGCAAACAAATACTTACTGTTGCACCCGCCACCACCTCGGCCAGTCCGGGACTAGCTGCCTACTCGGTTCTGCCAACGGTGGTCCGGAATAGCCCGCTTCTGGGTGATTCCGCAGCCATCTCTCTGTAAATTGAGGTTCAGCTAGCCAGTACCATCATTCCTGCCATTCCTTCTCTTCCCGGCAGTCTCGCGGCAAACCCCTCTCCCATCCAGCGTCCTAAGACACACTCTCGGACCATGGAAACCCGTGCCATACACGGAATTCATAAACCTAAATGAATGTTTAACCTTTCCGTTTTAGTTGTCCCTTCCCCTGTCCCTCGTAACCTGAAAGATGCCTTGTCCGACTCTAATTGGAAAGCCGCAATGATTGACGAATATAATGCTCTTATTGATAATAAGACGTGGGACCTAGTACCACGTCCACCTGATGCTAACATTATTCATTCTATGTGGATTTTTAGACATAAAAAGAAATCTGATGGTTCTTTTGAGAGATACAAGGCTCGTGTTGTAGGTGATGACAACTCTCAACATGTGGGAATAGACTGTGATGAAACGTTAAGCCAGATCGTAAAGCCCGCAACCATCCGGACCGTCTTCAGCATTGCTATATCCAAGTCTTGGCCCATTCATCAGCTTGATATCAAGAATATCTTCTTACATGGGGATCTTCATGAAATGATATATATGCATCAACATATGGGTTTCAGGGATCCTATTCATCCGGATTATGTGTGTCTGTTGCGGAAAATGCTTTATGGACTGAAATTGGCTCCTTGAGCATGGTACTAGCGGTTCGCCGATTATGTCTCCTCTATCAGTTTTTTACACAGCAGATCCGATCATTCCCTATTCATCTACATAATGGTACAAACATGTCTTACATATTATTATATATTTATGACATCATCCTCACCACATCATCTGATGCTCTCCACTGGTCCATTATGTCTCTTATTTCCTCTTAGTTTGCTATGAAAGATCTAGGGCCCTTGAGTTATTTCTTGGGCATCTCTGTCACTCGGCATTCTGGCGGCCTATTTCTATGTCAGAAGTACGCTGAAGAAATTCTTGACCGTGCAAGCATGACATCTTGCAAACCATCCCACACGCATGTAGACACCAATTACAAGCTCAGCATTGATTCTGACCCTTCATATTTAGACCCGACTCACTATCATAGCATGGGTGGGGCCCTGCAGTACCTCACATTCACTAGACCAGACATATCATATGCCGTGGAACAAATCTACTTGCATATGCACAGTCCGACGGAAGCACACATGCATGCCCTCAAATGTATTTTACGATATGTCCAAGGTACACTTCACTTCAGATTACATATATACAGGTCTTCGCTCACTGGTCTCACTGCCTATTTTGATGTTGACTGGGGTGGCTGTCCTGACACCCGATGCTCTACGTCTGGTTATTGCATTTTTCTCAGAGATAACCTATTGTCTTTGTCTTCCAAAAGGTAACCTACACTATCCCGATCCAGTGCAGAAGCAGAGTACAGAGGTGTCGCCAACATTGTCTCTGAGTTTTGTTGGATTTGTAACCTTCTACTTGAGTTTCACTGCCCAATTTAAAAGGCAACACTGGTCTACTGCGATAATATTAGTGCGATATATCTTTCCGGCAATCCCGTCCAACATCAGCGCACTAAACACATTGAGATGGACATTCATTTCGTTCGCGAAAAAGTGGCTCGTGGTCAAGTTCGTGTCCTTCATGTTCCTTCCAGATATCAGATTGCCGACATCTTCATCAAAGGACTTCCGCGCATACTATTTGATGATTTTTGAGCCAGTCTCAGTGTTCGTGAACCTCCCGCTTCGACTTTACCTCCCGCTTCGGCTTTAGGGGTGTAATAGAATATTTCCCAATATTCTTTCATTTATTGTATTAATTATATATCTCCTATTTTAGGTAGAATTATAATTCTTTGGTAATTGAGTTAATTAGTTACCTAGTTTGTATCAAAGTAAATATTTTTATAACCTTATATATATATATATATATATATATATATATATATATATTCTTCATTCATCAGTAAACAGCAACATATTCCTTCACTAATAAAACAAATAGTAGTACTACTTGCAAAAAGGGAAATGGATAATTCAACATCTTAATCAATCACTTGTCTAATCCATCAATTATAGGAGTAGTATTCCCTTTGTGTCTATTTATGTGGTATTATTTTTTTAGTTTATTTAAAAATATCACTTTTCTATATTTAAAAACAATATAACTTTATGAGATGGATCAAAATATTCTAAGAACTCTGATACCATGTAGAAATTGAGAGAAAATTGAGAGAAATTGCTGTATTTCATTGATTGAATCAGTTGTACAAAGCTATGTATTTAAACATGCATTTACCAAAAATAAATAAATCAGAAATCTAAATGCTACATACACATGTACAATTTACATTGGTGTATTGAATAACCAATTTCTAACAATGTTTGATTCATTTCTTGTATCCAACGAGACAGTTTTTTACCAATCGTATGGTGTGGATTTAATCCATCACAAATACTTTGGAGGCCTGAGATAAGACCACATATAGCCGCTAGACTTTCCCTTTTAGTTGAAACAACATTCGAACACATCGAAATGTCCGAAATTAAATTTAGGAATTTGGCTTTCTTCCTCATACCTTCGTTACGATCTGCCATTTTCTTCTCCTCTTTCTTTCAATCTTTGCAGTTTCTGCTTGTTGCTCATCATCAAGTCCAACATCATCGCCACCGCTAACAAAAGTTATAATATGATCATCACCAATTTCACAAGCCACTACCAAATCCATCACTACAAATTTGGTCTTTTCCCATAAATATAATTCGAAACTCAAAATTTCTTTACACATCAAATTAAAAAAATAAAACAAATCTGTTCAAAATTTAAAATATTTCTTACAATTAATTACTATGGTTGTGCTATGCTAATTACAGAAGAGTATGATAGAAGGGTCGAGAATTCAGGAAGAAATTCAATTCTTCTCTTACATATCTCATCAGTTTTTGCTCAGAAACTTAATGGATATTCTTATAAAATTAAGATGAGGCTTGGAGAAGCCAAAATTAATGAGCTGATGGTAATCAAAAGGGGAGTATTGAGTTTGAGAGTGAGATTGGTCTTGCATCCTGTTAAAAAGAGGTAATATACTTGTGATATACACTGAATATACAGCAGTATATCACATGTATACAAAACAGTAAAACAGTGGCAGCCCAGCAGAGGCAGTGGCAGCCCAGTTCCAGACGACCCAAATGGCCTGGACGAAATGGCCTACTGAAAATAGGGCAAGACAAACAAGAGGACAATTCTTGTATATTAAGGAATGTATATTGTAATATATTTGTAGTATATTAGGATGAAAAGGATACCTTAATTAGTATTATACACCTACCATAATTGTAGAGTTAGAATTATGGTAGAATAAGGATTTAGAAGTAGAATAGGAAAAGGATTTTTCCTATTATAGTAATATGTAACTTGTATATATAGCCTTTCAATTAATGAAAATAATCAAGGGGATTATTTCTTTCATGGTATCAAGAGACTAGGTCTAAACAAAGTTTTCTTCAAACTTTGCCTCTTCTTCGCTCGAGAACCCCCTCCCCCTCGGTTTCTCTCCAAATATCTCGCTCTTCCGCTCTAAAAACCTCTCTTAAATTTATCCTCCTTCTTTGTTCTTTCAAATATGTCTAAGAACAATTTTCACCGCCTCACGGTTTCCAATATCAAGCTCTGTCCCCATTGTCCTTGAGATGGAAAACGCTCAATATGCAACGTGGGCGGAGTTGTTTAAAAATTCACGCTATCTCTTATCAAGTTCTTCACCACATAATTCCTCCCGCTAGACCCTTCCTGCGGAGGATCCCGAGGTATGGATTACACTTGATGCTACCGTTCTCGGTGGATATACGCCACTATTTCAAAGGACCTTCTACGACGCATTATGGAGCCCGATACGGCTATGGTCGCATGGAATAGATTATGACATATTCCAAGACAACCAACATTCCCGTATCGTCACACTCGGCAGGATTTCTCTCTCGCTCAATGGACGTATTTTCAACGCTTCTCGTGATATTGCAAGAAACTAAAGGAATTGGCGGATCAACTCCGTGAATGTTGGCTCACCAAAGGACAAATAATCGCTCTAGTTCTACAATTGGTTGCCGGACTTTCGAGGCTATAATGGTGTTGGAACTCTCCTTCGCCAAAGCAACCCTCTTCCCGACTTTCATCAAGCCCGCCTCCATGTCGACGTTGGGAAAAGCGGGTTTGCTAAAAAGGCGACTACCGGAGCAAGCCCGGGCTTGTCATGGTGGCATCCTCTCCTAGTTCTTCTGGGTTTTGTTAATCATTCGGCCAAAACCATAATAATGGTGGCGGCAAGAATAATCGCAAAATAACAAACCGCGGGCAAACGAGGTGGTTCTCGTGGCGGTTCCAGGAGAGCAACAAAGGTGCGGTGGGTCCCATTCGGGCATGCGGGCCCACCACCACCGTGGCTCCAGTGGGGCAGTGGCACCCGCACCCTCCAAAGTAGCCGCCACGGCCGCCGATGGTCGCCAACGTGACCAGGCCCAATACCCGATTGGGCGGCCATCGGCTGGGCCCAAAGAACCCCACAGCCGAATAAACTTCCAAAGACGCTGAGTCCTTGGGCCCGTCTCCGCAAGCCCATCACGCAGAGTCCCACTCAGACCGATATCGAGGCCGCAATGCACACATTGGGATTATCCCAACCGGGACCCAAATTGGTACATGGACAGGGCCACTACTCACATGACTTCCGAATCGTGTACTCTCTCATCTTATTCCAATTTGAGCACCCTCTGGGGATAATTGTTGGTAATGATAGCTCTATTCCAATTCTAGGGTATGGTCGAACATTGTCACCTCTAATCCACCACTCCTCTTGAAAAATACTTTACATGCTCCTAAATTGATTAAAAATTTAGTGTCTCGTCCGAAAATTCAAAAATGACAATTCTATTTCGTTGAATTTGATCCTTTCGGTTTCTCTCGTGAAGAATTTCAAGACGGGAGTCATCTCACGAGGTGTGATAGTAGGGAGATCTGTATCCTATCATGCCGGTTCAGATCCATCGAGTCCAGCCTTGCACGTCGCCTTTGCGCATCTCTCCTTCCATGTGGCATGCTCGTCTGGGTCACCCGAGATCTTCTATTTTATCAGCCTTAGATAAAAATAGCTTTATTTCTTGTAAGGGTACAAATCGTACTCCAATTTGTCAGTCTTGTTCATTAGGAAAAATTGTTAAGTTGCCATTTGTAGACTCCAATTCTCATACTTCTATGCCATTTGACATTATTTATAGCGACTTATGGACATCTCTTGTTCTTAGTTCAATGGGTCATCGTTATTATGTTCTCTTTTTAGATGATTATTCTAGATTTTTGTGGACGTTTCCGATTGCGAATAAATCACAAGTGTTTTCCGTCTTCATAAAATTTAGAGCATTCATTCGTACTCAATTCGAAAGAGAAATAAAAAATATTCAATGTGATAATGGGAAAAAATATGACAATAGGGAGTTTCGAGAGTTTTGTGCTACTCCTGGGATAAATTTTCGGTTTTCATGTCCTCATACATCTTCACAAAATGGGAAAGCCGAACGCAAAATTCGTTCCATAAATAATATTGTCCGAACTCTCCTTATACATGCCTCCATACCTCCATATTTTTGGCATCATGCTCTACAAATGGCCACATATCTTCTTAACATAATTCCTTCTAAGGGTCTGACATATTCTTCCCCCCTAAAAATACTATATAATAAGAACTCATCTTATTCTCATCTTCGGATTTTTGGTGCTTGTGTTATCCGTTATTCCCATCCACCACAATTAACAAACTTCAGGCTCGGTCTACTCCGTGTGTATTTTTGGGTTATCCGTCAAATCATCGTGGTTATAAGTGTTTTGATTTATCCTCCAAGAAAATCATAATCAATCGTCATGTCATTTTCGATGAAACTCAATTTCCATTTACGAAAGTTCATACTCCCGAACCTAAGTTGTATAATTTTTTGGATGACCAAATATCCCCGTATTTTATTCGTAATTTTTCGGACATCTCCGTATCTAAAATCCTCCAGCGGGCCCACGCCTGCCCAACAAGATCGCCACACTCAGCTTTCCACCATCGAACAGGCAGTTCCAAAGAATCGGGCGGCTCGCCGGCTCGATCGGGTCCAAGCGAGTCCGGCCATTTTTCGATTTGGGAGCCAGGCCCACCGCTTGCTCGGGCCACCGTCTCGCCCAAAAAATTCCCCAAATTCCATTAATTCTTCCTCAGTCATAGACCGCCACCGTAGTCACGGGGTATTTTTACACCTAAAAGACATTTTAATTTACATTCGATGTCTCTAAATCCCCTTGCCCCGCAATCTCGTGGTCCACGTTAAATGACCCTAATTGGAAAATTGCTATGGTGATGAATATAATGCTCTTATTGATAATAAGACGGGAGTTTGTGCCCGCCCATATGGTATTAATATTATCGTGTCTATGCGGATTTTTGCTCATAAGGAGAATCTGGGATGGGTCATTTGGTTCGACATATAAGGCGCGACTTGTTGGTGATGGTAAGACTCAGCAGGTTGGTGTTGATTGTGGTGAGACGTTTAGTCCGGTGGTCAAACCGGCTACCATTCGCACTGTACTTAGCTTGGCTCTTTCAAAGACTTGGCCGATTCATTAGTTAGATGTCAAGAATGCTTTTCTACATGGAGATCTCAAGAAAACAGTCTATATGCATCAGCCGTTGGGTTTCAGGGATCCCAACCGCCCTCATCATGTCTGTTTGTTGAAGAAGTCATTATATGGGCTTGCAACTCCCACGTGCACACAGTATACACAATTTGCTAATTTTGTTTCGACTATTGGGTTCACACACAGCAGGTCAGACAATTTTTTGTTCATCTACCGCCGTGGTTCGTCATTGGCCTATATTCTGTTATATGTGGATGATATCATCTTGACTGCCTCCTCCGATGCTTTACGCCGTCTATCATCGCAAGTAGCCATGCTCGCTTCCGAATTTGCTATGAAGACTTAGAGCCGTTGAGTTATTTTTTTGGGGATTGTCACAAACGTCATTCAATTGGCTTATTTACGTTCAACGGAAGTATGCTGTCGAGATCATAGAGAGGGTCTGGGATGTCATCCTGTAAGTCCACTTCCACCGGTTGATGCAAACCCAAAGCTAAGTGTCGCAGCAGTGCACCATACACGAGGACCCGACCCGCTATCGCAGTTGTGCAGGCCCTCCAAGATCTTACCTTTACCAGACCGGATATTACATATGCGGTTCAGCAGTGTGTTTATTCATGCATGATCCCAGGGTTGAGCACATGAATGCAATCAAACGCATCATCTCGGTATATTCCAGGGACATCGGACTATGGGTTGCACTTGTATCCTTCGCTACATCCACACTTGTCTCTTACGATGCCGATTGGGGTGGTTGTCCCGACACCGCAGGCGGTCGACTGCCATCTTGTATGTTCCTTGGCAACAACTTGGTCTCATGGTCTGGCAAAACGCGTCAAGCAACTCGCCACGCGCTCGCTGCAGGCAGAATATCGAGGTCGCAAATGTGGTCTCCAGGTCATGTTGGCTACGTAATTTGCTTTTGGAGTTTCATTGTCCCATTCAGAAGGCAACTTGGTATATTGCGATAACATTAGTGTCATCTACCTTTTCAGGTAACCCCTGCTCAACACCAACGCACCAAGCATATCGAAATGGACATTCACTTTGTCCGGAAAAGGTTGCAAAGGGTCAAGTTCGTCTGCCATGTCCCGTCTCGTTATCAAATTGACATCTTTACAAAGGGTCTACCAATGATTCTCTTTGAAGATTTTAGGGGGCAGTCTGGTTGAAGACCATCGCTATGGCTCTGGGGGTGTGTTAAACAGAGGTAATATACGCCTTGATATACACCGAATATACAAAGAAGATATCACATGTATACAAAATAGTAAACAGTGGCAGCTTTCAGCCCGACGCCCAAATGGCACTGGATTTAAATGGCCCATACGAAAATAGGGCAAGAAAAAGAGGACAATTCTTGTATATTAAGGAATGTATATTGTAATATATTTGTAGTATATTAGGATGAAAAGGATACCTTAATTAGTATTATACACCTACCATAATTGTAGAGTTAGAATTATGATAGAATAAGGATTTAGAAGTAGAATAGGAAAAGGATTTTTCCTATTATAGAAATATGTAACTTGTATATATAGCCTTTCAATTAATGAAAATAATCAAGGGGATTATTTCTTTCACATCCATTAATAGGGAATAGCTTCATTCAGTGGGAAAAAAAAGACAAAATTAAATCAAGCAGCAATCGAGAGTCGACGGTCCGGTTCCACCTAGTGGCAAATTAAACCAACAGAGAAAGCAACTCTAGTTTTTGAAGACTACCTACTCTGTTTTTTTATCTAATTTTATCGTACTTCTAGTCGTTGTTAATCCCTGCTAACGAGTTTATCTACAGTTTACAATCATGCTTTATTCCCTTTTCTTTTCAAGTTGGAGAAGCTTTAGTTTCGTTATCGCCAAAGCTCCTAGTCCTTTTGATTCTGTTTTATCTCAATTAAACTCCACACCTCTATCAATTCATGTTTTGCCACATATCTCTTTCTTTTTCTTTGCTGCCTTTTTAAAGGAAAGCATGTCCATCAAGTTTGTAGAGTTCAGTCTCGCTAGAAGTGATCCTATTTTTTTGGGAATTTCCTTTGGTAATCCCCTTGTTCTTTACGGTCGATCTTTTCCTTTGCTTAGGTCCACTGTTCTTGTTCTGATTTTTCGAAGGTACAAACCGAGGCTATCTCATATAGCTATCATTGATGGATTAATTCATTCTAAAAAAATGATATGCTTAACACAAGCTTTTCTTTTTGTCTACTCCTGAAAAAGAGCTGATTTAATAGACAAGTCGAGCAGAAGGGAAGAGCTTCCCAAATCCTACTGTCAAGAAAAAGACCAAGAGAACTTATTTCACTTCTATCTCATTAGGAATGGGATTCCTAAGACTAAGACTAGTAATGTCATATACTACGACCGGAAAAAATAATTGACCTCTAGAAAACTCATTTTGAAGGTCTCTTTATGACATTAAGGACTCTTTTAAAGTGGGTTAAAACCTCATTTCTTATAATAGAAATAAGATTTTTAATATAAAAGGATTGGCGCATAGATACTACAATTGATGAAAAAAAGGATCTGGTCTTTCACTACCAATTCCTTTCATTATCGATTCGTGATGATGATCCCAACTCTGCTGGACGTAGCTCTCTTAACCGGTCTTGAACTTGAATTGTATAGACCAAAGTCTTTCTTCCCCATCAGATAAGCCTTTTACAAACTTGGCTCTTTCAAATTCTCTCAATAATAATTGACCGTTCACTCATGCTTTCATAGGAACAAGGAACTGGAAGTCTGTTGTTACTGATCTTTTCTTTCCTAGGTGTGGACGAGACAAAGAAAAGTTTGAACATCTTTTATTGAGATGCGTATTAAAATTAGTTAAAATTTCAGTCTTGTATGCCTGAAATTCAGTCGTACATGACTGCAATACATATAAAATAGGTTAAAATTTCAGTCATGTGTCTAAATTTTTTTGTCAAAGATAATTTTTTCATGTATATATGCACCTCAGCCATACATGACCGAAAAAATAACTTGAAATTTTAGACTTGTCCGTCTAAACAACAAATACTTTTTTGTTCTTCAAATTTCAACGATTCAACACCCAACTCTATTCTAAATAAGCTCATTTTTAAACATAAGAATCATATATCATAAAGAACAAACTCAATCATCGATTTGTCAAAAATACAATAAATCTAACAAACTTATTTAACACCCTTTAAATTTTTTAAGTACGTCTGCACTTTAATGTTTGGCCTTCACAATGCCACATTTTCAGACACAAATATTTAAAATTATCAAGCTTTAGATGCTTCAAACACGACTGTTTGAACTTGTGGCCGAAGCGGGTAAACTTGCATAAGTATTACAAAGCAAGCACAAGTTAAATGGCGACCCAAAAGCGAGCACTTCGCCCAACAATACTATTAGCCCAATATGATCTACAAATTCAAATACCTAATTATACTCTTTAACAACTTAACATTAACCTCCTTTACTTAAAACTACTACTTGCTATCCTATTATATATACCACTGCTTTTAAGAACTTAGCCTATTGGTGACTATTTTCCTACAAGTTTAATTAATAACAAATCACTTTCTTTTTTTCGTCAACCTAATCGATGTCCTTAAGTTAGCTTGTAGACACTTGCTTTAATTTTATACATCCTTTAATTCCTGTACACTTCATTTGGAGATAGTGCACCCTTATATTACTTATTTTTAAACAAACTCTCTAATACTTTATTTATTCATTCTGAATATGATTTCTACACAATTAATTTACCTGTTTCTTGAATACCTTCTGTTGCATACTAAACATTTTATAAATTATCTCAACAACCTTGTAATTATTTTTTCTCAAGTCTTACTTAAAATTATTGTTTTCTCACTTTATAGGATTTCACTCGGTGATTGTTGTTGTTGTTATTTTAGATCATTTTTTGGTCCAATTAAGATTCGCTTCTATAGCCTAGATTCAACCAACTTTATTTGACTAATATTTATTCAATTATCCACTTATTCGCTACATGCTAACTTTACCTCCACTTAGACTCTATCTATAATAAATAAACATTAGATCACCTAATTTTAATAATATTAGCCTTAATTAATTAACCTAAGTCCGATCGGGACCTGTAGTTATTGCGAATTCTGAAGGGCGTCTAACCCTTTCCTTTGGAAATAAGTTGAACCCTTATTCAAAGTATCATATGTTAAGTAGACCACAATTGGAGCTATACCTTATACTCACATAGTTTACATATGTAATGTACCTTAAATCTTAGGTAGCGACTTCCTTACATTAATCAAACTCCGAAATTGTCCAAATATTATATACCATTTTAACCAGTTCATTTTTTTTGGCGGGGGGGGGGGGGACCTAGTTGTTTAGGATATTCTTAATTTTACAGTCTTTTAGCTTAGGTTTTAGTTTTTGATGAATTCTTGCAATTGAATTACTAATTAGTTGGCTTTAGATACTTTTTACTCGTGTTGATTAATTGTTTCTTCTGTTTGACTCTATCATTTATGTCTTCTATATATTTTGGATTAGGTTAATTCATAGTGTTAGTAAGGATCTAAGCTGTCTATTATTTTTTTTTGCTAACCTAATTAATTAGTTCAATTCCTCCTTAATTTTTATGTTATACTTTATCTTCGTGAGTGTGTTAGAAAATAATTAAGAAAAAAAGGTACTAGAGGCCAACCATGTGGTAATTGACAACTCAAGTCAAACAGAGGAATATGAAAGGATAACAAAGTTGGATTAATTTTTTACCAACTCTGTAGGAATATTTTCATCAATATTCAACTTCCAATAATGTGTTAATTATATCACTATTACAAGCTAGAATCATGCTAGTGATATGATATGATGAGCCTAGAATAATGCTATCTAATCTATCAATATTAAGACAAATCTCTAGAATCATGCTATCAATATTAAGACTAATATACCTATCATATACAAATGATATTACAATAATTACAATAATAATTATTAATAACAATATTAATAATTATTTTATCACTCCCCCGCAGTCGAAGCGGGAGGTAGGCGTATGCTGAGACTGTCCCGAAAATCTTCAAATAATATCAGCGGAAGCCCTTTAGTAAGAATCTGCAATCTGATAGCGCGACGGGACATGCAAGACACGCACTTGTTTGTGAGCGACCTTTTCACGAAAAAGTGGATATCTAGATCAATACGTTTAGTGTGTTGATGGTTCACCGGATTCTCTGAGAGATATATAGCACTAACATTATCATAGTATACCAATGTCGCCTTCGGAACCAGACAGTGGAGTTCCAGGAGAAGATTTTGAAGCCAACATAATTCAAACATAACATTAGCAACCCCTCGGTATTCTGCTTCGGCACTAGATCTGGACAGCGTCGCTTGTCGTTTTAAGGACCAAGATACCAAGTTATCGCCAAGAAATATACCATAACCAGAGGTGAAGCGTCTGGTGTCCGGACATCCGCCCCAGTCGGCATCCGTGTAGGAGACAAGTGTGGATGTCAACAATGGTATAAATGCAAGCCATACTGTAGAATACCCTGCATAAACGCACAATGTGTTTGAGAGCATGCATATGATCATCCATCGGATTATACATGAATAGGCACACATGTTGTACATCATAAGAAATATCTGGCCTGGTGAATGTAAGATACTGTAGGGCCCCTGCCAGGCTGCGGTAAAGTGTCGGATCAGCAAATGTCTTGCCGGATAAGGCACTCAATTTGGATATAGTATCCACCGGAGTTGCCGATGGTTTACATGAGGACATGCCAGCACGTTCAACAATCTCATTTGCGTACTTCTTCTGGTATAAAAATAAACCATCTGCATGACGCGTCACAACTATTCCTAGAAAGTAGTGTAGTGGCCCTAGATCCTTCATAGCAAATTCAGAGTCAAACTGTGACATGATGGACTTGCGAAGAGCATCTGATGAGGCAGTTAATATAATATCATCCACATATAAAAGAAGATAAGAAATATTATTACCCTGACGGTAGATAAATCGAGAGTGATCGAAACGGCTGTTGGAAAACCCAATATGTGAAACAAAATCCGCAAACCGCTTGTACCAGGCCTGGAGGCCTGTTTAAGCCCATATAATGATTTATTTAGCAAGCACACATGATTTGGATATGTGGCATCCCTGTATCAAAAAGGCTGGTACATGTATACTGTTTCATTAAGTTATCCGTGGAGGAAGGCATTTTTGACATCTAACTGATGAAGGGGCTACGCCTTCGACAGAGCCAAGCTAAGGATCGTTCTGATAGTTGCCGGTTTGACCACCGGATTGAATATTTCACCGCAATCCACACTAACCTATTGTGTCTTCCCATCACCTACAAGACGGGATTTATGCCTCTAAAAAATGCCATCAAATGTTTCTCTGTGATTGAAAATCCACATAGACCGAATTACAATTGCATGAGTTGGACGAGGAACTAACTCCCACATCCTATTTTTAAGAAGAACATTAAATTCATCATCCATGGTCATTTTCCAATTCGGGTCATTAAGAGAAGACACAGGATTACGAGGTAATGGTGATTTTGAAATCTGGGTGTGTAGACTATATTTGGTGTTGGGTTTGACAATGTCGTGTTGACTACGAGTGACTGGACGCTGGGCCAGGTTTTGAATTGGGCTAATGGAAGAGACTGCACTGCCTGGCAGTTGGCAGTAAATTGGGTTGTGACCCAAGCCACTGCCAGGCAATTGGTTTTGGGTTATCGATCCAGTGGGCATACTTGGGCTTAGGAAAGGAGGCCCAACTTGCTGGGCAGTAGTGTTCCTCGGCTGGGCCACTGTTCCGGGGCCCAAGTTACCAAAATTATTTTGGTTGGCCGAAACAGTGGGCTCGTTTTGAGACAAAAAATGTTGGGACAAATACGGGGTATGTCATCGTCTAAAAATTCATAGGTGAGGGGTCCGGACTCATGCATTTTGGTAAATGGGAAATTTGTTTCATCAAAGATAACATGACGACTCACTATTATTTTATTGGAGGAAATATCGTAACTTTTGTAACCTCGATGATTAGAGGGATATCCCAAAAAAATGCAAAAAGAGTAGACCGGGGTTGAAGTTTGGTGATTGTGGTGGATAGAAATAGAGGATAACATAGGCACCCTAATACTCGTAAATGAGAATAAGATGGATCCCTTAAGTATAGGATTTTTAGAGGAGCTTGATAGGACAAGTTTTTGTGGGGAAGTATGTTCAATATATATGTAGTCATTTGTAGTGCATGATGCCAAAAAGATGGTAGTAGTGCGGCATGGGCAAAAAATGTTCTAATTATGTTATTGATGGTTAATATTTTTCGTTCCGCCTTCCCATTTTGATAGGAAATATGTGGACATGAAAGGCGAAAAGTTAAACCATTTGAATTGCAAAAATCCCAAAAAATCTCATTATCAAACTCCCTACCATTATCACATTGAATATTTTTAATATCCCGTTCAAATTGATTCCGGATGAATACTTTAAAAGTTAGAAATTTGGAAAAGACTTGTGATTTTTCAGACAAGGGTAACGTCCTAAAAAATTAGAGTAATCATCTAGCCAGAGCAAATAATATATATGGCCCGAAGAGTTCAAAACAGGTGATGTCCAAATATAACAATGGATAATATCGAAAGGCATAAATGTGCATGAATTAGATGAACCAAATGGCAATTGAACATGTTTTCCAAGTGCACATGAATGGCACATACTTGAATTACGTGTTTGAGTACATGAAATAAAATTATTTTATTTGAGGGAGGCTAAAATAGGAGCCCCGGATGACCCAAACATTCATGCCATAATGAGGGTGCGAAAGCTGCAAAAGTAGATGGTAACTTGGTTCGTTGATTAGTTGTGGTAATTGGATAGAGCTCCCCATGACTATCACATCTCATTAGAAGCATCCCCGTCTGAAAATCCTTCACGGAATTATCACTAGTAAATTTTCTAACCGAAACCAAGTTTTTAATCAATTGTGGAGCATGAAGGACATTCTTTAAAATTAAAGGTGGATTTGGTGGAATCAAGTTGGTAGAACTATAACCACGAATTGGAATAAAATGACCATTTTCGGCAATTATACTATTATTTTTGCTCAAATTAAAATAGGATGAGAGATTACCCTGGGAGGACGTCATATGAGACGTCGCTCCGATGTCCATATACCAATTTGCGTCGGGCGGATTTAGTCCAAGAGTGTGCATGGCGGACTCAATGTTTGTTGGGCTGGCCACTGCCGAATGGGCCTCCTGCCACTAGTTCGGTAGTGGCCCAATTGTTGTTGAAAACCTGTTGCCTCTGGGCCCATAGAGATGCATATTTCGAATATAGAAGAGTGAAAGTTACCAACAAATAAGTACTTTTTCATATCTTTCTATGAACCGTACGAGCACGTTCTCTGTCACCCCCCCTCCCCCACTGCGCTTACGTCTCTATACCCCAACCCAAGTTGCTCTAGCCTCATGTATTTCCTTTCTATTCCTCGGTAAGCGAACTGTGGGAGTATAGGGGGCAATATCTGCTTTTGACTGATAGAAAGCATCTCTCTTTTGTCCCTCTTGACCGAACTCGCCAAAAAAAATCACAATTGAAAAAGCTCTTCTTGCTGGGAGAGTAGCGTCGGAGACATCTTTATCTGAGGAGGAGGCTTCGTCATTCGGCTCCTCATAAATGATGTTAGGGTTGGCCGGCTCATCCTCGGAATCCAAAAAAGAAAAGAGAGATAACAAAATCACTTTGTTTCAGTGCCATATCTAATCATACTGAATAGGATTTGAAGAACTGTCACGATCATTCACATAAATTTCAGTGAACTATTGAAGCTATCAACGTGATTGATCAGACAAGTACCAAGGTCTTTCCGTAGACTTTTTTCATTTCTGAATTATCTTGCGACAAGTCCTAGCATTAGTATGAGTTCGTTGACCACATAAGGGAGATCCATCTTGATGACGAATTCCACGATAATAAGAAATTGAAATTAATCGTTCAATGTTTGCTCGTTCTCCCCTCTTCAATTCCTAATGAACAACATGATCTTGACCTATCATTTGTTCAATTTGGTTGATTTGATACATAGTTAATTCTCTTATCTTTATATTTTCACTAATACCTAATCGATAACGAACCCGAATGACTTTTTAGGGCCAATTCCATCGATTTTGGTCAAGGCAATTCTTGAGTTTTCCTTTTACTATTCTTCTCGTCTGGAATCATAAATGGGTTGTCTCCTCTGCCGATAATCTTTTCTATAGGTAGAACTATTGTGAGAGACGTAAACTAATCTACCCCTCTACGAAATCAAAAACCTTTCTCAAGAAAAGGAGTCTAAGTAACAACTGAATGTTCCAAACTTCTTATATTTTTCTTTGATTTGAAAAAGCCGCTTATAGGTAGCGGAAGTATATATATTTGGTCCATTTAAGTGTCCCAACTTTTCTGACAGCTTTCGAGAGGAGTATTCCCTTTGCTGCATTGTTCGAGTGGATTCTTTCATAATGACATTCCTTTTTTCTTTTAAAAAATTAGGTTATTCTTTGTCCAATTGAAACATCTTCTCTATAATTTCACCCTTGAGTCGAACGATCGATCGCACTTCTTCGACTAGCCTAGAGTCTGGAGCTTCCCCTATTCCTCCTAAGCGAGCAAGAATCAGTTGATCCGCTTCGGAGAGAGGTATAGGTCACGTGTCTACTCCTTCCGTTGCATCCGGTTCTGCCTTAGGCAGGGGAGGGGGGAAATTCAAATCAATAGGCGGTTTCCTCGAAGAGCTTGATGGTATGGAAGCTCCAGACGAAGACATCATGTTATTCCTAACCCCGCTCTCAATCTCCAAATAAAGAATCCCAACTAAAATGAGACTTGCGCCTCCCTCTCATCCAAAAGCTGTACTACAAAATAAGGCGAAGGATCCCCCCCACAGAGAACCCAACCTTCAAAAGTAGGGGCTGGAATAAATCAATTGAACCAATTAACAAATAAAGAAGATAGACAAAGAAAAGTATTCCGCCTAGGAATAGGAATGAAATGGACCATCGATGGAAAATAGAAGGTTGACGAGAAGATATGGGGTAAAGGATCTTGAAAATTGATTTGGTCAGTTTCAAAAGGAATAAAAGAAGGAGTCGACGCATTGTTTAACGATTGTTTGCTTCTAATTTTGTTAGATCCCGGGACCAGAAAGGGCAACTTCTTTTCCAGCTTTTAGGGTGGGCACAGCTGGGGCTTCCGCAACACCCCATTATTTACTAGATGGGCAACAACCCATCATTTGATTGCCTTTGAAACATAACAAATCCCCTCATTTTTCTAATCTGGGGTACCGTCCCTAGATGACTTGAGTAAAGGGGCAATCCAATCGCAATTGTGCCCTGCAGTGGTAGAACCTCATAAACCAGGCTGCTTGACTTGCTTTTCTTTTCTTATGATATTGATACGTCGAGCCTTCACTCTTGCCTATAATAAGAGGTCAAGGATCGAGTTATCTGTTCATAGTTGAACTTTGCTTCTGCCATTCTGTTCCCCTCATTAAGGGAAAGCAAGGCAAGAAAACTTTGGTATGCACAAGAAAAGCATTTGACACCAACCAAAAGTACTATTTCGGAATCAGGTGAGTCAAAGATCAGGAGCTTAATCAAAACTAGCTAAACTTCTCTCTCAGCCTGCCTACAATCTGGTGAAACTGTTAGATGAAGAGGACTCGTCTTTCATATGGAAAGTGACCCACAAAAGTCTTCTCACTTGGAATAGAGCTCACTAGAAAAAAGACAGGTTCAAGTACGAAGGCTATTCCGTGAGTTTAGATGAAAAGTAAATAATTGATAGTTATCTATGCCCAATGTCAGATTATCGACATCAGTATTGGGGTAGCATGAAGATGCATTGGCTGATAACATATCCATCGCCTTTCCTCGGTCCCTCCTCATAGCAAGCTTCTTATTGGCTTCTCACCTAGGAGTGAGACTCGCTCTTCTCGTCCAGAAAAATATTTATCTTCTTGGTTAACTGATCATTGGTCTTTGGCACCAAATAAATTCGAGAAGGTTGGGATGCAGGGTGGTTGTCGCTTAAGCAACTGTGGAAGCAGACTCTGTGAAAAAGTCGTGTGCATCAAAGCAAAGAAATGGAAGGGCTCTCCCTCTTTATCTTGAACCTAGCTCTGCCCAGCTTGAAAGAACAAAGTGTGCAATGCGTGGAATGAGATCACTACCATATCTTTTTAAATTTATCTAGTGAACATAAGCTTCGAGTGCGTACCAGGCGAGACTATGACTGAGTCAAGCTGACACCCGCTAATCTGTGCTTTCATTCGCCATAACGTATACCTAAAGCCAAGCCATCGACGAAGAACCTATCACCGACTTCTTTTCACACTTTGCCTTCTACCTTAAGCTCTCACTCCTAGCGTGCTAAGCCGACTCAGTAAACAGATTCACTAGTTGGGTCAAATGGCACTCTTTCAATTATCAGTATTGCAACATGACGTATACTTTAACTTTATCATACATTTCGAACCTCCAAAGTCGTAAACCTGTCTGTCATATTGGAAAGGCAGGATGAGAACTATAGTATAGGACGGGAACTATAGTGCTCTAATTTCTCATTTTCCCTATGGTGGGTATTATCTTCATTCGGTGGCGGCATTCTTTCATTATTATGCCAGATTGGCTTCTGTATTTTCGGTGGCATAATATTTCCTTGGTGGCATATTCTTCTTTTCATCTTTCTAGCGTACGGTGTGAGCATTCCCGTGTGAGGCACTAGTGGAAGTCGACTTTGGAGATCGTAGAGATTCTCTTTTGTATTATCTTTTATATTATCTTTTTACTCCCAGTTGTAGCCTTCGTGACTTAATCTAGATACCGGTGTGGTAGTTAGGAAGCGTCCATTCAAATTAGTAGCTTGTTGAGAAAATCAAGTCACAATCGGGTAACGAATCTTTTCCAAAAGGACTGAAAGAGGGCAACCGAATGAAAAAAGGGCTGAACTAAAGGGAAAAGATAGTCTGCGTGGCCCTAGACAAAAAGAGGATTCAGACTTTAAGCTTTTGAGAACCTTCAAATCAAATTCATAACACCTCTAATAAAAAATCTTTTAGCAATATTTCGGTGCCAGCTTTTTGGGGAAGGACAACTGTGGCACGCCTGGTCTTTCGACCGATGTTATAACTTACCTTATCCTTTCCTGTTGTTGTATTTACCGAGTCACTCATCTTTTCAGGTTTTTCTTTCTTAGGCTTTAGCATTTGTTTAAGATTTTCTCTTCTTTAGCTTCTTTATCTTGAGCTAATAGTCCTTGTCCTTATTATATATTATTTATGATTGCTAGCAGTAAACATAGAAGATCCTATACATACAGTTAACTTGAAAGAACCTCTTGCTTTATTTCAAGATTGGATTTGCTTAGCCAATGCTTCGACTGTCTTTCCGAACTCTGTCGATGCTATGCTTTATAGCTCTGGTCCGCACATAATATAGCAATATTTGATAAGGCTTGATAGCACGGTTGGTAGTAGTGTTACAGTCTTATTGTTCTTTGTATTTATTATACGAAAGTGAATCAGCTCTTTCCGTCTTGCATAAGATGTCATTTTCTGTCGGAAAAGTAAGAAAGTCAAGTGCTAACGTGCAACTCCCATTCCTCCACCAAGGAGTAACTCTATAACTAACATAGAGAAACCAGAAAATACCTCATTTGTTCATCCTGATGGAGCTAATTTTGCAAAACCCTTGTGTTGATCATTTCACAACAGTTTTGCGAGTGTTGAGATACATTCCCTCTAATCCGGTACAAGGTCTGTTATTATTGTGAATCCTTCATTTTCTATTTTATCTTTATGTGATGCAGATTCAGCGTCATATAAGGATACTCTTAAATCTGTCAGCAGTTTTTTCATTAGTCTTGGAGTTTCACTCATATCCTAAAAGTCCAAAAAGCAAGCATCAATCTTTCTCTCTTCGGTTGAGGCCGAATACATATCTATGAGATGTCTTATTTGCAGAATTTACATGGCTTACCCGTCTCCTTGATGATCTATCAGTTCCTCCACCTCTCATTGTTCCTGGTTTTTCTGATAGTCAAGCCGCCATACATATTGCTTGAAACTTGGGTTTTCGTGAACGCGCAAAACAAGTCAAAATTGATTGACATTTTGTTAGGCAACAATTTCTTTCTGGTTTCATTGCTTCTCCTTCTCAATTAGTTGACCTCTTTATGAAACCTCTATTTTCTCCTATTCTAGGCAAATTGGGCCTTTCTTCGATCCCTTCCAACTTGAGGGGGATGTTGGATTTAATTATGAGCAACAAACAGAGATTGAAAGAAAACGGGGAAAAAATGACAGATTGTAAGAAAGATATGAGGAAGAAAGCCAAATCCTTAAATCTAATTTCAAACATTTCGATATGTTCAAATGTTGATGTAAATTGTACAGGTGTACGTAGTATTTAGATTTTTTATTTTATTTATTTTTGATAAATACATAGCCTTGTACAGCTCATTCATCAATGAAATACAGAATTTTCACTCAATTTCTACAAATGAATTTATAATTTTGTGCTTTCTAAAAAAATTAAGTTAGTGATAAGTGTATGCGTCACGATCTTATTGGAATATGAGATTACATAAATTTGAAATTTTTTTTTATCAACATAGGGGTATAATAAACATACTTTATAAAAGTTAAATATGTAAAAAGTTATTCTTATTGAAAAGTATATCACAAAGATTAACCTTAAAGTCTAGAATAACTACGATGATTTACAAATCTAAACTTCGTACATATATAATTAGACTTATAACAACATAGTCAGTGTAATTCCGAGCCTAAAAAGGATGAGCCCGAAAAGAAGAATAAATAAAAGGACATTAGGCTCCCGTTTGGTCATAGATTTTGAAGTTTAAACTTGAAACTTCAAAACGTAAATGTTTGAAGATGTGTTTGGACATGTATTTTACTTAGAAAATATTTAAACACAATAAAACCTAATACGTAGGTCTGTAAAGGATCTTATTATGAGATAATAAACAAGATAGGAATTTACTTTAGATTTCAAGTTTTAACAGTACTATTCACACGAGATTTACCATACTAATACCAGTACGTTAGCTATCCACCAGACCTGTACTGTAGCTCAATAAACGCCATTACGCCTATCCACGGTTGCGGCTGGACGAGCAGGTGTATGGTCATCTTTAAGTATAGCTTACCCAAGTATTATTATGACTCATGGTGATATGAACTGCTTAGAACTTGAATCTAAAACCTTACTTATTCAATTCATATTCTCAGAGCATTCTTAGACAGTATAGGCTATTAGCCTATTATGAATATTAAAAACAAGAAATTAAAAAAGGGAGAGGGAGGTATACCGAAGTCGTAACCAAGAGAGCTGTTGAGCGAATTCCAATGTTATTATTCAAAAGAGAATTTACAGTGCTCGTTTTTCTGATAGATTTTTCTAATGAACGTATGTCCCCTTTTTATAGTCGAAGGCGGACTGCAATTCATTTTACAATCAATAAAATTAATAGTAAAAGAATCTAAATAATTATAAAATGCCAATAAACTTTACAAAAAGAAGCTATCTTCTAAAAAGTAAAAAAGAAAAACAAGACTTTATTAAAGTCGGAATAACTTTATTAAAGTTGTGGGGACGAATATGTCTCTTCAGTCTTATCTTCCTTTATTAGTGCTGAGTAGGACCCATCACTTTATTATGTCATTTTCTCCTTTCCTAGGGAGCTCTTGTCTTCTTGCTTGGCTTTTGCCTTTTCCTTTACTGCCTCAATCAGGCTGTCGAACAGATCTTCTGTCGTGGGTTGGTAGGTATAATCTTCCAACGACTGGGATTCTCCTCCTAGACATCTATAAGGATTGTCGTCTATTGCTTCTTTCATGGAAGCTGTTGATGTCTCTGAATAGGGACTGTCATCAATCTTTGTCTTAAATTTTTTAACAAAGTCTGTTTTTACCTTATCAAGGTAAGCAGTCATTAGTTCTTTCTCCGTTACATGAGGATTCTTCATTCTGATGGACTTTTCTAATTTAGAAAAGAAAGAGTCTTCTTCTTTGGCTTCCTTTTTCATATGATGAATGGATTTTAAAGTTTTAATCAGAGAAGTAATTTCTTCTTCCAACTGCTATCCATATTTGCGGGTTGGATTTTCTTTGTCACTTTCCAGTAATTTGAACCAGAACTTACAAAGGAATTTCCTCTTAAGACATAATATGACATGTGAATTTCTTCCCGCTTCAGGGATCCACTTCCATATCCATGGGATACATGTCTGCATAAAAAAGAATAGTGATGCAGATCCTTCAATATAATCAGAAGGGTTTTTTGGAGAGACACATGGTGTCAATTGAATCCATTCCTTAGAATAATCCATATAAGATTTTGGTAAAACCTGAATTTCAGGTCCCACAATGTTTCACCATGGAAATATCCATCCTGGAAGTAATTGGTCATTCTGGCTATTTTTGAAGATTTCTGGATTAATCTTAATCCACCAAGTATGACCATGCTTTTTATTTTCATAATAAAAAGTATAAGTAAAAGCGTCAATATAATCATAATAATTGAACGCCAACTTAATATCTATTCTGGGAATTATAAATTCTTTTGATCGGAATGGGCTAATTCCCCATTCATACGGAGATATAATCTTCTTTAGATAGAACTTGGAGAAGCTCTTTTCTACTCCCGGCTTGTGCTCAGGGTAAGAAGTGATGTCAGCAGTACTTGTTGCTGTGAAGATATATTCATAATACATCCTGTTTTCCCCTTCTTTGAAAGGATGGTAGAAATTTTCTACATAACGATTCATAAGAATCCAAGGGTCATTCAGATAATTTTTATCTTCATGAGTTAAAAGAAGTATAACTTCCTCATGTGGTCGGACCAAATATTGGTTCCTGTCATCCTCTTGTTGCAAGAGTTTTTGGGCATATGAGCCCTGCTGGCTGGCTGATCCTTCCCCCGCAAGTGTTACTTTCGGAGTGTTCTTAGGAGGATCATTTCTTCCTCGACCTCGACCATAGCCTCGTCCTCTTCCTCTACCCCTATTAGGAGTAGGTGTCGGCCAATCCGGTCGCATTTTACCCCTGTAAAAATTCACGAGTGAGAAAGTCAGGGAGGGAGTTATCTTCACCTTTTAGATATTGAATTTCAAAATCAAATGGGGCTAAATGTGTCTGCCATCTTATTTGTTTGGAAACATCATGTTTAAAATCTTTTTGAAACATGAATTTAGCTGCATTGCAGTCTGTTCTTATTAAGAACTTCGTATTATAAAGATCATCTTGAAATTTCAAGACACACTTTACTATAGCAAGAATTTCTTTGGCTACAGTAGCATAATTCTTTTGACTATTAGTCCATTTTCCAGAATTATACCGGACCAGATATTCTTGTTTAGTCTGGGAATTTATCTGTTTCAGAATTCTACCATAACCAATGTCAGAAGCATCTGTTTCGATAATTTTTCCCCAACTTGGGTTGGCAAGCATAAGATATGGCAAAGCTTGAACATTCTTCTTAATCTTTTTGACTGCTTCAGTATGAACATTATTCTAGGGACTGGCAGATTTCTTCAGTCTGTCATATAAAATAGCTGCATCAGTAGATAAATCTTTATAATAAGGGGCAATATAATTAAGGCTCCTTAAGAATCTTTGTAATTGCGTTCTGTCAAGAATCTCATCAGGAAACTTAGACGCAAATTCAATACTTCTGTGAATTGGGATAATATTTTCCTTTTCAATATTATGACCAAGAAATCTAATCTTAGCCTGAAAAATATTCATTTTTGGTTTTGATATAACCAAACCGTTTGAAACAATAATTTTCTGAAAAATTTCAAGATACTTAATATGATCTTGTATAGTTTTTGAATAAACAAGTATGTCATCAATATAGACAATTATAAAATCACTATAAGGGGTAAAGATGTCATTCAAGACATGCTGGAATTCGGATGGAGCATTCTTCAATCCGAAAGGCATAACATTTCACTCATAATGACCGAATGGAACTATGAAGACAGTTTTGTACCTGTCAGGTTCATGAACATGTATCTGCCAAAAACCTGATTTCAAATCAAATTTTGAAAAGATGTTAGACTGGTATAACCTATCTAGTAATTCCTTTTTATTCGGGATGAGTTGTCTAATCCATTTTAAAACCTTGTTTAAAGGTTTGTAGTTAATAACTAATCTTGGAACTCCTCGTTCCTGTTCAGCATATTTATTAACATAGAACGCAGTACAACTCCATGGGGAGTTTGAAGGACGAATCAACTTTTTCTCTATTAGAGAAGCAGAGAAGCAATCTCTTTTTTGCAGATTTCCAGATATTCCATATTCATCTGGCAAGGTCTGGCCTTGGTAGGAATGTTGTGTTCCTGAAAATCTTCCTCATAAGGAAGCCTAACGATGTACTTCTTTCTGTTCCAGAAAGCTGTTGGCAAGTCATCGCAAATAGAAATAGCGAAATCATGTCCTATTCCTTTGATTTTATCCTGCAATTTAGGATTAGTAAGTTGATCCTCAACATTATGAATCATTAACTCTTGATGCAGATAATCTAAATGTTGCTTCTTGTTTTGCACAAGGTTAATAAAGTTGATAGTTTTGTACGAAGCTATCCAGGGAAAAGATATGACATTTCCTTCATGAGTTCCTGAAAAACCCTTTTCTGTAACATTGTTAAGAGGCATTAATTCATTAATAAAGGGTATGCCTAAAATAATATCATTAGCAAGATTTTTAACTAATGTAAAGGAATGTTTAATGCAAACCTTGTCATGGCAAATATAAGCACATGACAATTTGTAGGAGACCTGAAAATTGCTTCCATCTGCTCCAGATACTTTACGATTAGTCTTGGTAAAGTATTTTGTGGGAATAAGTCCTTCCCTGATGCAGTTGACATCTGCCCCTGAATCAATAAGTGTAGGAACATCTCTGAAAATGGTTCCTCCTTCAATTAATAAATTGACATGGGTGATCCATCTCTAGCGAGAAATCATGCTGATAACTCCCATGAGATCTCTATTGACAGGTTCACTAGAAGTGCTAGGCTGTTCAATGATAGGAGTATGTCCTAAATGTTCCAAAATTTCCGGCTTCTTCTCTATATAGGAGATAGATTCTAGCAGAGTAACTCTGTTTTCTAAACTACCGTAGTGTTTATGTAAATGAGTTATCTCAAGCTTGAGATCATGGATCTCTTCCTTCAATTGCTGAGTAGTCCAAGGATTATTACCATTCCTTTTCTTCTGCAATTCAGTCAAGATTTCTGACAAATTATACGGAGGATCAATTCTTGATTTGATCTTACGAGGAGTCCTATCCCTCTCTTGAGCTTTGAGCAAATCTTCTAAGATCTTGACATTTTGGGCATCTTCTGGAATTTCTTTTAGAAGATCATTAATTTCTTCTCCATTGATGACGCTAATATTGAAGCTGGAGAATTGTGCTTGGAGTTTATAAAACACATCATCAGTGTTATCATCCTTGATTTCCTGACATTTTTTGGAGGTACAGACACAAGGAATACTTTCCTCAGAGGAGGATGAATAGGGATCTTCCGAATCCGTACTCATAATATCTTCTGAATCATCAGATTCATCTAAAGGTATAATGATCTTCATCAGGGCATCTTTGATGTTATCATCGATTTTAAGAACCTTGATTTTATCAATCTTCTTCTTCTTACACCGGTTGGCGTAATGACCTACTTCTCCACATGCATAGCAAGTAGTGGTCTTAGTAGTCATCTTCTTTGGGATATAACCCTTTTTCTCATTTCTGGCTCTCAGTTTCGCAGCTTTTTTCTTGTAAGAGTCAGACTTGTATTTCTCATAATATTGTTTCTTATGCGGTTTAACCGCATGCTTTCTCTTCTTCCCGATATTCTGGGATGATCTAGGTTCGTCCATGGCGAACTGCTGGCAGAATTCTCCTAATTGAGTTTTCTCAGTAAGTCTTTGCTACTTCAGCTGTCTCTGTAATTTTATATCATTGCACAAGGCTAACCCTTATTCCATGCATCTACCTATGAGATGGCCATAAGAGAACATATGCCATGGAATTTGTGAATCCGGAGATTCCATTCTCATGGTTCTTTTCACCTTATCTGCAAAGAGGGGAGGGAGGCCATTAATGAAGCTGGCCTTCTAGAAACTATTACTAGCTTCGGGGAGATTGAGTACCCTATTCAGGAAAACATCCTTATACCATCTAAAAGATGTTAGGGTCGGACATCTGTGGTTCTGAAGCAGAGTCCTGATATTGTCATAATTTGTAGAATAATTTCCTGTAAATTGATCTAAAATGGTTAGAACAAGGGTATAAACCGAATTAGGCTTAAGCTCGTTACTCTCTTGCTTTACAGAGTCAAAAATTTGAGCTTTCTGCTCTATGGAGAGATAATTATCCCACCATGCTTTGAGCTGACCTGTAAATCCTACAGTAATCATCTTTGTGATGCTAGCCTCAGATTGATTGTTGCCTTTGGCTGCTGCGGCGTACATAAGAATCTTGTGGCCAATCCTAAAAATCTGACTTTCGGCGCCACCGTCAATATTCCACTCGACAATCTCAGTGCCAATATAGACAACAGGATCATTCTTCCATGTTTGTTCCTCAAGTAAGACATCCATCGGAGTGGGTCTCGGATAATAATAATTCTCCGAGGTAAGCTTGGGAGTCTAATTACTCCCTCTTTTCATGGCAGCAATACAATTGCCGCTGCTGGTTCCAGTATATTTAGTATTGACCATACCAATAACAGATCTGGAGGCAGACCCTTTATCAGGTGATACTTTCATTTTATCACGAAATTGTGCTAACAAATTCTCAATATCTTTAGATAATGGATTTGTTTGCTCCTTTGCCAGGTTTATTCCTTCCATGGATGCAGGAGGCTAGATATTGGCACAGGTTTCCAAGGGCTTTGGAGGTTGCTTCTTCTCAGCAACAATTTTGATTCTCTGTTCCTCAATAAGGGAACTGAGTCTGTTGACCTTATTCTGTAATAAAGTCATCTGTTCACTAAGAACTTTGAGACACACATTGGTGTGGTTACCCTGCCTGAAAAGACTGTTCAAATGATCGGCTTGAATATCATGTAGGAGAGTACTCTGAAGCAACTTCAAATATGGTTGAGCATGTAAATCATTGTTACTGCCATCTTTTTTTAATGAAAAAGATTCATCCGGGGGATAAAGACTTTTGAGGACTTTCTAGAGTCCAAATGCCATTGCCTTTCTATAACATTGATATTAAGCAAAGCATAGTCTTCTATAAACCAACTAACAAAATATTTGAAAGTCTGCTTGGTCTGCAATTCATCATAAAATTGATCTCTGATTGCTTCTTGTTCTTTTCTCGTGAAAAGGGTAAAAAACCAATTACGAAAAAGCAAATAATCAGGACCATTAAAATTATCCTAAACCAGAACCAGGACTATAATTAAGACTGCAATCAATGCGATCATAATCAATCTCAGAATTGTCAGCCATCATGAAAATAATCAGTATAATCAGTATTACTGTTATCTGTCGGAACTTCGACAAGAATCTGGTTTTCAACCTTTATTTTGTCAACCTTTTCCTCCTGAGAGATTTCTGAGGGGGTGGTGATTTTGTAAAGATTTTCATCTACTTGAGATGTTGAAGCTCTAGCAGTAGACGTACCAGGAGTGTCATCTAAATGAGATATATAATAATGAGATGACAAAGATCTACCTAATTTAGGCTGTTTAGAAAACTGGAGGCGGATATTGCCTTCAGCAGTCTAGATCACATGAGCGATCTGGGAGTCTATCCTGGGATGAACCAGGATAGTTTTTTCAATTAGTCAATTTTCAGGATAATTAATTTTATCTCAGCTTATAGGTCTTCTGGTAGTGATTTTAGACCTTTTGGCTAGATTAGTCTCAATTAAGACTGTCTGTCTATTTCTTTTGTCAATTATGGGCAACAAACAGACGTTGAAAGAAAACGGGAAAAAAATGACAGATTGTAAGAAAGATATGAGGAAGAAAGCCAAATCCTTAAATCTAATTTCAGACATTTCGATATGTTCAAATGTTGATGTAAATTGTACAGGTGTACGTAGTATTTAGATTTTTTATTTATTTATTTTTGATAAATACATAGCCTTGTACAGCTCATTCATCAATGAAATACAGAATTTTCACTCAATTTCTACAGATGAATTTATAATTTTGTGCTTTCTAAAAAAATTAAGTTAGTGATAAGTGTATGCGTCACGATCTTATTGGAGTATGAGATTACATAAATTTGAATTTTTTTTTGATCAACATAGGGGTATAATAAACATACTTTATAAAAGTTAAATATGTAAAAAGTTATTCTTATTGAAAAGTATATCACAAAGATTAACCTTAAAGTCTAGAATAACTACGATGATTTACAAATCTAAACTTCGTACATATATAATTAGACTTATAACAACATAGTCAGTGTAATTCCGAGCCTAAAAAGGATGAGCCCGAAAAAAAGAATAAATAAAAGGACATTAGGCTCCCGTTTGGTCATAGATTTTGAAGTTTAAACTTGAAACTTGAAAACGTAAATGTTTGAAGATGTGTTTGGACATGTATTTTACTTGGAAAATATTTAAAATTTTGTGAGAGAAAATAAGATCTGTCAAAAATTGGTTTGAGCCGGTATTTGAAATTTGAATTATTTTAATGATAAATTTTTAAAATCTGATCAAATATCATGATCAAACAAATATTTAAAAATAATTCAAAATATGATAGTAAAATCTATGGCAAAACTAGGTAGATGAATGTGAAAGAGTTAGACAAAAAGTTAAAAAGAGATTGGACATTTGCCCTACTATCGAGGCAGTTGACGGAAGACCTGAAGTAAACGCACAGGTCAAGCAGCCAATGTTGATTAAACTTTCACAGAGACTTATTTTTGGGAAGTATTAAGTTTACTCAATTTATTTAAGAAAACAATTGTGTTTGATCAATCATCACACAATATGCTTTTCAATGTCGAATTGTTAATTTAAACATAGTATCTTCATTTTATGATTAATTTTTATATTAAAGGAAAAAAATTGAAACATTTATAATAAGAGTTCTTAATAAAAAAATTATATGTATTTAAATAAAACACAACACATAAAAAAGGACATAGTTTAAAGTTTTAGTATTAAAGTTTCTAATCAAAGAGATATTGAGAATGAGAAGAAAACAAACCAGGAAAATGATAAGAGGAATATATTTATATTTCAGAAGCAAATGTGTAATTTAATGAATGATAGTTTAGTTGTAATTGTTTGTAAGAATATATTTGTCTTGTCAAAATCAGTTTTCTACTTCTGATGTAAATTGGAGATTCTTCTTTATAATAGAAATTACTTCTGCCACTGCTCAAAAATTATTTTCCTATTTAGCCAAATACTTCAAATTTTAAAAACAAAACAAAATATATTTTTAGCTTTTTAGAAACCTTCGCAACATGCTATAAAAATGCGCTCATTGACACGCAAGTCGAGCATAGAGTGTCAGTTATTCCTTTCGTTAGTATGAATTCGGAAGTGGGACCAATTATATTTTTCGTTTTATTAATTTATGTTTTTTTTTTATTGACGAAGGAATCCGCAGCCGCTATTTTTTCGAAATACAAGACAGTGGAACCCTGATCGACGCAATAGCCTGCAAACCACGTCAGCCGATTAACCACACTTGGCAAGCCATGTGTGACAGGCTCAACCAAGAAGGTTTATGCAGGGGATCGAACTCGTGACCTTGCGGTCCCGCACTCTACTGCTACACCAACTTGGCTACCCTTGCGGGTTATTAATTTATGTTATATTAGTTATTTGATGGGAGACGAAATTTAAGGTTCAATAAGCAACACTGGAAGATCATTTAAGTAGCGATTGAAAAGGAGGGAACGTAACATCTAAATTGAAGTGTAATAGTTTAATAAATATAAATTCTTTAAAATGGTGATAGTTGTATTAAGATGAAATAATTTAAAATATTATATTACGTCCAAAACTAGAAAGTATGACAGAATTTGGAATGGAAGGAGTTACATAATACATACTAGAGAAAAAATATTTATTACTTCACTACCCCTTCGTCTCAAAAAGATTGTCTTAGTTTGACGTGACACGAAGTTTAAAAAATAAAAAAGATTTTAAAATGTGTGGTCCAAAACAAACTTATATTTAATTATCTCATAAAGTTAAATTATTTTTAAATATAGAAAGATGTTAATCTTTTTGAAACAAACTAATAAATAAAGTAGGATAATTCTTTTGGAACTATTTATAGTTAACATCCCTAAAAAAAAAGCCCTACTCCGGAAAGGAATTACCTAAACTTCAGTCGACACCCTATTGGCCAAAGGACTTGAAAACTTTATTTTAGATTGGCCAAATACTTTATAAGTCCTTAAGTTCGCATTATGCACGGGGTTTAGAAAAAAGCCGAATCACAAGAGTCTATTGTATACAGACTTATCTTACATTTTGTAAGAGGATATTTCTAGGCCTTGAATCTGTTGGTTATAAAGATGCAGGAAACGAAAATTACAAGTAACTGCTAAGTATTGCAAGAACTGAAATTACAGTTGAACAATAAACTGAATTACAATAAACAATAAACAATAAACTGGAACAGTTTTTGGTATGTTGAGTCGAGTGTTTGTACTCTATTTTTAAGACAATATTGCCCCGTATGTATCCTTTCTATGTCCTGGACAATTGTCTCCCAAGATAAAACAGCAAATGAACAATTGAGCAAAGGAAACTCAAGTGCTACCGTGAAGAATTTTAAGTAATGAAATGATGCTTGGAAGATTGTAGGAAGACTGAATTCGTTTCTGTTTGTGTTAAGTGTAGCTCAACAATGGTGACAAATGAGTTCTTTAAATAGTTGAAGGAGAGACTGATGAACTACCTCCATAAGTGTCATTACTGGCCAAGTAACGACAATTATAGAGGTAGTAATTCCTCCAAAATAAATGGTGAAGATGTGCAACGAATTGGCCATTTAGAAAGAGTAATTCAGCCAAAATAAATGGTTGAATTGAGTGCTGGTGGACGTTCTCTGCCCAATTCTGACTTTCTTGAAACTTCAGGGATCGAACTGTACATCTTGAAACTTCAAGGACCAAACTGTACATATGAAAAATTCTGGTCCAAACTGTACATATGAAACTTCAGGGATCAAACTGTACATATGGCAAAATTCTCTGGTCTAAAAAGATAATATCAGAAGAAGCACAGCCCATGACCCGTGGACCCGAGAACCCGGAACCCGGAACCCGGACCCGGACCCGACGGGTGGCGGCGGCGCGCGTGTGGGCTTTCCTCAAACCGAAGCACATCTAAGTCCTCCCTCCTTTAAACACATGGGATACCCCTTGGGGTCCCAAACCCCAAGCTAACTTTGAGAATTATAAACAAAACAATTCTTTCTTCCTCCACTGATGAGGGAGAATTGATCTCAATACCACACTTTTCCATGCTTCAAACACCTCACTTCGTGGACCAATATCTCTTTCATTTCTCAACGAAATTTGACGATCATTGGCCCTATGATTATCTACTTACTTAGTAGATCATGCACGTGTGAAGAATCAGATTCTCCAACATGCGTAACACTAGTGTTTAAGCCGTTAAAGTTGGTCGGACGCAACTCCCGCCAAAGGCAAATTTCCAATAATCCCCTCTTGAAAGAGATTTTGGTCTACTCACAAGGTGCCTTTTCATTTCCAGCAATATTTCAGTGGACCGATGTTGCATAAGGAGAGGTAGCTTCAGCTTTGAACCTTCCATATTTAAATACCATCGGACTTACTTACTGCGTGGTGAACATGATGTCTTGAACCGTCAGTGTTTAGTGTAAGCCAAGTCAATAGTACCAACACAATAAATTCCCTTACTATCTTCTTCGTAATGTTTTGTCCTTTGTGGCCATGGACAACTTCTTGGATTCTTAAGTGCGTTCATTTGAGGCGGCATGTCCTCGCACTTAAATAGGTGGTCTCCTACAAGGTATCCTGCTATACCCCACTTCACAAGTGTTAGGAACCATTAAAAGTTTCCCCAAACCTAACCTCAATTGTTGAGGACCATTAAAGGTTTTGAAAACTTAACCTTTACCCACACTGCAGATAGCACTTAACGTCTATCGCGGGAACGGCTTTGGATTTGGTGTTCCTTTACATAAATAACTATCCGAAGTGCTCATGCTTCCATTGAAGAGATCAACTGAACCTTTACAACTTAGTTTTTCCATTGAACCAATTTACTGGGATCTCCAATAAGTAAGGTTGGGTTACCACCGTAATGGTCCTTATACTTTGGGTTTTAAGCCCATTCCCTTAGACAGGCAGAACATCTGATCCTTGGGTAAGCCCTTTGTCAGCGGGTCTGCTATATTATCCTTTGACTTTATGTAATTAATGGATATTATACCCGTGGTGATCAGTTGCTTAACGGTCTTATGCCTCCGTCGAATATGACGAGACTTGCCGTTGTACATAGCATTCCGTGCCCTTTCTAGAGCCGACTGGCTGTCGCAGTGGATCATTACCGAAGGTACGGGTTTGTTCCAACACGGAACATCCTCCAAGAAGTCATGAAGCCACTCAGCTTCTTCTCCTGCTTTGTCTAAAGCGATAAACTCTGATTCCATTGTGGATCGGGCGATGCAAGTTTACTTAGAGGATTTTCAAGACACAGCCCCACCACCAATTGTAAATACATACCCACTGGTGGACTTGGTGTTCTCTATATCAGATATCCAGTTTGCATCACTGTACCCCTCTAGTACAGCTGGATATCTCGAATAGTGTAATCCGAAAGTTAACGTGTATTTCAGGTATTGTAATACCCGATTCAACGCCTTCCAATGATCATCACTGGGATTACGGGTAAACCTAGCCAACTTATTGACTGCATAAGAAATATCAGGTCGGGTGCAGTTCG
Organism: Anisodus acutangulus; assembly: GCA_029783415.1. Taxonomy (NCBI): domain Eukaryota; kingdom Viridiplantae; phylum Streptophyta; class Magnoliopsida; order Solanales; family Solanaceae; genus Anisodus; species Anisodus acutangulus. The sequence goes on from CM056504.1 coordinate 10,543,876, forward strand.
TTATATACATCAAACTACCGATCACCTGTGCATATCGCTCCTGGTATACAGGTGCACCAAGATTTTTATCAAGCTTTTGATTTGTATCCATTGGTGACTTTATCGGTGAACTGTCTAACATCTCGAACTTTCTCAAAATATCCTCGATGTAGTGAGACTGAGATAAGACCAGTCTGTTAGACGTCTTAGAGATTTTTATCCCTAAGATGACATATGCGATACCCATATCCTTCATGTCGAAGCATTGTTTCAACGTGTTCTTAGTCTCTACATATAGACATATCATAACAAATGAGTCAGAGTTACCTTTCGTGTAGACACATTTATCACACTCATTAATGGAGAAACCCTTCGATAGTAGAGTACTATCAAATTTTTCGTGCCATTGCTTCGGGGCTTGTTTCAGCCCGTACAGAGATTTGACAAGTCGACAGACTTTCTTCTCTTGCCCTTGAACCACATACCCCTCGGGTTGATCCATATAAATTTCTTCTTCCAAATCACCATTTAGGAAGGTTGTCTTGACATCCATTTGATGTATCTCAATGTCACACAATTCTGCGATCGCAATGAATACACATATGGATGTCATCCGGGATACCGGGGAGTATGTGTCAAAGTAGTAAAAACCTTCTGTCTGCAATAGCCCTTGACTAACAACCTAGCCTTGTACTTGTCTATAGACCCATCTGCTTTGTATTTCCGTTTGAGTATCCATTTACAACCCAACAGTTTATTTCCCGGAGGAAGATCAACCAACTTCCAAGTATGGTTATGCAGAATGGAGCCTATTTCACTCTCAATAGCTTCTTTCCAGAGCGGTGCTTCTGGAGTTGACAACGCCTTAGCAATTGTCCTTGGTTCATCATTAACCATATAAGTTACAAAGTCAAGACCGAAGGATTTATCCTTCCTGGCCCTTTTACTTCGCCTTAGATCCATCTCTGGAGTCTCCAAGTTCTGAGAATCTGGAACACTAGATTCCTGATGTTCAGCCACCTCGAGATCCGCTAGATCTGAATCATCTAGATCCGGGCCGTCAATTACTCCCGGTTCTTGAGAGCTTTGTGCATAACTTCGTTTGCGAGAGGTTATGTCTTTTTCCTTTCTAGGAAATGTACTTTCAAAGAATTGAGCATTCCTTGATTCCATAATTGTACCCTGGTGGATATTTGGAATATCTGACTTATGCACTAAGAAGCGATAAGCACTACTGTCATTTGCATATCCGATGAATATGCAATCTACAGTCTTAGACCCAATTTTGACCTGCTTTGGCTTGGGTACTTCAACCTTTGCCAAACAACCCCACACCTTAAAATATTTGTAGGTGGGTTTCTTTCCCTTCCATGATTCATATGGAGTTTTGTCCTTACCCTATGTGAGACTCTATTAAGAATCGTATTAGCGGTAAGGACGGCTTCTCCCCACATGTTTTGGGGAAGACCGGAATTGATAAGCAAGACATTCATCATTTCCTTCAATGTGCGGTTCTCACATTCCGCCACACCGTTCGATTGAGGTGAGTATGGAGCCGTCATTTGATGAACAATGCCTTCTTTGGCACAGTATTCCTCAAATGGTGCTACATATTCTCCCCCTCTATCGCTACGAATGGATTTAATCCGTAGGCTTAGTTGGTTCTCAACTTCTGCTTTGTAACGTCGGAACGCTTCAAAGGCTTCATCCCAACTTTTCAACAAGTAAAGGTAACAATACCTTGTGCTATCATCAATGAATGTCACAAAGTACTTTTTCCCCCTTCTAGTTTGTGCGAACTTAAAATCACATATATCTGTGTGAATAAGTTCTAGAGGAGCAGTATTCCTTTCGACGGATCGAAAAGGAAGCTTGGTGAGTTTTGCCTCTACGCACACCTCACACTTATGTTGAGGGTTTACGTCGATAGACGGCAACAACTCCATCTTTACCAGCCTTTGGATAGACTTGTAGTTAACGCGTCCTAATCTATGATGCCATAAATTAGAAGACTCAAGAAAATAAGAAGAAGGTTCAACTTTATTACTTGGATGCATTACAGACATGGCATTCACTTTGAAGAGGCCTTCACAGACGAAGCCTCTCCCCACAAATGTGTCATTCTTAGTGAGTACAAACTTATTGGATTCAAACACTAGCCTAAAACCAGCATTAACCAATAAAGGTCTAGAAATTAAATTTCTTCTAATCTCTGGGACGTGCATCACTTCCTTCAGAGTGAGCTCCTTTCCGGAAGTCATCTTCAGGACCACCTTTCCTACCCCCAGCACGTTAGAGGAAACGTTGTTGCCCATGAACAACTTCTTGTCGATGACCGGTGTGTACGTGGAGAAGGCATCTTTGTTGGAACAGATGTGTCTGGTAGCACCTGTGTCCATCCACCACTGCATCGTATTCTCAACTAGGTTGGCTTCTAGCACCACTGCAGAGAATTCCTTAATCATGTCATCCAGGAGTGTGTCCTTGACGATGTTAGCATGCGCCTTGCCTTTAGACTTGGCTTTTTGTTGTTGCTCAATCTTGAGCTTGTGGCATTCCTTGATCCTATGACCAGGTTTCCCACAGTGGTGATAGTTACCTCTGAACATCTCCGCTGCGTGGGCCTTGCCGTCTTTCTGGAACTTCCATTTTTTGCTTGAGTTCCCTTTGGCCTCAGCCAGATTTGCCTTTGCCTCAGTAGGCTGTCTACCCCTAGGCAAGGTCTTCTTATTATCTTCTTGGATTTGGAGTTTGATAATAAGCTCTTCAAAGGTCATCTCTTTTTTCTTGAGTTTTAAGTAACTCATAAACTCATTCCGCGAAGGAGGTAACTTTTCAATCAGCGATGCAACCAAAAACTGCTCATTTGGTTTCATTCCTTCCAAATCCAGGTGATGTAAAATCATTTGGAATTCCTGGACTTGGGACATCACTATCTTACTATCCACCATTTGGAATTTTAGAAATTTCCCAACGATGAACTTCTTAGTACCCGCATCTTGTGCGTTGTACTTCTTTTGCAGTTTTTTCCACAGCTCTTTTGCAGTGCCAACGGTGCAATAGACCGTGTAGAGAGGATCTGCCAAGCAGTTCAGCATGTAATTCTTACACATGAAATCGCTATGATTCCACGCATCAAGAACCATCTTCATGCCATTAATGACATGGATATCAATGCCCCCTTCACCCGTTTCATTAGGCGAATAGTCCATTTCATCTCCAGCTTGTGGATGATCTTCCGTTAGAAACCGGGCCATGCCAATAACAGTTAAGTAGAACAACATCTTTTGCTGCCATCTCTTAAATTCTGATCCCATGAATTTTTTAGGGCGATCATGGTGTGAGGCAGAAGGTGGAGCAGCAGCAGTCGGGAAGGCAGAGGAGTTGCTGCCTTGAACAGTAGCGGCAGCAGCAGTGAAGGCAGCAGAGTTGCTACCTTGGCCAGTAGCAGCGATGGCGGGAAGCGACATTGTTGCCTTGAGTGGCGGCGATAGAGTAGCAAAGACATCAGTCATATTTCCAACCATGTTGCAGCAGTTATAGTAAGCTAATATTGTCTTAAACTTGTTGGTTACAAAGATGCAGGAAACGGAAATTACAAGTAACGACTAAGTATTGCAAGAACTGAAATTACAGTTGAACAATAAACTGAATTACAATGAACAATAAATAATAAAATGGAATAATTTTTGGTATGCTGTGTCGAGTGTTTGCACTGTCTTTAAGACAATATTGCCCCGTATGTATCCTTTCTACGTCCTGGACAATTGTCTCCCAAGATAAAACAACAAATGAACAATTGAGCAAAGGAAACTCAAGTGCTACCGTGAAGAATTTTGAGTAATGAAATGATGCTTGGAAGATTGTAGAAAGACTGAATTCGTTTCTATTTATATTAAGTGTAGCTCAACAATGGTGACAAAGGGGTTCTTTAAATAGTTGAAGGTGAGGCTGATGAACTGCCTCCATAAGTGCCATTACTGGCTAAGTAATGGCAATTATGGAGGTAGTAATTCCTCCAAAATAAATGGTGAAGATGTGCAATGGATTGGCCATTTAGGAAGAGTAATTCAGCCAAAATAAATGGCTGAATTGAGTGCTGGTGGACGTTTCTGTTCTCTGCCCAATTCTGACTTTCTTGAAACTTCAGGGACCAAACTGTACATCTTGAAACTTCAGGGACCAAACTATACATATGAAAGAATTCTGGTCCAAATTGTACATATGAAACTTCAGGGATCAAACTGTACATATGGCAAAGTTCTCTGGTCCAAAAAGATAATATCAGAAAAAGCACAGCCCACGACCCGTGGACCCCGGCGGGCGGTGGTAGCGCGCGTGTGGGCTTTCCTCGAACCGAAGCATATCTAGGTCCTCCCTCCTTTAAACACATGGGATACCCCTTGGGGTCCCAAACCCCAAGCCAACTTTGAGACTTATAAACAAAACAATTTTTTCTTCTTCCACCGATGAGGGAGAATTGATCTCAATACCACACTTTTCCATGCTTCAAACACCTCACTTCATAGACCAATATATCTTTCATTTCTCAACAAAATTTGACGATCCTTGGCCCTACGGTTATCTACTTACTTAGTAGATCATGCACGTGTGAAGAACCAGATTCTCAACATGCGTAACACTAGTGTTTAAGCCGTTAAAGTTGGTCGGACTCAACTCCCGCCAAAGGAAAATTTCCAACAGAATCTGTGACTTCCTGATCACATGACAACAACTTTTCAGTTACTCCAAGACTCCCATGGACATTTAACTTAACTAGTGACCAAATAAACATTTGACTTATATATATATATATATATATATATATATATATATATATATATATATATATATATATATATGTTGCGGATTCCTCATGATTACATCTTAGAGTGCATGTGTTTTTCAATACTATATAATTTATCGTGTATAATCCTAAAAGGGAAGAAAAGGGCAAATAGGCCATTTTGAGGCTGCTAATTACTCTCTCGATCCCAAAAAAATTATCCTAGTTTAACTTGACACGCAGTTTAAAAAATAAAGGAAGACTTTTGAAATGTGTGATCCAAAACAAGTCTTAGATATTTGTGTGGCGGTAAATCATTCATAAAGTTAAATTGTTTCTAAATATAGAAAGATGTCAATTTTTTCGGAACAAACTAATAAGGAAAGTAGGACAATCTTTTAGGAACAAAGGAAATAGTAATATTTAACCGGTGTTTCATAATTAGTCAATGTTTAACCACTTTTTAAGAAAAATATATGATTGGAATAAAAATATCCCTAGCTAAATATGAAAAACTCTAGCAATGATGTGCTGGAGTTTTACATACGAAAAATATAGTATTGTGTAATGGAGTTTAAGAAATTACGAAGTTTGAAATGAGCAGTTCAAACACTGAAACTTTTTCTGAAGTTCCACTTGCACCATTTCAAACAAGTCTTGTTTCAATTTCACGATTTCTAATGGAACTCCATGGTACTATCATGGAGTTCACTTGTATATGTTCGAACTCAGGGATACATTTTTGGAGTTTCATTTTTATAAGATTAATTTTTTAATAACAAAACTACTTATTTGAACTCATGATTTTTACTAAAATTTCAGGACAATGATCTTTGATTTCAACTGTATAAGTTCGAACTCTAGGACACATTCTCACTTGTAGAAGTTGAAATTTTAAGACACTATTTTGGAATATGAAAATATACCATGAGTGAGATAATCCTTTAATATTATTTGAAAAATAAAAATAATTTTTTTAACATTATTTCACTAATTGTACTTTGAAAACATTATTTCACTTCAATATAACAAACTTAACAAATTTGTGGAATATGAACTTGGAGTTTTGAACTTTTATTAATTCAAACTCCATGAACATTTTCTGAAATTTAAACTGCACATTTCAAACTCCAAGTAATTTTTAGCGTGTGGGATTTCATATTGTATTGGGCGAAACATGCGTCCAGGGAATAAGCATTGAAAGAAATAATCCCCTTGATTATTTTCATTAATTGAAAGACTATATATACAAGTTCATATTTCCATAATAGGGAAATCCTTTTCCTATTCTATTTCTAAATCCTTATTTTACCATAATTCTAACTATACAATTATGGTAAGTGTATAACACTAATTAAGGTATCATTTTCCTTACAATATACTACAAATATATATACCATATATACAATATTGTTTTGTACTCATTTCAGCGAGACGGGCCGAGGCTTGCATTCCAAAGGCCGGGTAAGGAATGTCTACATGGGGCAGCATTGCAAAGTGGCCTCCGGAGTCGGCCGAGTATTGCTGGCCGCCAACGCCGGGAGAATGGGCCGAGCATCGCTGGCCGCACGCCGTGGCCCAAACGGATGCACATGACTAATATATATGTGATATACACCGATGTATATTCGGGCAGTATATCACATGTATATTGTGCTTAACACACCCCCTACCATAGCGGGTGTTTCGAACGCCGAGATCGTCCTCCTAAAATCTTCAAAGAGAACCGCCGTAGACCCTTTGTAAAGATGTCTGCAGCTTTGATAACGAGACGGGACATGGCATACGCGAATCCTGACCCTTTGCAACCTTTTTCACGGACAAAGTGAATGTCCATTTCGATATGCTTGGTGCGCTCGGTGTTGAACTGGTTACCCGAAAGGTAGATGACACTAATGTTATCGCAATATACCATGGTTGCCTTCGAATGGGACAATGAAGCTCCAAAAGCAAATTACGTGAGCCAACATGACCTGAGACAACATTCGCTACCCCCTCGATATTTCAGCCTCGTGACCGGAGCGTGACAGAGTTGCTTGACGCTTTACCACCATGAGACCAAGTTGTTGCCAAGGAACATACAAGAGCCGTAAGTCGACCGTCCGTGTCGGGACAACCACCCCAATCAAGATCCGTAAGAGACAAGTGTGGATGTAGACGAAGGATACAAGTGCAACCCATAGTCCGTTGTCCCCTCGAATATACCGACGATGCGTTGATTGCATTCCATGTGCTCAACCTGGATCATGCATAAATAAACACACCACAACCGCATATGTAATATTCGCCTGGTAGCGGTAAGATACATCGAGGGCCCCCCGCAAGATCAAGCGATAGCGGGTCGGGTCCTCGTATGGTGAACTCCGCGCACTCGCCTTTAGGTTTGCATCAACGGTGGAAGTGGACTTACGTGATGACATCCCGCACTTTCTCGATAATCTCAAAGAACATACTTCCGCTGGAGACAAAACAAGCCACCGAATGACGCTGGACGGCAATCCCAAAAATAACTCAACGCCCCAAGTCCTTCATAGCAAATTCAGAATCGAGCATGGCCATGATAGATCTGGCGCAAAGTATCTGAGAGGCAATAAGATGATATCATCCACATATAACATAATATAGGCCAATGACGAACCACGGCGGTAGATGAACAAAGAATTATCTCGACCGTGGAGTGAACCCAATAGTCAAACAAAGCAAAGAAATCGTATACTGTGCCCTCGAGATCTGCTTAAGCCCATATAGTGATTTCTTCAACAAATGACATGATGAGGGCGTGTTAGATCTCTCAAAACCCAACGGCTGATGCATATAGACTATTTTTTGAGATCACCATGTAGAAACGCATTCTTGACATCCAACTGATGGATTGGCCAAGTTTTTGAAAGAGCCAAAGCTAAGCACAAGTGCACTGTAGCCGGTTTGACCACCTGGACTAAATGTCTCACCACAATCAATACCAACCTTTGAGTCCTACCATCACCAAATCCCGGGCCGCGCTTTTTATGTCGAAAGCAATGACCCATCTCGAATTCTCTCCTTGCGAGCAAAAATCCACATAGACCGATAATATTAATACCATATGGACGGGCACCAACTCCCACGCCTTATTATCAATAAGAGCATTATATTCATCAGTCCATAGCAATTTTTCCAATTAGGGTCATTTAATGCGGACACAGATTGCTGGGCAAGGGATTTAGAGACATTAGAATGTAAATTAAATGTCTTTAGGTGTAAAAATACCCCACGACTACGAGTGACCGGTCTATGACTCGAGGAAGAATTGATGAATTTGGAAATTTTCTAGGTCGGGACGGATCGCCAAGCAAAGGTCTGGCCGCCCAAATCGGAAACGGCCGACTCGGCTCGACCGGCCTGCATCCGGCCCGACCGCCCAGCTTGCCGAACTGCCTGGCTAGAATAGCCGGGTGTGGCGATGATCATGGGCAAGGGGCCCGCTACTGAGGATTTGGGTACGGGAGATGTCCTAAAATTCAATAATATACGGGGATATTTGGTCATCCAAAAATTATATGACTTAGGTTCGGGAGTATGAACTTTCGTGAATGGAAATTGAGTTTCATCAAAAATGACATGGCGATTGATTATGATTTTCTTGGAGGATAAATCAAAACACTTATAACCACGATGATTTGACTGGATAACCCAAAATACACACTGAGTAGACCGAGCCTCAAGTTTGTTAATCGTGGGTGGATGGAATAATCTGATAACACAAGCACCCAAAAATCCGAAGATGAGAATAAGATGGTTCTTATTATATAGTATTTTTAGGGGGAAGAATATGTCGACCCTTTAGAAGGAAGTATGTTAAGAAGATATGTGGTCATTTGCAGAGCATGATGCCAAAAATACGGAGGTAATGGAGGCATGGAGTAGAGAGTTCGGACAATGTTATTTATGGAATGAATTTTATGCTTGGCTTTTCCCATTTTGTGAAGATGTGTGAGGACATGAAAACCGAAAATTTATCCCATGAGTAGCACAAAAATCTCGAACTCCTATTGTCATACTTTTTCCCATTATCACATTGAATATTTTTTATTTCTCTTTCGAATTGAGTACGAATGAACGCTCTAAATTTTATGAAGACGGAAAACACTTGTGATTTATTCGCAATTGGAAACGTCCACAAAAATCTAGAATAATCATCTAAAAAGAGAACATAATATCGATGACCCATTGAACTAAGAACATGAGATGTCCATAAGTCGCTATGAATAATGTCAAATGGCATAGAAGTATGGGAATTGGAGTCTACAAATGGCAACTTAACAATTTTTCCTAATGAACAAGACTGACAAATTGGAGTACGACTCGTACCCTTTACAAGAAATAAAGCTATTTTTATCTAAAGTCGATAAAATAAAAGATCCCTGATGACCCGCATTTGAGCATGCCGCATGGAAGGAGAGATGCCGCAAAGTCGGCGGCAAGGCCGACTCGACTGATCAAAACCTGGGCATGATAGAGATACAGCCCCTACTATCACACCTCATGAGATGACTTCGCCTTTGAAATCCTTCACAGAGAACCGAAAAGGATCAAATTCCACGTAAGCATGTAATTGTCATTTGTGAATTTTTCGGGGTATAATAAATTTTTAATCAATTTAGAGCATGTAAAGTATTTCTCAAGAAGAGTGGTGGATTAGGAGGAGACAATGTTTTCTGACCATACCCTAGAATTGGAATAGAACTGCCATTACCAACAATTATCCCCCGAGGGGTGCTCAAATTGGAATAAGATGAGAGAGTACCTGATTCGAAGTCATGTGAGTAGTGGCCCCTGGTGGTCCATGTACCACTTGTCCGTTGGGACAATCCCAATGTGCATCGCGCCTCGATATCGGTCTGGAGCGGCATGCTGCATGATGGACTTGTGGAGGACGGGGCCCAAGGACGCCATTCCATGATGCTATCGGGCCGAGGTGCCGAGGTGTTGAGCAACATCGCCGTTGGGCCGCCATCAGCCGGGCGCGGCTCGACCGCCGTCAGCCCACCGCTGGAAACCGTGGTTTGAGGGTGCGGGTTCCATCGCCAATGGCCCCACCGCTGGCCTATGGTGGTGGTGGCCCACCTGCATTCCTGAATCGGGACCCACCGCCGCTTGTCGCCACCGGAACCGCCACCGAACCGCCTCGCTTTGCCCTCGCAGCGGTTTTTGTTATTTTTGCGATATTCTTGCCGCCACCATTATTATGGTTTTGGCCCGACTATTAACAAAACTCAAGAACTAGTAGAGGATGCCACCATGACAATTGGGCTTACTCGGTAGTCGCTTTTTAGCCAAACCGACTTCTTCCAACGCGAGCAATGGAGCGCTTGATGAAAGTCAGAAGAGGGTTGCTTTGGCGAAGGAGAGTTCCAACACCATTATAGGCCTCAAAGCCCGAACCAATCAGAACCAGACGACATTTGTTATCGTGCGCCAACATTACTGAGTTGATCCGCCAATTCTTTAGTGTCTTGCAATATGCGTAAACGCTCGGAAATACGCCCATTCGAACGAGAGAGAATTTCGCTCGAGTGTGACGATACGGGAATGTTGGTTGTCTTGGAATATGTCACGCAATCTATTCCATCCACCCATAAATGGTATCGCCCATAATCGCTCGTAGAAGGTCCACCAACAGTGGCGATATCCACCGAAGAACGCAGCATCAAGTGTAATCCATACCTCTCGGATCCTCGCAGAAGGGGTCTAGCGGGAGGAATTATGTGATTTAAGAACTTGATAATGAGTAGCGTGAATTTTAAACAACTCCGCCTAATGCCAGATATTGAATGTTTTCCATCTCAAGGACAATAGGGACACTGAGCTTGATATTGGAAACCGTGAGGACATGGGTAAAAATTGTTCTTAGACATATTTGAAAGAACAAAGAAGGAGGATAAATTTAAGAGAGGTTTTTAGAGCGGAAGACGAGATATTTGGAGAGAAACCCGAGGGAGGGGGGGTCTCATTAAAGAGGAGGCAAAAGTTTGAGAGAAGAAAACTTTTGTTTAGACCTAGTCTCTTGATACCATGAAAGAAATAATCCCTTGATTATTTTCATTAATTGAAAGGCTATATATACAAGTTCATATTTCCATAATAGGAAATCCTTTTCCTATTCTATTTCTAAATCCTTCTTTTACCATAATTCTAACTATACAATTATGGTAAGTGTATAATACTAATTAAGGTATCATTTTCCTTACAATATACTACAAATATATATACCATATATACAATATTGTTTTGTACTCATTTCAGCCGAGATGGGCCGAGGCTTGCATTCCAGCTGGGTAAGGAATGGCTATGGGTAGTGCATTGCGTGGCTCCTGGAGGGCCGAGTATTGCCGGGCCGCTAACGCCGAGAATGGGTCGAGTATCGCTGGCCGCACGCCGGTGGCCCACCGCCGACTGCTTATGACTCAATATATATGTGATATACACTGATGTATATTCAGTGTATATCACATGTATATTGCGTCGTTTAACAAGCATGCCCGAAGATTCAGAGGACACGGGCGAGCCCTACAGTTGTTCGTCACTCCCACCAACTCCTATCGCGTCCGTCAGTCTCGATCAAAGTGTCGTGGAGTACATGAGTGATAGGACGTTAGTAGGATCACGTCATCATAACTTTAGGGATAAATAAGTCTAGTCTTGACTTATATATGTAAAGCTTAGGAAGGAAGCAAATCCATCTTCTTGTTCACTTTAAAACCCTAGCATTATTTTTTTTCTCTCAAAGCAATATACACGGAGATTCATTGTCTATTCACTTATTTTTAGCTTGAATCTTAACTTGTTCATTATTTTTACCTTACCCATCAGTCCTGCATATTTATTTTTCACTACTTAAACCGGACTCGTTAAGGAGTTTTTCGGATTGGATACAACTCACTTGTCTTCAAACCTTATAAAACAAATCTCTAACTCAATTTCTGGTTAGAACCATTTTCACCGAAATACACATATGTAAAACTTTCGTCCAGCATCATATGACAGAATATTTTCGTGTTTTAGCTAGGTGTATTTTTTTGTCCAAGTTTTATTTTCACCTTAAAAAAGTGATTATTTCTTAATTACATTTCAAAAGGTGATTAAATATTAACAAACAGTCCCAAAAACTGGCCATCCGAGCTAATTTTTACACCAAAAAGAAAAGAAATTGCACTTTTCCCTTCAAATGCTGGTCTTTAATTTTTGCCCTTCAAATGGGCTAGTCTTTAATTTTTATTCTTAGCAATCAAACTTATATATAGCGGGGCATAGTACTTTAAGGATGCGGAGCCTAGCTTATAGAATATTACGATGTGAAAATATAAAATTATCTGCGAAAAAATTGTTTGGTTTGAGAGGCAAAATTTAAAGACCAGCACAAAATAGAGAAAAAGTGCCAATGACCCTAAAAGAGAGTGGAAAAAGAGCGTAGAAACTAAACCCACTAAAGTTCCAAACTCTTTCTTAGTTTTTGCCTATAAATATAGTATATTTAATGTTGTATGTTACTCATCCAATAGAACCAAGTTATTTTCCAAGTGACTTCTTGGCTCATTGAATTAACCATGAGCATTAAAATATCCTCACTATTCATCCCAGCATTCTTGCTTCTCCTAGCCTACAAATTAGAAGCTGGAGATATTGTGACTTATTGGGGCCAAAATGGAGGAGAAGGTAAATTGATTGACACATGCAACTCTGGTCTATACAAAATTGTGAACATTGCCTTTTTATATTCTTTTGGGAATTTCCAACCTCCTAAGCTTAACTTAGCTGGCCATTGTGAACCATCAAATGGTGGTTGCCAAATATTGACCAACAGCATTAGGCAATGCCAAAGCATGGGAATTAAGGTCATGCTCTCCATTGGAGGTGGAACAAATACATACTCATTGTCATCTGCTGATGATGCTAGGCAAGTTGCTGATTACCTATGGAACAATTATCTTGGTGGACAATCATCTACTAGACCACTTGGAAATGCTGTACTTGATGGCATAGATTTTGATATTGAACTTGGCCAACCTCATTATGTTGCACTTGCCAGGAGACTTTCAGAACATAGCCAACAAGGTATGTCCAACACTCATTTAACCTTTTTTTCTCTTAAAGCCAAGGAATGGATAGGGCGGAGGTAGAAACCTAGATACGAGTTCGGCCACATTTAGTATAGCTTTTGTTCAAGTGGTGTATTTGTGTTAATAAATTCATTAAATATGCACACATGTTAAATTTACAACTCAGTTACTAATATTTGAAGTCATCGTTCTAAAATATAGAACTCATAAAGATGAATTCTTGGTTCTGCCTCTGATCTTGTAACTATCAAAGTGTTTTCCTTTGCAAGTCAATAGTACTCTTAACGTTTTTCCTCTTATTAAACAAGCATATAAAGAACATATTTATAATTTGGTTGTGTTTGATACAAAAGTCATTTTGCAGGAAAATGTTTAAAGTCATCAAAAGAGAAAAATGATTTGACTTATGAATTAGGGGAGTGTTTTTTCTTGCAACTATCTTAACTTTAAATTTCATGTTACTTGCTCAAACCAACACTTAAAACATTATAATCAAACTTTAATAATCAAAAGTTTGATATGAACATCCGATTTACTAATGTTGTTATTAATCTTTGACCTTTTTTAAACAAAATATTTTTTTGCTCACCAACCAAATACTAGGCACTTTCTACTAGAGAAAATAACTTCAGCAATACCAAATGCACCAGATCCGAGTTGAATTTGTGATTGAACATCAAGTCTAGATGTTCAGGCCATTCTTTATTTTATAACCGTGGTGTCCGAGCCAATTTGCGCGTACCTTGACTAATTCTGCAAATCCATGCTACCTCCCATCAGCACAAGTATCGGGTAACTCTATCAACTAACTCTTAGATAGATAGAAAGAAATTACCCAAGTATTTTTGTCTCCGCTGAGTTTGAACCTGAGACCTCATGATTCTCAACGTACTTCATTGACCAATAGATCATACCCTTGAGTGCAGTCTACATGTTCAAGCCATTAAGTGACAGAAATTAACTGATTCACTAATTATATCTTTGCAGGTAAAAAGATTTACTTAACTGCAGCACCACAATGTCCTTTTCCTGATAAACTTCTTAACGATGCACTACAAACTGGTTTATTTGACTATGTTTGGGTCCAATTTTACAACAACCCTCAGTGCGAATTCGTAAGCAACCCAGAGAATTTCAAGAGGAGGTGGAATCAGTGGACATCAATTCCTGCACAGAAATTGTTCATTGGACTTCCAGCAGCCAAAGCAGCATCTGGTACTGGTTATGTCCCAAAGCAAGTTTTAATATCACAAGTTTTACCATTTGTGAAGGGGTCTCAAAAGTATGGAGGTGTTATGCTTTGGAATAGATATTCTGATGTTCAATCTGGCTATAGCTCTGCTATTAAGGATGCTGTTTAAGTAATTGATTTGTCCCTCCGTTATGCCATCATAAGGCCTAAATAAAGCAAGTTAATTTGCTGTTGTCTGCCTAGAAAGTAAGTACGTTGTAAGAGTTCTAAGTATTTGTTCTAATGAAAACGCAAAGAACTATTTATAAGGTCATCTTATTTGAAAAAATTTGGTGTATCCTCTGTAAGTCTTCAATTAATTAAAAGACCTTTATTTTCTTCTCATAAGTTTGAACTTAAGGAAATGACCTTAATGGACCAAGAAGGAGGTCGATTATCGACCATAGATTGATGTCCCTGCTACTTAACCATTTACGCAGAAGATTTTTGTCACCAAGGAGGTTGATAATCAACCAAAAATGAGCTTGATTATCAACAATAGGTCGATGATTGACCATGAAGGTCGATATATTGGCTATAGGTTAATAATCAACCCTGAATGTGGTTTATAATCCACCAAAAAGGAGGGTCAATTTTCGATCATTAGACGCTTCTTGATAATAGTATGAAGTCTGGCTTCGAATTTTAACCATTTCAGTCATGTTAACCAGCAAATAGAGAACAAGAATTGAGTAGGGGCGTTTCTTTTCTTTTCATCTCTCTCATATGTATATACAGTAGAAGTTATCTAGAGAAGAACCAAGGGAAACAATAATAGTATAAATGATTTTAACTGTATACTAAAGGAATGAAATTAGCACTTTGGAGTTTGGACTAAGTTATATTCTGTATAGAAGAGATGGAAAACTATTTTCCTTCCGGGCAACAGTATTACTATTTTTATGTTTATACTTTATAATAGATCAATGAATTCTTCATTCTTACATTTTGAAAGTTGACAGACGACAAAAATGAGTTAATTTCTCAAGTCATTCAACAAATAGTTACTCTCAGAAAGTTGAAGGAAATTGAAACTAAAAAGTAAGTGATTTTCTGATATAATAATTATTAGTTGAGTGATCATATAAGAGATCAAACCCCAACCCCGACAAAAATTGACTTCAAGTCCAGCAACAAAAGTAGACATATACCAGACATTCAGACAACACAAGTTGACTTCAAGTCAAGCAATGACAGTGCACAGATTCTCTAGACTCAAAAATACACTTTATTTTATCATTAAACTGTGTTTAATGGGTCGTTGGGGCATCAAATATCATATTAGTAATTTCAAATACTGAACTTCACTAGTTGATACTTGTTTGGTCATACTTCAGTATTTGTAAATAGTGAAATATTGAAATAGTGAATTGATGAGTATTTCAAGAGAAATGTATCATTTTCTTTTGAGATAATATTAAAAAATGAAATGTGTCGCATAAATTGAGTACTAATATTCTTTAAGCACACTGGAAAAACCTTGTAACAACGTTGTAGATGACCTAGGAAAGCAAAAAAGTTTGTTCTTTTAGGTCCTATCAAAGACATGAGATAATATAGAACCGTATAGTTCTACTCTATAATTTGCTGAAACTGTAGAAAAATTTACGAGTAAACAGCATTATGGCATTGTCAAGTCATCTGTAAAACATACAACCATATTTTAGGTGCCTCCACTACAAGGGTCGTACAATATTTACATGAGAAGAATTGGCAAGATCATACATCGAAAACCTCTTAAATTTGTCAGTGAATTTCATTGAGACACTCGAATTACGGTATGTTTCGATTGAGCGTTTGAACACATAATAAAGTGTTCTTATTAGACTCCGGCTCAAATATTGAAAATGTCTCTGCACGTGTTTTCAAGCGCCTACTAGATAGATACGTTTACTACATAAAATATGTCACTTTTTTTATTATACACATCAACCTCAATTGGAATAAACTTGAGGTTTTACACTTATTGAGGTTAATGTGTAAAAAGAAAGGAGGTGGCATATTTTAAATGGTTAATTCATCCACATAATGGGCGACGGAGAACGATGCAGAAACATTTCCAAAATGTGAGCAAGAAGTGTATAATAGGAACACTTTAATTACTAAGTGTTTAAGTGCTCAATCGGAATAGTTAATCTGCAAACAAGCTTAAGGAGTTGTCGATGTATTCCGCCAAAAGAATTACTATATATTATTCACCAAAATGTAAATTAGAAAGTGTAAAGACTTTTGACTTTAGGAGATACTACATCTTTCATCAAGTCAAGCGAATAAGCATACAACTGTTTTCTGCTTAAACCAAACGATATTTATTGCTATGATTCCGCAATCACGATACGGATCTAGTGGTCCAATCAAAACACTATTTAGAGCTAATGGTACTTGTTGGCCATACCATGTAGCTAGAGGACATATTTGGTGCAACTACATTCCATGGATAGTTGCCGCTTAACTTGAATTTTAAAACATGCTTCCTAAAGTCTTTTTGAATGACCAATATAGAGTATCACGTGGCTGTCAAATATTGGGCAACAGTACTCCAAAAATTGGAAGTTTGCATTGTAATGTACTTTGTAGTAAGGGTGTCCAATGGGGCGGGGCGGGTCCCGTCGGGACTCGGGTTCCGGCGGGCCTGGCAGGTCGGGATAGGCAGGATGGTGGGAGCTCCCGTCCCGTCCCACATCCCGCCGGAACGGGGTCGGGTTGGGGCGGGGCGGGGCGGGTCGGGAGTCATTTTTTTTTCTTTTTTTCCATTTAATTTTTAAAAATAACATATAGTTATATACAAACACTTCAATAATTGAACAATATAGTGTAATAAAAACATCTCAATACTGTTTTTGTATCTCTTATATTATTTAATAAAAATATGACATAGTAATACAATTTCAAAATTACAACTTTGTGATGTTGTTCAAAAGTTGCAAATGACATAGTAAAATACTAAAATTGCAATTAAAAAAATTACATATTCAACCATACTCTTTCGAAATTCCTCACAATATCTTGAGGATCTTCTGTTGGAATTGGAATTTGTTTGTCAAATTCTTCAACATCGCTTCCTGCCCCCTCGGACAAGATTTCGTTGTATTTGTAGTCTTCTTCTTCGTTGGTCTCCGGTTGGCCGCACCTCCTACGCTGCGCACGAATCCAGTCTCTGAATAGAACTGCAATCTCCAATGTGTCTCCCGCCAATGAATGTTTGTGCTCTCCAATTTGAAATCTTCCAGCGAAAAAGGCGCTTTCAAACGATGTTGATGACGTTTGAATGTTTAACACATCTCGGGCCATCTTTGTTAGCGTCGGAAATGTCTTCTCATTCTGCATGTAGTATTTCAGCAAGTCTTCTTGTCCTTCATCATTGACAATTAATTTGTACGGTACAACACCCTGCAAAACATAAACATCAAATTCGCTAACTTGTGAAGAAGTTGAACTACTACACATTTTATTTATAATGACTTGAATACTAGCAGCAGAAACCGCATGTTTTTTATAAGGTTGCAGCGAAGTAGTAGAAGATAGTACAGAAGCCGGTTGATTATTTGCACTTTGTTGTTGGTAATACGTATATATTTTTTTGCATTCAGTGTGTATGCTAGACGTAACTGCTTCTTTAGTTGGTGTGTCAGTTGGTTCTTCAGTTAGGTTTATTGGAAGTACTTCTACACAATCATAAATCGTTTCTATAAGTGTTTTACAACCGTCTACTTTAATAGTTGGATTTAATACAACAACAACAATATAAATAGTGAGGGATAGGAAAAAAGTATTTTTTTAATTTTTTAAACATTTTTTCAATAGCTGCCTTATAAGTTATATTTTGCATATATTCATTAAGTAATAAAAATATTAGAGTTATATAAAATAACATATTTGAAATAGTAGGATAATAAATATCGGAAAATTCTTTAGTAGCTTGATAAAATTTCTCTAAAAATCCATGAAGTTCTAAAATTTTATCTCAATCACCTACAAGCATATCCCTTGGATTTTTATTACGGGAGTTAAATAATAAAGTAATAGGTTGTCTATAATCGTAAGCAACAAGTAGTTGCTCATACAGAGAATTCCATATAGTCGAAACTTCTTCTGAAATTTTTCTATATGATAATCCACAATCATGTCATATTTTTTATACTCTTTGCGTCTTTGTATTTTTTTACCTTTAAAAATAAAGTTTATGGCAAATTGTATTTTATCAAGAATGCTTTCAAAAAGTTTTAGGCCATCCTTTACAACTAAGTTATAAATATGGCACACACATCTTATATGAAAATGATCAGGAAAAGATAGAATTAATCTAAGTTTTAAAAGTTTTATAGCATAATCATTAGAAGAAGCATTATCTAATGTAATAGTCATAGTTTTGTCATTTATTCCATAGTATTCACAAATATCATTAATATTATCTGCAATAAAACTATAAGTGTGCCTATCATCTATATATCTATATGCTACAATACGTTTTTGCATAAACCAATTTTGATCTATCCAATGACATGTTACCATTAAATAATCATTACTATTAGTACTACGGCCTATGTCAGAAGTGATAGCCACTTTGTCATTAAAATGATACAGTGCATAACGTAAATACTGTTGATATTCACTTGCAAATTTAAAACATCTCTTCTAACAGTTGATCTAGGAAAACCATTAAAAGCAGGATTATATGTTTCCAGAATATAATGAATAAAACCAGGAGAGGAAGAAAATGAAAAAGGCAAACCCTCCACCGCTATTAATTTTGTCATATTTTCCCTATCTTTATTTTTATCATATTTAGGACCAAAAATTCTCCCCGTCGTCGGGTTAATTTGACCATGTACTAGGTCGGGGACACTATGAGAACTTTTTCCTGACTCAGATGGCATTGACACACCCGATTTATTAGCCTAGTATTGATTCCACCTAGCTGTGTGCTCGCCTTGTATATGTCTCAATAATCATCTCGTCCCACCTTGACCTTTTCCGATTTTAAATCTATAAACATTTTTATAAATTTTACATCTAGCTAGTTGACTCTCTTCGTCCCTATCAAAAAAATGTCATACATGTGATTTTAACTTTCGTTTTGTCGGGCCTCGATTCATACTAGGGGAAATATGAGGTATTCCAGTTGCAGTTTCAGGCTGAGACTCAGTCTGAGCCTGAGGTTGATGTGCAACACTAGTGGGTGTGTCATCTATATTATCGTCTAAATTAAATTTTGATTCATCTACTTCATCATCTACTGATATATCATTAAAAAAGCATTTTCATCAATATTACTGAAATTAATCAAATCATCGGGACTAGGAATAGGATTACTACAAGAAGTACTCTTACCCTTATTACCCCTACTAGAAGAAGCCTTACCCTTACCCTTACCCTTACCCTTACCCTTACCCTTACCCTTACACGTAATCATACGTTTCAATCCTTCCATTTTAATTATACAAATAAATAATTAAATAAATAAAATTAAGTGCGATAATTAAAATTAAATAACAATAATAATTTAAAGAAGGAATGAAGGTACCAAACACCGACGTAACGTCGACGTGTAATCGATGTTGAAAATTGAAACTTTGCTCGATTGATGATCCTCAAGCTAGTTAACAAGTTCACTCTCAATTTTTTAACTTTTATATAATATTTAATAGTAGGAAGATTTGTAGAATTATAGAGAGATAAATTGAGATATTAGAGAGATGATAGGAAGATTTGTGAGAAAAATGAGGAGGAAAATGAGTTATTTATAGTTGAAAAATAGGGTTAAAGCGTAAAAATATTAACTTAGGGGTTAAAAATAAATATTAAGGGGGTATGGGGGTTTATGGGATGGAAGGCCAAAAATGGTTGTTATAGCCGTTGCACAACGGCTAAAATCTAAATTTGGTCGTTGTTGCAACGGTTATTTTTGTAAAGGGGGAGAGGGACGGGTCGGGATCGGGATCGGGATGGGGCCGGGCCTGGCTCGGGATGGGACAGGACCGGCCGGGCTCTGGATGGGGCGGATCGGGACGGGAGGGACGAATGCAAGCCCCGTCCCGAGTTCGAGCCCCGACCCCGACAAAATTATTTTTTTTACTTTGGGGGATCGGGTCGGGTCGAGATCGGGCCGACCCGGCCCACTGGACACCCTTACTTTGTAGTACTTAGTAGGGTAAGATGAAAAGGAAAATTGAGAGACATGTCTCGATGGGCTCTTCAAGGTTGTGAAAACAGTACTCATCCTAACATTCTTACGGGCTTAGCTACTCATCGTCAACCGACACAACATAACCAATATGTAAAGTGGTTTGATTAGATACGAAGTTTAAAAAGTTAAATAAGACCTTTGATACGTAAGATAAAGATATACATATATAATACCAAATTTATCCTTTTAAATACGTGGTGATGAAAGTTTCACGTGTATTTTCATTTTGTCTCTCCTTAAAATATGAAGTTTTATATCGGGTCCCAACAAGTCATGTCAAAGATAAAATAAGTTATCTTTGAAGTTGAAAATCCAGTTTGAGGAGTATTTGAGGTGAAATAATGGTTTACACTAAGGCTGACTAGTGGGGTCGGCCCGGTCCCGACCCGATCCCGCCCCGGTCCCCCCTAAAAAAAACAATGTCGGGACTCAAAACCGGGATGGGACCTGGGCTCATCCCGCCCTGACCCCGTGCCGACCCCTTCTTTGCAAAAATGATCGTTGTACAACAGGCCATTTTATATTTTGGTTGTTGTCCAACGACCATTTTTGGCACCCTCACCCCATAAACCTCTCTACCCCCTTAATATTTATTTTTAACCCATAAGTTATTATATTTACATTTTAACCCAATTTCTTAACTATAAATACGTCATTTTCTCTTCATTTTATCTCACAAATCTTCCTACAATCTCTCAACTCAATTTATCTCTCTGCAAGTCTACAATTACATTGTCTACTAAATATTTTATTTTATTTGCTCATTTGTATAATTGTATCAAAGTTCAAAAATTGGGACTGAAGTTGACAACTAGCTTGAGGATCATCCATCGAGCAAAGTTTTAATTTTCAACCTCGATTACAAGTCGACGTAACGTCGGCGTTTGGTACCTTCGTTCCTTCATTAAATTATTATTGTTACTTTATTTTAATTATCACGCTTAATTTCATTATTTTTAAATAGTTATTTGCATAATTAAAATGGAAGGATTAAGATGTATGTTTAAGGGTAACAAGGGCAAGGGTATTTCTTCTAGTAGGGTAACAAGGGCAAGGGTACTTCTTCTAGTCATCATATTCCTAGACAATATGATTTGATTGATTACGCTCATATAGATGAAACTAAATTTTTTAATGATATATCATTTGATAATGAGATATATTCTGCAACTGAACCAAACTTTAATTTAGAAGATAATCTAGATGACACACTCACTAGTGCACCTCAAATTGAAACTGGAACGCCTCCTATTCCCCCTAATATGAGACGAGGTCCCACACAACGAAAATTAAAATCAGTTGCATGAAATTTTTTTGATAGGGACTAAGAGAATCAAGTAGTTAGATACAAAATTTGTAAAAATGTATATAAATTTAAAAAATATTTTTTCCCTATTCCCACTATTTATATTATTGGTGTTGTATTAAATCCGACTATTAAAATAGACGGTATTAAAGCATTATTGAAACTATTTATGCTTGTATAGCAGTACTTCCACCTCCAACTCCAAAAAAAATCAAATGAACTCACCTAAGGAACCAACTAAAGAAGAAGTTTTGTCTAGCATACACGATGAATGCAAAATAGTATATACGCATTACCAATAAGAAAGTGCTAGCAACCAACCTGCTTCTATACCATCTTCTTCTTCTTCTTCTTCTTCAGTACAACCTTATAAAAGATATGTTGTTTCTGCGGCTAGTATTGAAAGCCTTAGAAATAGAATGTTTAGTGGTACCACTGCTAATCAAGTTAGCGAGTTTGATGTTTTTGTTTTGCATGGTGTTGTACCGTACCAAGCAGTTCTCAATGAAGAAGGACTCTTGCTTAAATATTGGAGGGAAAATGAGAAGACATTTCCGACACTATCAAAGATGGCCCGAGATGTGTTGAACATTCAAGCGTCATCAACAACGTCTGAAAGCGCTATTTCTGTCGAAAGATTTCAAATAGGAGAGCACAGACACTCATTAGCGCGAGACAACTTGGAGATTGCAGTTTTATTCAGAGATTGGATATGAGCGGAACGTAGAAGGTGCGGTCAACCGGAGATCAACAAAGAAGATGACGAAAACTACAACGAAATCTTGTCCGACGGAGGTGGAAGCGATGTCGACCAATTTGACCAACAAATTCTAATTCCAACTGAAGAACCACAAGACATTGTGAAGAAATTAGAAAAGGTGTTTATAAATATGTGATTTTTTTTTTCCAATTTTGAAATTGTATTACAAAAAAAAATCTATTAAATAATATAAGAGGCACAAAAACAGTCTTGGGAATTTTTTATTAAACTATCTTGTTCAATTATTGAAGTGTTTTTATATATATTATGTCTAAAAAAACCCGATCCCGACCCCGCCCCGCCAATACCGGTCCCCCTTTTTGGCGGGATAAGGGACGGGACGGCGGCCTGTCCCGCCAGTCCCGACCCGCCGGTCCCGCCACAGCCCTAAACCCGACCCAATCCCCAGTTCGCCAGGACCCGCCCCGAACCTACACTCACAAAACTTCAACTTTTTTCCCAAATTAAATTCATATCCTAAACACAACTTCTAACTTTCAAATACTCTTATTCAACTTCAATTTCAAATATTATTTTTTTTCAACTTCAACTAAATATAGTCCAGACGCCTACTTTTATAATCTTCAAGCTCAACCTACGATGGGTGAAATAAAATCTACAAAAAACAAAGTCGATCAACAATTTCATTAACCACTCGGTAATATGTCTGCTGGGACCTCCAGATGAAATTCGTCCCTACACCCTACTTCAAAACTTCACTTAGATGTTAATGCCCATTTACTCCTCTCTTCTTTTTTTCTTTTTTTTTTTTAGAATTGGAGTGTTATTTCTTACTTGCTACGGAATCATGTTCTCGCTCTAAAATGTTTAATCTAGTATAGTTAGGTCCACTTTCTATAAATTATCATCATCAACACATTCCTAGTTAGGCCTCATTTATTTGCACTTAATAGAGACCTGAATCTGAATAGTTCAGATATTAGACCATTAAGCGCATTTATTTACATTAAAATCTAAGCACTTACTTAATCTGAAAAGGTCTTAATCATTAAGAAATTGTTTAAGATCTTTATGATTAAGACCTTTTCAGATTACGTGAGTGCTTAGATTTTAGTGTAAATAAATACGCTTAATGGTCTTTATGATTAAGTGGAGTCCCACCCTCCCAATCCTACCCTACCCCGCCCCTACAACCCCAACCCTACCACCACCACCACACACACCACACACCCACTCCTACCTCCTCTCCATCCCTCACCCCACCACCACAAACCACCTTTGCCATCACAACCACCTTTGCCATCACAACCACCACCACCACCCTCACCCCTCCACCTCACCTCCCACCACCACTAACCACTTCGCCATCACAACCACCACCATTGTCAACTATCACCACCATCACCCTTTAACCCCCTCCAACTCCCATCACCCACCCACCCCACTCACTCACCCACCTATCTACACCTACTCACCCCCACTACCACCACCACCCACCACTGCACTCCACTCTCCACCCCCACCCCACTACCCTCCACTACGCCAAATCCTAATTACTAGCAACCACCTCTACCATCATAACTTGCACTGTCACCAACTACCACCAACACCGTCAAGTACTAAGATCAACCAACTCCGCCATCGCAACCACCATCACTACCAACCACCACCAACCACCTCCACCATCATAACTATCACCACCACCACTAAAAAACATCTCCACTATCACTAACGAACATAAATATTTCATTTTTTATCAAATAATAATTTTATTGTATTAGATTTATATTTATTTTCTAATATTTAGTTACTTTTTTATTTAAGTTGTATATTTATTATGTTTATATAAATACAGTATGCACATTCAAATATTGAAAAACAAACAGTCTTAATCATTCAATGTTCAGATATAAAGACAACATCTTAATCTTTCAAATGTACATTCAGATTCAAACGTCTTAATCTTAATGAAAACAAATGAAGCCTTATTATGATATTTCAGAATTTAGCATTTCTACAAGTGAAACACTTTGGTTAGAAAGTTAGCCTTTTTTTATTATTCTTTATTCTTTAATCTTTATTTTTATTTTTATTTTTATTTTTATTTTTATTTTTATTTTTATTTTTACTTTTACTTTTATTTTTATTTTTATTTTTATCTTTATTTTTATTTTTATTTTTATTTTTATTTTTATTTTTATTTTTATTTTTACTTTTACTTTTACTTTTTAGGTTGGGAACTTGCACATTTAGAAATAGTAACCTTTCCCCCTAAATTTGTAACTACAGCTTTTGCACTTGAAGTAGTTTTTTGAGAAAGAGAATGATTCATAGAGTTCTAAACGAGAAGTGTCAAAGGAGCATCATAACAAATAGCAGAATCATAAATTCTCCAAAACTATTTTATGTGTTGGATATCACAACTTCTATGCAGGGAAATATTTCATTACAAATTGTGGTTAACATATTCAGCCAGATAATAACTGCAAATCCAGTAGTAAGATCTATACAAAAATATACAGCTGTAAATTTTTTTAACTCAAACCAGCAGCTGGAGTTCAAATGAAGAATAAAGCACAAAGTACAGCCCAGAAAGACAAGAATGACCTCCAGATATATCTAGCTGCTCCTGAAAATTGTATATATTGTATATGCATAAATACCTATAGTTCTGATGCAAGTCTAACCGACCACGAAAATTCATCACAACTGTTAGCACTTCGTCACAATGCTATCTTGTGGCGATTGTTCCTCCTCACCTCTCTTAACAGAGGCTAAAATTGAACCCAGTTGATGTCTGAAATCAGAAAATTCCGCCGTTGGCATAATGTTAACCAAGGAAGGGAATGAAATAACAAAGTACGTCGGCTTTGGCGTGGAGGGACAACTAATATATCCAATTAATTCCTGTACAGCAAGTACATGGAACTTTGGGGGTCCCTTAAGTGCAATGTTGTGTACGCGGTGCTCATAAATCTTCCCATCTTTATCTAGTTTATACTCTGAAGTGCCATCAAATCGACCACGGCTCTCCCATGGAACACGGGGAATTCCATGAACAGTCCACCGAATCATGATCATGCCTTCCACAGGCTGCCATACACTAACAATATCTATCCACAAAGCCCTAAAGAATATCCTGCCATGAAATCGTAAAGCCCCGAAGATCGATCTATAATTCTCAATGCCAGTAAAGGTGTTGAGGGGATCTTTGAAGACTATATCATCCCTGTAAAGAATAGAAAAGCACCATCAATGAATAAAAATATTATATCACGACAATAACAACAAAAACAACAGCAATAACATTTGCACCTTGATCCTAAAGTAGTTCAGGTCGGCTAATGTATCCTTTATGTTCATTCCGCTTTATTTGAGCCGGTTTTGTTCCAGTACATATCATTTGTCTTGATTATCTAAAACTAGACTCTAGAGGTTCACCAATCTCACCTTACCACTCAATGACATACAAAACTAGACAAATTGAAAAGACTACAGAATGACACCAAAACTTCTATACATAAAGAAACCTTTTGGTTGCACCAAAAAGAAATAAGTGATAAATACTACTCCTCAGCTGAACAAAGTACATCTCTAAACCCTCAAAAGCTTTCCTATTTCATTCAGGTTACGCAAATAAGAGCTAGCAGCGCAAATTTTAATGCCCCGGGACTTTTCCTACTACCATAACTCCAGCTGGCCATTACCTCTTTCCCCGTGCCAAGAATCACCCAAACATACCAAACCAAGTGAGAATTTCCCGCCATAATCTCGAAACTACCGGACAATGAATAAGAAGATGATCAACGTCTTCACCCGAACTCTTGCACATAAAGCACCAATACATAGGTAACCTTCCTCTTTCTCAGATTCTCAGCTGTCAAGATCACTCCTTTAATCGGTAACCAAGTGAAGAAACACACCTTTCTCGGTATCTTCCAGATTTGAATCGACCAATATGGAAAACCTCCTCCCTTTTCAGGAGCTTATTATAATACGGCTTAACAAAGAACACCACATTATTCCCCATCTCGCTACATCTTGACTATTGTTGTGCTTTATTTATGGAGTAACTCAACAACAACATACCCAGTGAAATCCCATAATATGGGGATGGAGTAACTCAACCAGACTTTAAATTTCTGCCACCTCCCAATCTTGAAATTTTTCCTAAATCTCAAATCCCAAAACACTTCACCATCTTGTAATCTTTGGACTTATTGGACTGTCATATCTTTTTGGTATAATATCCTGTTTGGGAAAGTGATGCTCAAGGTGTTGTCCTCACACCACTTGTGCCCCCAAAAACTAACCCTCCCCCTCTCCATCCCCAAATGGCATATTTGCACTAAACTCTTCGCACCCCCTTAACATATTTCTCCACAAACTACAACCGTAAGGCAAAGTGACATTTTTCGCTCTCCATCTGCCTTCCAAAATTCCATATTTATTCGCTATCACCTTTCTCCAAAAAGCATGGTCCTCCGTCCCAAATCTTCACAATTATTTACCTTGTAAGGCCTTATTGAACACCCTTAAATCTTTAACCCAACGACCGCCCCAAGACTTAGGAGTTGTGACGGTCTCTCATTTACCAACTGAAATTTCTTTACCCCCTCTAACGAATCCCATAGAAATCTTCTTTAAATTCTTTTCAACTTTTCGGTTAAGCAAGCTGCAGCCTGAAATAAAGACATAAAATATGTGGGGATGCTTGACCATGTGCTCATAATAAATACTTCCTTTCCACCTTTAAACATGTATCTTTTCTGCCATCCTGTTGGCCTCTTTTTAACCCCCTGTAATACCATATTCCTAATTGTTAGATCCTTCTTTGACACACCTAGTGGTGGCAAGCTAAGATAGGTAGTCTGAAGTGCCCCAACCTTACAATTCAACACATGTGTCAAAGCCGTTGTATCCTCCACCTCTCCAACAAGTATGATCTCACACTTTCTAAGGTTTATCTTAGGCCTGACATTACCTGAAACTATGTTAGCATATGCCCCAAGTGTTCCAAACTTCCAATTGAGACTTGCCAGCACTACAAAAATCCAAAGTGTCATCCACAAACAGTAGATGTGAGACCTTCACTTTACTATTTCCCCCAACCGCACCAGTGAAACCCCTCAATTATTTTCCCCTTATAGTTTTATCCATCATACCTACTGAGAGCTTTCATAACTAGAATGAACAATATGAGAGATAAGGATCTCCCTGTCTTAGCCCTCTCGAACTTCCAGAAAAACGCATAGTTGCTATTCACGGCAACTTTGTGCCTAATTGTAGAAATACAGTATATAATCCATCTTATCTATCTTACTCCAAGCCTATCTTCATCATTATGAAATTCAGGAATTCACTATTTATATGATCATAGGCCTTATCACGGTCCAACTTGCACAAAATGCCCGGTACACCTTGCTTCTTTCTAGAATCAATCACTTCATTAGCCACCAACGATGCATCAAGATCTATCTACCATCCACAAAAGCATTTTGCGATTTAAATACAACCTCATCCAAGACACTCTTTAGTACATCGAAAAGCACTGTAGAGATAATCTTATAAATGCTTCTCACTAGACTAATGGATCTTACTCAAAGCTCCCTCTCCTTTAGGAATGATGACAATGAAATTCACCCCATCTTAAAACTCCTTAATGGTCTCCACCACCTTGCCTTTGACAATATTCCACCATCGTTGGAAGAAAGCCGAAGTGAATTCATCAGGCCCTGGATCTCCCGCACAACACTCCACCGCCTCCTTCACCTCATCTTCCCAAATGATCCTTTCCAACAAACCCCTCTTTTCATCCCCTGTTTGATTGTATCCCTTAAGCCTCCAAACCATTTTTTCATTGAATAATTGATTATAAAAGTCTATAATAGCCCCTTCTACTTCCTCCTCCCCCCTCATGATGTTCTACCCCATTCGCCTCTATTGAATTCATGAAATTTCTCATTCTATTTGCAATTACCATCCTATGAAAGACTTTTATGTTTAAATCTCCTTCCTCTAATTACAACGCTCTCTACTTCTGTCTCCAACCTTGTTCCTTGGGCTGAAGCCAAAGAAGTTAGGTCCCTCTTCAAACCCTCTTTCCAACATTTCTCTCTCCTTCTCCTCTTCTACTTTCTCTCATTCTCTCACCTTATTCATGATCTCTTTCATTTTTACCTCTACCCTTCCAAACACCACTTTGTTCCACAATTTAAATCCTTTAAAGCATCTTCAACTTTTTAGCTAATTCGAATGACGGATTCCCACCACTTTGTCGTTGTTCCATCATCCAGTCAATATTTTATCAAAGTCCGTCGCTCGTAACCACATGTTTTGAAATCTGAAGGAAGTTCTAGTGCTTCTTCCTCGTCCAACCCTTGAGTGTGTTTCTTTCAACTGTCGATTTTGAGATACAGTTATAGATTGAAATTTTGAGGTAGAGTTATAGATTGAAAGCTACTACAGGCATAGGCAATCTTCTTGGTCACTAAAGACCACAAAAAGGGTAAGATAAGACCAAAGTTGAAGTATTAACTAAAACATGCACTTATCCATAGGCCAGATGATGAGAACTAGAAGTCTATCTAGTGTACATACAACCAAGTAAACAAAAAGAAATTTGAAAAAAGAAGCTACTATCACTACAATTTCGACAAGGAAAAGACTAATTATAGTATACCAGCAAAAAAAAGATCATTCAATTTAAATTATAGTATACCAAAAAAAGATCATTCAACTTAACCTTAATCCCTAATTAGTTAGGGTCAGGTACAAAAATTTGAATAAACGAGAAGTTGCACTCTCCTTCTTCAAAACTCAATACATAACTATTGTTCATCAACTAAGATTCCAACTCCCAAACATTGCCAACAACATCCAGAGGCAAAGCTAGCCTTCCGATTATGGATTCGGCATAACTCAGTAGCTTTAGCATAGACACAGTATTTGTATTAAAAATCCACTAAATATGTATAAATAATTTATTAAAAACACAATAACTTTCTTGTTTTAGAATTTAGAACTCATAAAACTCAAAATCATAGCTCCGACTCTGTTAATGTCCCTACTAAATCCTAGCTCCGCCTCAGTCAACCTCCCTACTAATTTACGGAGTTTAGATAGTTATGCCCAGCAAAGCACATATATAGATAGAATTCAAACAAAAAATAGGACATTTTTCTATCGGTCGTTACATAAAATGAATTTTTTTTCTATTACCTAACAATGAATTTAACGATAAAATACAATAAAAATTACTGACTAATAATCAAAAGACATATTATTTTTAAACTAACAACAGAATACGATACAATAGATAACAACCATACAAACAACCTGTAAAAGAATTCTAACCTGTAGATATCATAGTTTAGCTCCTTATAAAACAGCGCCGGGAACTCTTCTCTGAGAATCCGAATAGCTGAACCCGTATTCACATAATAATTCCGCTTCTGCTCTTCCTCCTTATCAACTTTCGTAGACGACGACATCGTATTAACCTTCAACGGAGCATATGATCGTCCGTACAACTCCTCCAAATCATTCACACTCGAACAAACCCTAACAATTCTTCTCCCACCATTAGTAATACCAAATTTCTTCACGTTTCCGGTGTGTATAAGGCCGGCCGGCGACGGTAAAAGAGTAGTAGCCATATGAAATTAGATGAACATTTTTGGTGATGAAGAAATGAAAAGGAAAATTGTGTGGA
Organism: Anisodus acutangulus; assembly: GCA_029783415.1. NCBI lineage: Eukaryota > Viridiplantae > Streptophyta > Magnoliopsida > Solanales > Solanaceae > Anisodus > Anisodus acutangulus. Next base: position 10,573,899 of record CM056504.1, read on the forward strand.
ATATTCGAGAGAGATTGGGATTTGTTTGGTTGTTGAGGAAAATGAAAAATCTTATCGGAAAAAGACATTGCGGCTGAGAGGGAGGGAAATAAAAGATAAGCTTTGTTTAAGATAATTTGAAATTATGGATCCTATTGGTGGATGAAATTGAATATTGAGAACAGTCCAGATGTCTAATCAACATTACTCCCTCTTAACTAATTTCCGTGACATTATTTTATTTTTGATCTGTCAAAAAAGAATGTTATTTTTTTATATTTAAAAATAATTTAATTTTATGAGATAATTTATAAATATATATTTATATAAGATTTATTTTGGATCATATATTTCATTTTATTAAAGTGTCAAGTCAAATGATGTCATATAAATTGAAACAAAGAGAGTATTAAAGTAGTGTTTTGAAATTTGCTGGTTTTCACATGTTTTTCCTTTTTTTGTTTTAGAATTTGACTTTTATATATTACTCGTGTTACTGTTGAGACAAAAGCAGTAGGCAGTAGCACACAAAGTCATTTAGTGTGAGTTTGTTAGAGTTAGTTATGAAGTTGTTAAAGTTAGTCATCTTAAGTAGATAATTTTCTTTTTCTTTCTACCATTCCATTACTATAAATATGAGATTATTTGTGTATTGTAATAGTAAGACAAAATATATGAGAAAAGCTTCCACAAACACTTTCTTCTTCTTCTTCTCCGATACACCACATTGTTCTCGAGCATGAACTGGATTACACATGTAGTCCAGAATTAGTTTAGACCGTGATAATTAACATGGTCTCAGAGCTTTTGCAGAGTGAATCAATGGATTTTTCGACAAGATTGCAGCAGAAAATCGAGGGATTCATTGTGGAGATATGAGTTGTTTTGTCTTCAAATCTGTGAGTTGTGTAGGTTAATTTCTCTTTCTGAATCATTGTAGTATAACATAGCTGTTGAAAATCATATGCAATTATTGACTATGTTGCATCAAGATGTATCACAAGTGTCAAGCTATTACTTAAGGAAGAAGGATCTATGAGATGAAATTGACTCAATCATCCCTCTACCAACATGTGATTGTGATAGTCCTAGAGAGTATATAGAACATCTAGCAAATCAGAGATTGCTAGAGTTTCTAATGGGACTGACTAATAGCTACAATCAGGCAATGAGTCATATCCTTTTAATGTCACTTACTCCTAGTGTAAATCAATCATATGCAATTATTGCACAAGATGATAGCCAAAAATAGATAACATGATGAATACATCCATGAGAGAAGCTGCTGAGCCTATAGCCTTAGTTAGCAGGTTTCCTCAACACATGCAAAAGAAGCCATACATTCCAAATGCATTTTGTGATTTCTGTCAAATGAAGGGGCATACTAGGGAGACATGTTACAAGTTGATGTATTGTGATTACTGCAAAAATAAGGGGCATGTCAGGGATAATTGTTATAGACTTATAGGTTATCATTCTGACTTCAAAGGAAAGAAGAATTCCAGTGCATTAATAACAGGTGTTTCACATGGAGAAGGAGGTAACTCACTTCAACAGACTTGTGGTGGATTTATGGGATATTCAAATCCCATATATTCAAATCAGAGGAACATGGGAGGTTTAAGGCAACTATCCTAGGATCAACATGAACAACTCAATTTTCTGTTAAGATCATGCACTCCAGATAAGTATGATAAGATGCTTCCATGTTGAACCAAAATACAGAAGACGCTGGTGTGCAGTATGGTAGTGCATTAGTACCTAAAGTCCATATGGCAGGTAAACCTGTATTTAATAAGGAAAGTAGTCCTACTTAGATAGTTGATTCAGGAGCAACTAATCATATGGTAAATGATAAGAATATGATTGAAAAAATGAGTTAATAGAAAATGCATGACAAGTTCAGTTGCCTACTTGTAATACAACAGCAATTACTCAAACAAGAAGTTGCAGACTAGCAGGAGGTGATATCATAAAACGTGTGTCATGTGTACCAAGTTTTAAATTTAATCTCCTTTCAGTTTCAAAGTTAACAAGGGAGTTAAATTATTATGCAAGATTTTTCCCTAATTTTTTTGTCCTACAGGATCTCTTCACTGGAAAGGTGAATGAGATTGGTAAGGAAACAAATTGATTGTACATGCTAGAGTAAAAAATAAGTTGTTCTGAACTGGTACAGGCACAAGCACATGTATCAATTGCAATTACAACAGCTGAGTTGCAAGTAGGACTATGGCATAGGAGACTAGGACACGTACCAATGAGTGTGCTCAGGAAAATAGATGGCTTTGGTGATAAGTCTAGTTTTACAATAAAGCATTGTGAAGTTTGTCCTGTGGCTAGGAAAACTAGGATGACATTTCCTGTTAGCAGTAGTAAAACAAATTTTGTTTTTCAGTTGTTGCATCTTGATGTATGGGGACCTTATAGGATTCTCACTTATACTGACATGGGTATTTTCTCACAGTTGTTGATGATTAAACCAAATGGATTTGGATATTTCTGTTGCATATTAAATCTGATGTGGCTACTGTTCTTAAGAATCTATGTGTAGTGATCAAAACACAGTTTAATATGGGTGTTAAAAGTGTTAGATCGGATAATGGTTCAGAATTCTTTAATAATTCCAGTAATGAGTTATTTAGACAACTTGGAATTATACATCAGAGTTCATGTCCATAAACTCCACAATAAAATGGAGTGGTGGAGTGGTGGAGAGGAGGAACAAGCACATCTTGAAAATTGCCAGAGCTATCAAATTTCAAAGTCACTTGCTAGCAAGGTTTTTGGGGAGACTGTGTAGAGGCAACAATGTATGTGATTAACAGGATTCCTTCTGTGGTGATAGAGAATGTATCACTTTATAAGAAATTGTTTAAGAAAACACATTATTTGTCTCATATAAAGGTTATACGATGTCTGTGCTATGCCACTAACTTGGTCAAGAAGGACAAGTTTGATGTTAAAGCCATCAAGTCAGTATTGCTTGGCTATGCCTCTAGGAAAAAGGGGTATAAATTACTGGATCTGATTAACAAAACTATCTTTGTGAATAGAGATGTATCCTTTTATGCAGTGTGATATTGGGTCACATGTCTCAGACATTAACAAAAATTACTTTCCTACTCTTGAGGGACATGTTGATGATACAATATATTGTAGTATGCATGAACAAGTTGTAGCTGAAGATCCTACTGATCCAGAAGGAACAAGGGTATCAACTGCTGATGAAGTCATGACAGATGCTAGGGAATCAGTTCCTGATGGAGATGGTGATGAAATAAATGTTGGCACTAATCCTCATATGTTTGAGGTTGTATTATCTCCACAAGACCTGCCCATCAATCAGGCACCTTTGGAGATAAGAAAGTCTATCAGGAACATGAGACATCCTACATGGATGAAAGATTTCATTCAGCCTACAACAGATTCAAGAAGTATGCAGACATGATTATATCCATTGTCTGATACAGTTAACTATGATGGGCTATCTATGTCTTATCAAAGTTTTATAGCTAAGATTTCAGAAGAATATGAACCAAAGTCATATTTTGAGGTAGCAAAAGACAAGAGATGGATGGAAGTCATGAAGGCTGAAATGCAGGCTTTAGAAGATAATAAAACTTGGGAGATACTTGACTTACCAAGTAATAAAAAGGAAATAGGTTGCAAGTGGGTATACAAGATTAAATACAAGGCAACAAGTGAAGTTGAAAGGTTTAAAGCAAGGTTAGTAGCAAAAGGATACAACCAGAAAGATGAGATTGATTATCAGGACACTTTTTTACCAGTAGTGAATATGGTAAATGTGAGATCAATAATTTCAGTTGATGCTGAAAAGGGTTGGATTGTGCATCAGATGGATATGTTCAATGTATTTCTGCAAGTAGACCTTAATGAAAAGATTTATATAAGTTTGCCTCAGGGATTTGCACATGAGCAGGGGAAGGTGTGCAGGCTGCTTAAGTAATTGTATGGGCTTAAGCATGCCTCAAGGTAGTGGAACATTAAGTTGACTACTTTCTTAATGTCTTCTGGTTTTACACAAAGTCATTTGGACTACTCACTTCTCGCAAAGAGGGATAAGGACAAAATATTTATAGTTCTTATCTATGTAGATGATCACTCATAACTGGAAATGATGAGAATCTCAGTAGAGAAACTAAAATTACATTGCAACATCATTTCAAAATCAAAGATCTGTGAAAGTTGAGATATTTTTTGGGTTTTGAATTTGCCAGAAACAAAAGTGGCATTGTAATGCACCAGAGAAAGTATTCACTTGAACTGATAGCTAATATGGGCTTGACAGGAGACAAACCAGTTGGATCACCAATGGAGTTAAATGTCAAGTTAACTTCTGTTGTTTATGATAGACAGGTGAATGATGATGCAACTGTAAATGGTACTGGGAATATGATCAGTGATCCTTTATTAGATGACCCTGCTGGTTATCAGAGGCTGATTGGGAGGCTTCTGTATTTGACCAACACCAGGCCAGATATAGCTTTTGTTGTTCAGTGTTTGAGTCAATTCATGCAAGCACCTAAGGTTTCATACATGATGACAACTAATATGGTGGTTAGATATATCAAGCAAGCACCAGGTTTGAGCATTTTTATGCATGCATGAGATTCTGACATTCTGTCTGCATATTATGATGATGATTGAGCATCCTGCCCCAACACCAGGAAGTCTGTCATAGGGTATATTGTGTTCTTTGGTTTTCTCTCATCTCTTGGAAGTCTAAAAAGCAACCAATAATATCCAAGAGCTCAATAGAAGTTGAGTATATGAGTTTGACTTATGTTGTGGCAGAAGTGGTATGGATTTCTGGTTTATTTGCTGAATTGGATGTGCATTTGAAGTTGCCTATTCCTTTGTATTGTAATAGCAAATCTGCTATCTAGATTGCTGCCAACCCAATGTTCCATTAACGTACAAAACACATAGATATTGATTGTCACGTCATCCGGGAGAAGGTGCAACAAGGCTTGGTTTCTACATTGTCTGTAGCTACTACTGAATATATCACATATAGTGTGTAACTATTTAGTGATATAGAATTATGATAAGTAGAGGATTCGTATTGTACTAGGGTCCTACACATTGTACACTATATATATTTGTATTAATGAAAAAGTCTCCCCAAGGGAGATTAATACAATCTTACATGGTATCAAGAGCCAAAACTCTAAACTAGAAAAAAAAAACCTCTTGTCGCCGACCCTCCCCCCTCCATTTTCTTTTCGGCCGACGGCACTTTGTGTTTTTCTTCCCAATCCCCACCACTCTAATGGAGAATTTGGCTACTCCCACCTCTTCCGATGCTTCCGCTTCTACCCCAGTCGTCATCCAAACACCCACAACCCTCTCCTCACCGTCTTTCCACCCGGCTCTCGCCGTTACTAACATCAAGAATTTTATACCTTTAATTATTGATCAGGAAGATGATCAATATTGGTCATGGGTAGAACTGTTTTGAATCCATGCATGTATATATCATGTGCTAGATCATATAGATGACTGTCGCGCCCTATTTTGACCGGGCTCGGGTCAAAGCGGAGCACGGACGTATGGGGGTGATTCCTGGGTAAAGGATTGAGGAGTCGCCACCTAATTATTTTTACGGTGAATTAGGACACCTAAATATTAAAACTAAGTGCTGCAGTGTAAACTCCAATTTTAAGGTCTGCGAAACTAGTGAGATTCTAGGTAAGGGTTCTTTATTATCCTAAAGGGAAGGGGTTAGGCATCCTTTAAGATCCGCTAACTTCATGGTTATCCCAGAAAAACTCAGATTAATTATTGCTAGAAAATACATGTTTTACAAATATGATAGATAAAAAGATGTTTGCAAAATATGATGCATTTTATACAAGTAAATATGATGCATTTTATACAAGTACGTATTCGGATGACATAAAAGAAAGATACATGTAAAGTTTTTAGAAAACATGCATTTGTGACAATAAATCTTTCGAAAATCAACAAGTTGCAAAAATAATAATAAAAAGATGGACTTATTTGTACAATTTAATTGAAGCAAATAAAGATGACAAGAGTTGTTTTTTTTTAAAATCTTGAATAAGCGTGACGAGCCTAAAATAAATAAACTAGCGAAGGATTTCTAAGTTTGCGAGCCTACAAATAAAATAAGCTAGCGACGGGTTTCAAATCTTAAACTAACCTATGAATAAATCCTAAGTTTGCCTATTCTAAGCATTTCACTAATTACATAAGTGCGATAAATAATATTACAATACAAAGCGAGATAAAAGCCGAATTAAAGAAAGAAATAACAATAAATAAACTCCGAGGAATATTTGTCGTTATTTTGCTTTAATCCCTGCAAGCTGTCAAGAACAAACGGTTAGAAACATATAAATACAAATAACTTCATATCCGTATTCAAAACAGTGAATGTTTTGATCATGAGGGCTCGAACTTAAATTTTGAAAAGAACATTCCAATCACGCCGTGGTCGCAAACATATGACTAATGTAGTTTATTTTTTTGATTGCCTCGCTTACTAAACGTGTTGGTCTCTCGTGAAATAGAAAAGATCACTCTAATCACGCCGTGGTCGCGAATATATAACTTGTTGGTTATTTTAGTCACCTCGCCTACTAAACATGTTGATCTCGGATAAAAGGTTTAAGTCTTCATCCTTGCCCGAAGTTATATTTCCGTCTTTGCAGAATCGTAGGCCTCAAAATCGACGGATATTTTTCATCGCCAAGGTAGTAACGTGTTCAAATCAAGAAAAATAAAATCGAATGTAAACAAAGAAGCAGCAGCAGAGCGTAAAACAAGATGCAGAGTGAGCGGAGCGAAAAACAGAGGCGTAAAAACGCTCAAAATGACGCGGTGTCTAGTTTTAAAACAAGAAAGCAAGAGAGAACGGTAATTTGAATGTCAAACTTGAATCAAATAGAAAGCAATGTTGGAAAAATGCGGTGTTTAGTTTAAAACAAGAAATGATAAAGCAAGAAACAAGAATCAAACGGGAGCAAATCAAACAGAAAAACAAATACCAACAGACGCGGTATTTATTCAAACAAAGAAAAACAAGAATATGAAACCAGAAAGCGTCCCGAAGATGGACGCAATATTGGTTTGGATCAATAAAACAACAAAGAGAATGCGGTATTAATTCAATCAATAACATAATAATAATGCCAAAGAAATGACAAGAGCGATTTAAAATAAGACCCGAAGTTCAAATTCGGAAATATTCAAATCGGGTCGCCCGACGTCAGTCGATTCAAACCCGAAATCGATTTCGCACCAATTTCAGATAACCAGGAACAAGAATATGAAATGCAAGAATTACGAAAATGTTGCCCAAATCGTCGACCCGACGGTCGATGATCTGACCCGGATCAATGATCCAAACTTAAATCAGATTTCAAACCAAATTCAGATAACCAATAACAAGAATATGAAATGCAAGGATTACGAAAAATATTACCCAAATCGGTCGATCTGACCGTCAAGATCTGACCGGATCAAGTGTTTCAACCCGGATCGATTTCAACACCAAATTCAGATAACCAATAACAAGAATATGAAATGCAAGAGTTCTGAAAATAATGATCGATCAAATCGGTCGACCCGATCTGACCAACATGTTGACCAATTCGAATTGGAGTTTTCAACCCGAATCAAATAATTTCATCAATTTGAGATAACCAATGATAACAACAAAGAAGAATGTAAGAAAATTGGAAAAATCTAAACCGGTCGACTGACTGGTCGATGACCCGACCTGAATTGTGTGTTCAACCCAAGTCAAATAATTTCATCAATTTCAGATAACCAATGATAACAACAAAGAAGAATGAAATTTGGAAATTTAAATCGGTCGAATTCGACCGGTCGATGACTGACCGAAAATCGATGATCCAAATCAAATCTTAACACCAAATTCAGATAACCAACATACATAAATATGAAATGCAAGAATTACGAAAATGTTACAACCGGGTCGACGACCGAATAGTGAAAAAAATCAGAGAAATCAAAGGGGATGACAAACCTTTTCGGACTTGATTCTTGGAACAACAACAAAGCCAAATGCTTTAAACTCAAGAACACAACAAAATATCTATGTATATATTGAATAATCTTCCAAAATCTCTTTTTTCTTCTCCGAAAATCCCCCTCTTAAAATGAAGAACAATCATGGGGTATTTATAGGTGGATTCCCCTCCCCCAAAAATCGAGTTTGAATTTTGAATTAAAGGCAAAAAATCTGAATTTGGAAGCGGATTTTAGGGGTATGGGTTGGACGAAGTGATGGGAGGGGGGTGGGGGTGTCAGGGTTGGTGGCAGGGAGTGGGTGGTGGCAGGGGGGGAGGTGACCGGTCGGGCATGGGGGTATGGGGCATCGGCGATTTGAGGTTGAAGGAGGTTTAGGTTTTGATTGGTTCGTTTTGGGGTTTTTGGGGAATTAAAAGGGGTTGGGCTGGTGGGTTACGGGTCGGGTGAAAGTAGGTTCGGGTGTGGTAGGGGATTAAAGGGGTAAGGGATTTGGGCTCAATGGACCGGTTCTGGGTAGAATTGTTTTGGGTTTGGGTATAGGGAATTTAATTGGGGGAGTTTGGGCTTGGGTTAAAAAAATGGGTTTTAATTTAGGTTGGGTAGAAATTGTATTGGGTTAGGAAATAAAAATGGGTTAGGAATTGAAAAATATAAAAGGGGTTTAATATTAAAGATATTATATATATATATATATATATTTTGGAAAAGATGTGAATTATTTAAAATAACATAACAACGTGATAATAATAAAATATAATTTTAAGTAAATGCTTAATGCTTAATAAAAGGGAAATGCGATGCAATTTTGCGAGAATAAAATAATATAGCATTTCGGATAAAAATGCAAATGATATAAAATATGCGAATAATAATAATAATATGAAGATACACACATATATGCCTATATTTTAAAATTATTTTAAAAGTGTCAAAAATATTAAAAATTACGAATAAAATCATAAAAGATGGGACAAAATTGGGTGTCAACAGATGCCCCTCTTTGGACGGAGACGATGAAAGAGTTTTCGGCCAAAGAAAGTTGATCGAGTAGCCAATTTTGTCCCGATCATCTGAATCGCATGGTAAGAAATAGAATCCCAGGGGTATAGAAGTTGCAAAAAGATAGTGCATTCAAGAAACAATGCCCCAGTGTCGACTTAGGATGACACTGGTCGCAGACACGAGAAATTAATGGGAAAGAGCGGATCGACGTTCGAAGTAGGTCGTTTGACCAAATTGCCTTGGTTCGCCGTGAGATATAGTTCCATGTTATGCTGAAAGCTCCCGCCGATTCGAATTCCTGTGGACCAGAGCTAAGATAAAAGTTAGTGTATAACAGTTGCATAAGATATGTATGTGAGAATATGACTTTGTAAGTTGAAATGATGTCGTTGCTTAATGTTGTGCAGATGATGGCGTTGGCGGGCGCCTGTTTACACTTTAAAATAAAGTACCCGCATTAGAAGGTGGGCGCCTGGTTTAAAATAAAATACCCGCATTATGAGGTGGGCGCCTGATTTAAAACATACCCGCATTAGAAGGTGGGCGCCTGGTTTAAAATAAAATACCCGCATTATGAGGTGGGCGCCTGACTGAAATTTAAATACCCGCATTAGGAGGTGGGCGCCTGACTGAAATTTAAATACCCGCATTAGGAGGTGGGCGCCTGACTGAAATTTAAATACCCGCATTAGAAGGTGGGCGCCTGATTTAAAACATACCCGCATTAGAAGGTGGGCGCCTGATTTAAACATACCCGCATTAGAAGGTGGGCGCCTGATTTAAAACATACCCGCATTAGAAGGTGGGCGCCTGATTTAAAACATACCCGCATTAGAAGGTGGGCGCCTGATTTAAAACATACCGCATTAGAAGGTGGGCGCCTGATTTAAAACATACCCGCATTAGAAGGTGGGCGCTGATTTAAAACATACCAAGATTAGAAGGTGGGCGCTGATTTAAAACATACCCGCATTAGAAGGTGGCGCTGATTTAAAACATACCCGCATTAGAAGGTGGGCGCTGATTTAAAACATACCGCGCGTTAGAAGGTGGGCGCTGGATTTAAAACATACCAAGATTAGAAGGTGGGCGCTGATTTAAAACATACCCGCATTAGAAGGTGGGCGCGATTTAAAACATACCCGCATTAGAAGGTGGGCGCGATTTGTGTCGTCGTGTTGACGTAATGTAAAGTGGGGCCTATTGCCATGCCATGATAGTTAATGTGTGGACATAAGCGATGCAAAAGTTGAGTAGATGAGAATGCGACCGTAAGTCGAAATACCGTTCTTTCCGTGGACACAACACGGTTGGGAACATGTAGTTTAGCATGACGTCTTTGTACAATCTCCAAACAGAAAGTGATTCTTGTAGTGAGTTGCGATCACGGAGGCCCTTGCGAATCCGCTCATAAATGTTGCAGCTTCCCTGCTGTTTCGACTGAAGAACCTGTACTCAAATAAATTTATGAGTTTTGGGAGGGGAGTTGATCCGCGTTGACTTTGTAGCCGGTCTTGGTATTTGCATGTCACGCTAACTCGGACCCGTAGCCTCTCTCGCTTCCGGTCTTGGCCAGCCGTTAATGAAAACATTCGAAACTAATTTGTAGAAATGCATCTTAAAATAGAAACATAAAAATTATATCGAATTTTGATGAAAATGTTTGTTGCAAATAATTTGCTTATAAAAATTACTGCATATATATATATATCCGTCGAGCAGTGACATGCGGTGAAACAAAGCAAACGTCTTATCCAAAATTCTTCTGGCTGAAGACTTAGTTTGCCGACGGTTTTCCATGTTTATCGGCGTCCTCTGGCAGTGATCCCTTAAAAAATGCCCCAGTGTCTGATATATGAGAATGACGATCTTTTGAACGGACAACCGAGTCTTGTGTAGATTTCTTGCCTGCCCTATCAGGGTGATCAGATGGGTGCATTTTGTCTTCTGTGAGATAGAGGAGAAAATATTTCCTAATGGTGGGACCGAAGCCGATTTAGGCCGCCTACGTATCCCCATGAGGGAATCAGGTCATGACGTAGTTCATTACAAGCAAAAGAGGATTGTAAGGATTTTCTAAAATGGGACCGAAGCCGATGTGGTCGCCACGATCCCGCCGAGGGAATCAGGTCATAACGTAGTTCATGTTACAAAGAAATGTGTTTCGGGAAATTTGCCATCTAGGAAGCGGAACCCGACATGGGTTCTTTGCGTATCACTTTGGGAGCGCAATTTTTACAACACAAGAAATGCATTACACGTAAAAATCCTAAATGTAGTATCTTTCACGTGCATCCGCGTTGATAGCTTTTGGCCATACTTCACCGTCCATTTCAGCTAGAATTAATGCTCCCGGCCAACACCAGGTGAACCATATGAGGCCCTTGCCGTTAGGTGCGAATTTTCCTTTAGCTTCATTTTGGTGCGGGAATATTCGCTTTAGCACCAATTGCCCGGTTCGAAAGTCCTTGGTTTTACTTTCTGTTGAAAGCTTTGGCCATTCTGTTTTGATAAAGTTGTCCGTGGCGGCTGCGTTCAATCGCTTTTCATCAATCAAAGATCAATTGTTCGTACCGATTCAGTATCCATTTTGCTTCGTTCATTTCGACTTCTTGGATAATTCTCAAAGATGGTATTTCCACTTCGCTGGTAACACGACCTGCTCCATAGACCAATAGATACGGCGTTGCCCGGTAGAAGTCTGGCGTAGTGCGATATCCCAAAAGTGCAAAAGGCAGATGCTCATGCCGTTGCTTGTAATTATCAATCATCTTTCGTAGTATTCTTTTGATGTTTTTGTTGGTCGCTTCTACCGCCCGCTCATCCGAGGTCGATGCACGGAGTGGAATTGCGGTGAGTGATCTTAAACTTCTCGCATATCTCATTCATCGACATCTTGTTGAGATTAGCCCCATTATGCATTATAATCGACTCAGGGATTCCAAATCGACAAATGATGTTATTGCGGACAAAATCAACTACCACTTTCTTTGTTACTGACTTGTGGGACGATGCTTCTACCCACTTTGTGAAATAGTCAATTGCCACTAGAATAAATCTGTGTCCATTTGATGCGGCAGGTTCAATAGGGCCAATGACATCCATGCCCCAAGCTGCGAATGGCCAAGGAGAGCTCGTCACATTGAGTTCGTTAGGGGGTACCTTGATTAGATCGCCATGAATCTGACATCGATGGCATCTTTGCACGAAGTGGATGCAATCTGTTTCCATGGTCATCCAAAAGTATCCTGCTCTTAGAATCTTCTTTGCCAAAGTGAAGCCATTCATGTGAGGCCCGCACGTGCCTCCGTGTATCCCCTCAACTAAACTACTTGCCTCTCGAGCATCAACACATCTTAACAAACCGAGATCTGGAGTCCTCCGATAAAGGATTTCTCCGTTTAGGAAGAAATGGTTTGCTAACCTCCTAAGTGTCCTCTTTTGTATACTGGTTATGCCTTTGGGATATTCACCTATCTTGAGATATCTCTTAACGTCGTGGTACCAAGGCTTTCCATCCGACTCTTCATCTATATTGAAACAATATGCCGGCTGATCCGATAAGCTCACCTTGATGGGATCAATGTAGTTCTTATCCGGATGTTGAATCATGGAGGACAGTGTTGCCAGAGCGTCGGCCGAACTTCGTTTTGAGTTCGTGGGATATGCTTGAATTCTATCTGCTGAATTTTTGCATAATTCTTTCACGCAATGCAGGTAAGGAAGTATCTTCCCGTTCTTGGTCGCCCATTCGCCTTGTACCTGATGAATCAATAAGTGTGAATCACCTATAACCAGCAGTTCTTGAATGTTCATATCAACGGGCATTCTAAGTGCGAGTACCCAAGCTTCATATTCCGCCATATTGTTGGTGCATGGAAATCGGAGTTTTGCCGAAATTGGGTAGTGTTGACCTGATTCTGAAATCAAAACTGCTCCAATACCAACCCCTTTGAAGTTTGCGGCTCAGTCGAAGAACATTCTCCAACCGGGTATTCTTCCGAGATGTCTTCTCCAACAAACAAGACCTCCTCGTCCAGGAAAATAAGTCAGGAGAGGCATGTATTCTTCATCCACAGGATTTTCAGCAAGATGGTCGGCTAGTGCTTGTCCTTTGATAGCCTTTGGGTGACATATATGATATCGAACTCACTTAGCAAGATTTGCCACTTTGCTAGCTTTCCGGTGGGCATGGGCTTCGAAAGATGTATTTGAGCGGGTCCATCCTCGAGATGAGATAAGTGGTATATGCAGACAGATAATGTCTAAACTTTTGTGCAATCCACGTTAAGGCACAACAAGTGCGTTCGACAAAGTATACCGAGCTTCATACGGTGTGAATTTCTTGCTTAAGTAGTATATGGCTCGCTTCCTTCTTTCTCGCTTTCGTCATGTTGTCCCAAAGACGCACTCCAAATGCATTTTCTAACACGACATGATATAACAAAGAACGGCCTTCCGGTTCTGGAGGCACCAAAACAGTGGGTTAGACAAGTATTCTTTGATTCTATCGAAAGCTTGCCGGGCAATCCGATGTCCACTTGGTAGCAACGTCTTTCTTCAAGAGCTTGAATATTAGCTCACATATCACCGCTGATTGTGCTATGAACTCTTTGATGTAGTTGAGGCGACCAAGGAAACTCATTACGTCCTTTCGACTCTTTGGAGGAGGCAATTCTTGAATAGCTTTTACCTTCGAGGGGTCCAATTCAATACCCCTTCTACTTACAATGAAACCCAACAGCTTCCCAGCAGGGACACCAAATGCGCACTTTGCGGGATTTAACTTCAGGTTATACCGCCTTAGTCGGTCAAAAAACTTCTCTAAATCTGTCAAGTGATCTGAAGTCCTTCGCGACTTGATAATAAAGTCATCTACGTAGACCTCTATTTCTTTGTGGATCATATCATGAAAAATGGTAGTCATGGCCCTCATGTAGGTGGCACCTGCATTCTTGAGTCCGAACGGCATTACTCGATAACAGTATACCCCCCAAGGTGTAGTGAATGCTGTCTTCTCTGCATCTTCCTCATCCATCAAGATTTGGTGGTAACCAGCAAAGCAATCAACAAATGATTGTAATTCATGCTTTGCACAGTTGTCAATGAGTATGTGAATATTTGGAAGAGGGAAGTCATCCTTCGGGCTGGCCTTGTTGAGATCCCGATAATCCACGCACACTCGTATCTTTCCATCTTTCTTTGGCACAGGTACAATGTTGGCCAACCAAGTCGGGTATCTTGTGACCCGAATGACCTTTGCGTCGAATTGCTTGGACACCTCTTCCTTGACCCTTGAACTCAAATCAGGCTTGATTTTCCTTGGTTTTTGTTTCACCGGAGGGTAAGATGGATCGATAGGCAATCTATGCGAAACAATATCCGTGCTCAACCCTGGCATCTCGTCATAAGACCAAGCAAATACGTCGATATATTGTCTCAAAAGATCCGTCAGTTCTTTCCTTTGTGGGGCGTTCAGATGGACGCTGATTCTTGTTTCTTTCACATTTTCTGCATCCCCCAAATTTATTGCCTCAGTTTCTTCTAAATTTGGCTTTGGTTTATTCTCAAAATGTTCCAATTCCTCTGTCAATTCTTCTGGTTGCGAGTCTTCCTCATACTCTTCGAAGTCCTGTTCATCGTTTGGATTTTGTTTGTTTGTTTCATTACATGTCACATTCACATTATCGACAGATTAGTTTGCATGATGAAAAAAGAAAGGAAAATTATTAAACAAAACAGATTTTAAAATAGCAAAAGCAATGCAGATTTGTCATTTTAAGCTTTCAAAAGGTGGAGGCAAAATACATTAAACTGCATAAAATGCGGTTCAGGCCTCAATTTAAATCGCATTTTTTAATTAAGTACTAATACAATTTGGGTAGACATGATTGGGAAATAAAAGATGGGTGCTCATGAGTTTTAGTCAACACGAATCAACCTTTGGGGAAATAAATAAGGCAAAATGAATCTCTGAAAAACGAGGAAATCCAATTTAGTATAAGGGGAGTAATTCTTGATTCAAATAATATACACATAGTGGAAAGCAGTAGAAAATAACAAAATGATTGTAAGCCAATTAAATGCGCATCCTAATATGCATGGCGCCTCCCTTATCTTGGAGGTGGGCCTAAACGCCGATATGCGGGATTACGACAGATTTGATCCAAGTCGCAAACCGCAATGCTTTGTTGGAAATGAGACAAAATGAATGTACATTTTCCAATTTCACATGTCATGATTAGTCTTGGATTAGTCTATCCTTATCACGCTACACATAATATGATGATTGGTCGTTGGGTTGTGAGACCCGTGAGACATCTTTGGCGGATTTCTTAATTGTGGAGTCGATACCAAGGATCGACCCACCTAAGGTGTATGCATGCATGACTTAAAATAAAGGGTGGTATAGCTCTATCTTAAATTTTCTAAGATTTGGCTGACTAGACACAAGCTTCCCGAGCGGTCTACTCGAGTGAGAAGGCTACGCGCCACCAGATGGTCCAGGTCACTCCGCTGCATACGCCAACTCTCCTAAATTTTGGTAGATTGAAAGAAATTTGCGGGTGCGTAAAACACACCTCGCGTGTAGTGTGTGATAGTGTCAATTTTCCAGAGTGGAAGAAATATGAACGAAATGCCAATTTATGATAAGCAGTGAAAAATAAGAAAATTAAAGCAGTTATGCATGTAAAAAATTTCACAAAGGAAATAAATCAAAGCATACGTCAAACAAAGAGTGAAAGTAAAGCACAAATAATAATTAACCTGAATTTTGCTATGGTTAAGAACCTGAAAGATCCCGGTGGAGTCGCCATCCGTCGCGCCTATTTTGACCTGCTCGGGTCAAAGCGAGCACCTGACGTATGGGGGTGATTCTGGGTAAAGGATTGAGGAGTCGCCACCTAATTATTTTTACGGTGAATTAGGACACCTGAATATTAAAACTAAGTCGCGTTGTAAACTCCAATTTTAAGGTCTGCGAAACTAGTGAGATTCTAGGTAAGGGTTCTTTATTATCCTAAAGGGAAGGGGTTAGGCATCCTTTAAGATCCGCTAACTTGCGGTTATCCGGTAAAACTCAGATTAATTATTGCTAGAAAATACATGTTTTACAAATATGATAGATAAAAAGATGTTTGCAAAATATGATGTATTTTATACAAGTAAATATGATGCATTTTATACAAGTACGTATTCGGATGACATAAAAGAAAGATACATGTAAAGTTTTTAGAAAACATGCATTTGTGACAATAAATCTTTCGAAAATCAACAAGTTGCAAAAATAATAATAAAAAGATGGACTTATTTGTACAATTTAATTGAAGCAAATAAAGATGACAAGAGTTGTTTTTTTTTTAAAATCTTGAATAAGCGTGACGAGCCTAAAATAAATAAACTAGCGAAGGATTTCTAAGTTTGCGAGCCTACAAATAAAATAAGCTAGCGACGGGTTTCAAATCTTAAACTAACCTATGAATAAATCCTAAGTTTGCCTATTCTAAGCATTTCACTAATTACATAAGTGCGATAAATAATATTACAATACAAAGCGAGATAAAAGCTGAATTAAAGAAAGAAATAACAATAAATAAACTCCGAGGAATATTTGTCGTTATTTTGCTTTAATCCCTGCAAGCTGTCAAGAACAAACGGTTAGAAACATATAAATACAAATAACTTCATATCCGTATTCAAAACAGTGAATGTTTTGATCGCGGAGGGCTCAGACTTAAATTTTGAAAAGAACATTCCAATCACGTCGTGGCTGCAAACATATGACTAATGTAGTTTATTTTTTTGATTGCCTCGCCTACTAAACGTGTTGGTCTCTCGGGTGAAATAGAAAAGATCACTCTAATCACGTCGTGGCTGCGAATATATAACTTGTTGGTTATTTTAGTCACCTCGCCTACTAAACATGTTGATCTCGGATAAAAGGTTTAAGTCTTCATCCTTGCCCAGAAGTTATATTTCCGTCTTTGCAACTGTGTAGGCCTCAAAATCGACGGATATTTTTCATCGGCCAGTGTAGTAACGTGTTCAAATCAGTAAAAAATAAAATCGGAACAGAAACAGCAGAAAGAAGAGCGTAAAAACAAAGAGCAGCGTGAGCGGAAAACAGAGGCGTAAAAACAGCTCAAAATGACGGTGTCTAGTTTTAAAACAAGAAAGCGATGAGAACGGTAATTTGAATGTCAAAACAAAGGAACGAAATAGAAAGCAATGTTGGAAAAATGCGGTGTTTAGTTTAAAGCGATAAAAATGATAAAGCAAGAAACAAGAATCAAACGGGAGCAAAGCGAAACAGAAAAAGCGCCCGAACAGACGCGGTATTTATTCAAACAAGAAAAACAAGAATATGAAACCAGAAGCGTCTCGAAGATGGACGAATATTGGTTTGGATCAATAAAACAACAAAGAGAATGCGGTATTAATTCAATCAATAACATAATAATAATGCCAAAGAAACAGACAATAGGGAGTTAAAATACCCGACCCGAGGTCCGAAATTCGGAAATATTCAAATCGGTCGCCTGACTTCAGTCGGCCGATTCAAACCCGAAATCGATTTCAAGACCAATTTCAGATAACCAGGAACAAGAATATGAAATGCAAGAATTACGAAAATGTTGCCTAAATCGGTCGACCGACCGGTCGATGACCGACCGGATCAATGATCCAAACTTAAATCAGATTTCAAACCAAATTCAGATAACCAATAACAAGAATATGAAATGCAAGGATTACGAAAATATTATCTAAACCGGTCGACCTGACCGGATCGATGTTTCAACCGGATCGATTTCAACACCAAATTCGGATAACCAATAACAAGAATATGAAATGCAAGAGTTACGAAAATAATGATCAAATCGGTCGACTGACCCGACCTGAAATGATGACCTGACCAATTGGAGTTTTCAACCCTAATCAAATAATTTCATCAATTTCAGATAACCAATGATAACAACAAAGAAGAATGTAAGAAAATTGGAAAAATCTAAACCGGTCGACTGACCTGGTCGATGACCGACCAATTGTGTGTTCAACCCAAGTCAAATAATTTCATCAATTTGAGATAACCAATGATAACAACAAAGAAGAATGAAATTTGGAAATTTAAATCGGTCGAATTCGACCGGTCGTTGACCCGACCGAAAATCGATGATCCAAATCAAATCTTAACACCAAATTCAGATAACCAACATACATAAATATGAAATGCAAGAATTACGAAAATGTTACGGCAAGATTCGACCCGACCGAATAGTGAAAAAATCGAGAAATCAAAGGGGATGACAAACCTTTTCTGGACCTGATTCTTGGAACAACAACGAAGCCAAATGCTTTAAACTCAAGAACACAACAAAATATCTATGTATATATTGAATAATCTTCCAAAATCTCTTTTTTCTTCTCCGAAAATCCCCCTCTTAAAATGAAGAACAATCATGGGGTATTTATAGGTGGATTCCCAAAATCGAGTTTGAATTTTGAATTAAAGGCAAAAATCTGAATTTGGAAGCGGATTTTAGGGGTATGGGTTGGACGAAGTGATGGGAGGGTGTGGGGGTGTCGGGGTTGGTGGCGAGGAGTGGGTGGTGGCGGGCGAGGTGACCTGGTCGGGCATGGGGTATGGGGCATCGGCGATTTGAGGTTGAAGGAGGTTTAGGTTTTGATTGGTTCGTTTTGGGGTTTTGGGGAATTAAAAGGGGTTGGGCTGGTGGGTTCTGGGTCGGGTGAGGGCAGTTCGGGTGTGAAAGGGGATTAAAAGGGGTAAGGGATTTGGGCTTGGGCTGGACCGGTTCTGGGTAGAATTGTTTTGGGTTTGGGTATAGGGGAATTTAATTGGGGGGAGTTTGGGCTTGGACGAAAAAAAATGGGTTTTAATTTAGGTTGGGTAGAAATTGTATTGGGTTAGGAAATAAAAATGGGTTAGGAATTGAAAAATATAAAAGGGGTTTAATATTAAAGATATTATATATATATATATATATATTTTGTAAAAGATGTGAATTATTTAAAATAACATAACAACGTGATAATAATAAAATATAATTTTTTGTGAAATGCTTAATGCTTAATAAAAAGGGAAATGCGATGCAATTTTGCGAGAATAAAATAATATAGCATTTCGGATAAAAATGCAAATGATATAAAATATGCGAATAATAATAATAATATGAAGATACACACATATATGCCTATATTTTAAAATTATTTAAAAAGTGTCAAAAAGAATAAAAATTACGAAAAAAATCAGAAAAGATGGGACAAAATTGGGTGTCAGCAGATGCCCTCTTTGGACGGAGACGATGAAAGAGTTTTCGGCCAAAGAAAGTTGATCGAGTAGCCAATTTTGTCCCGATCATCTGAATCGCATGGTAAGAAATAGAATCCTCGGGGTATAGAAGTTGCAAAAAGATAGTGCATTCAAGAAACAATGCCCCAAAGGTGTCGACTTAGGATGACACCGGTCGCAGACACGAAATTAATGGGAAAGAGCGGATCGACGTCAAGTAGGTCGTTTGACCAAATTGTCTTGGTTCGCCGTGAGATATAGTTCCATGTTATCTTTGAAAGCTCCCGCCGATTCAATTCACGTGGACCAGAGCTAAAATAAAAGTTAGTGTATAACAGTTGCATAAGATATGTATGTGAGAATATGACTTTGTAAGTTGAAATGATGTCGTTGCTTAATGTTGTGCAGATGATGGCGTTGGCGGGCGCCTGTTTACACTTTAAAATAAAGTACTCGCATTAGAAGGTGGGCGCCTGGTTTAAAATAAAATACCCGCATTATGAGGTGGGCGCCTGATTTAAAACATACCCGCATTAGAAGGTGTGCGCCTGGTTTAAAATAAAATACCCGCATTATGAGGTGGGCGCTGACCGAAATTTAAATACCCAGACATTAGGAGGTGGGCGCTGATGAAATTTAAATACCCAGACATTAGGAGGTGGGCCTGATCAAATTTAAATACCGCATTAGAAGGTGGGCGCTGATTTAAAACATACCCGATTAGAAGGTGGGCGCTTTATTTAAACATACCCGCGATTAGAAGGTGGGCGCTGATTTAAAACATACCAAGATTAGAAGGTGGGCGCTGATTTAAAACATACCCGCGTTAGAAGGTGGGCGCTGATTTAAAACATACCCGCATTAGAAGGTGGGCGCTGATTTAAAACATACCCGCATTAGAAGGTGGGCGCTGATTTAAAACATACCCAAGATTAGAAGGTGGGCGCTGATTTAAAACATACCCGCATTAGAAGGTGGGCGCCGATTTAAAACATACCCGCATTAGAAGGTGGGCGTCGATTTAAAACATACCCGCATTAGAAGGTGGGCGCGATTTAAAACATACCCGCATTAGAAGGTGGGCGCGATTTAAAACATACCCGCATTAGAAGGTGGGCGCTGATTTAAAACATACCCGCATTAGAAGGTGGGCGCTGATTTAAAACATACCCGCATTAGAAGGTGGGCGCCTGATTTAAAACATACCCGCATTAGAAGGTGGGCGCCTGATTTGTGTCGTCGTGTTGACGTAATGTAAAGTGGGGCCCTATTGCCATGCCATGATAGTTAATGTGTGGACATAAGCGATGCAAAAGGTGAGTAGATGAGAATGCGACCACAGCAAGTCGAAATCTTTCTTTCCGTGGACACAACACGGTTGGGAACATGTAGTTTAGCATGACGTCTTTGTACAATCTCCAAACATGAAAGTTATTCTTGTAGTGAGTTGCGATGCGGAGGCCCTTGCGAATCTGCTCATAAATATTGCAGCTTCCTGCTGACTGAAGAACCTGTACTCAAATAAATTTATGAGTTTTGGGAGGGGGGAGTTGATCCGCGTTGACTTTGTAGCTTCGGTCTTGGTATTTGCATGTCCTGCTAACTCGGACCCGTAGCCCCTCTCTGCTTCCCGGTCTTGGCCAGCCGTTAATGAAAACATTCGAAACTAATTTGTAGAAATGCATCTTAAAATAGAAACATAAAAATTATATCGAATTTTGATGAAAATGTTTGTTGCAAATAATTTGCTTATAAAAATTACTGCACATATATATATATCCGTCGAGCAGTGACATGCGGTGAAACAAAGCAAACGTCTTATCCAAAATTCTTGTGGTTGAAGAGTTAGTTTGCCCACTGGTTTGCATGGTTATCGGCGTCCTCTGGGCAAAGTTGATCCCTTAAAAATGCCCGGTGTCTGATATATGAGAATGACGATCTTTTGAACGGACAACCGAGTCTTGTGTAGATTTCTTGCCTGCCCTATCAGGGTGATCAGATGGGTGCATTTTGTCTTCTGTGAGATAGAGGAGAAAATATTTCCTAATGGTGGGACCGAAGCCGATTTAGGCCGCCTACGTATCCCCATGAGGGAATCAGGTCATGACGTAGTTCATTACAAGCAAAAGAGGATTGTAAGGATTTTCTAAAATGGGACCGAAGCCGATGTGGCGCCACGATCCCGCCGAGGAATCAGGTCATAACGTAGTTCATGTTACAAAGAAATGTGTTTCGGGTAAATTTGCCATCTAGGAAGCGGAACCCGACATGGGTTCTTTGCGTATCACTTTGGGAGCGCAATTTTTACAACACAAGAAATGCATTACAGAAAAATCCTAAATGTAGTATCTTTTCAATGCATCCGCGTTGATAGCTTTTGGCCATACTTCACCGTCCATTTCAGCTAGAATTAATGCTCCCCGGTCAACACCAGGTGAACCATATGAGGCCCTTGCCGCTTAGGTGCGAATTTTCCTTTAGCTTCATTTTGGTGCGGGAATATTCGTTTTAGCACCAATTGCCCGGCTCGAAAGTCCTTGGTTTTACTTTCTGTTGAAAGCTTTGGCCATTCTGTTTTGATAAAGTTGTCCGTGGCGGCGTTCAATCGCCATCAATCAAAGATCAATTGTTCGTCTCGATTACGTATCCATTTTGCTTCGCTCAAATTTCGACTTCTTGGATAATTCTCAAAGATGGTATTTCCACTTCTGCTGGTAACACGACACATTCCATAGACCAATAGATACGGCGTTGCCCGATGAAGTCCTCGATCGTAGTGCGATATCCCAAAAGTGCAAAAGGCGGATGCTCATGCGGTGCTTGTAATTATCAATCATCTTTCGTAGTATTCTTTGATGTTTTTGTTGGTCGCTTTACCGCCCGCTCATCCGAGGTCGCACGGAGTGGAATTGCGGTGAGTGATCTTAAACTTCTCGCATATCTCATTCATCGACATTCTTGTTGAGATTAGCCCCATTGTCCGTTATAATCGACTCGGGGATTCCAAATCGACAAATGATGTTATTGCGGACAAAATCAACTACCACTTTCTTTGTTACTGACTTGTGGGACGATGCTTCTACCCACTTTGTGAAATAGTCAATTGCCACTAGAATAAATCTGTGTCCATTTGATGCGGCAGGTTCAATAGGGCCAATGACATCCATGCCCCAAGTCGCGAATGGCCAAGGAGAGCTCGTCACATTGAGTTCGTTAGGGGATACCTTGATTAGATCGCCATGAATCTGACATCGATGGCATCTTTGCACGAAGTGGATGCAATCTGTTTCCATGGTCATCCAAAAGTATCCTGCTCTTAGAATCTTCTTTGCCAAAGTGAAGCCATTCATGTGAGGCCCGCACGTGCCTCCGTGTATCCCCTCAACTAAACTACTTGCCTCTCGAGCATCAACACATCTTAACAAACCGAGATCTGGAGTCCTCCGATAAAGGATTTCTCCGTTTAGGAAGAAATGGTTTGCTAACCTCCTAAGTGTCCTCTTTTGTATACTGGTTATGCCTTCTGGATATTCACCTATCTTGAGATATCTCTTAACGTCGTGGTACCAAGGCTTTCCATCCGACTCTTCATCTATATTGAAACAATATGCCGGCTGATCCGATAAGCTCACCTTGATGGGATCAATGTAGTTCTTATCCGGATGTTGAATCATGGAGGACAGTGTTGCCAGAGCGTCAGCGAACTCGTTTTGAGTTCGTGGGATATGCTTGAATTCTATCTTGCTGAATTTTTTGCATAATTCTTTCACGCAATGCAGGTAAGGAAGTATCTTCCGTTCTTGGTCGCCCATTCGCCTTGTACGATGAATCAATAAGTCTCAATCACCTATAACCAGCAGCTTCTTGAATGTTCATATCAACGGCCATTCTAAGTCCGAGTACACAAGCTGCATATACCGGCATATTGGTGGTGCATGGAGATCGGAGTTTTGCCGGAATTGGGGAGTGTTGACCTGATTACAAATCAAAGCGCTCCAATACCAACCCCTTTGAAGTTTGCAGCTTCGTGAAGAACATTCTCCAACCCGGTATTCTTACGAGATGTCTTCTCCAACAACAAGACCTCCTCGTCTGGAAAATAAGTCCGGAGAGGCATGTATTCTTCATCCACAGGATTTTCAGCAAGATGGTCGGCTAGTGCTTGTCCTTTGATAGCCTTTTGGGTGACATATATGATATCGAACTCACTTAGCAAGATTTGCCACTTTGCTAGCTTTCCAGTGGGCATGGGCTTCTGAAAGATGTATTTGAGCGGGTCCATCCTTGAGATGAGATAAGTGGTATATGCAGACAGATAATGTCTAAACTTTTGTGCAATCCACGTTAAGGCACAACAAGTGCGTTCAAAGAAAGTATACCGAAGCTTCATACGGTGTGAATTTCTTGCTTAAGTAGTATATGGCCTGCTCCTTCTTTCCTGTTTCATCATGTTGTCCCAAAGACGCACTCCAAATGCATTTTCTAACACGCATGGATATAATAAAGAACGGCCTTCCGGGTTCTGGAGGCACCAAAACAGGTGGGTTAGACAAGTATTCTTTGATTCTATCGAAAGCTTGCTGGCAATCCGATGTCCACTTGGTAGCAACGTCTTTCTTCAGTAGCTTGAATATTAGCTCACATATCACTGTTGATTGTGCTATGAACCTGCTGATGTAGTTGAGGCGACCAAGGAAACTCATTACGTCCTTTCGACTCTTTGGAGGAGGCAATTCTTGAATAGCTTTTACCTTCGAGGGGTCCAATTCAATACCCCTTCTACTTACAATGAAACCCAACAGCCTTCCCCAAATAGGGACACCAAATGCGCACTTTTATGGATTTAACTTCAGGTTATACCGCCTCGGTCGGTCAAAAACTTCTCTAAATCGTCAAGTGATCTCAAGTCCTTCGCGACTTGATAATAAAGTCATCTACGTAGACCTCTATTTCTTTGTGGATCATATCATGAAAAATGGTAGTCATGGCCCTCATGTAGGTGGCACTGCATTCTTGAGTCCGAACGGCATTACTCGATAACGATATACCCCCAAGGTGTAGTGAATGCCGTCTTCTCTGCATCTTCCTCATCCATCAAGATTTGGTGGTAACCAAAGAAAGCAATCAACAAATGATTGTAATTCATGCTTTGCACAGCTTGTCAATGAGTATGTGAATATTTGGAAGAGGGAAGTCATCCTTCGGCCGGGCCTTGTTGAGATCCCGATAATCCACGACACTCAGATCTTTCCATCTTTCTTGGCACAGTACAATGTTGGCCAACCAAGTCGGGTATCTTGTGACCCGAATGACCTTGGCGTCAATTGCTTGGACACCTCTTCCTTGACCCTTGAACTCAAATCGGGCTTGATTTTCCTTGGTTTTTGTTTCACCGGGAGGGTAAGATGGATCGATAGGCAATCTATGCGAAACAATATCCGTGCTCAACCCTGGCATCTCGTCATAAGACCAAGCAAATACGTCGATATATTGTCTCAAAAGATCCGTCAGTTCTATCCTTTGTGGGGCGTTCAGATGGACGCTGATTCTTGTTTCTTTCACATTTTCTGCATCCCCCAAATTTATTGCCTCAGTTTCTTCTAAATTTGGCTTTGGTTTATTCTCAAAATGTTCCAATTCCTCACAATTCTTACGGTTGCGAGTCTTCTTCATACTCTTCGAAGTCCTGTTCATTGTTCGGATTTTGTTTGTTTGTTTCATTACATGTCACATTCACATTATCGACAGATTTATTAGTTTGCATGCTGAAAAAGAAAATTATTAAACAAAACAGATTTTAAAATAGCAAAAGCAATGCAGATTTGTCATTTTAAGCTTTCAAAAGGTGGAGGCAAAATACATTAAACTGCATAAAATGCGGTTCAGGCCTCAATTTAAATCGCATTTTTTAATTAAGTACTAATACAATTTGGGTAGACATGATTGGGAAATAAAAGATGGGGTGCTCCGCCAGTTTTAGTCAACACGAATCAACCTTTGGGGAAATAAATAAGGCAAAATGAATCTCCTGAAAAACGAAGAAAACCAAATTAGTATAAGGTGAGTAATTATTGATTCAAATAATATACACATAGTGGAAAGCAGTAGAAAATAACAAAATGATTGTAAGACAATTAAATGCGCATCCTAATATGCATGGGGCCTCCCTTATGCCGGAGGTGGGCCTAAACGCCCGGATATGCGGATTACGACAGATTTGATCCAAGTCGCAAACCGCAATGCTTTGTTGGAAATGAGACAAAATGAATGTACATTTTCCAATTTCAGCATGTCATGATTAGTCTTGGATTAGTCTATCCTTATCACGCTACACATAATATGATGATTGGTCGTTGGGTTGTGAGACCCGTAGACATCTTTGGCGGATTTCTTAATTGTGGAGTCGATACCGAGGATCGACCCACCTAAGGTGTATGCATGCATGACTTAAAATAAAGGGTGGTATAGCTCTATCTTAAATTTTCTAAGATTTGGCTGACTAGACACAAGGTTCCCGAGCGGACTACTCGAGTGAGAAGGCTACGCGGCCACCAGATGGTCCGGTCACTCCGCGCATACGCCAACTCTCCTAAATTTTGGTAGATTGAAAGAAATTTGCGAGTGCGTAAAACACACCTCGCGTGTAGTGTGTGATAGTGTCAATTTTCCAGAGTGGAAGAAATATGAACGAAATGCCAATTTATGATAAGCAGTGAAAAATAAGAAAATTAAAGCAGTTATGCATGCAAAAAATTTCACAAAGGAAATAAATCAAAGCATACGTCAAACAAAGAGTGAAAGTAAAGCACAAATAATAATTAACCTGAATTTTGCTATGGTTAAGAACCTGAAAGATCCCCAGTGGAGTCGCCATGCTGTCGCGCCCTATTTTGACCGGGCTCGGGTCAAAGCGGAGCACGGACGTATGGGGGTGATTCCTGGGTAAAGGATTGAGGAGTCGCCACCTAATTATTTTTACGGTGAATTAGGACACCTAAATATTAAAACTAAGTGCTGCAGTGTAAACTCCAATTTTAAGGTCTGCGAAACTAGTGAGATTCTAGGTAAGGGTTCTTTATTATCCTAAAGGGAAGGGGTTAGGCATCCTTTAAGATCCGCTAACTTGCGGTTATCCGGTAAAACTCAGATTAATTATTGCTAGAAAATACATGTTTTACAAATATGATAGATAAAAAGATGTTTGCAAAATATGATGTATTTTATACAAGTAAATATGATGCATTTTATACAAGTACGTATTCGGATGACATAAAAGAAAGATACATGTAAAGTTTTTAGAAAACATGCATTTGTGACAATAAATCTTTCGAAAATCAACAAGTTGCAAAAATAATAATAAAAAGATGGACTTATTTGTAC
Source organism: Anisodus acutangulus (assembly GCA_029783415.1). Lineage (NCBI taxonomy): Eukaryota > Viridiplantae > Streptophyta > Magnoliopsida > Solanales > Solanaceae > Anisodus > Anisodus acutangulus. The sequence continues at coordinate 10,600,615 of CM056504.1, forward strand.
AATTTAATTGAAGCAAATAAAGATGACAAGAGTTGTTTTTTTTTTAAAATCTTGAATAAGCGTGACGAGCCTAAAATAAATAAACTAGCGAAGGATTTCTAAGTTTGCGAGCCTACAAATAAAATAAGCTAGCGACGGGTTTCAAATCTTAAACTAACCTATGAATAAATCCTAAGTTTGCCTATTCTAAGCATTTCACTAATTACATAAGTGCGATAAATAATATTACAATACAAAGCGAGATAAAAGCTGAATTAAAGAAAGAAATAACAATAAATAAACTCCGAGGAATATTTGTCGTTATTTTGCTTTAATCCCTGCAAGTATCGCCAAGAACAAAGGGTTAGAAACATATAAATACAAATAACTTCATATCCGTATTCAAAACAGTGAATGTTTTGATCGCGGAGGGCTCAGACTTAAATTTTGAAAAGAACATTCCAATCACGTCGTGGCTGCAAACATATGACTAATGTAGTTTATTTTTTTGATTGCCTCGCCTACTAAACGTGTTGGTTTCTCGGGTGAAATAGAAAAGATCACTCTAATCACGTCGTGGCTGCGAATATATAACTTGTTGGTTATTTTAGTCACCTCGCCTACTAAACATGTTGATCTCGGATAAAAGGTTTAAGTCTTCATCCTTGCCCAGAAGTTATATTTCCGTCTTTGCAACTGTGTAGGCCTCAAAATCGACGGATATTTTTCATCGGCCGGTAGTAACGTGTTCAAATCAAGAAAAATAAAATCGTAAGCAGAAAGCAGCAGCGGCTGATAGCGAGAAAAAGCGATGCGATAGCGAAGAGCGGAAAAAAACAGAGGCGTAAAAACAGTTTCCGAAAATGACGGTGTCTAGTTTTAAAAACAAGAAAGCGATGAAACGGTAATTTGAATGTGAAACAAAGGAATCGAAATAGAAAGCAATGTTGGAAAAATCACGGTGTTTAGTTTAAAACAGTAAAAATGATAAAGCGATAAAGCGATGTCTGAAGCGGGAGCAAAGCGAAGCGAAAGCGGTACCCGAACAGGTAGCGGTATTTATTCAAAGCGATAAAAAAAAAGAATATGAAACCGAGAAGCGTCTCCAGAAGATGGACGCAATATTGGTTTGGATCAATAAAACAACAAAGAGAATGCGGTATTAATTCAATCAATAACATAATAATAATGCCAAAGAAACAGATAAGATGCGATTTAAAATACCCGACCCGAAGTTCAAATTCGGAAATATTCAAATCGGGTCGCCCGACTTCAGTCGGCGATTCAAACCCGAAATCAGATTTCAAAGACCAATTTCGGATAACCAGGAACAAGAATATGAAATGCAAGAATTACGAAAATGTTGCCTAAACCGGTCGATCTGACCGGTCGATGATCGACCCGGATCAGCGATCCAAACTTGAATCAGATTTCAAACCAAATTCAGATAACCAATAACAAGAATATGAAATGCAAGGATTCTGAAAAATATTACCCAAACCGGGTCGACCCGACCCGGGTCAGTGACCCGACCCGGATCAGTGTTTCAACCCGGATCAGATTTCAACACCAAATTCAGATAACCAATAACAAGAATATGAAATGCAAGAGTTCTGAAAATAATGATCAAATCGGGTCGACCCGACCCGACCCGAATTGGAGTTTTCAACCCGGAATCAAATAATTTCATCAATTTCAGATAACCAATGATAACAACAGCAGCAATGTAAGAAAATTGGAAAAATCTAAACCGGGTCGACCTGACCCGGGTCAGTGACCCGACCCGAATTGTGTGTTCAACCCGAAGTCAAATAATTTCATCAATTTCAGATAACCAATGATAGCAACAGCAGCAATGAAATTTGGAGATTTAAATCTGGTCGATCTGACCGGTCGATGACTGACCAGAAAATCAATGATCCAAATCAAATCTTAACACCAAATTCAGGATAACCAACATACATAAATATGAAATGCAAGAATTACGAAAATGTTACGAGCAAGTCGACCAGTCGGTCGACCCATTCGAATAGTGAAAAAAATCAGAGAAATCAAAGGGGATGACAAACCTTTTCGGACTTGATTCTTGGAACAACAACGAAGCCAAATGCTTTAAACTCAAGAACACAACAAAATATCTATGTATATATTGAATAATCTTCCAAAATCTCTTTTTTCTTCTCCGAAAATCCCCCTCTTAAAATGAAGAACAATCATGGGGTATTTATAGGTGGATTCCCCCCCCCAAAAATCGAGTTTGAATTTTGAATTAAAGGCAAAAAATCTGAATTTGGAAGCGGATTTTAGGGGTATGGGTTGGACGAAGTGATGGGAGGGGTGTGGGGGTGTCAGGGTTGGTGGCAGGGAGTGGGTGGTGGCAGGGGGCGAGGTGACCGGTCGGGCATGGGGGTATGGGGCATCGGCGATTTGAGGTTGAAGGAGGTTTAGGTTTTGATTGGTTCATTTTGGGGTTTTGGGAATTAAAAGGGGTTGGTGGTGGGTTCTGGTCGGGTGAGGGCCGGATTGGTGTGGGCAGTTGGGTGTGGTAGGGGATTAAAAGGGGTAAGGGATTTGGGCTTAGGCTGGACCAGGTTCTGGGTAGAATTGTTTTGGGTTTGGGTATAGGGAATTTAATTGGGGGAGTTTGGGCTTGGGCGAAAAAATGGGTTTTAATTTAGGTTGGGTAGAAATTGTATTGGGTTAGGAAATAAAAATGGGTTAGGAATTGAAAAATATAAAAGGGGTTTAATATTAAAGATATTATATATATATATATATATATATATTTTGTAAAAGATGTGAATTATTTAAAATAACATAACAACGTGATAATAATAAAATATAATTTTTTGTGAAATGCTTAATGCTTAATAAAAAGGGAAATGCGATGCAATTTTGCGAGAATAAAATAATATAACATTTCGGATAAAAATGCAAATGATATAAAATATGCGAATAATAATAATAATATGAAGATACACACATATATGCCTATATTTTAAAATTATTTTAAAAGTGTCAAAAATATTAAAAATTACGAATAAAATCATAAAAGATGGGACAAAATTGGGTGTCAACAATGACTATTTCCCACATCTTTCTGATATGGATGATACCACATGACGTCGTCTCGATGGCGTGGTTAAATAGTAAATATATGGCACTATATCTAAGGATTTACTCTACACAATCATGAAAATGGGTGCCTCCGCCCGTGAACTATGGACACGTTTGGAAGAAATTTTTCAAGATAACAAGAACACTCGCGCGGTGTACTTGTAAGAGCAGTTAAACAACACCCCTCTTGAAATTTTTTCCAATATGTTGGAGTATTGCAGACAGTTAAAATTGGTGGCTGACCAATTGGCCAACGTCGGCACGTCTGTTTCCGAAACGAAGATATTGTTACAACTGGTTGTCGGCCTTTCAAAGGGTGAATATAACATGTTAGCCATGATGATACAACAGGCTGACCCCGTACCCAATTTTAACAAATCTCCTTCGCAGCTATTGTCGGAAGAGACACGACGTGCGAAGCAAGACGAGCACAACCAGAAGGCGTTAGCAGTTGCCATGTCCACTCAAAACAATACCACCACCGGCCAGCCACCACTGCCAAAAAATAGTCAGCCGCAGAAGAACTGCGGTGGTAGGGGTGGTAGAGGTTGCGGCAGTGGATGTAATGGGAAGGGCCGCAGCAAAGGCGACAGGGGACATCAGGCCAGCCAGCAGCCGCAACAGCCCAGTTATTTTTCCTCATGGGTCGGCCCAGCAGACGCTTATCAACCAGGGAACTGGATTGCATATCCAGCAGGTCAGTAGGCCCAATTCCAGTTTCAAAACCCATGTGTCTTGGGCCCAGGTCCAGGCTATCTCCCAGCCCACCACCATCAGCTGCAGGCCCATCTCACCCAGGCATACATCTCACAGCAGCCCAGTAATCTGGCCCCCTCTAAATTGGGTCGGGCTTTTATTATTTTGAACTTGTAGCAGCCCAACGAAAATTGGTACATAGACTCGGGCGCCACATCTCACCCCACCCGCTCACTAGGTAAAATACCCAAACTGTTTCATTTAAAGCATCATCAATACATTACTGTTGGAAATGATCATCGCATTTCAATCCAGGGCTATGGTACCGCCTACACACCACTACCTCACCCACCCTTTTCCCTTAATAATGTCATGTATGCCCCGAACATCATTAAGAACATAATTTATGTCCGCAAATTTACTCACAATAATTCTATCTCTGTTGACTTTGACCCTTTTGGTTTTACTGGGAAGGATATTCGTACGGGGATACCTCTTACGAGATGCATTACCATTGGGGATCTCTATCCATTCCCATCTGACTCCACTGCCAGCTCTTGCTCTCCCATATCTCTAGCCGTTATCTCTCCGTCAACTTGGCATAATAGGCTTGGTCACCCAGGAGCCCAGTTTTTAATTTTCTTAGAGGCAATAATTTTATTATATGTAATAATGGGAAACTTGCCCAACACTGTGTTTCTTGTTCTTTAGGCAAACATGTTTCTCTTCCTTTTAAATCATTTACAAACGTTACATTTTCTCCGTTTGATATTATTCATGCTGATTTGTGGACATCTCTTATCTCTAGTTCACTGGGTCATAAATACTATCTTGTCTTGTTAGACGATTTTTCTCATTATATTTGGATTTACCAGTTCAAATTTAAATCCGAAGTGTTTGCCAAAATTTCTTGAGTTTCGTACCTTCATCAAAATAGATTCAGCAAGAAAATATTGTTAAAATCATAGTAGGATTACTTAATGACCTTAAAATGAATGTGTGTTTTGTTTAAGCTAGTACTATGATCCATATAATAGTTTAAGAACTTGTTTAGTGACATGTGGCCTGTTTTACATTAATGTGTGTATCACCTATGTCAAACCTGAATCTGTAAGGCCATGAATAGGTTGCTAAGGCCATTCTATGTTTATTTGATGTATGTGTTAGCTTATAAATCACATATCTGGTCTAAATGTGTTGTAAATAACTTCTAATAGGTCACCCAATCTCTATTTATTTGATGTATGTGTTAGCTTGTAAATTCCATATCTGGTCTGAATGTGTTGTAAATAACTTCTAATAGGGCACCCGATCTCTGTTTAGGCTTAAAATGACTCAGTATGTTTGGTGTTAACTTAGTTGATCTGTTTAGCCATAGATAGCCAAAACTGCATCATGCTCTACTTTCCCAGAGCTCAACTGCAAGGTCTATTAAAGTATTCTACTTATCCCCCCATCCTAGTATGTTTCCAATAGCCTTCAAATTATCTAATATGCATTTGTCCATAACCACCTAAGATAACTTTACCCCTTCTTTGTGTGAACAATTCTGTATATGTTTGGTTCTGCTTATCTATATGCTGAGACTTGATTACTTTGTTTAGATATTTTGTATGGCCTAAGATCATATGTTGTGCTATGCTAAGTTGTGATTGTTGAATATACTGGATTAATAGACCTAAAGGCCATGAACATATACAGGTTGTATATCACTCATAAATATAATGTCATGTGTGTTAGCTAGACCTAGCCCATATTTTATACTTTTTCTATTGTTCTTCTTCACAACTACATATTGGGCTTGGCCCACTGTCTGTTCTCTTTTTGTGTTCCTTTTGTGCTGCTGTTTGATTTGGGCTAGCCCAATTGTTCTGAATTTAAACACAAGTTGTTGTGGGTTGTCTGATTCTTTATTTCATAAATTAATTTGATAAGCCTAGATACTCTCTAACTTGCACTCTTCTTTTCCCCTTGTGTGTTTTCACGCTACATCACTATAAGATGGGCCCTTATTGGGTTCATCACTTCTACTCAGTCGAGATCGAGTCATCCATGAGCATTATACACTTAGCTAATTGGGCTAAGACCTAATCGTATCTATTCTGACCGAAATGAAAAAATATTAAGGGAAGCTAATATTTGCAAGAAGGCCTAGCTATGGGTGAAAATATCCAACTGGTGAGCTTCGGTAGGCCCACCAGCCTAAGCTCTTCTCCATTTTAATTTCATATTGTATACGTATATATGTATTCATTGTAATAAAATACTTTCAATATTGGAACTTTATTTATGGTTGGAATCTAGGATAGGCAAACGATACGTAGATCGTTTTAGTTTAGATTGCCAAACGATTTTCAAAACCTTTGTTTGACTCTGAGAAGACGAAAATAACAGACTATTTTGGTTAAGTAAAAGGGACTATTTTGGACATTGAAATCTGGAAAAGGAATGGACTTTCAACCAACTGTAAGAACTAATTTTGGAATTTAAAATGTGACTTGGGCTTTAAATTGAGAAACTAAAATAGACGGATTTGAAGAACCATATGGGCATGAGTGACTTGAAATTAAGTAATTGGACTTGCTAAAAATCAAACTCGAACTGAAAATGAATATTTTGTTCAAGTTAGAATATGGGCTAAGCCCAAATAAGTTAGTAGTTTTGGAATAAAAACTTATCTTGGACTTGGGTTTGGGTTGAGGATTTTGGAATGTAGAGTTTGGTTTGACCTTGGGCAACATAGCATGTAAAAAGGAATAAAAAACCATTTTCACTATCTATTTTCCCATAAAATCAAACTTGTCTTTTTAAATAAATTATACCACTTTCAAAACTTGGAAAGAATTTTAAATAACAAGATGCAAGTATGAAATTAGTAAATATAGTTGAACTAAATGTGGAGTTATACTTAAATTTACATTTGAGTGTTCTTAGTACGAAAACGAAAATTGACTAAACCATCATGTGCATACTACTTTGGCGGAAGTTTTAACTCTTTGTTTTAAAATAAAACCCTGAGCTTTGAATAAATGAAATGACAAATTGTTTTTCGGATTTTAAACACAAAAGCAATTTAAATCATTTTGAAGCATGCTATAGAGCCCATAGGTCAACCGTATTTTACTAATCCTTAATATCGGGGTGCTAACACCTTCCCTAGGGGATCACCAGAACCCTTACTTTGACTCTGGTTTAGATAGAATTTTTCAAAGGAATTTGAATAAACTCTTTCACACTGGTTTTTCTAATTTATCTATAAATTAGGTGGCGACTCTAAAAATACATTATCCAATTTAGAGTACCATCCAAACTCTTAGTAGTTCTTTATGCGCTCACCCGTGTAAAAGGAGAACCGTAACAATAGGGAGTTGTTGAAACCGACCCGACATAAATCATTCTGGTCGACATGCAAGATGACTTGATAGGAAATGATAGCTAGCAATCACAGAAGCCTGATTCCGGGGGCAACCCCGGAGTCAAACAAAACCAGGAATCAGTGGGAGCCCATTTCCCGGAGGATCAGGCAGATCGGATATCTTAGGGCTTTATGGCACCAGAGCAATCAGATGAGGGAGGATTCATGGCAGAAGATCTCGAGCTTACCTCTTGTCTACCAGACAGGTTCAGGGAGCAGGTATACCTGGGATCGGGCCTAAACCATGGGTTCAGGAAAAAATTGATTGCATTTTTGAATAACAATATTAGTAGCTTCACTTGGTAGATATTGGGCATCTCAGGTGTGCCCCCATAATTGGCCCTTCACAAGTTAAACATGGACCCAGACTGTCAGCCCATTAAGAAAAAAAGACGTCCAGTGTCAGCAGGATAAAACCAATTTGTTAAAGAAGAAGTAGCCCGACTCATCCAGTCAGAAGCAGTCTAAGAGGTAAAATACATAGACTGGATGGCAAACGTGGTGGTACTTCCTAAGAAACTTAAAACCTTTTAAATATTTTTATAATTAAATGACTTAAACAAAGCCCGCCTTAGGAGCTCATATCCTATGTCTCGCCTAGATCGTGTTGTCGATGCGGTGGCTGGGCATGAGCTGCTCAGCTTCCTAGATGTATCCATAGGCTTTGACCAGATACGACTGGACCCGTCGAACAAGGAAAAGACTTCATTCATAACGGAGTACATAACTTATTGCTATATTGTCATGCCATTAGGCTTGAAAAATGCAGGGACCACTTTCCACCAACTGACCCAACGGATGTTGCGCCATCAGTTAGGTCGGAGTGTGGAGATTTACTTAGATGCCATAATCATTAAGTTCTTGTAAATAGAGGAATATGTTAGACATTTGCAGGAACTGTTTGAGATCATCCGGGAGTACAACCTTAAGCTGAATCCCGAAAGATGCACTTTTGAACTAGGCTCTAGAAAGTTCTTGGGTTTTGTGGTGTCCAATAGGGGCAATGAAGCCAACCTGGATCATATTCAGGAAATATAGCAAATAGCAGAGATGTTCAACAGTGCTCGTAAGGTGCAGCGATTGACCGGGAGAATAACAACCTTAGGAAGGTTCCTATCCAGGTCATTGGGAGTACAACCTCAAGCTGAATCACGAAAGATGCACTTTTGAACTAGGCTCTGGAAATTTCTTGGGTTTTGTGGTGTCCAACGGGGTCAATGAAGCCAACCTGGATCATATTCATGAAATAGAGCAATTAGCAGAGATGTTCAATAGTGCTCGTAAGGTGCAACGATTGACCGGGAGAATAACAACCTTATGAAGCTTCCTATCCAGGTCATTCGAGCGATGTAAGAAATTATTCAGCCTGTTGAAAAAAAGAAAGACTTTCACTAGACCTCGAAATGCCAGCAAGAACTAAAGGACTTGAAGAAATACCTAACAAACCTTCCCCTGCCTGCAAAACCGGATGAAGGGGAACCATTGTTGATTTACTTCACCGTATCCGAAACCGATGTAAGTGTTGTGCTCGTTCGGGAGAAAAAAGGTACGCAATCTTCTGTTTATTATACTATCAAGGACTTAATAGAGGTTGAAGCCCGATACCCTCACCTTGAGAAGCTAGCTTTGGCCCTGATAGTTGTATCTCGTAAACTGAGGCTGTATTTTTAATGTCATCCTATATGTGTGGTCACCACTTTTCCTTTAAGGTATATATTGCATAAACACAAACTCTCGGGCAGGCTAGCAAGTTGGTTGATCTAAATCTGCTGGTGCAATATCACATATGATGCATCGGGCTCATACGAAAGCAGTTTAGGAAACCGAAGCCGCATTCGAGGAATGTGTCCTGTATACAGACGGGGCCACGAGCATGAAAGGAATTGGATTGGGGATTGTCCTTGTCGCCCCCTCGGGGGCCACAATCAGGTAAGACATTAAGTATGTTTCTTTAACTAACAATAATGTCGAGTATGAGGCTGCAATTGCAGGTTTGGAATTGGCTCGGGGACTCGAAGCTGAAAATGTTAAGCTTAAAAATAACTCATAGCTGATTGTCAATCAAATATTTGACAAATATGAGGCCAAAGACAGCTGAATGCAGGAATACTTGGGTAGAGTCGTTGCTTTGTTGGCTCAATTTCAAAAGTGAAGGGTGGTGCAAATCCCACAAGACATGAACTTCAAAACTGACGCCTTGGCCAACCTAGGCTCGTCATCCAGGGTAACTAAGTGAGAGTCAGAGTTCATAGTCCACATCCTATGCTCTGTCCTAAACTCTGGCTTGCACGAGGTAAATTTTGTCACCCTCACTTGGGACTGGCGGAATGATATTATCAATTATTTGCAGATAGGGACTCTCCCGGAAGATAGTAAGAAAGCTCGGGCTTTGAGAACCAAAGCAGATAGGTATTTCATACATGAGGGAGAGTTGTACAGAAGATCGTACCTCGGGCCCTTGGCTAAATGCTTAGGGCCAGCAGAGGTTGAGTACATGATGCGGGAGATACACGAGGGAAATTATGGAAATCACGTTGGGTATGATTCGTTAGTAAAAACGATAATGTGAACTGGTTATTACTGGAATCGGATGGAAGAAGACGTAAAGGCTTATATCCGAAAATGCGAGAAATGTCAGCAGCATTCTCCGATAATACATCAACGCGCTGAACCCCTTCACTCAGTAGTGGTTCTATGACCTTTCATAAAGTGGGGAATGAATATCATGGGCCCGCTGTCGGGAGCTACGAGGGACGTAAGATTCCTGCTGATCTTAACTGATTATTTCTCAAAATGGGTGAAAGCCAAATCATATAAAAAGATTCACGAAAGGCAAGTCATAAACTTCATCTGGGATCATATTATTTGCCGGTTTGGAATACCAAAAGAGATCGCTTGCGACAACAACCAGAAGTTCATGGGAAAGAAGGTCACTGAGTTCTTGAAGGGATTGAACATCAAAAGGGTTACCTCATCGCCATATCACCCATGTGGAAATGGACAAGCAGAGTCAACTAACAAACACAATCATCTAAAACATCAAAAAGAGGTTAGAAAGATCAAAAGGCAAGTAGTCGGAAGAACTGCCAGGAGTGTTGTGGGCTTACAGAACTACGACCAAGACAAGAACAGGGGAACCCCTTTCTTCCTAGTATACGAAGCCGAGGCCTTGATACTCATGGAAGTGGGATAACCCAACTTTCGTTACACCAAAACCACTGAGGAATCCAATAAAAAGGCCATGGTAATAGGGCTGGAGTTATTGGAGGAATGCAGGGAGTTGGCTTTTATACGTTTGGCGGCGCACAAATGGGGAGAAGAAAGGTACTTCAATAGAAAGACGAATATGAGACATTTTAAAGTTGGGGACTATGTCTTCCGAAAACTCACTCTTGCGACAAGGGACCCAAAAGTGGGTACGCTGCAGGCAAATTTGGAAGGACCGTACTGAATTATAAGAATCGCCAGGAAAGGAGTGTACCGGATTGAGGATGAGTCCGGAAAGAAACTAAAGAATAGTTGGAACATCAGCCACCTGAAGAGATTCTACCTTTGAAAAAAGACAGGTATGTTTTATATTCACAAAAATATTCATTTCGGTTAATTATCCCTTTCCTTGACAGGGACTGCTTACAAAACCAGAAGCCCTCCCCCTCTGAGGAGGCAAACACATGTTGCACTTTTTTCCTTGGCTGAGGTTTTGTACCTATCGAGTTTTCCTGACAAGGTTTTTAATGAGGCAACAACTCAAAAAACACTTCAAACTTAGCGTGTCACATCCTAAAACTCGATTCCTAAAAACCTTGCACTCGAGTCCCGGGGGGAGAGGGCGGAGCAGTATAACCACAAGGGGATCTCTTATAAGATGGGCTCAAACTAGGACTGCTGGCAGTCACTAAACTTGCTCTGTTGCTTTCTTTCGTAAATCTTATAAATACCCCCAAAAGGGATCATATACTTACAGGACGAGTCATCCCCTATAACTTTGAAAGAATGAAATAATGAAGCTTTCACCCATTCTTCGTTTTAGTTGTGTATTGAAAAAACCTTCGGGGCAAAACCGAACTCGAAATCCATACGGCCCCGTAATACCATTTCAAACAACACGACACGACCATAGAGCCTCTGCGCGTGCAGGTTCTTTGAACCTTTGTGCCTTTACATAGGGTTGAGATGTCTTCCCCATCAGCATCGAAAATAAAGGTAACCCCTTTATTTCAAATTGAATGTCTTAAATCCCAATTTCGTGTAAGCGTTCCCAAATGTGACATTCCCAGATTGGGTTAAGGCAAGATGACCTTAAACATAAAATGCAAAAATTATATAAGCGTGCACCGGTCGTCAAACCTTAACTTTAACATCAAACACTCTAATATTAGCGTAGTTCCGATAAATAGGCACAACGGTCATGCCTCGATCGTTAAGTGCAAATTAAAAAGCCTACATGTCATTATGTGATCACAATTTTGTAAAAAATAAAACGCATGTCAAAGCGTAAAGAAAGGCAAGCAAATAATTATCATTTACACAAAAAGAGCATCGAGCGCTCATAAAAGAACATTAGGAGGGGCATACAAGCCCGACGATCTAGCAAACCAGAGTACGAAGGCTCAATCATAAGAAGTTACAAAGGGCACAAAGGCCCGAGAATATCCATCAGCTGGCGCACAGGCCAACATAACTGCAAAAAATAAAAAATTCATCACATGGCATGCAGGCCCACTTCAAAAAACACTGTCATTAAAAAAGGGCACGCAGGCCCCACGAATTCACATGAGCTAAAAAACTGGTACAAACCACCAGTATTGCTGCTGATCATCACCACAGAATGCCTCCAAACCAATGAGCATAGGCTGAAGACAGACAAAGCTAAGCCGAGGGGGCACCGTCGCCACCAGAAGAGCCGACAGACCCATCAGAAGAGGGGGCATTGCTTCATGCAGGTCATCCATATCATCCTCAACCGCCTCCAAGTCCACCTTTACATCCATGTGGGCTGAGTGAACATCAATCACTCCCACATACACCCCTTATTGGACCTCAAACCGGGTTTTGAGGACAATATAGTCCCAAAGCAAGGTGGCCTTCTACTGCTCAGCTGCCCGACAAAGTGTCAATAGTTGGTTCCGGGCTTGAAGGTGGGCACGAGAAGCTACAAACGCCTACATCCGTGCGTGAGTAATATCAGGATCAAGCTCAGCCCATACCACTCTCTCACCTATTAATTAGCGAGCATGTGTCATGGTTCTGAAAGTCTCCTCTCTATCTGCCAGCGCCTGCTTGGCCTCCTCCAACATGCCTTCTAGGGTGGTCCTCCATTCCAAGAGATCTCTGTGCTCAGCCCGAAGCTGGGAAACCTCTCCCTGGAGACGTCGGTTATCTTCAGCCAACCTCTCTGCACTTTGGAAGAATGAATGCATGTTCTTAAAAAGCCCAATGGTGGAGGAAACAACAGCATGCCCCCGAAAGAAAGTTAGGCAAAATGAACTCAGTTTATGCACTCGCGTTGGAAGTAAAATGTATGATAGAAATGACTCAAGTTACCTAAAGGAAGATGTTTGCAAGGTGGACTAAGGAAGATTCCAGGCCAGGGTCAGAGCCTTGCGCCCGAATCTCTACCTCCCGTGCTCTTGGGTTGTCCTTCACTGACTCCCGGCTCTTTGATCCCCGCGTTCCTAAATATTGTGGTTCCTTCTCCATCATCCCCTATGAGGACCACTTTCGACACACCCCCATGAGGACCACATTCGACACACCCTCCCTCTCAAGCTCATTGAAGAGATATCGTTTCCTCATACGCGAGTTGATCCCGGAGATAGACGCTCCAACATTACCCAAAAGCCCTCGCTTTCTGCTTTTCCTAGCCCTGCGACAGCCTTAGAAATGTGTACCTGAGCCTCATCCTGGGAAGACACCTTCTTGGTTGATACTCCTCGAGCAGGGATACCTTCGAGAAAAAAAGAAAGTCAGGGTGACACATTAGCATGCAATCAGTGAAAATAAAGAGTCGGTAAAAGAAGAAAGACTTACCATGACTTTTGCCCTTCCACTTATCAGCGAAAATGGCTCTCCGCATTAGCTTGGTGTCGTGAGAGGCACAGAGCAGACCCATCACCCAGTCGAAGATGTCTGGCAGGGGCTCGGGAACAACAGAGCCAGCTGCAAAAACAAAAGGTAAGGTAGTCAGGAAAAGACCACGAGAAATAAGAGAGAAGGGGAGAAAGATTACTTACGAGCACTTTTCCAATACTCTGGCAGAGGACCAAAATTGGTGCCTTGAAGGTGGTGAGTAGGAATCATCACAAACCGATCACACCATCCCCGACCGTGTATCGTTCTTAACATTTGTTATGAGGGCCCTAAATCCCTGAAAAGATAAATTAATTATTCCTACGCGGAGCACTCGAGGGGAATAGAGATGGATCAAATAATCCTAAGAGAACGGAAGGTGGGAGAGATCAGCCAAATACTGTAAGAATCACACTATTATCCATGTATGTAGGGCTAACTGCCACAGATAGACGCCATAGTAATGACAAAAAAATTCAATCATCCAGTAGATCGGAAGGCTGAATCCGATAGTAAAAGGGTAGGTGTAAATAAGTGACATCCCGAGAATGTACTAAGTAATACTTGGATTAAGCGGGGGAGGAAAAATATCAACATCAGAGACCCATTCGCAGTCGATTCAGACTTGGGGAACGATAGAATAATCAATCAACAAGGTCATATCCTCCACGGACTCGTAGCGGAGGTTTACACAGAAGTCCCTCTCAAAATTGAAGTTAGAGGGAATGATGTCGGATGCTGAAGAGCCTAGATCAATAGCTTGGGTGACAACGAAGGATAACGACCGACGAGGGGTTTCACTCAGTTCTGCCCTCTTTCTGGCGAGGGCCGAACCATTAAAGGTACCAGAAGAAGACGAGGGGGAAGTAAACATTTTGAGGATAGCAATTGAAGAGACGGAGAACTAAAACTAGTAAATTTCTATAAAAGAGGAAAGATGGAGATGAAAGTGAGAAAAAATTATCGAGGTTGCCATTTTATTTAAGCGAGAGAATAATCATTACTCTTGGAACTTGAAGAGACGTGCCTTATCAACGAATGTCAAATTGGTATCTCAGAATGAGCGTCATCGAATGAGTGACTGAGCAGATTTAATGATCTTCTGACGAAATGTATGATAGAAAGAAGGGATGCGCCATTTTGATTCCCGCGAAAAGTGTTTTTAAAAAAGCGCACAGACTCTTCCACTTCCCGGACCCATGAGTTCAAGGGTCCCAAAAAGTGGGAGACTATATTTATTGGGTATAAATACATCCGGAGACGTTTAGCGTATTCAAGATTGGAGTGTCAAAGGATTTTCACAGTTGTCCTCCACTCCAATAACTCCCGTCACATCAGCCTTCCTAGATTGGAGTGTCATGGCGTGCGTGTGCATGGTGACGTCAGTATGTTCACGTCGTCATAATTTTCTGGGGTCATAATAGTCTAAGTTTTGTCCTATATATGCAAGACTTAGAAGAGAAGAAAGACACATTATATTCTCTCTAAGTTCACACTTGTAACTCAAATCTCTCTCAAGTTAATACACCATTCTCAGCTTCGGCTCTTTTTTTTAGATCTAACTCATTTATTCATTTTACTTGCTTATTATCGCATTTTACTTACACGTTAATCTTGAATACCCATAACTTAACCAGCAACTCTGAACTCGTTTAAGAGGGTCTCCGGACCGGATACGACCTACTTGTATTTAAACCCTTGAATACAAATATCTAACTGTATTTTTTGTTAGAATCATTTTCACCGGAAAATAAATTTATCTCAGGATAAATTTATAATTTATCTCACGATAAATTTATACCTTCTACCAAACAAAAAATATAAAATTTATCCAAACTTAATCCAGTGATATCCCACCTTATCCCGCGTACCAAACAGGGGCAGAGCTACAGCCTCTGAAGTGTGTTCAGCTGAACACCCTTCGTCGAAAAATTATATTGTGTATGTAGGTTAAATACCACATTATGTGGTGATATATCACAATTTGAACACCCTTGACACAAGCAAGAGCTACAGCCCAGCGGCCTAGGGTGTTCATAATGAGCTTGCAGGTGCGGGTTCGATTCCTGACTTGCAGATTCTGCATTTTTTTTTACCATTTTGTTGGAGGTTTCTATTCCTCCCTCTTTTTAAAAATTAATAACCTAAAAATTTCGTAATAAATGAGTAACTCTTAAAACTTTAAAGTTGTGTAAATTTAATTTTTTTATTTTATTAAGTCTTAAAGTTTTAAATTCAAGTTGTAGCAAAATTTCTTTAACAAAAAGCTCTAAACCCTCTCGACTCTCTCCCTCCTTTGGTTCGAGGCTTCAACACAAAAGATTATATTGACTTCTTTAAAGTTTGAACACCCTTGACAAGATTTCTGACTTCATCACTGGTACCAAACAACCCCGTAGAGTTTTCCGATGCATATGAAATCAAGAAAATTGGATAAAAAAAGAAATAAATTAGAAAAATAAATAAATAAGAAGTAAAAATAATTACTCCATTAATTAACAAGAAAAAGAAAACATGAAAGATGCGACGCGGAGGCAAATTTAGCCTATTGAGCTCCCAGGGTCCCACTTAGAAAGTGAACCAAATCTCTTCGCCATATACGTCGGGTGGGGGTTAAATAGAGAATATTGTAGTTAACTTTTTTATGTATTAACCCTTAATATGAAATTCAGGAAAAAAGAATTGAAAATTTTCAATAAAGAACTTATAAAATTTCAGAAAGAAAATCTATATCATAATTTTATATTAGTTCCACAAAGTAATTAGCTTGCATCTACAAGTTACCTGTGCACCGTCTTTAAAGAAATTTATACATTTCTATCCTCACTTTCCAATTTGAATTTCCGATTTAACTTAAGATGATTTTAAGGCATCCTACAGCAGAAGTTTTATAGGCATCACTTCATCACAATTAACTAAACTTTGATTAACATTTTGATAATACATTCTTTTGTATCTTTGACATGAGAAAATCATATAGCCTACTCTATTTCCGAGTAGT
Source organism: Anisodus acutangulus (assembly GCA_029783415.1). Classification (NCBI taxonomy): domain Eukaryota; kingdom Viridiplantae; phylum Streptophyta; class Magnoliopsida; order Solanales; family Solanaceae; genus Anisodus; species Anisodus acutangulus. The sequence continues at coordinate 10,616,892 of CM056504.1, forward strand.
TTTCAAGAATCTGAATGTTGATCAAGAAAAACAATTAATTTTGTTGAACTATAAGTTTAACATCAGTTAATCTTATAGTTCATGAACCAAATGTATAAAATATGTTGTAACAACATGATATTTTGATACGAGAAAAAGAAGGATTTAACTTAATTATAGATATGTAAAAAGAATTATTATCAGTATAATATTATTGTCAATAAAGATCGTTACAATCTTTTACAACAAACTTCGAATATTAGATATGATCTCGAAATGACAGATGATCAAAATCGACTAGTAAGATGGGTGGGGGAGGGGGGGTATAAACTTCATCATTGAGAGAAAACAACCCCGTTTACCAACAAAAACTCTCAAATGATTGTTCAGTGAAACAAATAGCCTGGTAAAGGTGTTATAACTCATTGATTGAGTGTTTTTATGTTGGAGATGAAGGGTAAGATTGTATTAATCTTTCTTGGTGAGATTTTCTCGTTAATATAAATATATATATAGTGTATAATGTGTAGAACCCTAGTACAATACGAATCATCTACTTACCATAATTCTATATCACTAAATATTTACATAATATATGAGATATATTCTAATTATGGTAGTGGGATTAAATTGGGATTCTATGACTAACTAGGTACACGTTAATACACCCCTTCAGTCTGAGCGGGAGGAGGCCGGACGCTGAGACTGGATCTGAAGTCGAGGAAAAGCTATCTAGGAAGATCCTTCGTGAAGATATCTGCATACTGATATGCGGAAGGTACATGCAACACCTTAACATGACCGAGAGCAACCTTCTCACGAACAAAGTGTATATCCATCTCAATATGCTTAGTCCGCTGGTGCTGAACCGGATTATGAGATAAATATATGGCGTATATGTTGTCACAGTAAACTGCAGACGCCTTACGCAAGGGACACTGAAGCTCCAAAAGAAGGTTTCGGAGCCAACAGATCTCAGCAATAACATTTGCAATCACTTTATACTCTGCTTAGGCACTCGAACGAGATAATGTAGCTTGCCTCTTGGCAGACCAGGAAATGAGGTTATCCCCTAAAAATACACAGTAGCGTGAGGTGGAGCGTCACGTATCCGGACATCCTGCCCAATCATCATCCGTATATGCTAATAACCTGGTCAGTGCTGAGGGATATATATGTAATCCATAATCACGGGTGCCCTTAATATATCGAATGATGCGTTTGAGAGCAGTAAAATGAGGCTCCCTATGTGCATGCATAAATAAGCATACCTGCTGAACAACATAAGCGATGTCAGGCCTAGTGAAAGTAAGATACTGAAGTGCACCTGCAAGACTCATGTAAAGAGTGGGATTGGACACTGGGTTACCATCAATAGCACTAAGCTTTTATTTAAAGTCAATCAGAGTGGACATGATCTTGCAGTTTGCCATTTTAGCCCTGTACACAATTTACTCTACATACTTGCGCTGACATAGAAACATAAAATCTGCAGAATGAGTCACTGATATTCCTAAAAAATAGCTCAACTTCTCCAAGTCAGTCATAGAAAATTCGGTCTTAAGTAGTGCAATAATCTCATTTTTCAACACATCAGATGAGGCAGTAAGCACGATATCATCCACATATAACAACAAATAAGCAATGTTACTACCTCGATGAAAAATAAAAAGAGAATTATCGCACTTGCTGCAGACGAACCCAATTCGTATAATATATTGTGCAAAGCGATCATACCACGCTCAAGGGGCATGTTTTAAGCCATAAAGTGACTTACGAAGACGACATACATAATGAGGTGATGCGGGATGGACGAAACCAGGCGACTGGTGCATATAGACAGTTTCTTTCAGATCACCATGTAGAAACACATTTTTCACATCGAGCTGATGAATAGGCCAATGCTTACCCATAACAATACTCAGAACTATGCAAATTGTAGCCGATTTCATAACCGGACTGAACGTCTAACCACAATCAATACCCTCCTACTGATTAGTGTCATTTGTCATAAGTCTAGCCTTAAACCTTTCTAAGTCACTACTGTCTCTGTATTTGTGATGAAAAAGCCACATGCACCGGATCACATTCACCCCTCCGGCCGTGGAACCAAATCTCAAGTGTGTTGTTTTGTTAAAGCATTAAACTCCTCACACATGGCCGCATTCCAATTTGGGTCTAGTTTGGCTAGTTTTGGGTTTTTCGGAATTGGTGATATGGTTTGTGTGGAAAGGTTAAATTGGAATTTAGGTTTGAAAATCCCGTGTTGGGCACGGGTTTCCATACGGTGGTGGGGGCATTTTAGGTATTTGTGTTGTGCATCGGGTCTGGGTGACGATGGGGCAGTAGGGTCCTGGTTGGGGTTTTGTGTCTCGGGTTGGCAACTGAGTGTGGATGCGGGTGGTGCAGGTGACTGGTTTGACGCCGATCTGGGCAGATTGAGACGGGGTGAAATAGAGGATGTAGGGTATGAAGTCGGGGCGGAGGGGGGGGGGGGTTGTGACCGAAGGGTATAGTCGTTGTTCTGGTGGTGGAACGGGGTGAGTTTTTAGTGGTTTAGGTATTTGTGGGAATGCTTTGGGATGGTGTCGGTGACACCGTGACTGGGATAGTGACTGGTGGGAAAACAAAGATGGTCGACCGATTGTCGGTGGTGGCAATCGACGGGATTGGTGATGGAGAATAGGTTGGCGACAGAGACACAGAGAGACTGTCGGTGATGGTGGATGGAGGTGGCAGAACCGCAGACAGGCGATCGGCGGTGTCAGCAGTGGGTGGCAAAAGTGGTGTTTTGGCGGTGGACTGAAAAAGGGAAGGTGGTCTCGTCGAACGTAACGTGACGAAAGACGTGGATTTTACGAGTGGACCTGTCATAGCAGAGATAGCCCCTATGATTAGATGGGAAGCCTACGAAGACATATGGTGTGGTTCGAAGTGCTAATTTGTGAGGGGAGATGGAGGCAAGATTGGGAAAACACAGACTACCGAATATTCGAAGGTGGTCATAGGAAGGGATCCGACGGTACATAATTTCGGTTGGGGACATATTATGAACGGTGCTGGTAGGTAAAATATTGAGCATGCATTCTACCATTTTGACGGCATAGACCCAGAAGGACGGAGGAAGGGAGACATGAAATAGTAAAGTATGAACCATATTATTTATGATGCAGATAATTCGTTCTGCTTTACCATTTTGAGGCGATGTGTGGGGACATGAGAAACGAAAAATCATGCCATTGTTATGACAGAATCGGTAAAATATGGAATTATTGAATTCACGACCATTATCACACTGAAAGAATTTAATGCATTTTTCAAACCGTGGTTACCTAGGTTAATAAAATAACTAAACCAAACACCAAGCATTTTAGGTCATCCTTTAGTCTAAACAGATACTAATTGACACACTATATCACTTAACACTTGTCCAGATCAAATATGACCCTCAAGAAACTAACATAGCCATTTTGCAAAAGACAAACAAAGCCTTAACAATTCATGTTTAGTTCAAACTAGTGTCAAGTGTCATAACAGGCATAGAGGGGCATGGATTGACTAAATACAACCTCTAAGAGAGTTAATCTTGCTTCCCAGACCCTTACAACAATACCTTAAACTAGTTCATCTAATCAAACAACTCATAAATCAACATTGCATTAACTAAATAGGTAAACATGGTTAAGACAGACTATAATTAATATGCTAATAACTTTAAGGTCATTTAATCAAGTCACACACGATACAATAAATCTTAAACTAACATATTAGGTATCTATATGCCTAAGTATACACAAACAATCAACAAACAATATGAATATAACCAACCAAACATGATAAACTAAGTCTTTGGCAGCCTAGTTATAAGTTCTACAATCTTAAGTGTCCATACATGACTAATACAACCTTCAACCAACACGGTAAACACTTAAACCCATAGATAAGCTTAATGAACAACTAACAATGATCTTAACTTAATCAAACAGACTAATCTATAGTTTAAATAAACGTACAAGCTAACATGCCAAATACTAACCAAATAAAAACAAACAGAAACTAATTAGGCCTAATCAGGTTTATAGTGTCACAATAAGTGCCAAGAAGTGGCCTAATATGCTAACGCTCAACCTAAATAGTTACTAATCATGCTTAAATAACATATAGTACAGATTACAAAACCTAAATTAAATAGGAAATTAAAAAGAAAAGGAATTACCTTGCGTGGAGGCATCCTAAAGGTCAATGTTGAGCTCGACTTCACTCCTACGACCATAAAGACTCGCAAACACACAAAAAAAGAAACGATTTTAGTTTGTGAAGGCCAAATCAACTAATTCTAGGTTCCCCGTAAATGGTTTGGATCCCAACTTAAGCTAATTTAACCAATTTAAACTCGAAAATGGCTTTCAATCAATGTGAATGTCAATTCTCAAGTTTCGCCCTCCTTTACAATGAAGAAAATGGGTCAATATATAGGGCTCATGAAACCCTAGCAGACCCGATTAAAATCAGTGTGGGAGAACAATATTGGGGACAAACTTCCCTCCTAAAAATCTCTCAACCAATAGGAATTTGTCATTTGAAATCGTATAGGATAAGATCATTAAGAATTTGCAGAAAAGGAACGAATGAAGGGGTAACATTACCTGTGGGGGGTTGGCGTGGTAGTGGGCGGGCAAGAGCATTTAATTCACTTGCCCTTTTGGGACAAATACTCTGAACCCATGCCCGTGTGTCTCTGTGCTTTTCCATTATCGACAATTGGAGGAGAAGACAAACCCTAGGTCATAGTCGATTTGGGCAAAGACCAAATGAGGTATTTTGGTACTCTTTGCTCATAATAGAGGGGAAGTGGGCTGGGTCCGAGTCTTTTGGCTTGGGCTCGGCCAGTTTAGACGAAAGATTAAAGCCATTGCCACATTTTGCAAATGTGGTCCTGTTTTTTAAATTTGTAAATAACCAAAATATTTCAATTATAACATCATTAGACTAAGAGCTTTAATTTAAGCTTAATTTTGACACTAATTAGAAATTAGGAATTTAAAATCATACAAATTTCTTTTAAATTAAAACATGACTTGAAAATTGAGATGTAACTCCACTCTGATATATATTTAGCAATTTTCCAAATTTGACGGAGAGGAACATTCATCCTGTAATTTTGAAAAATAATTTTTTTGAGTTAAAATTTCAAAATCATAATTAATGATCAAATTATGTAAAATTAGGATATGATATACAATATATATATACATATATATACCAAGTGATATTTTGTCAAATAAAATAATAAAATACTCCCGAAATAATTTTGTAAAATCCTATTCACTTTGTGAAAAGTATATTTCACTCCGTTTGCGACTCAAAAACTCTGAATAATTAAATAAAATTATTGAAGGGTAAAAATTAGGTGTCAACACCTGTACTGCAGACACTCCCCAGGGCGTCGGGAGTTTCATCATCTGATGGAAGGTAGACAGGACTGCCCTCATGGCGTGCAACCATGGCCTCCCAATTATCAGATTATAAGGTATTCCTCCCTCAAGTACATCGAACAAATTTTTCATCGACACTCCGTGCACATATGTTTCCAACTCGATCTGCCCACAGGTTATTTCGCTAGACAGGTTGAATTCTGTCAACACTTCTACTACCGAAGTCATTTGCCTAGTTAGCCGCATCTCCTTGATCGCGGGGAGTGGCGCAATATTTACGGTGCTACTTGGGTCACCAAGTGCATGCTTAATGTTAAATTGAAATATTTGGATAGAAATTACCAGAGCATCGGCGTACGGGCTCTTGATGCTTTCTCTTTCCACTTTGCTGAAGACGATAGGGTCTTTGGGTTCACCCCTTATCCTTTTTCTAGATGAGAACGACCCCACGTGATGTTGTTTATGAGATATTGCTCCCACCATTATTCCTTCGGTGATTATGTTGATTGTTCCCTATTAAGTCGAGCGTTTCTGTGAAGTCCCAGTCCATTTTCCCTGGCGTACTTAGACCGGCTACAAAAGAACTCATTCAAATGCCCCTTTCTCAGCAGGTCTGCTACTTCGTACCTTAAGGGGTTGCAATCTTCCATTGAATGACCCAGGATCCCATTGAATTCACACCAAAGCTCTATGTCTGCGCCCCAGATATTTGGGTAGGAGCGAACTACTTTCGGGAATCAGACTTCTTTCATATTTTTCATAGCCATAAACATATCCACGACTTCTACATTAAAGTTGTAGAAGGCCACGCTTGGCGGCCTTGAGTCATTCGCGGACTTCTTCTGTGGTGTTTCCCTTTCTCTTCTAGGCTGACCTTGATCATACCTTAGTTTATTCGATCGACCTTCATGCCTATGGGATGGTCGCGTTGAATAAGGTTCGTACAATCCTCTCGAGTCCCTTTGCCTGTATGGGGGAATATTATTAGATCTTTCCTGTTATCCCCCTCTGATTTTTTACCCTGTGATCAGCCTCTATCCTCATTTTGATGGTGTATCTATTGTTTACTTCGTTCTAGGACTTGATCGGGAACTCCTTCAAGATTTCTTTTAATTTTCTCAACGCGTCCGAACTATCGACGTTCACGCCATCTGTGAACGTTGCGGCAACCCAATCTTCGAGATCACAGGAAGTAACATCATTTCCCATTGGAAGTGCTCCACAAAGTTGCGGAGTAACTCATCCTTCATTTTCTTTACGGTGAAGATATCCTTCTTTTGGATTTCAACCCTCCGGTCCCCAACATGGGATTTAACGAATGCATCTGTAAGAGCAGAAAAAGAATCAATAGAATTTTTAGGTAAGAGTGTATACCAAGAGAGTGCTCCCTTTGTGAGCGTTTAGTTGAACTTTTTAGCATATCATATTCGATTTGGTGTTGGTGCAGGTCATGCCCGGTGATTGCGACCTCGAAAGTCATGATGTGTTCATTTGGGTCAGTTGTGTCATCATACTTGGGTATGTCGGGCATTCTGAACTTCTTCGGGATGGGCTCTGGAGCCGCTTTTTCCTTGTAGGGTATCTTTTCGTACTTTCTCACCCAAACTCCCTTTAGTATTTAGGGGCCTATGGTATCTGGCTCATCCGCTCATGGATCTCATTTTCTAGCACTGCTAGTCACGCTAGGTCCGTCTTTGGCACTGCAAGTTTTGCTCTTGCGTTTGCTACGGATGCATCAGTCGTTCCCGTCTCTTCCTCATCTTCTACCGTATGACTATCATGTGTTTCCCTGGATAAGGAGTTCAAAAACTTTTCCATGCGTTCTATTATAGCGTTGTTTGATGCCAAAACTGCTGCTTCCGATGGCTTTCCCTCTTCTATGAACATTCCCTCTACTTTGGAGTGTGGGCGTCTTTTTCTTTTTTTGGGGTACCGCTCCTTAGGTCGCTCCTCATGGGTTTTCGCTGAATGAACATCTTCATCAATAGATTCATTTGCTTTCTGAGGGGCTGTTGTTTTCTTCGATTTCGTCCGTGATATTTCGGCCTGGTCTGCCAGGTCCTGATGCTCGGTGGGTACCTGTTTCTCTCCAAGTTCCTTCGATCCGTGAGCCATACTCTCTTCACCTGACATGTTCTAAGTGCAGTGTTTTTTGTTTAGGGTTTTTTTCAAGAGATTAGCTACAGATCGATACAACTTCACAATTGTCTATCCCTACAGTCAGCGCCAATTTGTTTGCCGGTGAAAACAATTCTAACCAAAAATACATTTAGAAATTTGTATTCAAAAGTTTAAAGACAAGTAGGTTGTATCCGATCCGGAGACCCTCTTAAACGGGTCCAGAGTTATTGACTAAGTTACGGGTATGCAAGATTAATGTATAAGTAAAATGCGATAATAAGCAAGTAAAATGAATAAAATTAGTTAGATCTAAAAATGAGAGCTGAAGTTGAGAATGGTGTATTAACTTGAGAGAGATCTGGATTACAAGTGTGAGCTTAGAGAGAATATAATGTGTCTTCCTTTGCTTCTAAGTCTTGCATATATAGGACAAAACTTAGACTATTATGACCCCATAAAGTTGTGGTGATGTGAGCATACTGACGTCACCATGCCCACGCGCGCCGCGACACTCTTATTTAGGAAGGATGATGTGACGGGAGTTGTTTGGAGTGGAGGACAGTTGTGAAGATCCTTTGGGGCCGTTGAGGTCTCCGAACTATCAATCTTCTTGAATACGCTAAACGCCTCCGGATGCATTTCTACCCAATACAAAATTCATACCTTCTACCAAATAAAGTATAAAATGAAGCCCAAACTTAATGCTGGAATATCTCACCTTAACTCATCAAACTTGAAATTATTTTATCCTACCTCTCTGATGGTATAAATTAGTCACAGGGCTATAATCCCGAGATAATTTTATTCGCATACCAAACGACCCCTACAGATTGTGTTGGTAAACGTAGCTCAATTGAGAAACCATAATCTCAGAATAATAGTAACACACAAATAATAATCAACAACAGCAGAATCAATTGCTAATTACGACATAATTTACTACTGTATATAATAGTGAATCAAGTTGAAAATTCATAACCCTAAAATAACAGTAACACCAAGAAAATTACTCAATAACAATAGATTTGAAGATCAGATGTAATAAAAACACTCAATTATTTATGTATGAAAATTGTAAAGGATGACAAGTTTAGGATGGGGTTATTTGGAAGAAAATATCACATGTCATGCCACATGGCTTAAATTAACACATATATGGCGCGTGAAATACAAGTATTAACTCAATTTAATATTGTAGTTCAAAGATAATATCAATCTCCTATAATTTATTTATATAGTAAAGCTAGACATAGACAAGATGATGTGTCATCTCTCTATAACCCGCAATTGCATCTTTCTTTATTCTCGGTTTTTGGCAATTTTTCCTTCTTTTTTCTACATAATTCACTAACTAATTGGATTTTGAAAAAAAACCTCATGCATTAAATATTCTTTTGCAAGAGTTACCCACGTAAATCCCAATTCTCAATTCCTAATTATTGCATCCCAATGCTGGTTTCGTATACTGCTCTCATATTGAAATGTTAGTTTGAAATTAGATTTTAATAGCACTCTTAAATAACTTGTAAATTGGTGCTTAAATAACCTGTAAATGGGGTTCTTATTTCCCCTCCACTATGTAGGTATGCTCATTAACTATGAGTAGTTTTCTATTTATGCCACAATCATTAACCCATTAATCTTTTTTGCTTTCTCAATTTGAACTTTTTTTTTATATATTTTCTTATTGACATAATTTATTTCCTTAATATTAAATATTTTATCTTCCTCAATTTTTCTACCTTATTGTTTGATTTTTCATGTCATCTTAGTAATAGTATGGTAATTTAAAGTCGTTTCCCTCTATGCATGCTTAAACACCAAAAATAGCAAATTCATTTCTTTTTTATGAATAATTAACTAAAAAGTATTTATTAATAATATTGTGTATGATCTTACTTTCTAAGATTTTCATTGGGTAAATTAGTTTTAGGTATCCTATATTGATTCTAACTTCTAAGCAAAATCGTAACATGTAGGATTTTAATTTATTCTTTTACCGTTCTAATTCGTATTGCATCAATTTTTGTGATGTATTATTTGCAGGGATAAGGATAAGGAGAGACCAAATAGTGGACAAATGAAAAGAAGACTAAATAATTGTGAAATAAGATTTCGTACAATAAACACTTGTGGTTCGGAACACGCGCATAGCGGGTGGGCTGACCTCTCTCATCAAATAACGTCTTCTAACGGATACTAACGACTCTTTTTGGGAGAGTGTACTCCAAGCTCCACCAGTATAGAGCCACCGGGAGGCTCCTTTTCGGCGCGTCCTCCACCTCTAATGAACTCTCTGTTCGCCGAGAGAAGACCGGAATCTACTGCTAGAAGAACCAAGAAGTCGAAAAGTAAAGTGAAACAAAAGAAGATGCCTAAAAAGAAAAATAAGGTATTGTTCAAATCAGTCTCAATTTTGGAAACAAGCAAAAGGAATAAGAAGCCTAGGATGGTGAAATGTCCTGAGAACTTACATATTCAGGAGGAATTGGTTAAGGAGACTGAGAGCAGCAAAAGGAAGAACCAATGCCATGCCACAAATGATCAGACTATGGTTTTCCAAACAGAGGATATATAGGCTGGTAAGGGAATGGGAACAACTTCAAAGAAGCAGAAATTTTATCTCCAATTGATGAAAATTCTACTTCAACTCTACCTTCATACATCAAAAATCAGAAACCAATACAACTTTATGCTGAGCTTTAATGTGAACCTGAAAGAAATGATGGGGAAGAAGACAAGAGGGATAACAATGACAAGATGAATAGTCAACAGAGCACTCAAGGAAGTCATAAAAACAACAAGAAGGATAAGGGCAAAGGAAGTCATAGTAGACATACTACTGATAATTGTTTGTTACAAAGATGCAGGAAACGGAAATTACAAGTAACTGCTAAGTAATACAAGAACTGAAATTACAATTCAACAAGAAATTGAAATTACAATAATCTTGAACAAGAAACAAGAACTGTTTTTGTGTATGCTGAGTCGAGTGTTTGCACTCTGTCTTTAAGACAATATTTCCCCGTATGTATCCTTTCTACCTCCTGGACAATTGTCTCCCAAGATAAAATAGCAAATGAACAATTGAGCAAAGGAAACTCAAGTGCTACCGTGAAGAATTTTGAGTAATGAAATGATGCTTGGAAGATTGTAGAAAGACTGAATTCGTTTCTGTTTGTGTGTTAAGTGTAGCTCAACAATGGTGACAAGGGGTCCTTTATATAGTTGAAGGAGAGGCTCATGAAGTGCCTCCATTAGTGCCATTACTGGCCAAGTAATGTCAATTATGGAGGTAGTAATTCCTCCAAAATAAATGGTGAAGATGTGCAACGGATTGGCCATTTAGGAAGAGTAATTCAGCCAAAATAAATGGCTGAATTGAGTGATGTTGACGTTTCTGTTCTCTGCCCAATTCTGACTTTCTTGAAACTTCAGGGACTAAACTGTATATGTTGAAACTTTAGGGACCAAACTGTACATATGAAATTTCAGAGACCAAACTGTACATATGACAAAGTTCTCTGGTCCAAAAAGATAATATCAGAAGAAGCACAGCCTACAGCACAAGGGCGGGTGGCGGCGGCGCGCGTGTGGGCTTTCCTCGAACCGAAGCACATCTAGGTCCTCCCTCCTTTAAACACACGGGATACCCCTTGGGGTCCCAAACCCCAAGCCAACCTTGAGACTTATAAACAAAACAATTCTTTCTTCCTCCACCGATGAGGGAGAAGTGATCTCAATACCACACTTTTCCATGCTTCAAACACCTCACTCGGTGAACCAATATCTCTTTCATTTCTCAATGAAATTTGGCGATCCTTGGCCCTACGGTTATCTACGTACTTAGTAGATTATGCACGTGTGAAGAACCGTATTCTCCAACATGCGGAACACTAGTGTTTAAGCCGTTAAAGTTGGTCGGACGCAACTCCCGCCAAAGGCAAATTTCCAACAATAATAATATTACCAGTGAGTCCACTATGAAAAGAAGCCACTCCAAATCTGGGAGGCTTCAGACAGTGTCAGAGGAATCCAAAACAACTGGCAAAGAAATACAGGATACAAATTAGAGTCAAGGAAAACTCTTTTCCACTAATTCTAGGGGAAGAAGCAGAAGAGAACAAAAGGAAAAACAAGATCTAACAATAAAAACAGAAACAAGAGAGAGTCTCACAGATAAAGTGCTCCCCACTAAAATTATACATGATTTGTACAATATATTGGAATATTATGGGGGTTAGGAGTAGGAAAGCAATTCATAGGCTAAAACTGCATATTAGAATCAACAAATCCACTTTCGTGGCAATATCTGAACCTTTTTCTCACAAAAGCAAAGTGGAAGGGTACAAAAGGTTTTTGGATTTCCACCATTGTGTTACTAATACAAATGATCAAATATGGTATTTTTAGAAATATTTTGATAACTTTCAGATTATTGAGAATAATGATTAGCAAATCACTATCCATTTTAAGGAAAATGATGCTGACACTGGTACATATATTACTTCTGTGTATGCAAAGTGCACTGCTTTAGAAAGAATTGATCTCTGGGAAAGTATAACTGATTTGAGTAATAATATAAAAGGTCCATGGTGTATGAGGGTAATTTTAATGTTATTATGGGTCAAGATGAGAAGTTAAGAGGAAATTCTCATAGAACTTACAAAAGTATTGACTTCATTAACTGTATGAATCACTGTGGTCTGAATGATGTGGGATTCACTGGCCCTAAATATATATGGTGTAACAATTGGAGGCCTACAAAAGGGTGTGAAAAAGGTTGGATAGATTTTTTATAAATGATGAGTGGGCAATCAAATTTCAAAATAGCAGGGTGGAGCATCTACCTAGAACTTGCTCAAATCGTAGACCCTTGGTCTTTAGATGTAACAATGATCAATAAAATTGCATCAAATACTTTAAATTCCTGAATTTTTGGGTCAACCAAGAAAAGTTTATGAAGGTTGTCAAGGAAGCTTGGAGTATGAAAGTAAAGGGCAATGCAATATGGATACTTCAGAGTAAACTCAAAACTTTGAGCAAACATCTCAACTACTGGTCAAAGAATAGTTTAGGAGATATTCATGAGCATGTTAATAACTGGGAGGCTAAAATGGAACTATTGAAAAATTGTGATATGGTTCATAACTCTGATCAGAGCAGGGAGGAATTAAATAAAGGCTATGCAGAGTACATAAGATGGTTGAATCTTCAGGATAATCTCTTAAAGTAGAAAACTCAACTTACATGGTTTAAAGTGGTGATAAAAACACCAAATACTTTCACAGTGTTTTGAGAAACAAAAGAAGAAGGCTTCAGATTCAGAGAATAAAAAATCATAAGGGAAGATGGATTCAGGGGGGGAAAAAGATAGCAAAGGCTGCTATCAGACACTTCAAGAGACAATTCAATATTAAGCATCAGCAGAGAACCAGCAAAATGGTGAATTTTGTACCTTATATCATCATTGAGGAGTATAATTGATATGATCCTAGGAAGCTCATGGGCGACTATGAAGGCTGAAATCAGTTATAGAGCTTCGGACATGCATTTCCATGCCACATGCCTTTTGGTGATGGAGACAGGGCCTTTAGAGGCCATGGAAGGACAAGTCATAAAGGCATATATTGTGTGGATGATTGCTTGGAAGAAGCATGGAGATGAGGGTCAATTGATGGAAGCCACACAATGTAGTTAGAAGTGCAAACATGGTTAGAAGTACAATTCATGGCAAAAGAGTGCAATTTGTGGTTAGGAATGCAATTCATGCAATTCATACAATTCAGGCAATTAGTGATTAGGAGTGTAAATTTGAGGATATGATTGCAATTCAAGAGGAGAGGGGCCCATGTTGGAATTTGTGCAAATGTCGCTTTTAGGTCTTTGTTGTAATAGGGATACTATATAAGGAACCCTTAGCCTTATTTTTTATCCTAAACTTGAAGATGAATGTTGAACTCATATGAGTGTGTTGCTATTATCTTAGGATAGTTTGTAGTATTAATTAGTGTTTAGTGATAGATAATTAAGGTGGATTCCTTAGTTGGTTATTGAATCCAATTCCATCCATTTCATAATTGAGTTGTTCACTTGTTGATTCATTTGAGTCATCTCTTTTGTTGAAATTGAATAGTATAGGTTCTTTTAGTTGAATTCAATTGGAGGGTTTGAATTTCATATATCCAAGTTTGTCCATAAATTCATTACTAATCGGGTCATGCTTCTATCCTTTCTATTCTCATCCTCAATTTTCTTATTATTTTAGTTTTCGCGTTTTTGTTGTTTGAATCCGTGTATTCCACAAGCCGGATCGTATCATTTGGCATCAGAGCTTAAGCTAAAGGATTGTATCTACAATTTTTAATCCTAGGTTCTTCTATTTTGAAAATCCAAAAAAAAAATCGAAATTTCAAAAATTCCCCAAAATAAATTGTGTTAATTTTGTTGTTTTGACACTAGATTCTTGTTCCCTAGTGTTAGTTGAACCTAAATTTCAAGTTTCGTTCAATTTGGAGGTTTGAGCATTCTACCATTATTGGAGCTTCAAGGTTTGAAACTTGAAAGTGGTTTTGGCGAAGGAAGGTGATATTGGCTTCAAAAGTTGGTGGGTTTTGTTCTATTCATCAAGGGGAGCTTGGATTCAAATTTTGGTGCAATTTGGAGTTGATTTGAGGTGGATTGAAATTTTTGGTGTTCTACATGTTCTTAAGCATCTTCATACCTTCATCTTGAAGAAGAAGGCAAAAGAGGGTGTTTGATCCAAAAACCTTCAAGTCAAAGGTTGAAAGGTGTTTGTGGGCCCAAAGTAAAACAAAATTGAAAATCAGTCCGAAATTCTGATTTTTTTTTAAAAAGTCAAAATTCCACGTCAGCAGGACCCCACCTCATCAGCGCCTGCACGCGTGGCTGCCTCATCAACCTGCCTTGTCAGCAATCCACGCCCAGTCGCGCGTTGTTAGCGCGTGGGTCCAACTTCATAGAGTTGTCATTCTATTAGTTTCTACACCAGTGCCTTAGTGAGTGCTATAGCACTGAAAAGGCTTCAGCTTATTCCAAAGTGAATTTTAAGCCATTTTTCACCCAAATTTGTTCAAGTTTGATTTATTAATACTTATAATTAATTAACAACAAGTAATTAAACCTACTTGTTTGGTAATTAATTCTTTTTCATCACTTTTCATCCCAAATTTCCAAAAAAAATTCTAAGTGTTGAAATTCAAATTTTCTTCTTTCCTTCTCATTTATTTAATTTCTAAGCTAATTAACAATTAGTAATTATTCTTACTTGATTGTTAACTAGTTCTTGAGTCCGAATTTTCATTTTGTGTCAATTTCTTTTGTGTTTTTCTCTTTTATTTCGTTGTGAATTGCTTGGCTCTTGTCCGTTTGTTTTGAGTCGTCCATCATTCCTTAAACAATAATTTATTCTACCACAATGCTTAGCAACCGTGTGAATTGATTAGACAAGTGGTTTCTATACCAACTTTGTAAGAAGCATTAGGTTGTGGTAAACTTGAGTGCAAATACGAGTGATGTGAGGAGCTTTTACTAGTAACTTGTTTGCTCGTTTTGTAGGTACAAGAAGAGGAGTCACAAGGGAAGGAGATATAAGGAATTATGTCATCCATAGCATTGGAATTCTTACGATGGTGACATAGAGAGCTATACCGCTAGTAATGGGGGATATTTCTATGCTAGTGATGAAGAATATGGAGGCGACGATGGTCAACATGATCATGGCCACTATGATGGTGAGAATTACTACTCCGGAAGCGAATATGGGACAAATGTTTCTCATGGGGCTTATGAAGAAGGTGAAGATGCCTATGGTGAGGACAAAGATGATGAAGGTTTTCATACTACATACCATGGGTATGGAGGTGACTTGAGGTATATTCCTTCCTCACACCTACGTTATGAATCAATTGGAGAAAACTTGTGTGAATTAGGAAATTATGATGAACATGAACCTTGTGGTTATGCGCTTTGTGGTGAATATGGCCAAGAAGGTAGTGAGTTTGAATATGATACTTGTGAAGAACCTTCTAGTACATATTCATGTACATTGACTCGTGATACTTTCTATTCCAAAAAAATGGAATAATTGTGTGGATTGGACCAAGTAGAAGTCTTCCTAGAAGGAGAAGGGAATATACATTTCCTACTTCAAGAAATACAATGAATCGTGTTACTTATTCTAGAACGAGTGTGCCATGTTCTCGATATGGTTATGATGTTGAAGGTAGCAGGGGAGCATCGGTAGGCAACGGAAGTAGAGGAAATGCCATGTTTCAAGGAGGAAATGACCTGAAGAGGCAGATTCTTAAAATGAAGGTTAGTGCCTTTGGTTGTGAGGGTTACTATCTCGTGCTTGATGATGGTAGTCATGGCAACTACATTACACCTCAATCGGTTGAATGGTTGAGGATACATTGTGTGATGAGACGGGAACCTTACTATGATAAAAAATGGTACTTGGTTGATAGGAGCGTGAATGTGTTCATTACACATGGTGAGTACCAAGAGGAGGTTTGGTGTGATGTGTTTCCCATGAATACTTGTCACATATGTTTGGGATATCCTTGGTTACAAGAACATAGGGTCTAATATGAGCAAGAATGGTACAAGTGCATAGTGGATGCTAGAGGAAAATTTCTATTTCCACTCATGCATCCTAATCTCGAGGCTTATGCAAGTAAGAAACATTCCAACATAGAGTGGCCAACTTTGGGTACAAAATCTAGTGAAGAAGATTACTTCTAATGGGAACACAAGTTGGATGAGATCTTTAAATGCTACAACTACTTGGAAGAGAAGAAAGTGGAGCTAGTTTCTAACACCCTAAGAGGAGCCCTTATTAAACATTGGGAGCATGAGAAGGTAAAGGGGCACCCAATAGAGACTTGGAGTGCCTTGAAGGAATTTTGGAGGTGTCGTTTTGTCAATCCATATGAAAAAGAGAGAACCAACCACATTCTGAAAAGGAAAGAACCACTACAAGAAGAGAAGGTTACTCCAAGTGAAGCCAAAGGGAAAAAAGAAGTGAAGGGTTCACCAAATACTTCACAAGAGATTCTTAGCACTTGCTCTAACTCCCATGAAATTGAGAGAGAAAAGATTGAGAGGAGTAAGGGAGAGAAAAGTGACAACTCTAGAGAGGAAAAATGAGAGGTTGTGTGGAGTGATGTGAGAGGGTTATCACAACCCAATTCTAACTCAACTTTTCCTTCTTTTCTAGTTGTCTTGATAATGGTGCAGGTATTCTTGGAAGCAAACTGAAAGATGAACCTCAAACTTTGAAAGCTCATGAGGTAGTTAAAGGCTTCCCAAAAGAGCATATGTGCTCCACCATTGAAAATCACGATAAAGAAGATATTTTGTGTGAACTTCAAGGTAAAATAGCTAATCTCGACACTTCAATTAATGTGAATGTGAATGTTGTTGACTTGAGTGATAGCTTGTCCTTATGTGAGCTTAGTGAGTCTTTACCATGCTGTGAGCATAATTCTTTAATGATTATTGATAATGTTGTTGATATTGGTGTTCCAACACTAGTTGATCATTTTGATGACCAAATTGATTCTTTTTATGAGGTCAATTTGTGTCCACCTAGTGTTGACACGTATGATAAGAATATTTGTTCATTGTCATGTGTTGAGATTGCTCACCCACTAGTTGATCCTATTGATGACCGGACTGATTCTTCTAGAAAGATTGATTTGTGTCCAACTGGTGTGGATCAACTTGATTGTTATGATAACCTACTAATTGAGGATCTTTGCGATGTGCTTAATGAACCTCAAATTAGTGAAGATATTGATATAGTTGATCATGTGGATAGTCATGAAAAGAAAAATGCTTTGAAAAATGACGGTTTTCTTTATGAGAGTGAAATTACATGTTTGCAATCCTCATCATTCATTGATTCTTCTCTCTTTAAAGATAATGTCTTATTTGATGATGACATGACTAGTGAAAATGAGGTGCATAGTGGTAAGTGTTGTGATGATGAACATGTAGCCACCTTTGAAGGCTGCAAAGTATTTGGTAATCCACTATGGGAGGATGATGCCCTCACCGATGACGGAAAGTCTTTCTTGAGAGTTTGTGGCCCACTTGATGGACCAATGTCGTGTTTGGAAAACGCTTCTAAAAGTGAAGAGTGCTCTTTAAATAAGGGGAGCAATTTGGAAGGAAAAGAACATACTTTTTGGAAGAACTATGCTAGATCTTCTAACCTAAAGGGTAGACCTGTCCAAAGCTCTGGTCGGGTCAAGTGGTTGTTTTTTTTGCTTGCTCGACCCTGACCCTGTTTTTTAAAAAAATTTCAGACCCTGGTCCTGACCCTTCGGGGACCCTATGGGTCACGGGTCGGCCCTGACCCGCTCTTAAAAAAAATAGTAAGCAAACACTGTAATTCTATCCAATCCGTTATCCGATATAATTTGTCACCAATTAAAAATTACAACAAACAGAAGCATGAAATCATTAAAAATTACACCAAAATTACATCACGATAATTCATTAACATCATCATAAGCATCATCATCGTCGTCATCATCACTAGATTCTTCTTCGTTTGTCCATTCACCTATATAAGTAAAAAATAAATATTAATAAAGGAAAAATAATATAAATTATATTAAAAAGAT
Source organism: Anisodus acutangulus (assembly GCA_029783415.1). Taxonomy (NCBI): domain Eukaryota; kingdom Viridiplantae; phylum Streptophyta; class Magnoliopsida; order Solanales; family Solanaceae; genus Anisodus; species Anisodus acutangulus. The sequence continues at coordinate 10,635,082 of CM056504.1, forward strand.
AAATATATATATATATATATATATATATATATATGTATACAATATACCTTCCGCAAGAACCCAATCACGAAGGCAAACCAAAGCTTGCACCATTGTTGGTTTCAAAGAACTTCTAGTAGCTGATATTATTTTACCATCAATGCTAAAAACAGATTCAGATGCTACAGTTGAGACAGGAATGGTTAAGAGATCACGAGCCATTACTGCAAGAATTGGATATCGAGCTGAAGACTTATACCATAAGTCCAAAATATCAAAATCATCATCCCTTGGACGATTTGGTTCCTCTAAATACAAATCCAACTCAGTCTTACCAACTGCATTGTTTTCTATCTCTGTAGTCACAAATACATCATAATCTTCAAAATCCGATAAAGTATCTTGAGTAATAAAATTGTCACCACTAGTACCAGATCCATCTACCCTATTATGTACATTTGTGTCACTATTAATGGTCCTTCTATACTCCTCAAACCATACCTTAATAGCGTTCATGATACGATCAATGCATTTTTTACAACCTTCATCACCATGCATCTTAACAATACAATACTTTAAAAATGTCATTATTTTATATCGGGGGTCCAAAAGTGTAGCACAACTCAATGCAAGGTTATACTCACTCCAATACTTGTCAAATTTGCATCGCATATCGCTAAGATATATCACCTAAAAGGTTATCTTTACTCTTAGAAAGGTCAAGCAAAGCTTTAAAAACTTTCCATACTCCTAAAACATAGGAATTAGAAGTGGGATGCTTTGACGCTGAAAATAAGTTAGTCACATCATAAAATACTTTTAAAAACTTGTGAACTTGACTAACTTTGTCCCAAGAAGTAAGTGGAGGAGCCAATTCTTTAACCTTCACATCTCTAGAAGCAACATATATGAACACATCCTTGTAGCAAAGGACACGATCCATCAACATATAGGTAGAGTTCCACCTCACAGGAGTATCAAGTCTAAACCTTTTAGCAACTCGCAAGTTAAACATTTTTTCAGCAATGTCTAAAAAACGTTTTTTCGTCTAGTGGAAGACCTATCAATGCACTTTACCATATTTCTAATGCTACCAAGTATTTCTCCAATATGATCTAATCCATATTGCACAATTAAATTCAAAATATGTGCACAACATTGAACATGAAAAAAACTTTCACCATCAACAAGAAAATACTTGGAAAGAATGTGATTTTTAATCAATCTCATCATCGAAAAATTATATGTAGCATTATCGGTTGTGATTATAAGAACTTTGTCCTCCAAGTTCCATTGACCCAAAAACAAGATTAACTCATCAGAAATACAAATAGAATCATACGGAGGAACCAATGACCTAAATCTTATGATTCTTTTTTTGCAAACACCAATTAGAATCCACAAAGTGGGCTGTCACGCATATATATTCTTCCCTAGTATATTTGCATTTCCAATTATCAGTTGTCAAACATACCTTTCCAGGAGCCTTAGCAATAAACTCTTTCAAATTATCCCTCTCCTTCATAAACATGGCAAATAACTCTCTCGTGGTTGTTTGTCTACTAAAAGGTTTAAATTGTGGGTTTAACCTTCTAGCCATTCTCTTAAATCCTCTCTTCCGTACTGTAATAAATGGATGCATTTCTTCAACCAAGTAAAACATGATAGCTCTTCTATTCTCAGAATCATCATACTTAACTTTATTTAAAATAGTGGAACCATCAGCATTAGTTTCAGCAGACAACATGTATTGTTTAATATCTTGATGCATCTTATGAGGACATCTTTCTAAATGACGTTTCAAATGCGAAATTCCATGCTTACTATTAGCAGTCAACTCACGCTTACAATGAGTGCATCTAGCTTTAGTCATCTCCGAGTTAGCCTCAATAATTTTCTCAAATTCAGTCCAAACACCAGATTGTTTTTGCTTCTTTAAAACTTAATTATATTCATTAAAACCATCATGGTTTTCTTTTGCTATAGATGCATTAAAGGTACCTGTAGAATTGGCGTTGCTATTTTCGCTAGCCCGTTCCATATTATAATTGAATTCTGTCAAATAAGAAATTACAAAATTAATCACAGCGGCACAAATTACAAAATTAATCACAGGTATATTGTAAATTTCACAACCCCAACAGGTAATTTTTGGTTCGAAGTTATTTCGTGGACTTTCTGTGTGTTTTTTCATATTGGGTTGACCATTAGGCATTTCTTTGATCTCTCTAATTTCAAATTCTACAAGGTCTCGATTCTTGTATGACTTTTCATTTTCTGTATGACATCAAACAATTAAGAAATGCAGAAACCAGGTATATTGTAAATTTCTTGAGCCTCGAATAAAAGGAAGAAAGAAGAAACCAGATGAACCCCAACCGCCACAGGTATATTGTAAATTTCTTAAGCCTCAAATATCAAGCTTTTCAACCAATAAATTTTATTATCAAGACAAAACATAGTGAAAGCAGATGCAGATGCAGAAACCAGGCTTAGCATTGTAGAAGAAAGAAAAAAAGGGAGAAAGATGGCGTAGAAGAAGCTATTGCAGAGACCTGGTTGCTAAGAATTAAGAAAGAATGGAAACTTACCTATGAATTGCAGAGACCGGATTGAAGTGGAGAGGAGATGGGTGCGGCGGATTGAAGAAAAGAAATGAAATATTGCGGCTGTTGAAGGGTTAACTCTTCACTTATATAGTGAAGGGTTAACTCTTCACTTATATAGTGAAGGGTTAAGTAAGGCGGGTCGACGTCGGGTCACTGGTAGGGTAAAAAATTTTGACCCTGGTCCGACCCTACATATGTGCGGCTCCCACCTTTTTTGGGTCAGGTGGCTCATGAGTCAGAAATAAGCTGACCCTGGCCCTGATTTTTTTGGGTCGGGTCGGGCGTGTCCCCGACCCGATGGACAAGTCTACTAAAGGGGAGGAGATACTACTCAAAGCTTGGCATATGATCGATGAGCTTAAAGATAAAAATCTCTCTCCTGATGAACTTGATTATGTGATTAACTTGTTTGTGAAGTTTCATCAAAAGAGGAGACTTGAAGAGGAATTTTTTAGGGAACCTTATTGGCCAACAACTTGGTATGATGTCACATCTTATACTTCCTTCGAGGATGGTATGTATTTGTGGCTCATGTTTATTCTTGGGCTTTCTAAAGCCATGGAGGTAACTTCTTTGTGTGATGAATATGGTAGTAATAGAGCTTCGGACATGCATTTCCATGCCACATGCCTTTTGGTGATGGAGACAGGGCCTTTGGAGGCCATGGAAGGACAAGTCATAAAGGCATATATTGTGTGCATGATTGCTTGGAAGAATCATGGAGATGAGGGCCAATTAATGGAACCCATACAATGTGGTTGGAAGTGCAAATATGTCTAGAAGTGCAATTCATGGTTAAAGAGTGCGATTTATGGCTAGAAATGCAATTCAGGCAATTAGTGGTTAGGAGTGCAAATTATAGGATACAATTGCAATTCAAGAGGAGAAGGGCCCATGTTGGTTAATTTGTGCAAATGTCACTTTTAGGTCTTTGTTGTAATAGGGATACTATATAAGGAACCCTTAGCCTTATTTTTCATCCTTAGCTTGAAGATGAATGTTGAACTCATATGAGTGTGTTAGTATTATCTTAGGATAGTTTGTAGTGTTAATTAGTGTTTAGTGATAGATAATTAAGGTGGATTCCTTAGTTGGTTATTGAATCCATATTTCATTTCCTTTACCATGAATAGAAATGGACCCCAAATCACACACCTTGTTTATGTTGATGACATTGTCATCTTTAGTAGTGGGAACACCAAATCTATCAAATTAATCATGAATCAAATTCACAAGTATGAGTGAGTTTCTTGACAGCTGGTTAACTATGATAAAAGCTGCTTTTTAACTTGTCCAAAAACATGTGTCTATAAGATAAATAGACTGAGAATATACTGATTTCATGGATAAAGAGTTCCCATTCACTTACCTTGAGTGTCCCATTTATACTGGGCAGAAGAAAATTAGCTACTTTGACAGTATGGTGACTAAAGTCTTTAAAAGATTGAATGATTGGCATGAAAACATGTTGTCTATTGGTGGTAGGTGCTTATCAAAAGTATAATCCAAGCCCTTCCTACATATATTCTCAGTGCCATTAACCCCCCAAAAAGAACCTTTGAACTCATTGAAAAATATATTTGCAACTTCTTTTGGGGTTCTGAGAATGGTAAAAACAAGTATCATTGATGTGCTTGGGATAAACTTTGTTACCCTAAGAATGAAGCTGGTATTGGCATCAGGAACATGAAAGATATATCAAATACTTTAGCAGTTAAGAAATGGTGGAAATTCAGAACAATGGACTCTTTGTGGGCTGATTTCTTAAAAGGCAAAGTACTAACATCAGAAAACATCATGTTGGTAAGAATTGGTCCCCTGGTGAGTCTCTGGAATCATCTTCTATGGGCAAGAGACAAAAGTGAAAAATGCATCAACTGAAAAATCAACTTTGGGGACTGTAACTTTTGGTGGGATGACTGAACAGGAAGGGATCCTTTAGCTCATATATGTCCTGATCATATGAACAAAAATGGACATAGGAGTAAGGTGAAAGATTTTATGAACAACAACATGTGAAACATTCAGAAGCTACACAATACCATGCCTTGCCAAATTGCTCTATTGGAATTAGAGATGTAAACACCAAGGACTATGCAGTATGAAAGATCACTGATAATGGGCAGTTCTCTAACAAATCTGCCTGAACTGTTATCACAAGACATGGACAAAAAGCACCTTTGATTGATAAAATTTGGCACAATGCTGTCCTATTTAAGATCTCCTTCCTTACTTGGAGATTATTACACAACAAGTTTCCTTTCAAAGAAGTTGTGGTCAAATTTAGTATACAAGGTTTCAAAGATCACATTTGATATACCTCACCTCAACACACCTTTGTTGAAGGTAAGATTGCACACCACCCATGGAACAGAATTGGAGCTCCTATGGTCTTTAAACATCATACCAATCAGAGGACTACTTGAAGAATAGTGGAAGAGGAAAGCTAAGAATAAGGTACACAAATTCACTACTTATATTGCTCTATTGATGATATTGTTGGGTATTGTAAAGCAGTACGGGAAGTAAATAAATATTACAAGTGTTCGAAAGGATAAACAAATAGGCAGATGTTCAGAACTGCCGCAAGCTTGTTGAGTCTTGAATCTTGATAACCTGAAATCAAGAAACACTAAATCTGGATGGTTACAACTGTGTGCTGAGTCGAGTGATGGCACTCTGTCCTTAAGACAAGATTGCCCCGTATATATGCTTTTACGTTAACGGGCAATAGTCTCCCAAGATAAAACAACACTTTAATCTCAACACTACAAAGCAAATAGGTTGCGTCTGACGAAGAAAACAAACACGAAACGCCTTGCTGAAGAAATGGAAAAGGAAGGAAGAGTTTCTGTTTTAGTCCAACGTTTTTTGGACTAACTTTCTCTTCTGTTTTGTCTCTGTGTATATAGTGTGTCTCTGTTTTTGCTGTGTATATTTTGTGTATGTGTGTGTCTTTCGTCTTCCACAATTGAGCCAAAAAACTCAATATATAGCATGAGTGAGGCTGCTCAACTGCCCAAGACATGGCCATTAGTGAGGGCTGTTAATGGCAAAATCAGTCCAAACGGTAGGCATAAACTACTTTCTGCCTTCCGTTGTTGCCAAATTCACCTTTCCAGAAACTCCAGGGACCAAACTGTAAATATTAATCAATTTGGGAGTCCAAAGAGATAATATCAGAAAGTCCCACGCCCCACGACCGGACCGGACGGGCGGCGGCGGCGCGCGTGTGGGCTTAGCCTTGAACCCAAGCACATCTAGGTCTTTCCTCCTTTAAACACATGGGTACATTGGGGTCCTAAACCCTTAACCAATTATGAGACTTATAAAGAGAGCAATTTTTCCTTTTCCCACCGATGTGGTAGATTTGTCCCACACCATATTTCCATGCCTCAAACACCTTACTTCGTGGACCAATATCTCTTTCATTTCTCAACGAAATTTGATGATTCTTGGCCCTATGGTCATCTACTCACTTAGTAGATTATGCACGTGTGGAGAGACAAAGCCTCCAACATGAGGAACCCTAGTATTTAATTCATTAAATATGGGTGGACGCACCTCCCCACCAAAGGCAAATTTCCAACAGATATTATGAAAAATATGCAAGGCTTTGAGTTCATGCAGATATGAGGAAAAAAGTTTAATCCATATAAAATGGAACTACAAATTATCTGGAACATGAAAGCTGCTATTACAATTGCATATCCCAACATCAAAGTGGAAAGAAGTTGGCTGAATTCTTGTGAAATGATTGAAAAACCGAGTCCAGTGGTTAAATGCATTCCTGTCTACTGAAAAAAATCAGAGAGGGGGTGGTTCAAACTCAACACTGATGGTAGTTTTATGGAGAATTCTAATAGTGCTGGCGTAGGTGGCATTCTTAGAAATAAGAAAGGGGAAATGATTATGGCCTTCTCTATTTCTGTAAATTGTGAAAGTCATAATATGGCAGAAGCTCTGGCTGCTGAACATGGTATTAGATGGTGCATGAATCATGGATTTGAGAATGTGCAAGTTGATATGGACTCTCAAATTATTGCTAAAATGCTGATCAACAAGGGGACAGACAATCTGAAGCTTAGCGAGATCATCTACAACATCACAGGTCTTGTTAACAATGTCACTGTGCAAATTACACTATAGAGAGGCTAATATGGTGGCGGACTTCTTTGCCAAGATGGCTTCAACTAGTAAGGAGGATCTTATATCTTTCTCAAAGAGACCTACCAAGAGAAGTAAAGGGACTAATTCTACTAGAGGCAAGGTTTCATGTCCCCCTCTAGTCATTATAAGTTATTTTTATTTATATATTACATGGTAGGGGTCAAGTCAAATCCCCCGCATCATAGACTCACGACCTAATGGTGATGACTTAATATAAAAAAAAGTATTCTTTTTATTTGACTTTGAAACAAAGTCATTTGATAATATCTCTTTCACAACATGTAAGGTATGCAATTTTCTTATTATCGGGATATTTAGATGGCTTAATTTTATTTATATTAATTGTTTAATTATTTGCTTTTTTTATTTTTTTGGCTGATGATCTCCTCTCTGTTAAAATTGTTTTAGCTATAACTAATTTTTTTCTTTATTTGTTTTTCTTTGCTTTGATAGGTGATTATTGGAGATGTGATAGACTGTCAAAGATCAGGAACACTGAAAAAACAATTGTCTAAAAAACTTAGCTAATTATTTATTTCATCACCATGCTAGAAGGTTTGCTTTTGTTTTAACATATTATGCCGGTAAAATTAAATTCTATTTCTCAAACATATAACTAAAAATTGGATTGAATGTTTTTATCTTATGGTTATTAATAGTTATATATAAAATGAAATCTACGAAATTATGTACAAATGATCAACCTTGATGTCTTTCACGTATTTTTTCTATCAAACTATTATGTATAAATTATCTAAAGGATTATGAAATTTTTTAAAAGGGTATAATCATGAAAAAATGTTTGATTAATATTGTTTCCTTTATAAAAATTCTAACATTAGTAAATGTTCAAATTTAACATTCGATCCGCACGAAGTTCGAATAATTTCACTAGTTTAAGAATAAAAGTTAAATATGGATAGTTCATGAGGAGTTTGATGTATTAAACCTCATATTAATTATGAAATTCGCATGAAAATATTAGCAAGAATTTGAACTTTTAGAAATGTATTTACTTCTCTCCACTAACAAGAAACGACATCTATTCTGTAAAGCCAAAATCATCGAGATTAAATACATTTTCATACGGTTTTTCGTTTACTAGCTCTGCGTATATGGTAATGAGTGACATACACATTAATTCTCATAAGTGATGTTAATATTTGAAAAAAAAATATTACTACAATAACAAGTAGTGTGCTTTTTATATTTATACCAATACTGTTTTGGTAAATATAAATATTTATAACCAAAATAGAGAAGTTACATCTCAAAGAAACAAAAAAAGAGACATATTGGCAGAACAAATATATCTTCATCCGTTCCTACCCACACCAACTATACTAATGTTATATCAGTAAGTGAAAGTTCAAACTTTATATATAGTCTCCTTGCCAGTTTATTTCTCAAGCACCCTCTAACACAGACCTATTATATGATCAGTTTGATAAGTGCTTCTATAATTCTATTATCTCCTACTATGCCCCAGTAAACATTTGGATTACTATCTCCTACACTAGCTTTGGGGCCAGGTATATCATATATTTTAGAAAGAAACAAAATCATGAACAATATTGTAATCATTTGCTAAATGCTGCTATCCTGCTAGTACTATATAACCAAAAGAAATATTATCAAAGGAATGACAATATCAAAGGAATGATAATATATGAACAAGACAAGATAAAACAAAACACAGAGAAATGGAGGGTAGAGACTATCCATATTATTGTACCAAGATAAATTTTATGTCCAACTAATAAAGCAAATGAACCAGATCCATATTTTGTTGGTATAAAATATTAGAGACGAAGACCATAATCTTTTGTCATGATTTGTCATGGCAAATCATCAAGAACGTAACGCGGAAGCTTACCTAAATCTATGAGTGTGATAGCGAACCAATAAGTGCCGCAACGATTCTCCATCTTGCGGTTATCGGTCTTTCAAATCAAGATATAAGCGGCTCTAAATTTCCCCAACGATGGGATATCATAAAAGAAAATCTATCATATTTAGGAAAATAACTCTATTTATAGATACACACAGTTTATGTATTTCTAGTTTAACCCATCATTAAATTAGAAACTACATTCAGATATCTACAGATAAGGCCTCATACTTTATGAGATGTCTTAGACATATTTAACTTTAAACCTTAGTAGATCACTATTAACTTGCGCCAACCTTTTTCGAGATAGCAACCAATGCAAAATAATTTTTAATACAATATATGTGCAAGTCTATAAATTCTAACATATTTTGCATAAATATATGCTGAAACAGATCCAAGGAGTTGCTTAAAACGAAATCCCATATCAACACAGAAAAAATTGCGAAGTGCAAAGCAAGAACAATCATCTCCTCCCTGCTCCAACCCAACAACATAAATTAAATTACACACATTACTTAAACACATACTACTACTTTAGTATTTATTTGTGAAAATTTCTCCAAGTCCAATTATTAACCATGAGTATTAACAGCTTCCCAGAGCAGACCCCTAGCTTGCATTGCTGCTGTCTTTAGAGTCCTTAATGTCCAAACATTAGCCTCATAAAATGACAAACTCCTATATGGCAATTTATGTTTTTTGCACAAATCTTGAACAATTGGAGACACTTTCCTTAAATGGCATCTAGGCAACCTTGGGAACAAATGATGTTCGAGTTGGAACTGCAATCCTCCGTAGAACCAATCCATCCAAGTAGAACACGAGATATCGATAGTACCACTTGTTTGTTTCTCAAACCAATCATTCCCCTCGGGTTGTCCAACATAGACATCAGCGGCGAAATGGTTAAGTGTGAATTGAATGTGTTGGAGTGATGTAACACAGAAACTTATAAGCACAAATAACACCCTTTCTGTCCAATTAGGCAATGTGCTAACAAGAAGAGGAAACCATGTCCAAAAAACAAGAATTCCCAAAATGTTAACAGCTCTGTCGGGTACTTTTCGTTTCGAGAACAACAACAAGAATGTCTGGACAAATAGATTCACCCTCGCCACACACATTATCGGGTAGTATGTAAAATGTTGGTAGCTAACAAAGAATTTAGCCAGGGAATCAAATGTGAGCTCTCTTTCATAAAACTTAGAGTTCAATGATTTGAAAAACCTCGTAGAGACAGCAAAAACGGGCAAGTGTTGTAGATCAGGGTCATGATCCAGGCTATTGCACGCGACATGGTGAGCATTATGAGTCCATTTCCACCAAGCAATGCTGATCCCAGTAAGGCAATTGCCTGTAAGAATCTGTGCCAATTTATTGAATCCACGAGTCGTCATGATCAAGTAATGACCAGAATCATGACCTAAGTAAGAGATTTGCATCCAGGAGAGTCCCAAGAGTGCGCCAGAAAGCATGTGAATCCCGAAATTGTTACTCAACAAGACACCACAGAAACTCATCGACATCAACAATGTCACGAAACATAAGGAATAAATCACCCCATGCCCTTTCTTTTCAAACATCCCGGCTTTCGCAAAGTCAGTACAGAGTTTCCTGTAATCCTTAGACACCTCTGTAACCTCGTAATCTTTAAGATAATATCCGGTAAAGAATCTGTCAAGATATTTCCAAGCAGTACCTGCATAGATCGGCGGAATTCAGAATCTTGAGTCAATGTATTCAGAATGAGAATTTTTAACTTTTTGCATACGTAAACATAATTTAGAATCTAGAGCCAATGGTTTCAGAATGAGTATTTTAACTTTTTGCATACGTATACACAATTCGAATTCAAAATCTAGATTCAGTGGATTCAAGATGAATATTTTAACTTTTTGCATATGTATACATAATTCTAATGAAAATTCGGAATATGGAGTCAGTGGATTCAAAATGGGTATTTTAACTTTTTGCATATGCATACATAATTCAAATCGAAAGCGATACCTTTTGCATAAGTATACATAATTCTAATCGAAATTCATAATCTAGAGTCAGTGGATTCAGAATGAGTATTTTAACTTTTTTGCATACGTATACATAATTCGAATTCAGAATTTAAAGTCTGTAGATTCAACATGAGTATTTTAACTTTTGCATATGTATACATAATTCAAGTCGAAAGCAATAGGTTGAATTAAACTTGCGGAACCCCGAATACCTGGATGAAAAGCAATGAATGCATCAGTTGCTTCTTGTCCAGCCAAACTACGAATAGGAATATCGCCACCTGGATGTTCTTTCACCCAATCTGTAACATTGTAACATTTTCCCTGAATTGAAATCCACAAATCATCTTGCTTGTTATGTTTCTTCAATTCCTCAGCCGTGATATACTTCTTATCATCACCCATGATGAATAAATTAAACAATGTATCAACCAGATATGAATATAATCAAGAAAATTAAAAAAGATGTAACCATCAATAACAAAAACCAACCCCTTATAATATGATTAAACAAAAGTGTAACATAGGAATAAAGGGGTGGTTTTTTTTGTTTTTTGTTTTTTTTGCTGATCAGAACAACCCTAAAGATGTTGTAACCACTTCAGGGATGTTTGATTTTTTTTTTTTGTTTTATGAATGAGAAAAGACTAATTAAAGAAAGAAAAGGAAAAGGATTTTGAATGTTAATATATGTATTGTTATCTGCTTTTTATAAGGCTTTTTGAGTTAGTTTTGATATGGAAAGAGGATTTGTGATTAGAGAGAGAAGTACGGACAGTGGAACGTCTAAAACGGTTTTTTATTTTTGTAATTTTTTTTATTAAAGGTAGTTCATGTAAGGTTGAGATTTAGCGGGGGAGGGGGGGGGGGGTAATAAAGTAGTTTTAGGATTCACTAACTTTCACGTCTCGCAAAATTGCAATCCACTATCCACGTAGGGATTAATTGGAGTCTAACCTCTTTGTCTATCATGAAAAAAAAGATATTAAACCTATATATTTAGATGGTGTTGTTACAATTTGATTTATAGAATGATTTGGCTTAGGAATTGCGATATTTTAATACCTCCTATTTTAAAGACAGAAGGATTATGAGTTTGGAATTCTATTCGTTTTTAATTTTTGGATTCTAAATTAATAATTTATATATGTTCAATGAATTTAAAAGACAAATACATGATTTGGACCAAAATTAATAAGTTTGGCCGAACCTGTAATCTATACCTTAACTCCGTCCTTGATTTAAATTATTTTTTACTAGTATTATTTTTCTAGTCATGTTAGCACAATATACATATACATGGGGAGTTAGGACTTCGTGTACTGATTCAGCAAAATCTAGTAACTTTAGCTTAAACTTTATATTTATATTTAAAAATTTACTTAATATGTAAAAACATTTATCAAGAACCCACTAATCTATATTTTCTAAAATTCAGAACTTTTCCAATTCTAAATCCTCCTCTGCCCAGATATACATATATTATTAATTAGAATATTATTTACATATATGTACTCCTATTTTTTATTTTTATTTTGGTGAAATAATGTCAGTTGACACCACTTGATTCTGAGTGTCTCGCCAATGGTGCCACTGGATTTAATTACTTGGATGGTAGAAAAAAGAAAAACTTACATAAATGACTATATTTTTAGGAGTTATTAATTATCCATAGCTATCTTTTTTAAAAAAAAAATTCATTCATAGCTAGTTTTAGGCAATTCGTGTGTATTGTTCAGTTGTATCCAACCTTATTTAATGTCGCGTGTATTTGAATGCATGCAACCTTATTTACTTTGAATACATGTATATTAATTCAAAATGATTGTATTCCGGTTTATTTAGACACACAAAAGAGTTGTGTATTCCATTGTATTTATATATTGATGTATTCTTTTATTTTGCTTGTATTTGAATGTATTCGAGCTCCGGTCAGCAAGGTCGTTGTCGGACGTCGCAAGATTGAATGTATTCGACTATATTTGAATGTATTTCAAGAAAATTTGTAAAATTTCATATACACTGTATTTAATCAGAAAAAAAATTGTATACAAATATATGTATACGTCATTCAAACAACACATGTAATCAAATACATCTAGTTTTACCCCAATATTACAATCAGTCAAATACATATAACTTATATTTACACTCAAAAAATGACGAATAACTCAAATACACTCAAATCTGATATACAAGAAGGAGAAGAGGTCATGAATTCCGGCTAGACGAAAACACTCAAACCTGAGGAGAAAACAATCAAATACATTTAAGAATCGTCGAGACGAAGCCGTCGATGCTTTCCGGTCAACTTGCTACATCTAGATTTGAGTTCGAAGATGCCAGTATTCGTCATCACCGGCAGCTACGATTTGAGAAGAAGCCATGGATATCCAGATCTGATAAGAAGCCATGGATTATTTTATCACTAGCGGCTACGACTGCCATCTTAGTTGCGGCGGTGCTAAGAATCACCACATGTACGATGACACCGGAGCCGAGGAAGAAGAGAGAGACAACAAAGAGGGGTGAGATCCGAGGGAGAAGAGAGAGGAAATGAAGAGAGAGAGAGGTGAAGGAGAAATACAAGCCATTAAAGAGATGTATTTGGTATAGCTATTATATGTAAATTAAAAATTTATTGTAGCTGTGAAAGTAATTAAATTAAAAAGTAATAGTTACTAACTATAAATACCTCTTAGAGTTAGCTATGTCACGTAAGTTTCATAGAAAAACTACAAGTCCAAACACTTAGTGGGTTGGTTAGCGGCATTTATAATCAGGTAGTTCAATAGATCATTGATTTTTTTAACATCTCACCATGGGTGGTATTTGATTAAAAAAATATCAATCAAAATACGCATCTACAATTGAGACAAAGGGTGTATAATTTAATTTTAACAGTTGCAAACTACAATATGATAAATATTTATCTTAAATACGCATGTTATAGAGCTATTAATTTGTTACCGACATCAAATGCAGGTGAAAATATTTATGACTATTTCACAGTGACTGTTTTGTTCGTTTCTAGTATAGTGCTTGTGTAATGTACTTAGTAGGATTAATTACGTTGTAGGTTAATTAGTGAAATAATGCTATCAAATTAGGCCCATATTTTATTTTTTTACACTATTTGACCCACTTTGTATGTAACTTAAATTTTCTTTTCTTCACTTAGCCCAAAAATGCTACGGCTGGTGTATCGAAGTTTCAGAGGACTTCACTCCAAAATCTCATTCGCCGCCATCTCCTCCGCCTCATAACCACGTATTTTGCGAAGGTCATCACTACCCCAGCTGTTTAAAATTTTCCCTGAATCTCATATGCTACTGAAAAAAATCAGAAAACCTCCATAGTTGGAGCTCAAGTTTTTCTTATCTGAAATTTGATTGATTAAAAAGAAAACTCCATTGAAGAGCTTAAGCTTTAAGTTTGAGCCATATCTTAGATTTTGAGTTTGAAATTTAAACTCGGTTATGAAATTTGAGATTAGGGAGGTGGATGAGGTTGTATATTAGAGGTATAGCAGCGTATACTGATGGTATACAGCCGGTTTTGGTGACAGAAAAAGGTAGAAAGGGCTGCCGATTACAAGGTTTAGGGTAAGGAGGGAGTTTTTGCTCTGATACCATGTAGAATTGTATTAATCTCCTTTTGGGGAGCCTCTTTCATTAATACAAATATATATAGTGTGTACAATGTGGAATCATAATACAAGTAGAATATTATATCTACCATAATTATACAGCACTAATAATTATAAAATATATGGAAAGTATTTTATAATTATTCACTAATATATATGCGTGTATAAACACCTCTTATACAATATTGATACATCATTTACAGGTATTTGGTAGATTTCTTCTTCTTCTATAATAGGGTATATGAGTGCTATTATACAAGATTGAAACATTGTTTACATGTATTTGGTGGATTTCTCACTTCTATGGTGATTTTAGTGTTGAAATTGAGGTGTAATGGTGGCTAATACTTTTTACTATAAACATGTATTATCGTTATTTATACATGCCTATACAATGTTAATACATTTTAAAATATTGTAAATAGAAGTGTATATAATTGTATAAATATGTATAAGTACATATAATTGTGTATAATTATGTATATATCAGGGTTTAAGAATATATGAAGATAAAATTAAATTTGTTGTGTTGTTAATGCTCAAGAAGAGGACAAGAAGAAGCTTGATTTTGTCTCTAACGAAGTTTAATTTAAACTCATCCATTAATTCGATAGTCTTGCTTATTAATTCTCAAGGAACACTTTGATGTCTTTATTTATTTGTTGCTTTCAGAGTTGGAGATTTTTACAATAAAAAGTATGTTAATTTGAAAGATTCAAGATAAATGTTTGGAGTAATGTTATTGAAGATTGATGGTAATGGCTTAGACAAACATTCTCATATAGTCTAAGGGTAAGTGAACGTACAGAAAAAACCTCACTTTTCCATCAGGGCCTTGGGCTACAAATTTGCAATATTATATTTGGAAATTTATGTTGCAATGTATATTTATAGGTGGTATAATAATGAAGTTTCCCCATATATAACCATCCCTCTGCCCGTGTACGTTGGGAAGAAGATAAAATGTGAAGGAAAAGAGGAGGAAAGGGGGTTATAGGCCCAACAATCACATGTTAATTTATCAAAACCCTATATAACTTGTACTAATATTATGTTGTCTTAATCTGAGTGGATCCCATTATCTATTTATCTTTGTTTGATTTGGATTACTTGATGTCCTTTCTTCTCTAATTGGATATATAAAGTTAAAAACTAGGAAATTTCAGTCTGAAAAGCTGTGTCATTAGATGGACCATGGGAAGATCTACACATCATTTCACTGGAATGGCCACTATTTGCTATATCTCTAGTTAACTAACTATATAGGGTAAACTTGGAGAAAGTAATCCTACTTTTCAAATTCTGCTAGATGAGCCATTATATATTCTAAATTATCAAATTAACTTATCCTATCAATGACATTACAACAACAACATGCCTAGTAAAATCTCACACCGTGGATTTGAGAAAGGTAGATTCTACACAGACCTTACCTCTGTTTCTGAGAGATCCTCGGCTCAAGACTTCCTATCAATGACATTATATATTCGAAATTGACTTACCATCAACTTATATAATTATTTATTTTTATAAAGCCGACTGAACAAATGAACATGACTTTGGCCTCTTATGTACTAAATGCCATATCGAATCTGAATCACCTAGGCATTGGATATAATAGACCTTGTGGTGGACCTAATAAACAGTTCAAAGATGCTTTTAACATGATGTAATTTTGTCTGTTTTGGATCAAGCCATACAGTTTTTCTCAAAAATATTTAACACTTTATAAATAACTTTTTTTTTCTTTTAAGCTACTAATATGGGAACTTATTCACACATCCATTAGGTCATAGCTTTTAAAACTTTATAGGAGTACTATATAACTAAATTTGCCGATTTCTTGATCTGTGTAATGATCTTGGGTTGAAACAAAAAAAATACTTATTATATTCCACAAAAACTTGGCAGTGAAAAACTAAAGTAATTATTATGATCAGTTATGGGAAAAAGAAAAATGGTATAAAATAACTGTCAGAAGTGGGATTTGAACCCACGCCCTCTCACGAAGACCAGAACTTGAGTCTGGCGCCTTAGACCACTCGGCCATCCTGACTTCATGTCATTTAACTCTCTAATACAAAATACAGAACTATGTTATGTGTCTTAAGAAGATGGAATAGAAGGACAAAGAGTAAGCGAATTAAAACAGGCTTAATACATAGATAACATCTTAAACTTGTCAGAATATTTTATTTAGACACTCGAACTAAGTATTGTTCCAATTGAATACCTCAACTCCCAAAAAATATTCAATTAGACACTTTCTGTTCAAATTTTAAATATTTTTTTGCATGTATTTTCATTCGTCTATCATATCATGTCCTTTAATTATAAGCATTCACCTGAATAAGCCGTAGAACCCTAGTTATGTTCTACTTAAGATTGATGCGTATAATTAAAAGAGATGACATATTTTATGTGATGAACTTAACTACCTAATAAATGAATGAAAACACGCGCAATTATTTTTTCCAAATTTTGAATCGAAAGTGTCTAATTGAAACACTTTATTAGTAGTTGAGTTGTTCAATTGAAACAAGACTTAATTTCGAGTGTTTAAATAGAATATTCTTGCAAATTAGAGCAGCTGGTCATATGTTAAGCCTTATTTCAGCTTATCCTCATTTTTTTGACTGATAAAAACCCTCGTTGCTTATAAAAACTTAATCATGCTTTGAATAATATTTTTGTAAATATTCTTTACTAATATATAAGTTTAGGAAGTTTTACTAATATAAATTTTTAAATTTCTAAATGCTTAAATTTTCAGTAGAGGAAAGATTTTAACAAATTACAACTCTATAATTAAATATTTGATTATGAATTCATTTATTATTATATATTAACTTGAGGATACTGTAGAAATTCATATCTACAAATCCTTGATCCATAATTTGCTTGTATCATTCACCAACAACTAAGGGACCGTTTGGTGTGGAAATAATAAGTTATGTAGGGTTTAGATATACATGAATTAACAATATAAAAACTGTAATGTATGGATTACTAGGTAGAGATTAATTCTTTTTGAATGTTTGATTTGTTGCATTTTTTAACAGTACACATTACATAGTTTAGCTTCTTCATGGGCGCTGCAAATATGGAAGAACATGTTTTTTTTTAATGTTTTTGTATAATTAGTTCACCAAGTTATAGTAAAGGTGCGACTGACTTGTATTTCATCTGTCTAGCTAATTTTAACAAGGAGAAAAGACGGGCAAAATGCATGACAACATGAGAAACTAATAGCCAGTATAATTAACAACAAATAAAAAATTATTTATAAACCCTTGATAAAATGGATATCCAGTAATCAAGAAAGACATGAGTTATCTGCCACTGTATTGGAAAAGTGAGAAAGTGCATTTATACATATGATGTACATAAGCTAATTGAAATATGCAAATAGAAAGAGGTTTTAAGTCTAAAGTAAAAGGGTATTTGTAATTTCTTATTTTAATTCATGTATTTTTTGATAAATATTACTCCATAGTATGTTCTGTATAAAATAGATTTTTTTCATTATATATTCTATGCTGAATTTTATACAGAACTATCGCGATGCGCGATTGTTAAAGAAAATTAGTTATGTAAAATTGTTATCTTGTTTGTCTGAGCACACTAAATCTAATTTTTTGAATAAAATTGTTTTTGCTTTCTATATGATGCATCCTAAAATAAAAATTTATGAAATTGAATAGTAAAAACTTGTCATGTTTACACCAAATTAATAAATACATTACACATGTCTCTATATGCATTCTTATCACTAAACACTAATTAATTATACTTTTTTTCTTAATTTATAAAGTAACCACAGTAAATTAGTATGATTTAGAATAAACATACTAATTTGTTATTTTAATTCATGTATTTCTTGATAAATATTACTCCATACTCCATAGTATGTTTTATATAAAATAATACATAGATTTTTTAAATTATATATTCTATGCTGAATTTTATACGAAAACTATCTTCCGTTAAAATACCAACCAAACATGAAACATGTACTCCTTATTTATGTTAAGATTTTTACACAAGTATTAGCTCTCTTAAAACAAGATCCAAACGGTACTTAAAATCATAAGGAAACCTAAAGAGGAAAAGGAAAACAGAGTAAATATCTTCTGGTTATAGCTTTAGAGAAAATATTAAAAATAAACTGTCAGAAGTGGGATTTGAACACACGCCCTCTTACGAGGACCAGAACTTGAGTCTGGCGCCTTAGACCACTCGGCCATCCTGACTGTATGTCTTGCTGAACTCTCAGCTTATATATTTCTCGAATATATTGAGTTCACTGAACGTAAATAATGCATGAAATATCACTTCACGAAAAATCTTTTTTCATTTGCTGAAGTACTTATTTGGATTGTGGTACTTTATACCATTTAAATTTTAAATGCAAGATTAAATTGCTTAATGAGAATATGAGGTTATGGAGAATACGAATTAGATTAGAAAGTTAATAGGTACTAAGTAGTTGAACATTGTCCTACTTATCCTTCCATATTAGTACGTAGTATTACTCTAGTAGTTTCTTGTCATTTGATTTCTGCTACTATTTGTTGTTTCTTGTTCTTTGACTATCGTATTACTTTGTGGTTGTTATTACTCCTTTTTGTGCTTGTTAATGCTCTATCATGCTTCTATAGTATGTTGTCATACTTTATTCATTTCTGTTATTTTTTTTTTCATACTGTCTTTGATTGATTGTCCTTATGCCCAGGGTCTCTCAGAAACAGCTACTCTACCTCTCAAGGTAGAGGTAATGTTTGCAGAGACTCTACCCTCCTCAGACCACACTTTGTGACATTTCACTGGGTATATTGTCGTTGTATAAAAGATAAAATTAACAAACAAGCATATGTAGTTATTCTCTCGTTTACAAATGCTGATTGGGGTGGCTGTCCGGACACCAGATGGTCTACGTCTGGCTATTGTATGTTTCTGAGTAATAACTTGGTCTCATGGTCTGTGAAGCGTCAGTCGACTTTATCCCGTTCCAGTGTAGA
Organism: Anisodus acutangulus; assembly: GCA_029783415.1. Classification (NCBI taxonomy): domain Eukaryota; kingdom Viridiplantae; phylum Streptophyta; class Magnoliopsida; order Solanales; family Solanaceae; genus Anisodus; species Anisodus acutangulus. Next base: position 10,654,413 of record CM056504.1, read on the forward strand.
GACCGAGTATCGAGGGGTAGCTAATGTGATCTTAGAATCATGTTGGTTACGTAATTTGCTGTTAGAGCTTCATTGTCCCATTCAGAAAGCGACCTTAGTTTATTGTGATAATATTAGTGTCATCTACCTTTCTGGTAATCCGGTTCAGCACCAGCGCACTAAGCATATCGAGATGGACATTCACTTTGTTCGCGAAAAAGTTGCTCGTGGTCAAGTTCGCGTCTGCCATGTCCCGTCCAGGTATCAAATTGCCAACATATTTACAAAGGGTCTTCCCTCGGTCCTTTTTGAAGATTTTAGGGACAGTCTCAGCATTCGAAGACCGTCCGCTATGACTGCGGGTGTGTGTTAAATATACCTATGATATACAATATATCATATGTATATTTCAGATTTTGTATATTAGTTTAGGTAGTATTTGAATGTAATTAGTATTGTATACTTATCATAATTGTATAGTTAGTGTCCAAGTAGAATAAGGTTTTAGGAGTAGAATAGGAATATGATTCTCCTATTATAGAAATATGTAATTAGTATATAAACTCTTTCAATCAATGAAAATAATCAAGGGATTATTTCTTTCATGGTATCAGAAGTCTAGGACTAAATTGCTTCCGCTCTTCTCCAAAATTTTTCTTGGTTTTTTGTGCCCCTTCTCGCCCAAAAACCGCATCGATTTCCGTGTCCTTTCCTCGGATTTCGTGTTAAATTTTACCTCATCTCTTCCCAAATTTTCTACAAAATCACCTATTGTTCTTTCGTTATGTCAACGACAAAGAGCACGTTTTATCCTGCCCGTGTTGTTTATAACATCAAGAATCACATACCTCTCATTCTTGAAATAGAAAACGTCCAATACGCGATGTGGGTCAAGTTGTTTAAAATTCATGGTTGCTCGCATCAAGACATCCATCACATAATCCCCGAGGCTCCTGAGGATACGGAGGTGCCTCAACGTGAGGATGATCCTAAGTTATGGACAATGCTTGATGCCACCGTCCTTCAATGGATTTATTCTACTATCTCTACTGACCTGGTGCAGACGATTATTGAGCCAGACGCTATGGCAATGGCTGCTTGGGATAGGCTGCGTGACATATTCCAAGATAATCAGAATTCCAGAGATGTTACTCTTGAGCAGGACTTTTCCCACGTCAACATGGAAAATTTCCCGAATGTTTCAACATATTGCAAAAGGTTAAAGGAATTGGCGGACCAACTCTGCAACGTTGGTGCGCCCGTTAGTGAAGATCGTCTGGTTCTACAGATGGTCGCTGGCCTTTCCGAGGCATTTAGTGGCGTTCGGGCCCTACTTCATCAAAGTAACCCTTTCCCAACGTTCTATCAAGCCCGCTCCATGCTTACTTTGGAAAAAGTCGGATTGGCTAAAAAGGCGGCTACCGGGGCAAGTCACGTGGTCATGATGACGTCCTCCACAAATTCTCCAGGGTGTGTTGATAATTCGGGCCAAAATTGTGCTCATGGTGGCGACAAGAATACTATGAAAAATAATGGAAGAAACCGTGGTGGCAAACGCGGTGGTAACGTCAGCAGTACCCGCGGCAGTAGGCCCCACCCCATCAACAGTGGGCCTCAGCCCCACTGGTCCCAGCCTTGGGCCCCCTGGCCGTGGGCCTAGACCAGTAGGCAGTGGCCCAACAATCTCGGCTTTTCAGCGCCTTTAGCCCACGGTAATTGGGCCCAATTTCAGCCTTCTTTTCGGCCTAGCTACTCCAGCCCAATCACGATCCAGCGATCCAGTGAGGTACCGGGTCATCAGGGAGGCAGGCCTCGGCCCCACCAGGCCCATTATGCAGCGGGCCCCACTTCTACCGACATCGGATCCGAGATGCACACGCTTGGAATAAATCCTTTGGACCCAAATTGGTAAATGGACACCGGCGCCACTACTCACATGACATCCGATTTAGGTACTCTCTCGTCTTATTCCAAATTGAGCAACAATCGTGATATAATTGTTGGTAATGGTAATTCAATTCCAATTCGTGGTTATGGTCATAAAACATTGTCACCCCCTCATCCACCCCTTATTTTGAAAAATACCCTTCACACTCCAAAATTGATTTAAAAATTGGTGTCTGTCCAAATATTCACCACTAATAATTCTGTGTCCATAGAATTTGATCCATTTGGGTTCTCTGTGAAGGATTTCAAAACGGGGATCCTCTCATGAGGTGTGATAGAGATCTTTATCCTATCACGCCATGTTCCGGTCCATCGAGTCAACCCTTGCCGTCAGCGTTTGCAGCCTTTGCTCTTTCCTTGTGGCGTGCTCGTCTAAGTCATCCGGGATCGTCTATTTTGTCTTCCTTAGAGAAAAACAATTTTATTTCTTGTAAGGGTGAGCGTAGCACTCCGAATTGTCAATCTTGTTCTTTAGGAAAAATAGTTAAGTTGCCATTTGTAGACTCTAATTCTCATACTTTAATGTCATTTGATATGATTCATAGTGATCTATGGACGTCTCATGTTCTTAGTTCTTTGGGTCATCGGTATTATGTTCTCTTTTTGGATGATTATTCTAAATTTTTGTGGACTTTTCCAATAGCAAAAAAATCTCAAGTTTTTTCCATCTTCTTAAAATCTAGAGCATTCATTAGAAATCAATTCGAACGTGAAATAAAAAAATACCCAATGTGATAATGGCAAAGAATTTGACAATGGGGTGTTTCGGGAATTTTGTGCAAATAATGGGATCAATTTTTATTTTTCTTGCCCTCATACGTCTTCACAAAATGGGAAAGCCGAACGCAAAATTCGTACCATTAATAATATCGTCTGCACTTTACTAATTCATGCTTCCATACCCCCGTCTTTTTGGCATCATGCTCTACAAATGGCTACATATCTTCTTAACATTATTCCTTCCAAAGGTTTGACATATTCGTCCCTCCTTCAAATTTTATATAATAAGACTCCTTCGTATTCCCATCTTAGGGTCTTTGGGTGCTTGTGTTATCCACTCTTTCCGTCCACCACAATTAACAAACTTCAGGCCCGTTCTACCCCGTGTGTGTTCTTGGGTTATCCGTCCAATCATCGTGGTTACAAATATTTTGATTTATCTTCTAATAAAATCATCATTAGTCGTCATGTAATTTTTTTTGAATCCCAATTCCCATTTGCTAAGGTTAGTACTCCCGTGCCTAGTTCGTATAATTTTTTGGATGATGGTATATCCCCGTATATTATTCATCATTTTTCAGACGTCTCCCGCACCCAAAATTCTCTAGCGGGCCTACTGCATGCTGGCCCCACTGCCCCGTCACGAGCTACAGTACCCAGTATAGTCACTGGGCCAGTTTCAGGGCCAATCCAACCCAATTCTGAAACTGGTCCAATTCTTACACATGTTTACCGTAATGGGCCAACAGGCCCACTGCCTGTTGGCCAATCCATCCCGAGTTCAGAAAATTCTCAAAATTTATCTAGTTCTTCCTCGAGTCATATATCGGTCACTTGTAGTCAACGGGGTATTTTTAAACCAAAAAGACATTTTAATTTACATTATAATATTCTTAAATCACTCTTACCCCATAATCATGTGTCTGCATTAAATGACCCGAATTGGAAAATTATTATGACCGATGAATATAATGCTCTTATTAATAATAAGACGTGGGAGTTGGTACCCCGTCCATCTGGTATTAATATTATTAGGTCTATGTGGATTTTTGCTCATAAGGACAATTCTGATGGTTTATTTGCCCGATATAAGGCGCGGCTTGTGGATGATGGTAAGACTCAGCAGGTTGGTGTGGATTGTGGTGAGACGTTTAGTCTGGTGGTCAATCCGGCTACCATACGCATTGTGCTTAGCTTGTCTCTTTCGAAAGCATGACCTATTCATCGGTTAGATGTAAAGAATGTTTTCCTACATGATGATCTCAAGGAAACAGTCTATATGCATCATCCTTTGGGATTTAGGGATCCCAAACATTCTCATCATGTATGTTTGTTGAAGAAATCCTTATATGGGCTTAAGCAGTCTCCATGGGCCAGGTATACGCGATTTGCCGACTATGTTTCGACTATTGAGTTCACTCACAACAGGTCGGATAATTCCTTGTTCATCTACCCTCGTGGTTCGTCCTTGGCCTATATTCTGTTATATATGGATGATATTATTTTGATTGCCTCTTCCGATGCATTACGCCAGTCTATCATGACAATGCTCAGCTCTGAGTTTGCTATGAAAGACTTGGGGCCTTAAGTTATTTTTTGGGGATTGTTGTCACTCGTCGTACCGGTGGGTTGTTCTTATCCCAAAGGAAGTATGCAGCTGAGATCATTGAGAGGGCTGGGATGTCATCCTGTAAGTCCACTTCCACTCCAGTTGATACTAAGCCCAAGCTTAGTGTCGCGATCGGCGTACCATACAAGGATCTAACCCGCTATCGCAATCTTGCAGGGGCCCTTCAGTATCTTACATTCACAAGACCTGATATTACGTATGCCGTACAACAGGTGTGTTTGTTTATGCATGATCCCAGAGTTGAGCACATGAATGCGCTCAAACGCATCCTTCGGTATATTCAGGGTACGCTTGACTATGGCTTGCATTTATATCATTCATCTACGTCGACACTTGTCTCGTATACAAATGCTGATTGGGGTGGCTATCCGGACACCAGATGGTCTACGTCTGGCTATTGTATGTTTCTGAGTAATAACTTGGTCTCATGGTCTGCGAAGCGTCAGTCGACTTCATCCCGTTCCAGTGCAGAGACCGAGTATCGAGGGGTAGCTAATGTGATTTCAGAATCATGTTGGTTACGTAATTTGTTGTTAGAGCTTCATTGTCCCATTCAGAAAGCGACCTTAGTTTATTGTGATAATATTAGTGTCATCTACCTTTCTGGTAATCCGATTCAGCATAAGCGCACTAAGCATATCGAGATGGACATTCACTTTGTTCGCGAAAAAGTTGCTCGTGGTCAAGTGCGCGTCTGCCATGCCCCGTTCAGGTATCAAATTGCCGACATCTTTACAAATGGTCTTCCCTCGGTCCTTTTTGAAGATTTTAGGGACAATCTCAGCGTTCGAAGACCGTCCTCTATGACTGCGTGTGTGTTAAATATACATATGATATATTGTATATCATATGTATATTTCGGATTTTGTATATTAGTTTAGGTAGTATTTGAATGTAATTAGTATTGTATACTTACCATAATTGTATAGTTAGTGTCCAAGTAGAATAAGGTTTTAGGAGTAGAATAGGAATAAGATTCTCCTATTATGAAAATATGTAAATTGTATATAAACTCTTTCAATCAATAAAAATGATTAACGGATTATTTCTTTTACTTATATTGAATACTGTTTAGTTTAGTCATGGAATAAAACTAAAAACACTAATTTTAATTTGGGGTAACTAGAAGATTACCTAGTATGTTTAAAATCAAATATGTTAAAAGGGTAGGACGAAAGGAAGAGTATGAAGGCTATCTACTAATTTTGTATGGCATTTGGGTTGGATCGGATCGGAGCTTTTTAATTAAATTTTATTTATCAGATTAAAAAAAAGTAAAAATCGAGTTATTCATCGAAAAGTTGATATTTTCTGATTTAGTGGTTTTTATGTTAGTATACTTAAAATTTATCGATTTTTATATTAGAAAAGATAGTTATGACTTTTGAAAAAAAAATCATATTAAGTGACACTGGTAGGAGGGGGTAGGATTATCTGTGAATTAATGGCGAACATTTCTAGTGATCCTATAGGAAGAAAGTGTTATGGAATCTAAGAAACGGGAGAGTAAATTGAAGAGAGAATAAAGAAAAACTTAATGCATTAATTTATTACATTGTTTTTCTCGCATTTAAAATAAAGGACTACATCACTATTTATAAAAAATTAAAGGGAAAAAAATAAAAGCAAACATGTTATTTTTCTTATAAATATAAAACTAAAAGGAAGCTAAATATTCTTTAATTAGTGTAGATATTAGATTTAGAAGAAAACTAAATATTTTAGAATATTCCTAGACTAAAAATAAAGTAAATATTCTATCATTAATGTAGATCATAAAATAAAAGGAAAGTAAATTTTAACATTCCCCCTCAAACTCAAATATACTCAAGTTGGTGTATCCAATTTGAATTTGAACTTGAACACTTGATTCTTCTTTTTGTTCTTCTTGAACACCTTGTAAAATTATTTTCTAACCTCATCTCCACGGACCAAATCCGATAGTTTGTTATCAGTGAAAATTTGTGTGACTTTCAAATAAAAATATTGATGTTTGTCATGTTTCAAATAGGTTTCATTAAATTATGTAATGGTTAAGTATTGGAATTGGTTGAAAAGATTCACGCGTTAAAAATAAACATGAGTTAAAATTGATATTGGAGCACATGCGTTGAATATATAAGCAAGGGTTAAAATTGATATTGGAGCCCATGCATTGAAAATAAAAATAAAGGTTAAAATTAGGTTTAAAATAAGTATATATTAAAAGTGATTGAAAATAATTCTTCTTCTTCAATAAAATCACATATTCACTAAGATCGATGAACATGATGATGCTGGTACCACTGTTGATTATTATTCATTGGGTTTTCGTAGTTGGGTAAGCCCTTTACTTTCATTCTCCCTTTTCACAAAGTGGGTTATTGATATGAAAAGAAGACAGATGATTAGTGTTAACACCCAATTTTGTTTTATCTTTTTGATTTTATTTACAATTTTAAATATTTTGACACCTTAAGACAATTTTAAAATATAGGCATATATATGTATATATATCATCATTATTATTATTATTTGTATTTTATTTGTCATTTGCATTTTTTATATCATAATCATACCTTTATCCTAATGTTATATGTTATTTTTATTTTGACAAAATGGCATCGCATTTTTATTTTTTATTTTAGCACCAAGCATTTCACAAATATTATATTTTATCATATTATCATCTTTACAAATTATAAATTTTGCAAAGCTGGGGTCCCGACCCCGACCCAGCCCTTTGTCCCCCCTTTGCAAATATGACCGTTGCACCAACGACCATTTTAGATTTTGGCCGTTGGCCAACGGCCATTTTAGGCCTTCCCCCCTCCCCCAACCCCTTACCCCTTAATATTTATTTTTAACCCATAAATTATTATATTTACACTTTAACCCAATTTTCCAACTATAAATAACTCATTGTCTCTTCATCTTTCTCACAAATCTTCCTACAATCTCTCTAATCTCTCAATATATCTCTCTACAAGTCTACATTGTTTACTAAATATTCAATTTTATTTATTCATTTGGGAATTGGGAGTGAAGTTGGCAACTAGCTTGAGGATCTTCCATCGAGCAAAGTTTCAATTTTCAACCTCTCGATTACACGTCGACGTTACGTCGGCGTTTGGTACATTCGTTCCTTCATTAAATTATTATTGTCTGTTTATTTTATTTAGCGCACATAATTTTATTGTCTTTAATTATTTATTATCATAATTAAAATGGAAGGATTAAAAGGTATGTTTAAGGGTAAGGATAAGGGTAAGGGTGCTTCGTCTAGAAGGGGCAACCAGGGCAAGGGTACTTCTTCTAGTCATCTTATTCCTACACAGGATGATTTTGTTGATACTCAACATTTTCCTACAATACCATTAGATTTAGACCAGGAACTATTTTCTGGAACTCAAGAAGACTTTAATTTAGACGATGATCTAGATGATACACCCACTAATGTTGATGACAACACACCCACTAGTGCACCTTCAACTGAAATACCTCCTATTCCCCCTAGTATGAGACGAGGTCCAGCAAAACGATCATTAAAATCAGATGCATGGACATTTTTTGATAGGGACGTAGAGAATCAAGTAGCTATATATAAAATTTGTAAAAATGTTTTAAAATTTAAAACTGAAAAAGGTCACGGTGGGACATGGGGTTTAATTAGACACGTAGTAAGTGCTCATCCAGCTAGGTATGCCCAATATCAGGCTTCAAAACCGGGTGCGCAAATTCCCGCTCCGTCGGGACAAGGTTCACATACTGATACTGTCCCGGACCAAGTACAGGGTCAAATTAACCCTATGACGGGGGGGGGGGGGGGGATTGTAGGCTCTAAATACAATAAACATAGAGATAGAGAAGCAATATCAAAATTAGTTGCTGTGGAGGGTTTGCCCTTTTCATTTCCTTCATCTCCCGATTTTATTTATTACATTAGAGATATATATAATCCTGCTTTTAACGGTTTTCCTAGATCAACTGTTAAGAGAGATGTATTTAAATTCGCACATGAATATCAACAATATTTACGTTTTTTCATTATATCATTTTAATGGCAAAATATCTATCACGTCTGATATATGTCGTAGTACTAACGACCATGATTATTTAACTGTAACTTGTCATTGGATAGATTATAAATGGTCTATGCAAAAACGTATTTTAGCGTATAGATATATAGATGATAGGCACACTGGTACTTTTATTGCAAATGATATTTATCAAGTGTCCCATTATTACGGAATAACCGATAAAATTATGACTATTACAATAGATAACGCTTCTTCTAACAATTACGCAATTACAATTTTAAAAAATAGTTTAACTCCATCTTTTCCAGATCATTTTCATATAAAATGCGCGTGCCATATATATAACTTAATTGTAAAGGATGGTCTATCACTTTTTGAAGACATTCTTAGTAAAATACAATTTGCTATAAACTTTATTTTTAAAAGTAATAAAGTACAACGTAGAAAAGAATATAAAAAAACTTGTCACGATTGTGGACTACCTTATAGAAAAATTCCACAAGAAGTATCCACTAGGTGGAATTCTTTATACGAGCAACTACTTGTTGTTTATGACTATAGAATACCTATAACTTTATTTTTTAACTCTCATAATAAAAATCTAGCTGATATGATTTTAGATAGTGATTGGGTAAATTTTTTTGAACTTATTGTATTTTTAGAGAAATTTTTTCAAGCAACAAAAGAATTTTCCGGTATATATTATCCTACTATTTCAACTATGTTGTTTTATATAACTCTAATATTTTTATTACTTAGTGAATATATGGAAAAACCAGCTTATAAGGCAGCTATTAAAAAAATGTTTGTCAAAATAAAAAAATATTTTATTCCTATTCCCTCTATTTATATTATTGGTTTTGTATTAAATCCTACTATTAAAATAGACGGTACTAAATCACTAATTGAAACTATTTACGATTGTATAGAAGTACTACCACCTCCAAGTCCCAAAAATCTAAATCACCCACCACCTATTGAACAAACTAAAGAAGAAGTGTTGTCTAGCGTAGAACACCAATGCAAAAAAAAATATAGATTTTATCAACAAGAAAATGCTAGTAACTTACCGGCTTCCATACCATCTTCTTCATCTTCAACACAACCTCACAAAAGACATGTTGTTTCTGCGGCTAGTATTGAAAGCCTCAGAAATAGAATGTGCGGTCGTACCTCTACTACTAACCAAATTAGCGAGTTGGATATTTTTATTTTGCAGGGTTCTGTACCGTATCAAGAAGTTATCAATGAAGATGGACATGAAGACTTGCTGAAATACTGGAGGGGAATGAGAAGACCTTTCCGACACTTTCATTGATGACCCGAGATATTTTGAACATTCAAGCGTCATCAACTGCGTCTGAAAGCGCTTTTTCTGCCGGCAGATATCAAATAGGAGACCACAGACACTCATTAGCCGGAGACAGCTTGGAAATTGCAGTATTATTCAGAGATTGGATACGATCGGAGCGGAGAAGGTGCGGTCAACCGGAGATCAACGAAGAAGATGATGAAAACTACAACGAAATCTTAACCGAAGGCAGTGGAAGCGACGTGGATCAATTTGACCAACAAATACCAATTCCAACCGAAGAACCATAGGAAATCATCAAGCAATTAGAACAGGTTTTTTGAGAATGTAATTTTTTTAATTGCAATTTTATTATGTAATTTGCAACTTTTGGACAACACCACAAAGTTGCAATTTTATTATGTAATTTGCAACTTTTGGACAACACCACAAAGTTGCAATTTAGATTTTAGACAATTGTATGTGTATTACAAAAAAATCATATGTCTATTAAATAATATAAGAGGCACAAAAACGGCCTTGAGATGTTTTTATTACACTATCATCGTGATGTCAGCGATGTACTAGTTATCTTTTCACGTGCAAAACTTTGTTTTTTTCTTTCACAATTTGTCCAATGCTTTTATTTTGTTGTTTTTTTTTTAATAATTCTCTATTCCTTTTTTGTTACTTTGACTTTTTATTAATTTTGTCCTTTTTTTTGTCTTTTGTTTCACTTTTTAAAAATAAAAATAAAAATAAAGATACTAACCAACTATTTTTGGACTAATAAAATTAAATAATTAGACTACAACAAGGAGTAATCAAGAAAATAACTAAAATCACTAGCTTATTTATTAAAATGAAAAAATATTTTTATGATGCAATATTTCTATTTTTCTTCTTGTCTAGTTTCATTTATTTTTTATAAATTATTTTTTTATTTATTACCTATTTTTCATAATTTTATTCTACACACTTTTTGGCTCTTTTTTCATATAAATAAGAAAGATAACTAATATAGTACTCAGTCATCTATGATACCCAAATGATATATCATACACTGGCATAGTATCTATATGTCATGTGGAGTATCATAAGGGACATATTTTAGCACATAGTATATCAAATCAGTAGCAATTGAAGTATATTTTTATACTATAATACCCACATGATATATAACATATACTGACAGGGTATCACAAAAGATTATATCATTTTAAAAAAAAATATTATTCAGCCCTCTATGATATCGAATGCTATATCATATACTAACAGGGTACCAATATATCATGTGGGTATCATAGGAGACTGTCATTCCTTTAAGAAAAACAATCAGTCCTCTATGATATCCACATGATATATATTATATACTGACAAGGTATCATAGAAGATTGAATCATTCCTTCAAAATATACTACTACATGATATCATCATAATATATTTATAATGCTTATGATATCAAAACAAAATGCACCTTTACATATTATTAGTACAAATGTTTTGTTTTGTCAAATATAACAAAAATGAAGGGCAGATCTTAGTCCTCTATGCTACCAATATGGTATATCTTGTATACCATTATGGTATCACATAGTACTATTGAAGTTTTTGAATGAAACACTTCTCAGACCTCCATGATACCATCATGGTATATATCATATACTGAGGTGATATCATGAATGAATTGCAGTCCTTCGATGAGATACCATTCAACAGTCCTACATGATATCATCATGATATATACCATATTCTGAGATGGTATCATAATCGGGCTATTGCAGTCTTTCAATGAGACACTCTTCAACATGCATACATGATACCATCATGATATATATTATATACTCAGATGGTATCATGAAGGACAGTTGAAGTCATTAAATGAAAAAATCCACAATCCTCCATGATACTATCATGGTATAAATAATACTCAGATGGTATCATGGAGGACTTCTTGAGTCCTTCACATGTGTTAGCAGTCTTGCATGATACCATCATAGTATATACCATATATTGAGATGGTATCATGAAGGACTGCATATACCATGATGATATCATGAAGAATTACTTCAGTTATTCAAATAGATTCATTCGTGATACCATCATGGTATATAAATCTACGTAAATGATATCATGGAGGATTGCTTCATTCTTTCAATGATATTCATCAATCCTCCGTGATACCATCAATGTATAAAAATACACTGAGATAGTGTTGTGAGGGACTTCTTGAGTCATTCACTTGTGTCAGTACTCTTGCATAATACCATCATGGTATATATCATATTTGAAGACTGAGTGTCTTTAATGTATCATGTAAAAATAATTAGAAAAGAATAGAGCCATATTTTAGGTATAGGTTTTGTTTTTATTTGCAAAATAGCAAAAAATTCATAAAACATATTTCCTTTCAATTTAAATTTTAATAAATAAGCTAGTTACTTTAGTATTTTTTTAAAAATTTCTTGGTATAGTCTAATTATTTATTTTTTATATTTCATTAGTCTAAAAATAGTTAGCTAATATTTTCATCTCTGTATCTTATTTTTATCTTTAAAAAAGGAAAATAAATAAGACAAAAAGAAATTAACTGCGAAAGCACTCGAAGGCAGCACAATCGGCGCCGAATTGGAGCATCGATCATTGTCCGAATAGAATTAGAAAGTGGGTGCAAGTGTAATTATTTATAATCGTATGGCAGTTTATGTTATTTATTGGTGTAGAGGCAAAAATGGGTAATTATTTAAGTTATTGTGTTGTTTTTCCAACAATTTAAAGGCACGTAGAGCCTTTGAAAGCGAGCTGTCACATTGAAGCTTTCCCAAAATAAAACAAAAAAAGACATACTACAAAAGACAAAAAGAGTTGACTGATACGTTGACATTTAACCGAAAAAGGAAATAGAATATTTCAAGTAATTATTTTGAGTTAAATCATAGTAAATGAGCCTTCTCATGTAAATACTTTGTCTTTGACGGGTAATCAAGTTGCTTTACACTAAATCAACCCTTAATTATAGGCTCACGGGTCTTCCACAGGCACTGCACTATTGCAGTCAAACCTATTAATTAGGAATATTATGTAAATTAGGTAGAAGATTATTAGAAATTAATTAGAAAGATTAGACATGATTGACTTTTCCTAATTAATTGATGTATATTGTGTATATATTGAACCTTTGAAAGATAAATACATTACCCTAGAATTCTTACATGGTATCAAGAGCTTAAGGAAAAATCCAAAATTAGTTTAATTTCTTTCAAATTTTTGGTCATCTTCCTCCCTAGAATACCCTAGTGGCCGAAAATTTCAGTTTTTTTTCACTCCATTATTGATTATCCTTCTTCACAACCAGTTATGTCTGAATTCAAATCATCTTTTCACCATGCCCTTGCTGTCTCAAACATCAAAACACATGTTTTCATTAAACTAGAAATGAAAACCGTTCATCATGCGACTTGGGCAGAATTATTCAAAATATGTTGTCGTGCTCACAAAGTTCTTCATCATATAATTCCTCCAAAAGACGGTAAAGGGAAAGACATAACAAACGATGCAGACAAGGAATTGTGGGATGTACTTGATGCCACAGTCCTTGGTTGGATTTATGCTACAATCTCCACAGACTTGTTGCATACGAGAATGAAATCAGATTCCATAGCCATGGCAGCGTGGGAACGTTTGCGAGATATATTTCAAGATAACCAAAACTCTCGCGCTGTTTCATTGGAACATGAATTCTCAACCATTGACATGGCGTATTTCCCTAATGTTTCTACATATTGTCAAAGCCTCAAAGTGTTGGCCGATCAATTACGAAACGGTGGTTCACCGGTTACTAATAACCGGTTAGTCTGACAATTGGTCGCCGGTCTCACCGACGCGTATAGCGGCGTGGGAACTCTAATTCGTCAAAGTATTCCTCTACCACAATTTTATCAAGCAAGGTCCATGCTTGTACTTGAAGAGCCGGGCTTGGTGAAAAATGCTTCAACTACTTCAAATTCCGCCATGCTTGCCACTCCTTCACATGATGGTAATTTTTTGACCCTTCTCAACAAAATAAGGGACAAAAAGGACGTCATAACAATAAAAATAAGGGTGGAAATCGCGAAAATAACAAAGGTGGAGGCCACCAAAATTCCGGTGGCGGCGATAATGGCGGCAACACCAATTATGGCAATGACAATGGGCAAGAAGATGGCGGCGGTCGGGCAACAACTCGGGCAGAGGCGGCGATGACAAGGGCAAAGAAGAATCTATGGTAGCGGCCTCGGTCGCACCACTCACCCACCTCAGCCAAATTTCAAGAGGGCAATCTGGGCCAGGTAGCCCCCAAGGCCCACTGCCCAGAATCAAGAAACAAAGGGCCCATTTCACAAAATCGGGCAAGAGCGGGGCAAAGAAGAACAAGAGGCCCAAAGAGTTCATTTTGCCGGGTCTGCTGCACACGCAGAGAGTGGCCTCACCGACCCAAGTACGAGGCTCATTCAACATGGGCCCACCCAACGGAAATTGAGTCCGTTATGCATACTCTTGGACTTAATCCACCGGATTTAAATTGGTATATGGACTCCAGAGTGACGTCACATATGACGTCCTTCCAAGGTAATCTTTCGTTCTATTTTAATTTGAGCAATGATAATGAAATAATTATCGGAAATGGTTATTCAATTCCAATAAAAGGTTATGGTTCTAGCAAATTGTTACCGCCAAACCCACTCTTAATTTTAAAGAATGTCCTTCATGCTCCCAAATTAATCAAAAATTTGGTTTCTGTTAGAAAGTTTACAACTGATAATTGGGTATCTGTCCGGTTTGACCCCTTTGGTTTTTCCGTACATGATTTTCAGACGGAGAAGCTTCTCATGAGATGTGATAGCAAGGGGGAGCTCTATCTAATAAATCTGTCAACCCAACAATCCAAGTTTCCTTCTGTTTTTGCTGCCTTGGCACCATCTTTATGACACCAACGTTTGGGACATCCGGGAGAGGCTGTTTTGGCTTCTCTTAAACAAAATAATTTTATTTCTTGTACCCAGATACAGACTCTAAATAAGTGTCATTCTTGCACACTTGGTAAACATGTTAAGTTGCCTTTTATTTCCTCTACTTCATGCACTCTTTTGCCATTTGATATTTTACATTGTGATATTTGGACATCCCCTGTTTTGAGTTCTTCTGGTCATAGATATTATTTGCTTATACTTGATGACTACTCTAATTATTTGTGGACATTCCCTTTATCGAAAAAATCACAAGTGTTTTCCACGTTTCTCACTTTTAGAGCATTCATCCGAACTCAATTTGAACGTGATATCAAAAATATACAATGTGACAATGGGGGGGAGTTTGACAATAAACAATTTTGGGATTTTTTCAAAACAAATGGTCTTCAGTTTCGTTTTTCTTGTCCTCATACTTCATCACAAAATGGGAAGGCGGAACGTAAAATAAGAACCATTAACAATATTGTTAGAACATCTCTTTCTCATGCTTCACTTCCCCCTGTATTTTGGCATCATGCACTCCAAATGGCAACTTATCTGTTGAATGTCCTTCCTCATAAAAATCTATCATACCAAGCTCCCCTAAAAATGTTTTACCTACGAGAGCCCACATATCATCACTTACGAGTATTTTGTTGTCTTTGCTACTCCCTCTTTCCATCCACCACAATCACAAAACTCCAAGCCCGGTCTACTCCATGTGTGTTCTTAGGATACCCTACTTATCATCGCGGTTACCAATGTTGCGACATTTCTTCCAAAAGAATCTTTATAAGTCGTCATGTGATCTTTGATGAAACAATATTTTCTTTTGCTAAGTTACATGCCACCGGGACCCCTAACTATAATTTTTTGGATAATGATAAGCTCTCGTATCTAACACATTTTTTTCACAGCCTGGTACATATTATTAGTGTTGAACACTATAATTCAGGCCCATTGGCCCAGGCAGCCCCAACGGGCCAATTCAATCTCCATCAGTGCAGCCCACTGGCCCCTCGGTTTCTCACTCATCGGTCAGTGGCGTCCAGTCCACTGGCCCAACAACCCGTCCGATCACCCGTAGTCAACATGGGATTGTCAAACCCAATGCAAAATATAGCATTCACACCCAAGTCTCGAAATCACCCTTGCCTCGTAATCCAGTATCTGCTCTAAAAGACCCAAATTGGAAAATGGCCATGGATGATGAATATCATGCTCTAATTACAAATATGACATGGGATTTAGTTCCTCGTCCATCTAATGCTAATATAATTCGATCTATGTGGATTTTCAGTCATAAAAAAAATTTGATGGAACTTTTGAGCGGTATAAAGCCCGTCTTGTAGGTGATGAGAAGACACAACAGGTTGGTGTAGATTGCTGGGAAATATTCAGTCCAGTGGTCAAACCTGCTACTATCAGAACAATTCTCAGTCTGTCTCTCTCAAAAGGATGGTCCCTTCATCAATTGGATGTCAAAAATGTCTTCCTCCATGGACACCTTAATGAAACTGTTTACATGCACCAACCATTGGGATACAGGGATCCTAAATACATCAACCATGTGTGTTTGCTCAACAAATCATTATATGGCTTCAAGCAGGCCCCTAGGGCTTGGTATACGCGGTTTGCAGATTTTGTATCACGCATGGGTTTCTCGCACAGCCGTTCAAATAATTTCCTGTTTATCTATCGTCAGGGTAATCATACTGCTTATCTTCTTCTATATATGGATGATATTATTCTAACAACATCTTTAGACTCTCTTCGAAAGAATATCATGTCACATCTTAGTTTTGAATTTGCTATGAAAGATCTTGGCCCACTCCACTACTTTCTAGGGATTGTTGCGACCCGACATACAGGTGGATTATTCCTCTCCCAGAAGAAGTATGCATCAGAAATCGTGGAACGAGCTGAGATGTCTTTCTGCAAACCTTCGGCAACTCCGGTCGACACAAAGTCAAAATTGAGTGCCATCTCTAGCAAACCTTTTGCTGATCCAATGTTATACCCCAGCATAACAGGAGATTTACAGTATCTCACATTCACCAGGCCAGATATTACCTATGCAGTGCAACAAATGTGTCTATTCATGCATAATCCAATGGAAGAACATATGCATGCTCTGAAACGCATTGTGCAATATATTCAGGGCACTCTGGAGTATGTATTACATCTATACCCGTCCTCTATTTCCAAACTTGTTACTTATACTAATGCAGATTAGGCAGGCTGTCTAGATACAAGACGATCCACATCCGGGTATTGCGTCTTCCTTGGTGACAATTTAATCTCATGGTCCTCAAAAAGGCAGGCCACGGTATCACGCTCAAGTGCTGAAGCAGAATATCGTGCTGTGGCCAATGTTGTATCTGACTCATGTTGGATTCAGAACCTATTACTTGAACTTCATTGCCCTATTCCGACTGCAACAATAGTATATTGTGATAATATTAGTGCAATCTACCTCTCAGGGAATCCCATCTACCATCAACGCACTAAACATATTGAGTTAGATATTCACTTTGTACGTGAGAAGGTGGCTCGCGGACAAGTTCTAGTGCTGCATGTCCCAACGCGACATCAAATCGCAGATATCTTCACAAAAGGACTTCCGCTGATATTATTTGAAGATTTTAGGGACAGTTTCAGCATTCACCACCCTCCAGCTTCGACTGCGGGGGAGTGTTAGAATATTATTAGGATTTTGTATTAATGTAGTATCATATTATATATGGTAGGTAGTAAAATGTTAATTAGGAATATTATGTAAATTAGGTAGAAGATTATTAGGAATTGATTAGGAAGATTAAGCATGATTGACTCTTCCTAATTGATGTATATTGTATATATATTGAACCTTTGAAAGATGAATACATTGAGGAAAATATTCTACTTACCCAGAATTCTTACAAAAATGACTCTCATGCTAAATAGACAGTGACCACAAACATATAGTATTGGAACATCGTTTCCAACATGATCTAGCCAAACAAAACTATTAATGCTGAAATGCAACAATATTTGCATCAATCAACAACACAAAATACTTAGAATATGCACACTCAAAGAATGGATGAGTATGATTTTCCTCAGCATTAGTTAGGTATAGGACACAATTCGAATCAACATTGATTCCCCATTTTAATATCGTATCCACAGTAGATAATTTATTTTCAGAGTATAAATTGGTGCCTAGGTAACATACCTTGAGCTAAGTACAAGTTTTTCCATGCAACTTTGGGGTATTGGGGCAAGAATGATCTGTTTACCATCTGGATCTTGAACTTCCCTGATATAGCAGCATTATTCAGTACTCCACCCCAGTCCACTCAATCAGCCCACCATTGTCCAGCATCAAAAAAATTTCTCACAACCCAACTGACTTGCTTAGGTGTGGGTGTTTGTTCAAAGTTCATGCTCTTTACATAATATGCATGAATCCATAACACCCATAATCTCTCCTTTTTCTTAGCTACAGCCCACAACAACTTACATATTGTTGCTTTGTTCCATAAGAAGAAATTAAGAATATTGAGGCCCCTAATAGACTTGGGTTGATGCATAGTATCCCAAGCTACTAGAGTTTTTTTTGGAGTACTGATTACTACATGCCCACAATTTTTTTTTGCAAATACTAGTTATCATTAAGAGTATCTTCTTAGGTAGTAAAAAGATCTGGACCTGGTAAGTCTGCATCTCAAATAATACACTCTTGATCAGTTGTACCCTGCCACCATAAGATATGAGCTTTGGTGTCCAACATTAATTCTAGTTGTGATCCTCTCAACCATGGGTAACACTGAGTATATTTGGCAAGCTTTACTTTCATGGTTGGGAGGGCATAGACAAGTGAATACTTGAGCTGAAGAGGTGCACTGGTTAGCTTCACTGATCAGGCCAACAAAACCAAAAAATCAAATAATGAGATTTTTGTTTGCTGCAACTGTATACCAAGTGTGGTCTGAGCGGAACTGCAGGAGATTCCAACAGTCAAAACAAGTCTTATTGAAGCAGATAGTCCTACAGTTGCATGTTGCTGGGCAATATAAACCAAAATGGAGAGCTTGTCAAGCTAGTTTAGATAGATTTTCATGTTAACTGCCACATAGAATGCTGCCATACGAAGAAGCTTGAGCATTGGATCCTCCCTGGGAGGTACCAATGGCAAGAGTTATTGATGGTTGAAGCAGACTGTGAATGCGCAAGTAGATATTTATTTTAAATGCTTATAGTTTGAGATCCAGCTCTAGAGTAAAAAATAAGCTGGTTGTACAAAATGCTTACTTAGTTAAATAAAATTTCCTGTTTGACAAAAAAAAATCAACAACACAAAATCAATTCATAATCAATAATGATGAAATTTGCAGACATAAACTTAATGGTGCGATAGTGTAGCAAGAAATAACCAATATAGACTCCAAATTGAGGCATATTACCACAACATTGTTGATTTTTAAGTCCTTTCAATTAGTTAAACCAAATATATTTCATTTTAGAAAACTTAAGGGACTAAAAATGCTCACGAGGAAAAATTGTAAATTACTTGTAGACTTGTAGTTAATATTGCGGTGTAGGGTCGTAGTGAATTTTCCCTCTTCTTCCCGCCCCTTTTCCCTCCTCCCTCATGAAAAGGGAGAGAAAAGAATAGAAACCCAAAATGGTTGGAGTGAAGACAATTTGCTCAATATGCTATGAAGATCTAAACCCTATCATTGAAGATCTTCAATCCGTTACTATTTGCGGTCACGTCTTTCACGAGCTATGGTTAGTACTCTCTCTTATATCCCATAATTTTGATTCCAATTGAGAGTAACAGTGGTTTATTACTCAATTTATGAAAATAATCAAAGAATTTTATTGGGTATCCTTACTAGGGTTCCACTGGCATAAAAATCATATTTTTTCACCCATAATTGGTATTTGTTATCCTTGTGCCGATGAGTTAGTTCATGGCACCATACAGATTTAAGTACCAATTGAAAATCTTAATTTATATCATTTGTTTTAATCAACATTCATGCATTGTTCTTAACCTTTAGTACTAAAAATGTCACGAAACCGTTCTCCTGCACCATTGTTTGATCCTTGTTCAATTACTTTATGTTACATTGTTGTTTGCTTTGTTAGTCAAGTAAACACTAAAAGATGATCAGTGAAATGATTTCGTAAGGTAAAACATTTTCCTTTAAACCAAATGTACCTTTGAATGTGTTTGGTACGAAGGAAAATGTTTTCCCGGAAAATAAGTAGTTTCCTTACTTATTTTCTGGTGTTTGGTAAGTAACCATAAAATACTATTCCAAAAACATTTATATCTAGGCAAACACTATAGGGTCGGGGATGGGGATGGGGTAGGGGATGTCAGGTTGGTTGGGGATCAGAGGTATGGGGGTGGGAGTGGAGGTGGAGTGTGTTAGAGAGCTGGGATGAGAGAATTAGGGTGTTTCTGGTAAGAAGGAAAATGATTTATGCAGAAAGGGTTTTTACTTATTTCTGGTGTTTGGTAAGTAAGAAAAATTGTTATTCCTAAATATTTGTGTATAGTCTAGGCAAATATTACATGGGATGAGCACGGGGTAGGGCTGTGGGGTTGGTGGGAATGGGGGCTATGGAAGGTAGGGGTGAGATGTGTTGGAGGGTGCTAATGAGACAATCAATGTGGAATGTCACTACGGAACTTTTTTTTCCTACTTCTACCAGGGAAGTCATTTTCCTTATTTTTAAGGAACTTGTTTTCCTAAAGAAAATGTTTTCCAAATATTTTGACCAACCAAACACGGGAAAATTGAAAAAACATTTTCTGGAAAGTACTTTTCTCCATACCGAACACACCCTTTATGTTTACTTATTGAAAAAAAAGAAGAAAACACTACTCCTACTTTAAGTTGTTGCTGGTTAGACCTGTAACAATTCTATAATCCTGCTTGACTATTCAATAGAGATAGTTGTCCTTATCTGATAAGTATATATTTGTTTCTGTCTGTGATATGTTATGGTTGCAAAATACCAGTCTCCAGCAATGGTTTGAATATTGCAAAAATGGAAAAAAGAAGAATTGCCCAGTTTGCAAACAGGCTTGTTCAGAAGAAAATGCAACAAGGCTTTATTTCCAATCTATTGGTGATCCAAATGATACAAATCTCACCCAGAAACCTCGTGATTATGGAGAGGATCATTGGGAATTGAGAAATGAGGTCAAAAGGTTGGAGGGGAAAGTTTTACGACTAACTTCCACTCTGGAAAAACAGCTGAATGATCTCAAAGAAGTCAATGCAGAGGTAAATTGTTCATCTTGCTGTCTCTTTGTCTGCCATGAATTTACAGAATATATAGCTGTCGAATGCTATGCAATTGCATCACGTTTATTCTATTCACAGTATCTTCTCATTTGATGAAATAAAATGAGTGAATAGGTTAAAACCCTCCTACACTATCACCATTTTGTGAGTTTCATATCTAAACTATTGGGTGTTCCTACCCCTGGACTATAACTCCCTTTAAATTATAAAAAACCCTGGTTGAATATGTGGGAAAATGTTTGGAATAACTTGTTGAGGGAGCGTGGGAGATGAAAAAAGTCTTTAATATGAGTCCACCCGGCAGAATGAGTTCATGGTAGTTCAGGGGGGTTTCATGGACACCCAATAGTTCATGTATGAAACTTGCAAAAGCGGTAATAGTTTAGGGGGTGTTTTAACTCATTCACTCAAATTTCTTTACGTGTACTTCCACTTTTTGGAGTAGCTTTTGGAATGTGATGTTCACGTAGCATGTCATATTCCTCTAGGGGGTATTTTAGTATGAGTTTATAGCAGTTCAGGGGATTCTGTAAACACCTAATAACTTAGGTATGAAACTCGCAAAATGGTGATAGTTTTTTTTTTAAAACCTATTCACTCAAATAAATAGGATATATATGAGAGAGCTCTGGAGTCACGAGTTGAACATGAGTGGATCTGTTAGGGTTTTTAACAGTTTGGTCAAAGGATGAAACTTGCTAAATTCTGGATACTTGGAGGATGTTTTTTATTCACTGTAGTAGTTTAAGGATGTACCTCAAGTTTTGGGTATAGTTCAGTGATGTCAAATACTTGAGGGAAGGGATAATCTATTGAGAGGTTATGAGGGCTACTAGTCAGATGCATCAACCTTTCCTTCATGTTACGGATACAATCTACATTGTGTACACAAAGTTGCTAGAGAAAATATAATTTTGCAAAGAAACTCACCATACTTCCATGTAGCCGTAATATTCTTCAGATTTGAACATCATAGGGCTTCCAGTTCTCCATCCTAAAAAAGCCTTGAGCTGGGGCAATCAAAAGCTATTGCATAGAGAAAGATTCAAAAAGAGATTTCTACTTGATTTAGTATCTAGTATGGTAATCTCTTCCTTCAGGCTTCAAGCACCTAACAGTTGAATACTTTTTTCATGAAATCATCCATCACTCAGATGAGAAAAGTCAGCTTTTTCCAAGTCTCTTTTGCCATAGTTGACCAATGAAATGACAGAAATTTGATAGATACAAAAATTCAGGAGTTCCATGAAGAGTTCTATGTCTACATGTGGCGAATGAAATAAACATCTTTGTAGGTTTTAGTTTGTTGTTTGGCCACATTTTTGCTCAGAACCAAAGACATGTTCTTAGGTGGAATAAGCAGGGCTCTGCTAAAGTTGAGAAGTATCTGGTACCAATAACTAAAACTAGAGATATTTATGTGAGCATATTTGCTTCAAACTCGATCTGCATAAGACTTCATGTCATCACATTTTCATCTCAACTAATTTTCATAGTAATGATTTTTTTTGGTTTTTCTTGTTTCAGCTGTTCACATGCAAGGAGGAGTTGAAAATGGAAGTGACTCTAAAAACTGAAGCTTTGAAACAGGGGGCAGCCATTCAGCAGTTGCTACATCTTAAATCCAAGGTAGATATTTTTGCTTCTTGATGATTTGCTAGTGCATGATGTGCATCTATTCATGCATGCTTGTACATAATTCATCTTGGTGGCATGTATGTAAGTCATTTGTTGCTATATTCTGGGCAAATTTGTGCTGCAGGAGCTACATCGATCAACTTTGGAGTGCACAAGGCTACAAGATAGAAATATGGCTCTAGCTAAGGAGCTTGCAACACTCAAGTTGTAAGTCAATCATATTGAGGGCAACAAGTAGCTGCATCCTTATATTAGATTTGCAATAGCTCTTTTTCACTTTTCCTTCATGGTTTATTACTTCAGAGTCTGCGATTCTAGCTTGGAGGAAGAAGAGGTCTTGAAACTTGCTTCATTAGGAAATGATGTCAATAGCAGAGAGACAATTGATGTCTTGAAAAAATCATTGGTCATCCGTAACAAGTAAGCTTTTACTTTCATTTAGGAAGTTAAGTTTTCAGCGTGAACCTTGATATCTTCTAATGCTCTTCTTTTGCTTTAGAGATTTGTTTGCCTTATTTTTATGTTGTTGATATGATCATTGGAAGTTCATTTCCGTGGGAAATCTGAATTGTAAAAACTTTGATATATTACAGTGAGTTTCCTTTCAAGCTCGGGCAAATGGCTTTATGATCTGATATCGGGGATAGGTCATGTAGATAGAAAGTCCATTCGGTACAACATAAGCTTGATGCCGAGCAACTTTGCTAAAAGCAGGCTTCCTAATTCTTATTCTTTATGAAAAGGGACGGTAAATTCTGAAAGGAAATTGAAGTTATTAAACTGAAGCTTCTAAATGCAAAGCGAAAATAAAAAATATTTCTTGTACGTTGTGCCATATGCTTACATATAAAGCTCCAAATGTAGTTCTGTTTCAAAAGAAATGTTGGCTTTTTTCCCCTTTATAGGTAGTTACAGATGGGCAACCTTTTCTATGCGGATTAGTTAAGTAATGAGTTTTATTGTTTTCTTGTAACAAGGTTTGGCTATTATGTAGCAACATATTGACGGAGTAATATTGTTCACTTGTCTATGGAATGACACTAGTGTGATGCTTGTAAAAGCGTTAGTTTGGTTCTACAAAAGAAATCATTTTCTTTCTATCAGATCTTTTTCCTAATTCCTTCCTTTGGTATTTTCACCTGGTAAAGGTAGTTTGCAGTTGTCATTTAACAATGATCTCGTTTTCTCAAGTCAAAAGCAATCTTTATTTTCTTGATCTTGTTTTATCAAGAAAAGAAGCAGTCTTGCTATTTTATCTGTACGTTTGAGGACACTTTATTGCATTTATCTGGCAGGAGTTACGAAGAACTGATGACCAAGTGCAACACTCTAGACAGGAAAGAGGCTCGTTCTGTCAGGAAACTAAAGAAGGCTAAAGAGAAAAAAAATAAGTTGAAGGTAAGTGCCTTCAAGTGTTTGATGTCCTAAATGAAATATGGTATATTACAATATGAGCTTTGAAAGTGCTTCACAATGTGCGGCTATTTATAGGCCAGGGTCCAAGAACTTGAGATGGCACTTGAAGGAAAACATAAAGAAATTTTGAGAATTTCGAGAGCCTCCAAGAAGAATTATCAGGGAAGTAAAGAACCCAAAGTTGACAGATGTTCATATGAGAATCAGAATATGGCACCTGCTGAGACAAAAGCAGATTTATGCATATTCACTAGCTCATGTGATGATTTATCTAGACCAAGGAGAAAAAGAAAGTGTAAGTCTAAGGATAAGAGTATCCTAAACATGGCAGAAGATATTATACCTAGCAGTCTTCACAAAAATAGTCATGAGAAAGACACTTCCATAAGAAACAAAGATGGAGGCACTTCAGATACTTCCACTTATCTGCATGAAGTATCAAATCAGAACTTGCACCAATCATTTGACCATAAGAAATTTGTCCATGATAGTTTCATATCAACGCCGGGGCCCGCTTTTGGGGCCACAGGTGGAAGTCTAGTGCACGGATCAGGAAATAAGGATGGAGTGTCAGGCTCAAGGAATTGTTGTAAGAACACTACAGAAAACATGCCCCCTGTGATTATTCTTGATGATGATGATACTGATCTTCCGCCTCTAGATGACATTACACAGCACCAGCCCTCATTTCACATCAGGAAAGAGACTTCTTCAGCAGTTGTACTCGCCCAACCAGGTTTCTATCTGTGTCAGCTTGATGTTAAAGTGCTGTGTGTTGTTTGGGTGATGATGATTTACTTCTATCAAATGATCAGAGAATACTCTTAAACATGATTTAACCCTTAATTAAAAGAATTACATCAATAATTCATTTTCCTAGTTTTTTACTTTTCTCTGCTTTTGACTTTCCTTTGGGGGAGATTTAAGTTCATTTAGGAAAATGGAAATCACTTAACAAGTACTTGTTTCCTCTTGACACTGAGTGAATATCCCAGGAGACAGCTGCTTTTCTGGTGGATTGTTAGGTCCTGATGGGACTTACTGGCACTTGGGAAAATGGTGTAAGAGAAAGTAAAGGAGAACGGATCTGGATCACAGTCTTGCGGACTGCAACGATCAGGTGTGAGTACTGGTTTTGATTGTTGTAAGAGCTGATGGTAGAGGTGGTCGTATCAAAGATCTGCAATCAATAATCCGGCATCATTGGTGGGTCTTAATTCCTATATGTGCTTATAAATGCTACATGTTCAGTTACTTCTGCTGATTTTCTGTTACATTTGCCAAGTCAATTACTTGTATTAGTCTACAGATTTTACCATGGATCTTCCCTAAACTTCAGTCCTAGGTCAGCATCAAACACTCTTTGAATAACACTTGTTTTTATTGTTGACACTTCTTGATCCTTGAGGATGTTGTGAAGAACATCTTTCTACAACCTTCCGATGCAATAAATGAATTCTTTAATGGAATTTCCTCCAGGAAAATTGATGAAATTTGTTGTTCTTTAATTGTTCATTCTAAAATCACCTATTACAGACACTTATATATTCTCCTCATGGCAAACCACAATATCAGTTTTTGCCTTTCTACTTCATGTTATATCCCCTAGAAGCACTTTTCACATTTGATGTCTGGAGTGATGCTGTTATTAGGTTGTTCAAGGTTATTTTTCCATAACACCAGTTGCGTCATGTATGTAAGTACATGTCATGGATGAGAGAAAAAGATTCAAATGGTCCTTAATGCATAGAGGTACAATTATTTTGGTCCTTCATATTTACTCTTAACACAAATGATCCTTAGTTCCTTGTCCAAAAAAGAAAACACAAATGATCTTTCAATGTTTGCAAAAAGTGGACACTTTCAGTCCAAAACCCTAAAATTAACCAAACACCTAATTACTCACGTTACATGGTAAAATAAGAGTAATATGAATAAGATGTATATAAGAAATGTTGAGAGAAAGATAGAGCTTTTCTTATTTCTTCAAATGCATCTTCCATGGGGCTAATAGTGCCCTATTTATAGGATACAAAGTACATCCCAATGTGACAAGAATACACCCCAAAAGTCACAATAATTAAGTGACAACTTAAATAGATACATGTATTCAAATGGTTCGTTAGATAGAATGGATGAACATCGACATAAATAAATATGTTCATAACACTCCCCCTTGGATGTTCATTAATAAATAGTGTGCTTCATTAAAACCTTACTAGGAAAATACCCAGTGGTAAAAAATCTTAGTGAAAGAAAAAAGTGCACATATTTAGTAATACACATTACTAGCTGTCTCATTAAAAATCTTACCGGGAAATCTAATGAGAGAAATCCTTGGTTAAGTGAAAAAAATATATCGCATAATTTACTCTCCCTAATGAAAACATTACTTGATATTACAGAGTGATGCATTCCAATCTTGTATATTAGCTTCTCAGATGTACTTTGATCCTATAAATAGGGCATTCTGAGCCCCATGGAAGCTATACTTGAAGAAATGAGAAAAGTTCGCTCTTGCTTTCTACATTTGTTGTCTACATCTTATTCCATATTTACTCTTATTTTACAATAAGTTAAACGTAATGGTTATGATAAAAGAGAATAAAGAAGGCTTAAATTGAGTAGGGTCCCCTAGAATTTCCCAAACAAAACGGAAAAAGAGAAGGAGAACAGATCTGCTTCTTTCAGAATCTGTACAAGAGATGGCTTTTCTATAGTTTTCTTAATTGAAGTCTCTTGTTTTCAAAGCCATCACTATGTCTCATTATGCAAAACATTTCTATTTCTTCCATTATTCTTCCTGCTATCACGAAACCCACCTAGCACAACATTGCTCAATTCGGTATGGAAGTTACACCTTCACAGTTTTTCATTAACAACTTCCCACTCGCATCTGTTCAACATTTTTGCCTTTGTAAATGTAGCAAAAACACATCTTCAAACTTTACCTTCTGTCTCTCTTGAACTACCCTTAGCACTTTCTTCATTGCAATTTGATTGTAGAAAAAGTTCCAATTGCTTAATTCAGTTTAGAACTATGCACGCCAAGATGAAATAACTGTCCGGAGAATGGGATTCCCAGGAAAAATTGCAGGCTTTATCTCAGCTTATTTGAAATTCGTCGATTTTCAATTAGTTGCAGTGTTATTCTTTGTGGGATTTGCAGAGAACTATCTGTGCCATGGTATTTTGGAGGAAACTCATGTGAAATTTTTGAAGTTTACCGTGAATTCCACAGGAAATAAAAGAACTGTTAATTTTAACGTGAAATTTTGGGGGTTGGTTAGTTTTTGGTTAAGGACCATTTGTGTTAAGTAGAATATGTGGGACCAAATAAGTCTACCCATAATCCCCTATACATTAAGGGCCATTTGGATCATTTTCTCTCATGGATGAAGTTAAGTTTGCTTAATAGTACACAACCATTTGCTTGTTCCTGAGTTACTTCCATTAGTGCAACTGGGTGCTACACCTCAGGTGAAGTGGTAAAGAACCAAACATGAAAAAATGATTTGGGCAATGATTTAGAATTGATCCAGCTACCTGAGATTGCTTATGTATTTTATGCTGAGCTACTGAAAAGAATGTATCTTGGGCTTAACTCAACCTCATAAGCTAGCTCATGAGGGAGGATTGCCAAAGACCATATAAGGAGACCACCCATCTCATTAACCACTGATATGGGACTTCACTGCTACAAAGGACAACAAAATGCAAGAAACTCGAAGTTATAGTAGTATTTATGCAACTCTTTTATTCCATGAGTGTTTGAAGTATCTTATATACCTACGTGGTTACTATTTCTTTATGAAACTGTTTTAGAAAGACAAATGGTAAAGGTGAGTTTATTTGTTTACTTTCTCAGCATGACCATAATGAGAGTTTTCCATCATTCAAGAGATACAAGTGCCGCACCAAATCAAGTAGTTCCCGGTCTCAAAGATGCTTGCAAATATATTAGCTTTGTCAGAAGGGCCAGTGAATACCTGTATTAGTTGGTCTTGTGGATTACTTCCTGTAAAGTATCCATCAAACATGTAGAGAATCCATTCCTTGTATAGTGTTTAGGGTTTTCATTTAGAAATCTAGTTATACTGCCATTTGATTGATTAGTTATGTTGCTAGTTCAATACATATTGAAAGTGCGTCCTTTGTGGTTTTGAAGCTAGTGAAACAGTTGTCCATGCAAGCATGCACTTCATTTTTCTAGTTGCTTACTACAGGAAGGTGATACTTGGTGTATGGTCTGTTTTTGTTAATGCCCTGAATGGTTTTGCATTGGCAATAAGGTTTTTTTGTGCAGCTCACGTGGAATCTAGCTGACTTATAGTGCTAAGTTTGCTTCAATCTATTCGTAAGATAAGTCTTGCATCTCCTGCCTAATGCAATTGACCTATCCAACACTTCACTTATTACGACAAACTGTGCTCTTCTGATGCATGGTCCAGATTGCACTTTTTGCATACTAACATGGAGATAGACTCTTTGGTCAATATTGTGTAAGGAGTAATGATATTTGACATAGGGTAGGGTTGAATGTGCATGAACATAAACTAGAAAACTTTAGATAACTATCTTGGTGTGCATTCCTCTTTTTTACATTCACGTAATTATTGTACTTGAAGGATCATTTTTGCTTATCAGATGGACCTGCTCAGTAACTTCCTGTATTTCTTCCCTGCTACCTATCAACCTCCTCCTCCTGCTCCTTATGTTTTATAAAGGATGCTGTGTCCTTTTTTGTTTTGTTTTTTCCTATGTCTTTGTTAAGTGTCAGTCTCTTACCGTATGCAGAAAGTAGTTATCCCCCCTTCCTGTTTCTGGTATTCGGTTCATTTCTGGGGAAAAACTTTGTTTGTTGTCCATTTCTGTATGGTTTCTTCTGGTTGGCTAATCTGAGCAGTCCTTTGTAAACGTGTATCAGCAATAGCATTAACCCTTTTCTGGGAGAAACAGGTGCCGAGTCATTTAATTTCTGAAAAATGATTTTCTTGAGCCGTGGGTCTGTCGGAAACGTCTCTACCCCAGAAAGGTAGGGGTAAGATCTGATACACCCCACTCTCCTCAGACCCCACTCGTGAGAATATAATGGGTATGTTGTCAATAATGAGATCACTTGGAATAGGATTTTTGCAAGGTTGTATGTATGCAACTATCTAAACTCTTATTTTGCATTACTATTTTCAACCAATTAAAGAAAAATTATCAGCAAGACACCATTTCTGTCTCATATGCCATATTTTACTATTTGTATGAATTAGCTCTTCAGAACTAATCAAAATGAAAAATGATTAAGAACATCGTTCTTAGCGCTAAGTTACTTTCCACAGGAAATAATTTTTCGCATCGTATCAAATACACTCGTGGCCTTTATGGACTGGAAAATCAGTTAAAGTGTGTTTTGTATTGTATTAAGTCTTCTTCTATGGAAATTTTTCCTGCAAAATATTTATTTAAAAAATAATGTTCTTAATATCTTTTTGATGTTTGGTTGAGTTATGAAGTAGGTGATTTGTGTTGGATATTGTAAAGCAGTACGAGAAGTAAATAAATATTACAAGTGTTCGAAAGGATAAACAAACAAGCCAATATTCAGAACTGTCGCAAGGTTGTTATCTTGCATCTTGATAACCTGAAATCAAGAAACACTAAATCTGAATTGTTACAACTGTGGCTGAGTCGAGAGATGACTCTCTGTCTTTAAGACAAGATTGCTCCGTATATATGCTTTTACGTTAATGGACAATAGTCTCCCAAGATAAAACAACAACTAATCAACACTACAAAGCAAATAGGTTGATTCTGACGAAAAAACAAATACGAAACGACTTGCTGAAGAATGGAAAAGGAAGGAAGAGTTTCTGTTTGTCCACACGTTTTTGCTGCTCACGTTTTTGGACAATGTTCTCTTTCTGTTTGTCTCTGTGTATATAGTGTATTGTCTCGTTTTTCTGTCCCTTTTTCGTCCACTGCAATTGAGCCAAAAGGCTCAATATATAGCATAAGGGGAGGGACTCCTCAACTGCCAAGTAATGACTGTTTATGGCCATTGAAGGAGGGAGTTAATCAGCCAAGTAATGATTGTTTATGGAGGGAGTTAATCAGCCAAGTAATGGCTGATTTAATGTGCAGATTAATGGTTTTAACGTTCCAAAAACCAACCCAAACGGTAGGCAGAAACTTTATGCCTTCCGTCGTTCCCAATTTCAGCTTTCCAGAAACTCCAGGGACCAAACTGTAAATATTAAACAATTTGGAGGTCTATCAGAAGAAGCCCAAGACCCAAGACCTAAGACCCAAGACCCAAGACCCAAGACCCGAGCTCGGACCGGACCGGACGGGCGGGCGGCGGCGGCCCGCGTGTGGGCTTAGCCTCGAACCAAAGCACATCTAGGTCCTCTCTCCTTCAAACACATGGGTTACCTCTTGGGGTCCCAAACGCTTAGCTAATTTTGAGACTTATAAAGAGAGAAATTCTTCCTTTTCCCACCGATGTGGTAGATTTGTCCCACACCATATCTTAAACACCTTACTTCGTGGACCAATATCTCTTTCATTTCTCAACGAAATTTGACGATTCTTAGCCCTACGGTCATCTACTCACTTAGTAGATTATGCACGTGTGAAGAGACAAAGCCTCCAACATGCGGAACCCCAGTGTTTAATTCATTAAATATGGGTGGACGCACCTCCCCACCAAAGACAAATTTCCAACAATTCCCTCTTGAAAGAGATTTTGGCGCACATACAAGGTGCCTACTTTCAGCAATCTTTTAGCAAAAATATATTGCATCAGGAGAGGTAGATTCTGCTTTGAACCTTCCCTAGTTGAATATCATCGGACTTACTTACTGCGCGGTGAACGTGATGTCTTGAACCGTCAGTGTTTAGTGTAAGCCAAGACAATGATACCAACATAATAACTCTCCTTATTCGTTTTCTTCTTATTGTTATGTCCGTTGTGGCCATGGACACACTTGGATTCTTAAGTGCGTTCATTTGAGGCGGCCTGTCCTCGCACTTAAATAGGTGATCTCCTCCAAGGTATCCTGCTATACCCCACTTCACAAGTGTTAGGAATCATTAAAAGTTTCCCCAACCTTAACCTCAACCGTTTGAGGATCGTTAAAGGTTTGGAAGCTTAACCTTTACCCATCATGCATGTAGCACTTTAATGTCTATCGCGGGAACAACTTTGGATTCATGTTTCCCTATAGAAATCATCATCTGAAGTGCTCTTGCTTCCACCGAAGCGCTCAACTGAACATTTTGCAGCTTAGTTTTCCCATTGAACCAAATTCTTAGGATATCCAGTCAGTATGATTGGGTTACCACCGCAAAGGTTCGTATTGTTTGGGTTTTAAGCCCATTCCCCTAGACAGGCAGAACACTTGATCTTCGGGTAGTCCCTTAGTTAAAGGGTCCGTTATATCCTTTGATTAGTAATCAAGGAAGTGACACTTGTGATGATCAACTGCCATACGGTCTTATGTCTCCGACAGATCTTGACAAATATGTCCAGACGCCGTCATCTGTGTCTTTCCTGAAGCCGACCGGCTAGCCACAGTGTATAACTGTTGAAGGCACGGGTTTCTCCCAATAAGGGACGTCCTCTAAGGAGTCATGAAGTTACTCAACTTCTTTCATGCTTTGTATAAAGCGATAAACTCTGATTCCATCATGAATAAGCCGATGCAAGTTTGCTTAGAGGATTTTCCAAGATCCACCATACACATTTACTTGTGGCATTGGTGTTCTTCATATCTGATGTCCAGTTTACATCACTGTGTTCTCCCAGAACCGCTGGACATCCAGAATACCATAATCTGTAGATAAGCGAATATTTCAGATATCGTCATATCCGACTTAACGCCTTCTATCGATTATTTCCAGAATCACGAGTGATCCTTAGTTTAACTAATCTGCTTTGTAGGCCGATACCAGGTCGGTTGTAGTGTGTAAATACATTGAACTACATGTGACCTGCGCATATCACTCCTTGTATATGGGTGCACCATGATTCCAATCAGTTCTATGATTCATATCCATTGGTGGCTTCAACGAGACTGTCAATTATCTCACAACTAAGTTTGGAGTTAGAACAGTCCGTTAGATGTCTTAGAAATCCAATTCCTAAGATGTCATCTCTGATACTCGTATCTTTTGTTTCAATAAACTTCCACTTTCAGACTGTTGATTTTCTAACTGTTGGCTTTCTAACTTCAGAGTCAATATTTCTGTGGTCAGATTCATTATTTCTGTTTTATCTAAAACTTCCAGGACCAAAATGTAAACATTTCATGGACCAAAATGAAAGTTCAGGAAGAAGCCCAATAGTCCAGCAAACCAACTCTGATCCTCCCCTTCCAACTCTCCGGTTAGGAAGGTTGTTTCAACATCCATGCCATACAAGACTGCAATGGCCCTAGATGTTAAGCTATTCACAGGGAAGCACATGTACAAGTGGTTGAGGCCTTATACTCGTCAGTAGATCCATCTACTTTGTACTCACTTTTGAGTATCCACTTTTACAATCCAAATGTTCTTTTCCCGGAGAAAGATCAACCATTACACAAGTATGGTTCTATATGATGGAATCTATTTCTCTCTTTGTAGCTTCTTTCCAAAGCAGCGCTTCTGGAGATGACAATTATTTGTTAATTGTCCACGGTTCATTCTCAACCATACAAGCTAGAAGGCCTGGAACAAGTCTTTGTCTCCTCTTTGCTCCGTCTCGATTCAACATCTAGAATTCATGAGTTCTGTAGATCTGGAATTTTAAGTTCCGGAAGGACAGCAACTTCCGAGTCCTGTAGATATGGAACGTCTAATTCTGGACAGTCAGGCACTCGCGGGTTCTTGTTAACCTTGAGCAATTACTTCTTTTTCCTTTTCAAGGAAAGTTATCTTCAAAGAATTCAACATTCTTTGACACCAAGAGACGATAAGCATTACTGTTATTTGCAGATCTAGTGGATATGCAATTTACAGTCTTAGGTCAAACTTGACCTGTTTCGGTATTCCAACCTCTACCAAGCCGCCCCACATCACAACATTTGTATGTGAGATCATTTCCATGTTTCACACGGAGGGTTATCCTTATCCTTATGCGTAGTTCTGTTGAGAATCACATTAGCAGTAAGGATCGCCTTGCCCCACATAATTTGGGCGTACGGCTTTGTACTTAGATAAAACCGTTGGACTGAGGTGAGTAATGAGCAGTCGTTTAATGAACGATGCTTCACATTCTCCCCCTCTATCACTACGAATTCCTCAATCCGTAGGCTTAGTTGATTTTCAATTTCTGCTTCGTAGTGCTTATTCACTTCAACAACTTCATATTTGCTTTTAAACAAATAAATGATGCAATACGTTGTACCATCATCAATGAAGGTCAAAAAGTACTTGTCTTCCCCCTATATTTTGTATAAACTTCAAATCACCCGTGTAAGTGTGACTAAGTTCTAGAGGAGCGGTACTTCTTTCGCTATTCCTTTGATGGAATTTGGAAATGTGATTTTGCCTCTTCGCCTACCTCACATTCATTTTGAGGGTTTATGTCGACAGAAGGCAACAATCTCAACTTCGTTAGCTTTTTAATGACTTTCCATTTAACGTGTCTTAATCTATGATGGCATAGATGCACGGATTATAAACATATCATTGATTTGGCTACATACATACTGTACCATTCTTAGTTATTACAGACCTGTTGGACTAGTCTCAAACCAGCTTGACCAACAACGTCCCCTTAAACCAAGTTTGGGACATGTATCACCTCATTTTAGAGTGATCCCATTCCCAGAAGTCCTATTGAGGACAACCTCTTGCCCGTGGTTAGGGCATAACCGGATCATATGTGATCTGGATACTCTGGCCCACTCCAGTTTGCTTTGACAGACTGAGTGTCCAATTTCTTTTCTGCTTTTCTTTTGGCTTTCAGATCTTTTAAGACATGGAAACTCTGGCCCACCACACTAGGTGTCCATTACTTTTCCTATCAAATGAATTCTGGCCCCACTCTAGTCGCCCGTAGGCTTTGTATGACTGAGTGTCCAATATCATTCTATCAAAGGAATTTTGACTCCAGTCGCCCGTAAGCTTTGTATGACTGAGTGTCCAATATCATCTTATCAAATGAAGGATCTTCTGTCAAATAGTGTGACAGGGTCAATGTCTTAAGATAAGACATTATCTTTTAGTCTTCTTCCCTTGAGATTGGTGCCCAGACAATTGTTGGCGCTTACTTAGTGGTAACAGTTTTCGCACAGTCAGTGGATCTTTTTCCCTCGTATGTGCGAACATACTTTACACACTTTTAATAATTACACTTAAAAGAACGGATCTTTTTAAGTCGTTTATAAAATCCAATCTTTAAACGGGAATGAAGATGAGATTAAACTTCTGATTTTAAAGCGTAAGGAATATAAATTATTTCGTGAAAACATTTTCATATTCCTCCTTACTTTAAGCCCTTTTTAATCAGACATCATTTAATCTTATTCTTGACAAGGAAGAAAAATTACTTATCCCAATTTCGGATTCTGGCCCACGTCATCGGATTGAGTGTTAATTTCCTCCTTACCATAATTCGGATCCTTTGTCCGAGACAGATATAGGCCTTCTGCTACAAGATAGAACCACATCTTCAGCCTTCTCCTCTTGTCCCAGTTGACATCCTCAATCTCTCGTGGGAACTTGTTCCCACCACTCTCAGGAGCGGTGACACCATGAACACCTTGACTTTTAACAACATAATCAAAACTCTCTTCTACCAGAAAACCACAGCCATATCCAGATTTGGTCACACAACTGTTGACCGACATCTTTCGAACACTAATAGAATCTTGTCTTAAACTTGTTGGATATTGTAAAGCAGTACGTGAAGTAAATAAATATTACAAGTGTTCGAAAGGATAAACAAACAAGCCAATATTCAGAACTGCCGCAAGGTTGTTGTCTTGAATCTTGATAACCTGAAATCAAGAAACACTAAATCTGGATTGTTACAACTATGGTTGAGTCGAGAGATGGCTCTCTGTCTTTAAGATAATATTGCCTCGTATATATGCTTTTACGTTAACGGGAAATAGTCTCCCAAGAGAAAACAACAACTAATCAACACTACAAAGTAAATAGGTTGATTCTGACGAAGAAAACAAATACGAAACGACTTGCTGAAGAATGAAAAATGAAGAAAGAGTTTCTATTTGTCCACACGTTTCTGCTGCTCACGTTTTTGGACAGTGTTCTCTTTCTGTTTGTCTCTGTGTATATAGTGTATTGTCTCATTTTTCTGTCCCTTTTTCGTCCACTGCAATTGAGCCAAAAGGCTCAATATATATCATAAAGGGAGAGACTCCTCAGCTGCCATGTAATGACTGTTTATGGCCATTGAAGGAGGGAGTTAATCAACCAAGTAATGGCTGTTTATGGAGGGAGTTAATCAGCCAAGTAATGGATGATTTAATGTGCAGATTAATGGTTTTAACGTTCCAAAAACCAACCCAAACGGTAGGCAGAAACTTTTTGCCTTCCGTTGTTCCCAATTTCAGCTCTCCAGAAACTCCAGGAGGCAGGCGGCGGCGGCGCACGTGTGGGCTTAGCCTCTAACCAAAGCACTTCTAGGTCCCCCCTTCTTCAAACACATGGGTTACCCCTTGGGGTCCCAAACCCTTAGCTAATTTTGAGACTTATAAAGAGAGGAATTCTTCTTTTTCCCATCAATGTGGTATATTTGTCCCACACCATATTTCCATGCCTCAAACACCTTACTTCGTGGACCAATATCTCTTTCATTCTCAACGAAATTTGACGATTCTTGGCCCTACGGTCATCTACTCACTTAGTAGATTATGCACGTGTGAAGAGACAAAGCCTCCAACATGCGGAACCCTAGTGTTTAATTCATTAAATATGGATGGACGCACCTCCCCACCAAAGACAAATTTCCAACAATTTGAAGTAGAATATGAGAAAATAATGCAGTGTTTTGGTGCAAATTTCAAATACTGTTGAGAGACTATTGAGAGAGAGAGAGAGAGAGAGAGTTAAAGACACAATTGACCAAGATTTAGCATGATTGTCTTTTTTTAAGGATTGCTGTTTAACTTTTCTGAAGGGGGTTTTTGGAATAATTGGTAAAGTTTATGCTATCTGAGTAGGAGGTCATGAGTTTAAGTCGTGGAAACAACTTCTTGCAGAAATGCAGGGTAAGGTTGCTTATAATACTCTTATGGTTCGGCCTTTCCTCAAAACCCGCGCATAGTTAGAGCTTAGTGCACCGGGCTGCCCTTTAGGTTTAACTTTTCTTTTCATTAAGTTGTGCCAAAATAAAATAGCTATCATAACTTTATCTCCAACTCTCTTTTCCGTCTCCCTTCTATTTATTCTTCCTCTACATCTCAACTAAAAATAGCTCGCGATAGTAGATTCTAAAATATCATGCTATGTAAGGTGAAGAATATTTAAGATGATCCGGAATTTTTTAATTACATAAAACAAGTGAAATTTTAAAAAATTTGCAAATGAAAATTGTTCAGAGTTAATCAAAGTAACATATAGAAAATCAGAACACACTCTTTCATCATGCAACCGTGTAAGTTCAACTTACAAGTAGTAGATAATTGTTTTTGGATATTACTGAACTGTGTCTATATTTCCGGTAGACCAAGCCATGTCTATTGAATTTGAAAGAAAAATATTCAATTTCATAGCCACGAAAATAAATTTGAGAAAAATTGAACGACACAGGAAAGTATTGCTAGTTTGGAAAGCTTGTGAACAATTGAACAACACATGCAAATCTTGTTAATCCGGTAAGACGTGGGAATAGTTAACAAGATGGATAAAATGAAGATAGTACCAAGTCTTGTCAATCTGGAAAAGTTGTAAATAATTGAACAACACATATAAGTCTCGTCAATTCAACAAGATTTGTGAATGATTTAACAAGATGAAAATATAGTCCACACGTTCGTGGACAGTTGATCAGTATAAACAATTGTTACGGACGTGGGTGTGGTGTTGGTGGTTGTTATGGTGCACGAAATTCCAGTCATTATTTTTTGTTTCTCCACAACTTCTTAAATTGAGTGATAGAAATAAATTAGGCAGTACTACAAAGTTGCAACAATATGTAGGTACTGTAAGATAGAATATTTTCTCTTAGGAATTCCTTTCATTATTCACAATATATATAGTTGTATAAATGTTGATTTCTAATACAGTACGAATCCTAACTTACCTTAAATGGTTGATTCCTAATACAATTAGAATCCTAAGTTACCTTAAATATACATCTAACATAATTACAAAATATACGGTGAATATTCGCTAATACTCCCCCTCAGACGGAGCGGGAGGAGGCCGAACGCTAAGGCTGGATCGGAAGTCGGTGAAGAGCTGTCGCGGTAGTCCTTTTGTGAAAATGTCTGCATATTGATAAGAGGAAGGCACGTGTAATATTCTGACCTGACCACGGACAACTCTCTCTCGTACAAAGTGGATATCCATCTCATTATGCTTAGTCCGCTAATGTTGGACCGGATTATGAGACATATAGATGGCAGTTATGTTGTCACAATAGACTATAGACGCCTTTCGTAGTGGACACTGGAGCTCCAAAAGAAGATTCGGAGCCAACAAATCTCAGCAACGACATTAGCAACTCCGCGATACTCTGCTTCAGCGCTCGAACGGGATAACGTGGCCTGCCGCTTGGCGGACCATGAAATAAGATTATCCCCAAAAAATACACAGTAGCCTGAGGTGGAGCGACGTGTATCAGGGAATCCTGCCCGGTCTGCATCCGCGTATGATAGTAACTTGTTTGGGGCAGAGGGGTAGAGATGTAGTCCAAACTCCAGTGTACCCTTAACGTATCTGATAATACGTTTGAGGGCGGCAAAGTGAGACTCTCGAGGGTCGTGCATAAACAGACACACCTGCTGAACGGCATATGCAATATCAGGCCTAGTGAAGGTAAGATACTGAAGGGCACCTGCAAGACTCCGATATAGAGTGTGATCCGAAACTAACTTACCGTCATTGACACTAAGCTTGGATTTCGAGTCAATCGGAGTTGGCATAATTTTACAATTTGTCATCTTAGCCCTGTACACTTTCTCTTCTGCATACTTACGTTGACACAAGAACATAGTAGCTGCAGATCTGGTCACTGATATACCCAAGAAATAGCTGAGCTTACCCAAGTCGGTCATAACAAATTCTGTCTTGAGCAGAGCAATGATTTCATTCTTCAAACCGTCAGAGGAGGCAATAAGAACAATCTCATCCACATATAATAGCAAATAAGTCGTGTTGCCACCTCAATGAAAGGTGAAGAGAGAGTTATCACACCTGCTGCATATAAAACCGATCTGCAGAAGATACCTGGCAAAACGATCATACCAAGCGAGGGGTGCTTGTTTCAAGCCATACAATGATTTCCTGAGACGACAAACATATTGCGGGATTACCGGATGAACGAAGCCAGGGGGCTGATGCATGTACACAGTTTCTTTCAAATCCTCGTGAAGAAAAGCATTCTTGAATCAAGCTGATGAATCGGCCAATACATGCCCATAGCAATACTGAGAACAATCCGAATAGTAGCCGGTTTAACAACCGGACTGAATGTCTCACCACAGTCAATACCCTTCTGCTGACTAGTACCATTGGCAACCAGTCTTGCCTTATACCGTTCCAGGTCACCGCTATCTCTGAACTTATGATGAAATAGCCACATACACCGGATAACATTCACACCTTCTGGTCTAGGTACCAAATCCCAAGTGTTCTGCTTGGTTAAAGTGTTAAAATCCTCACATATGGTCGCATTTCAATTGGGGTCCAGTTTTGCTAGTTTTGGACGTTTTGGAATAGGAGATAAGGTTTGTGCAGAGAGGTTGAAGTGAACCTTGGGTTTGAAGATCCCGTGTTGTGCACGAGTTGCCATGTGATGAGTAGGCTGCAATTGTAGGTCGGGACTGGTAAGCAGTGGGAGGTCGGGACTGGGAGGCAGTTGGAAGTCGAGACTGGTAGGCTGCAGGTTGTCGATTTCTAGACTGGGAGGCAGCAGTGCTACCGGACTGGACTGCTGCTGACTTACGGGTGTTAGACTGGGAGGCAGCAGTGCTGTTGGGGGGGTAGGAGACATGTCTGAAGTCAACAGTGGTGTTGGGGGGGTAGGAGACATGTCTGAAGTCAACAGTGGTGTTGGTGGTGTGTTCGATCGAGAGCAGTTGGCTGAAGGCAGCAGTGGTGGGGACGGGGTAGTGTCCACTGCCGGAACAGATTGCATCGGTACTGACCTTTGTCGGAGACACATCGACTGAAGTAGAGGAGACATAAGGGACTCATCGAGAAATGTGTAATTCGTGGTTTGGAATTTTCGAAGGATTGTAAATGGATAGTTCGCCTCGTCGAATGTGACGTGGCAGGAGATGATGATCTTACGAGTGGTTATGTCATAGCACAAGTACCCCTATGACTAGGTGAGAAACCGACGAATATGCATGGTGTGGTGCGTGTGACTAGTTTGTAAGGTGCAGTAGAGGCTAGGTTGGGGTAGCACAGGCAACCGAAGATGCGTATTTGGTCATAAGAGGGTAACCTAGGGTATACGATTTCAGTTGGGGTCTTGTTTTGGAGAGTGCTGGTTGGTAAAATGTTAAGGAGGTATTGTACCATTTTAACAGCGTAGACCCAAAATGACGGTGGAAGACTGGCATAGAAGAGAAGGGTACGTACGATGTTATTGATGGTACGGATGATTCTTTTAGCTTTGCCATTTTGGGAGGAGGTGTAGGGATATGAAAAATGGAAAATCATGCCTTGTTTAGAGCAGAAATTGTGAAATTCCGAGTTATTAAATTCACGTCCATTATCACATTTGAATGATTTGATAGATTTTTCAAATTGTGTTTTAATGAATTTTTGAAACTCCAGGAATTTGGCAAAAACTTCAGATTTGAATTTTAGTGGGTAATTCTAGACAAAATGTGAAAAATCAACCAAGAATACTAGATAGAATTTGTGACCCAAAGAGCTAACATTCGAAGATGTCCACAAATCAGCATGAACAATATCAAAAGGAGAAAAGGTAACACTGTTTGATGACATAAATGGAAGAAGAGTATGCTTGCCTAGTGGGCAAGAAAAATAGTGTTGGGCAATTTTTCCATTATTACATTGAATACGCTTAGACGTCCTAAGAAAAGTAAAAACTGGGTCTCCGGGATGTCCGAGTCTGTTGTGCCAAGTTGAGGGAGAGATTGACGCAAGGGATAGAGGTGTTTGCGGTCTGACAGCGGAAGATTGAGTAAATGGGTAGAGGTTTCCCACACTATTACGGCGTGTAAGAATTTCCCCCGTATTGAGTTCCTTTACAGAAAAACCAAAAGGGTCAAATTCGACAGACACAAAATTATTGCTAGTGAATTTTCTAACAGAGATTAAGTTTTTAATGATGTTAGGGGTGTATAGGACGTGGTTTAGGGAGAAGGGTGGGTGCGGATATTTGGTGTGTGTGTTACCATAACCTTCAATTGGAATGCGATGACCATTGCCGACAGTAATAAATTGATGACACTTTAACCGAAGTAGTTGAGATAAGTTACCTGACGACCGGGTGAGGTGAGATGTGGCGCAGGTGTCCATATACCAATTTTCATCGGGATGTTAGAGGTTCACGGTGTTGTAGGCCTGGCCCAAATCAGTGGGGGCTAGACTGCTGGACTGCTGCTGCTGCTGGACCGAGACCAGGTAGGCTCTTCTTCTTTGGACTGCCTGGTGGCTGGGCGAGGGCCCAATAGGCGATCGACCATGGGCTTTGGGCGGGCCCTGCGATTGGGTATGGGCTTGCGGTGAAGCCTAGTTTCTTGATTGGGATATCTTTGTTCTTTGTCATCCAGCTGGAAATAGGCTGGATTAGTGTCTTGCGGTTGCTGTTGTCCAGCCCACTGGTTGCGTTGGCCCTTGCCGCTGTTGCTGCGACCTCTGCTGCCACGACCTCTGCCGCGGGACTACTGCTGCTGCTGGTCATGCGGTGGTGGTGGGGTGATGTTGGTCGCCGGTGGTGCCATCCCGTCAACGACTAACGCCTTTTGATTATGTTCCTCTTGTTTAGCACATCAAGTTTCTTCCAACAATAGTTGTGACAGTACCTTGGTGAAACTTGGTAGTGGGTCGGCCTGTTGAATCATTGTTGCAAGAGTATCATATTCACCTTTCGGTAAACCAGCAACTAATTGCAGTACCATCTTGGTTTCAGAAACAGATGTCCCGACGTTGGAGAGTTGGTCGGCTATGATTTTTAGTTATTTGCAATATTCAGAGATGTTGTTGAAATTCTCGAGGCGCGTATTGTTGAATTGCTCCTCCAAATACACGCCCGAGTATTTTTGTTGTCCTGGAAGATTTCTTCCAACCGTACCCAAAGGTCACGTGTCGTGGCACCTATTTTCATGATAGTACACAACAAGTCTTTTGAGATGGTGTCGTATATCCACTGTTTGACGATGGCGTCAAGGCGACGCCATGTTGATTCGGCAATATCGGTGGGATGAGGAACGGAGTCATCAATATGGTCGAGCACGTTGTACGCACATGCATGAATATAGAATAGTTTTGTCCACATGAAATATTGACAATCTTCTTGGTCAAGAATTATAGAGATAGAGTTCTTGATGTTTGTAACGGCGAAAGCCGGGTGAAAAGAAGACGATGATCGTTGAGATGGGTTGTCAAAAGTGCTAGTGGAGGAACCAGAATTTGTGAGGGAAGACATGGTGGCAATTGTTGCCGCCGGCCGAGATGTAGGGAGAAATGGGGGGAGGGTTCGGCCGAAAGTTTATTTGGAGAGGAGAGTAGGGTTTAGGCTCTTGATACCATGTAAGATAGAATAATTTTCCTTAGGGATTCCTTTCATTATTCACAATATATATAGTTGTACAAAGGTTGATTCCTAATACAGTACGAATCCTAACTTACCTTAAATGGTTGACTCCTAATACAATTAAAATCCTAAGTTACCTTAAATATACATCTATCATAATTACAAAATATACGGTGAATATTCGGTGAATATTCGCTAATAGGTACAAAGTTAATTGACGACTGACGAGATCATGATTTGTTTCATTTTTCAGGAGATATAAGCATTTGCACATCTAATAGTTAACATATCAGAATATCCTACGGTGTTGCATAATAAATCACATATTTTCATGTTCCTTTTATAGAAAATACTTGTGATTACATATTATTACAAACTTTTAAATACACATAATTTTACGAAGATCCACCGATCCAATAAATCAACAATAGTAGTAACTAACTATTCTTTAATATAATCATCCCACATGTTACGGACAATCTCTTCACGTCGAGCAGAGGTCTTTTTTTATAAAATTTAAAATTATAGGTCTTTTTTGTAAAATATATATTATGGATCAAGTCTTAAATTTAAAAAGAAATTGAAATCACAAACTTAAAATTGAAATCTTGTGTCATAAACAAACACTTATTTCAAATCAAAACTTCAAATTTGAACTTTAAATTACATTGCCAAACCCCTACCTAGTATTCGTTACAAAAGAATAATAATATCCTCTTACTTCAATTTCTTCTCGTTCTACTCTCATCTTATACTATGATTCTAACTTTATTTGTTGGTACAATAATTGATTTTCTTTCCTAATTTTCTCTTTTTAATTCCTCGCTCGAACAAGTGGCGAGTGAGGAATCGGAGAATTAGGAGACATCATATTCAAACTCATAACATTTTCATCGTATTTCCCGTTCGAGAAGTTAAGTAGTAGGTTGTTCCTCTTCCATTGGTGCTTTTTCTTCACGACCCCATTTTCATTAACATCATTATTAGCATCCACAAACATCCTGAATGAATGGATCTTGAGCCTAATTTAACCCCAAAAGTTATCTTGTAGGGTTAGGATTGATCAAGTCCATATAAGGAGTTTATGTTCCCATTTCATATTCGATGTGAGACTTTTAACACTCCCCGCACGCCCAGACCTTGTTAACTGAAGCGTGAATAATATAATTTGGGAGCCCAACATCGGTGAATAAAGAATTGGAATGAGTCTGACTCTGATATCATGATAAGAATGGATCTTGGGCCTAACTCAACTCCAAAAGCTAGCTTGTAGGGTGATGATTGTCCAAATCCATATAAGAAGTCCATGTTCCTATTCCATATCCAATGTGGGACTCTTAACACATCCGAATCCTCGCAAGAGCGATTTCTACTGTTTGATCATCGATATTCGCAAAACAAACTCGAAACCACCCTACCTCGGGGCAATTAAAAGAAGATCCAGGCGAGACGTTGAGCTTCACGTCGTTTATGATGAGTTTCCATAGTGATACCTCAGCATCAAGTTTTGGTTCTTTTAGCAGCGGACGTAAATCCATCCAGCAAAAAAGTCCTGCATTGCTTTTTAAGCACTTTATTCCGACTTCTTCAAGTCCGCTAGTGAATTTCTCGTGTCTTCTCTTTAACCTCTTCGCGCTTTCAATGAGAAATTTTTCGACAAAATCATCGTCAGAGAGCATAGCCGCTAGCAAATGTTGTGTCTGAGTGGAAACGAGGCCGAAACTCGACATTTTTCTTGCACAATTAACCACGTCATC
Source organism: Anisodus acutangulus (assembly GCA_029783415.1). Lineage (NCBI taxonomy): Eukaryota > Viridiplantae > Streptophyta > Magnoliopsida > Solanales > Solanaceae > Anisodus > Anisodus acutangulus. The sequence goes on from CM056504.1 coordinate 10,698,011, forward strand.
ATTGAACGAATACACAATTCCCACTCGGAATCCTGGAAACCCAATATCTTTCGAAAGACTGTACACAATATGTACCAAATCTTTATTAACGTCACGATTCGTTATAATTTCAGCAATGCTGACGAATTGTGGAGCATCAAAAACGGTGGCCGCGTAGATTTCGTCGCAAACAAGGTGGATGTTGTGTTCGTTGGTGAAACTCAAGATGTTTTTTAGTGTGTCCCTGTCTAAAGTGGTGCCTAATGGATTAGAAGGGTTGGTCAAAATTAAGCCTTTAACTTTGATATTTGCTTGTTTGGCTTTTTGGTATGCCTCGTTGACAGCTTCTATAGTAATCTTGAAATTGTTGGAGCTCTTGCATGAAATAGGTAGAAGTTGTACACCAGTTCTCCATCTTAGGTCCCTATTGAATCTGCATTTAATAGGAAACATTATTAATTCTATATCTCAATAAAAATGAAGACTAATACGTACATGCCAATGTGAGCCGTTCAAGTTACAAAGATTTTAATATTGCTTCTCGAAGTTAATCATTAAACGTTACTTAAAAGTCAATTATAGGTAACTTTACGGTAAATAAGTGCTACCACTACTAAAAAATCTCCATTTTTCCACTAAAAATATTCAGTGGCTATTTCCCACTGAATATCGGTGAGAAAAACCTAAATAATAGTGTTTTTACATAGAAAAATTAAGAAGTTTCTCCGCATTTCAATTGTAACATGTTTTCCACCATGTGTTTTTCCAGTGAGCTGGTTCAGTGAGAATGAGGTGGGAAAATCGTGTTTTATAGCACAAATTTCTCACTAAATGTCGGTGAAAAAAATCTTTGTTTCTAGTAGTGTACTCCCTCCGTCCTATTTTAATTGTCGCTTTAGCTCAAAAGATTTATTCCAAAATAAGTTTCATTTCCAAAATTCATGACTAAAAGTTGACGGTTGTTTTCAACTATATCATTAGCATTAAAAAATAATTTTCTTAATACAATTCAATTCTCAAAAAACATTTAATAAATAGAACCTTGTATTTATTATTTTTTTAGTGGACGTTTAAAGAGCTAAAATGACAATTAAATGGGACAGAAATTAATAATATGTAGAACATGACAAAAGACATATTATAGCATGTAAAAATAATCTAAAGTATAAAATATCTTTATATATATATATATATATATATATATATATATATATATATATATATATATATATATATAAGTTAACTCACTAATTTGTCTGAAAAGAGGAGTTCAAGCAGAAAAGACTTCAATTGAACTATCTTGACTTAGCAATCTTGACATGAGTAGGAAAAGTAGTTCTAAAATGTCCATAAGACTTGACCATTACGCATAGTTTCTTTAATTATTTTAGTATTGCTTTAAAAAAAATTCTCCCCGCAATCAATTACCATAGCCAAATATTATATACAACACGAATGCTAGTGCTATATATATATATCGAACTTCGTCGATCGACAAGCTGATTCCATTAAAGGGAAATATACTAGTATTAAAGAGAACTTTCAAGAGGGACATTTCTAGGTAAAAATAACAAGATAAAAAATGGAAACATACATAGAAAACAATGAGGCAAAGAAGTGGATTCATTTACGGAAGGTTTATATATGCAAATGTTATATCCATACGAGTTTAACTTCTATATACTTCGATATCAAAAAAATTTAGACTATTAGGTTACATTCATGATAACTACACCTCCTCCTGAAACATAAGGCAATTGACTTACTAGTGTATAATGTTAAAATACATTAGTAATATACATTTTGTTTACTTGAACAATATATATCAGTTAAACCCAATACATGTATAACATACTTCTGATAATAAACAAATTATCGATATATATAAATTAAATCCAAAAAAAATATGTACATACCCGGGGTAATAGGGTGAGGGGACTAAAAAAGCATCGCCAGGATCAGCCAAACAAAAGATGAGAGTCTCATTAGCTCCAGTGGCTCCACCAGCCATTACTACACGTTCTGGATCAAACATAACCCTACCCTTTCTTGTTTTCTCCATAAATTTTGCAATTGCCTGCACAAACAAAATACATACACAAAGATCATTAGTTTATGTCATTTTTTTACTTTTTGTCATCGTACGTCAAAAACAATCATAAATATATTTGACTTGATACAAAATTTAATAAAAAAATATCATTTTGAAATTTATGATATTAAATATGTCATAGCATTTATGTGTATGTGTTATAATTTTTGTAAAAGAATATATTTTTCATTCTTCATAGTAATATATTGGACGTTAAGATTTATGTCTTCCTCCATGCATATTTTCTTTGCGATATATAAGGGTTAAGACATAGTCTAACCCACCAACCACAATGGTAGTTCCTAAAAATAATATTAACTTTTGAAACTTGTGGTCTTAAATATACTGTACGAATTGTGTATATATAAACAGTCTCATTAAGAAAATATAGGAAAATAAACGTCATTTTTTGGAAAGGATTAATAAGGAAATAATGTCAAACAAAGTGGAATGGAGGCAGGGGTTGATTGTATCAATCAGGCATTGTGTTCATTTGAACCTAGTACTTTCGATGCTAAATATAAATTTATGTGTAAAAATTTATTACAATTATAGTAAAAAGTAGGCCTGAACCCAAAATATTAAATTACAATGGATTCAAGGCTAACCGTCTTAGTTATTGAAATCATAGAATTTAAATTCTAGATCCGCCGCTTAGTGAAGGAGTATATATATTTGAGCCTAGAAGTCAAGAAATTTTCTCAACTCCAAAAGTTAGCTTGTAGGGTAAGGATTGTCCAAGTCCATATAAGAAATCTATGTTTTCATTTCATATCCGATGTGGGACTCTTAAGTAAATGTAAACTTATAAACTTGCTCATAGACTTTCACCACTATATAATGTACATACATAGTAAAACTTACACTTCTGAATTCAGGCAAGCCATGATAATCCTGGAAGTTAGCAATGTTCCTGAAAGATTCAATCCCTTCAGTTGTGCAAATAGAAGCTTTCGGATTTCTCTTAATCCACTCTTCAATCAAGTCAAACGAAAGCTGCCCAAAAACAAAAACTCAGTTCAGAAGAATTTTCTATATATCATCTTCTTCACAGAAAGAATTGTACTATAAAATATTAAACCTGATTTTCAGCGAGACCCATTTGAATAACCCCATTGGGGTTATTCACAAGGTGAAAAGGATCGTTATCATATGCTTTCCACCCATCAAAATATGGCGAGTTTTCGCCATGTTGTTCATTTGTAGCCAGCTTAGACAAAAGTACTGAGTTGTAATTTCCACTCGCCTCGACCGAACCCATAATTTTGCTTTTTGTGAATTTTAATAGCCTGGAGAATTTGATGATCGATTGTTGTACAGAAATTCTTGTTAGCTTTCTGGAGTAGTGTTGGGAAGAGAATGAGGAAGTGTGGGGGTATTTATAGAAAAGGGGAATAACTAAATGTGAAATGTTGGCAACTAACGTGTAGGAAATTAATGTAGTGATGAATTTTGGCTACGTTAGCACGGGGAATAAATAGAAAATGAATGTTTCAACATTCAAAAGCTTGGAAAATAGAAAACTCACTTAAGAATATAGTGGGATGTTTGAAGAGAAACTTTTACTCACTCCCTACCGTTTTATTTGTCGTCCATACTAAAAATAGATGATCCAAAATAATTGTCATTTTAGATAAACAAAATATAATTAATTCTTACTTTTCACCTTTACCCTTACTCAATAAATGTGGAGAGAGATTAATGTGGTAAAAAAGAGATCGAATAGTAGTCCCTCCATCTCAAATTATTTATCATTTTTTTATTTACACACCCTTAAGTAATAATATTAATTAGGAGGGGTATTTGACTACTTTTATCCTTATTTATGTGTAAGTTGTAATCTCTCTTCATTAAATGTTTACTCTATTTATGTAACATCTTCATTAATGACAAAATTCTACTAAGGATAAAACGGGAAAGAAATAATTAATTATGCCTTGAATTTTTAAAACGATAAATAATTTGAGATAACTATTTTTAATAACCACGATACATAATTTGAGATGGAGAGAGTATTAAATTGAGATCAAAGATATTTAAAAAGAATAATTTAATCAAATTACCTTTTTAGTTAATATATTTTAAGGGACGTGCCAAACAAATTTGACAAGCAAAATGGACAGGAGGAGTAGTAGGAAAGCACTTTTGCCTAACAAGGATTCTAGGCGAATTTAAATTAGTTAAATCTATAGATTTAACATAAAGAAAAAATATTCAAGACAAGAAAGAACACTAAATAATGTTCCCTCTGTTTCAATTTATGTTGTTTTTTTTAATTTTAATTCATTTAAAAAATAATAGTATAATTTTTATATTTAGTACTCACCCTCTTTTAATTTTTGCGTCTTCATTAGTTAATTATTTGAAGAGTTAAAGAAATTATATTTTTTTTAAATACTTTCTAAATATTTTAAATCGTTAATTATATATTGTAATTTATAGTATTTTTTATAAAGTTCCAAAATATGTAGATTTTATATCAAAAATATTTTAAAAAAAATTATGTTCAATTTCACATTAAGTAGTTTGACCCTCCCTCGTATTTCATATCAAGCTACATAAATTAAAATAAATAGAATAGCTATTTACTTCCGAAATCCCACATAACATCTTAGTATCACAATATTCGAAGGGCTTTCGATACATTATATTTGTTTAAAATCACAACGTAAATGGGAATTATTAGCGAATATTCTCCGAATATTCTCTGTATATTTTGTAATTATGATAGATATATATTTAAGTTAACTTAGAATTCTAATTGTATTAGAAATCAACCTTTGTAAGGTAGCTTAGGATTCGTACCATATTAGGAATCAACCTTTGTACAACTATATATATTTGTGAATAATGAAAGGAATCCCTACGGAAAATTGTTCTGTCTTTCATGGTATCAAGAGCCTAAAACCTAAACCCCACTCTTCTCCCTTCTCTTCCTCATCCTCGGCCAACCAGAATTTCTTTCAAATCCTCATTCTCGGCCAACCAGAATTTTCCCTTCAACAATGTCTTCCCCCCAAATTCCGGTTCATCCACTGGCACACTTGACAACCCCTCTCAACGTTCAGTATCTTCTTTTCATCCGGCATTCGCCGTTAACAACATCAAGAATTTTATCCCTATAAGTCTTGACCAAGAAGACTGTCAATATTCTATGTGGATGAAACTATTCTACATTCATGCATGTGCATACAACGTGCTCGATCATATTGACGAATCTGTTCCTCGTCCCCTCCGATGTTAAAGACTCAATCTGGCGTCGTCTTGACGCCATCGTCAAACAATGAATATACGGCACCATCTACAAAGACCTGTTGTGCACTATCATGAAAACAGGTGCTACGGCACGTGAACTTTGGGTCCGACTAGAAGAAATCTTTCAGGACAATAAAAATACTCGGGCCGTATATTTGGAAGAGCAATTCAATAATACCCGCCTCGAGAATTTTAACAACATGTCCGAATATTGTAAGCAACTGAAACTCATAACCGATCAACTATCCAACGTCGGGACTTCTGTTTCAGAAACCAAGATGGTGCTTCAACTTATTGCGGGTTTACCAAAAGGTGAATATGACACACTCGCAACGATGATTCAACAAGTCGATCCTCTCTCAAGTTTCAACAAGGCACGTTCACAACTATTGTTGGAAGAAACTAGACGTGCTAAAAAAGAGGAACATAATCAAAAGGCGTTAGCCGTTGACGGGATAACACCACCTGCGGCCAGCAGCAGCCAGCCACCGCAGTATGTCCAGCAGCAGCAGCAGGCCATTAGCGGAGGTCGTAGCGACAGAGGTCGCACCAACAAAGGCAAGGGCCGCGGAAAAGGCCAACGCAACTGGCAATGGACAAAGAATCAACCATCGGACAACAGCAGCAGCGGGTCCAACCAGCAGCAAAGATTGGCCCAACCAAAGAGAAATGGGCCTCTCTCGCATGCCCGCATCTCGACGGCAGGGCCCGGGCCCAGCAGCCTTGGTCGATCCGGCCTCGGGCCCTCGCCCGCCACCAAGCAGCCCACCAGAAGAAGAGCCCACTGACAAAGATAAAGCCCTGCAGCCTGGCCCCGACTGATTTGGGCCAGGCCTACACCACTGTGAACCTTCAATAGCCCGACGAAAATTAGTACATGGACACCGGAGCCACATCTCACCTCACCCGATCATCAGGTAACCTATCTCAACTACGTCGGTTAAAGTGTCCTCAATTTAGTACTGTCGGCAATGGTCATCACATTCCAATTAAAGGTTACGGTAAAACATACACCAAACATTCACACCCACCTTTCTCTCTAAACCACGTCCTATACACACCTAACATCATTAAAAACTTAATCTTTGTTAAAAAATTCACTAGCAATAATTATGTGTCTGTCGAATTTGACCATTTTGGTTTTTCTGTGAAGGAACTCAATACGGGGAAAATTCTTACACGCTGCAATAGTGTGGGAGATCTCTACCCATTCACTCGATCTTCTCTGTCAGACCGCAAGAACCTTTATCCCTTGCAGCGATCTCTCCCTCAACTTGTCACAACAGGCTCGGACACCCCGGAGACCCAGTTTTTACTTTTCTTAGGACTTCTAAGCGTATTCAATGTAATAATGGAAAAATTGCCCAACACTGTTTTTCTTGTCCACTAGGAAAACATATTCATCTTCCCTTTATGTCATCAAACCGTGTTACTTTTTCTCCCTTTGATATTGTTCATGCTGATTTGTAGACATCTCCGATTGTTAGCTCTTTGGGTCATAAATTCTATCTAGTATTCTTGGATGATTTTTCACATTTTGTCTGGATTTACCCACTGAAATTCAAATCTGAAGTTTTTGCAAAATTCCTTGAGTTTCAAAAATTCATTAAGACACAATTTGAAAAATCAATTAAATCATTCAAATGTGATAATGGACGTGAATTTAATAACTCGACATTTCACAATTTATGTTCTAAACAAGGCATGTTTTTCCATTTTTCTTGTCCCTATACTTCTTCCCAAAACGGAAAGGCTGAAAGAATTATACGTACCATCAATAACATGGTCTGCACACTTCTGTTTCATGCCTGCCTACCACCGCCTTTTTGGGTCTATGCTGTCAAAATGGTAGAATCCCTTCTTAATATTTTACCAACTAGCACACTCCAAAACAAGACACCTACCGAAATTGTATACCGTAGGCTACCATCATATGATCACCTACGTATTTTTGGATGCTTATGCTACCCCAACATAGCCTCCACTATACCTCACAAACTTACCCCTCGCACTCTTCCATGTGTCTTCCTTGGTCTATCTCCTAATCATCGGGGCTATTTGTGCTATGACATTGCTACTCGCAAAATCATCGTCTCCCGTCACGTCACCTTTGACGAGACAACCTTTCATTTTTCAAATCTCTGGAAATTTCAGACCACCGATTACATCTTTCTCGATGAACCAAGTCTGTCCCCGGTCATCCAAAATCTATACCAACAGTAGCCCACTGTTCCGACAGTCTCGCCACTGTCCGGCACCACCCCAACAACTCCCTGCTCACCCCTATAGCCCCAGTCGAGTCACTTGCACCACCAACAACATTGCTGCCCAGCACTCCAAAGAACTGATCCCGCAGGTCCGCAGCTTTTCGATCCAACACACACCCGTAAAATAATCCATCTGACCGGCCAGACACCGGGTCCGTAACGATGGACCAACAACCTCACAGCCCCGACCCACCACCACTGCCCTCACATCGCATGGAGACTCGTGTACAACACGAGATCTTCAAACCCAAGGTTCAATTCAATCTCTCCACAAGAACCTTATCACCCATTTCAAAAAATCCAAAACTAGCAAAACTGGACCCAAATTGGAATGCGGCCATGTGCGAGGAATTTAACGCTTTAACCAAGCAGAACACTTGGGATTTGGTACCTAGACCAGAAGGTGTGAATGTTATCCGGTGTATGTGGCTATCTCGGCACAAGTTCAGAGACAGTGGTGACTTAGAGAGGTATAAGGTAAGACTAGTTGTCAATGTCACTAATCAGCATGAGGGTAGTGATTGTGGTGAGACATTCAGTCCGGTTGTTAAACCGGCCACTATTCGAATTGTTCTCAATATTTCTATGGGCATGCATTGGCCAATTCATCAGCTTGATGTCAAGAATGCATTCCTTCATGAGGATTTGAAAGAGACTGTGTACATGCATCAGCCTCCTGGCTTTATTCATTCGGCAGTTCCGCAATTTGTATGTCGTCTCAGAAAGTCATTGTATGGATTGAAACATGCACCCCGCGCTTGGTATGATCGTTTTGCCAGGTTTCTTCTACAGATTGGTTTTGTATGTAGCAGGTATGATACCTCTCTCTTCACTTTTCACCGAGGTAGCAACACTACATATTTGCTATTATATGTCGATGACATTGTTCTTACTGCCACATCTGACGGTTTGAAGAATGAAATCATTGCTCTACTCAAAACTGAATTTGTTATGACTGACTTGGGCAAGCTAAGTTATTTTTTGGGTATATCAGTAACCAGATCTGCAGCCACTATGTTCCTGTGTCAGCGTAAGTATGCAGAAGAGATAGTGTACAGGGCCAAGATGGCAAATTGTAAAATTATGCCAACTCCGGTGGACTCCAAATCCAAGCTTAGTGCCAATGAGGGTGCGCCAGTTTCTGATCCCACTCTATATCGGAGTCTAGCAGGTGCTCTTCAGTATCTTACATTCACTAGGTCTGATATTGCATATGCCGTTCAGCAGGTGTGTCTGTTCATACACGACCCTCGAGAGTCCCACTTTGCCGCCCTCAAACGTATTATTAGATACGTTAAGGGCATACTAGACTTTGGATTACACGTATACCCCTCTGCCCCAACCAAGCTACTTGCCTACACGGATGCAGATTGGGCAGGATTCTCCGACACACGTCGCTCCACCTCAGGGTACTGTGTATTTCTTGGGGATAATCTTATCTCATGGTCCGCCAAGAGGCAGGCCACACTATCCCGTTCGAGTGCTGAAGCAGAATATCGCGGTGTTGCTAATGTAGTTGCTGAGATCTGTTGGCTCCGAAATCTTCTTTTGGAGCACCAATGTCCACCCGCAAGGCTTCTATAGTCTATTGTGACAACATATATTCCATCTACATGTCTCATAATCCGGTCCAACATCAGTGGACTAAGCATATTGAGATGGATATCCACTTTGTGCGAGAGAAGGTTGCCCGTGGTCAGGTCAAAATATTACACGTGTCTTCCTCTTATCAGTATGCAGACATCTTCACAAAGGGACCACCGCGACAGCTCTTCACCGACTTCCGATCCAGCCTTAGCGTTCGGCCTCCTCCCCCTCCGTCTGAGGGGGAGTATTAGCGAATATTCTCCGAATATTCTCTGTATATTTTGTAGTTATGATAGATGTATATTTAAAGTAATTTAGGATTCAAATTGTATTAGGAATCAACCTTTGTAAGGTAACTTAGGATTCGTACCATATTAGGAATCAACCTTTGTACAGCTATATATATTGTGAATAATGAAAGGAATCCCTAAGGAAAATTATTCTGTCTTTCAAGAATAATATTTTTAGTCAAATAAATCGTAATTGCTTGCGTCTGAAATAAAACTACTCATGTTAGGCAAATATCCTTCAGTAATTGCATGCATGCATGACTTTTTGCAATTTCTAACTATTGCCTAAGATAAATACAGTTTCATTGTTAATTCTGACATTTTAGCTAATTGTTGAACCTAGTGTATGTTTTTCCTTCTGATTTTATTTAAGAAATATACAGGTCGATTTTAATTATAAAATCGGAAAAGGGTAAAATATACTCTTAAACTACGCGAAATTAAGTAAATATGCCCGTCGTTAATAATTTAGCACAATTATATCCCTTTTGTCCAACACTTTGTCCAACTTCTCCCTTATTCTAATGGCACCCACTAATTAACCTAATTAGATGATTAATAAGTGAAAACGATTAAATATGCCCTTAAAATATGCGAAATTGAGCAGATATGTCCTTTGTTACTAGCTTAACATTTTTTTAACTTGTACAAATTTAATTTTTTTTCTACTCCGGTTTATGTAACAACCAAAGCCAACACCAATTTCTAATTAGTCTGAATGTAATAGGTTTAGATTAAGTTAATATTGTTACTTTTTTTTACATACTAACTTGTCAATAGTCTATCAATGTAAGAAGATGTTCATATATTTGGTAATGAAAATTATAATTTATTTAGTTCTTCAATTTCCTGAGTTTTCTTACAATTGATTAACATATTCTCTACACTACACTTGGTTCTAAATTAACTATAGTAATATTTTGAAATAACAACAATCCCAAAGAGCCGATTTTCTCAGCGAAGAAACAATACTGTTATAAGAAATCAATGGGGTCGGAAGTGGTTGCCAACCAAAACTCTAATTTTCTTAACTTGCTTAATCTGAAAAATCGGATTTGATTAAGTATTATTAACGAAGGGCGTACCTGCTCAATTTTGCATTTTAAAGGCATATTTGGCTCATTTTTTGTATTGATTATCTAATTCCGTTAACTGGTGGGTGCCATTAAAACGAGGACAAATTTGGACCAAGTACGGTAAAGGCATATTAATATTAAAGTATTAATGACGAACATATTCGCTCAATTTCACGTAGTGTAAGTGCATACTTGACCCTTTTCTGATTTTAAAATGGTTGTATTCCGAGCTTTTAAACTATTAAATTTCTTATTTAAATATGATGTTATAATTGGAATGGAGAGAGTATTAAATATGAAATGTATTATGTTAAGATAATTATGGGGTAATCCCATAATTATCTCAAATCATCATTACTCATGAATATTGTAATATCTTTGTAATCACATTAATTAGGATGATTTTAAATTAGTATTATCTAATTTAGGCTAATTAGATAGTTCTTCCTTTATTCTATTATGATACATTTGTATATATATTTTACCATTGGAATGAAATCACTCAAGGAATCAATTTCCCTTAAGGTATCAAGAGCCAAAAATAATTTGCCCTAAAATTCTTTCCCTCACCTCTCTTAGCCGATTTTTTCCTTGCTTTTTAAGGCCAACACTAAAACAAAACCCTAGGGTTTTCTAAAAACCCTAACACTAAACCACTTCAACCCAAACCCTAAAATACACCCCCACCCGTCGGCTTCTCTCTTTCTCCCTTTTCACCAACTCTAGCCACAATTAGGGTTCTCCAAGTTAATTCCACCAAACACAAAACAATGTTATCTTCTTCTTTTGGTCTTGTTTTGTTTGTTGCATGGAGAAACTATGGCTTAAAAACAAAACTTCCATCCTGCTCTTGCTGTTAATAACGTCAAGACCTTTATTTACATAACACTTGAAATGAAAAAAGGGCAATACACCTCTTGGGAGAAATTGTTCAAAATTCATTGCCGAGCTTATGAGGTAATAGACCATATCATCCCTTTCAAGTCATCATTGGACACCCTTGCAGTGGACAAAAAGCTATGGTCTCGTTTAGATGCTATAATCATTCAATGGATATATGACACTATATCAAACGATCTTTTACATACCATACTAGAGCCGAACTCTACGGCTCAACAGGCGTGAGAACTTTTATAAAACATATTTCAAGATAACAAACTTTCCAGGGCTGTATATCTTGAACACCAATTTACTAATGTTAAATTGGATGATTTCTCCAACGTTTCGGCCTATTGTCAAGAATTGAAGGTGCTCGCAGACCAACTATCAAACGTTGGTTCGCCGGTAACAAATCAACGGTTGTTTCTTCAGTTGATTGCAGGGCTGAATGAACAGTATGATGGAGTTGCTACATTCATTCAGTGGAGTAATCCGTTGCTTCCTTTCTATGAGGCCCGTTCGAGATTGATTCTCGAGGAAACACGAAAAGCAAAACAGACATCCGCTGGAGCAGCCACCGCCGGAACTGCTCTCGTCTCCACCAATTCATTTTCCGCGAATTTTCAGCCACAAAATTCTAGTTCGGGTGGAAATGGAAATCGCAACAATAATGGTAAAAAATGGGGTTCAAACCGTAACAATAACAAATGAAAAAATAATGGTGAAAATGGATGAGGTAGGGAGGCGGTAAACCAGTCCGGGCAGTGACGGCCCAACCAACAAATCAACAACTAGTAGGGGCAGTACCCACCGTGGGTCTGGGCCTCATAGTGGACTGCTCCGCCATGTCCATACCCAACTTTGTCGTGGGCCAGGCCCTCCTCTTCAAACCGACAACCCAGAATTCTAGGTTCTCATCCGCAACATGCATTTGCAGCCCAGACACCATCTTCTGTAGGCTATGCTCCTACTGATATTGAACAAGCCATGAACAACATGAATCTGAATGTCCAGATGAGTCGTGGTATATGGACACAGGGGCAACATCTCACATGATGACATCTCAACGTAATCTCTCATCTTATTTTAATATGAGCAGTAATAAAAATATTATTGTCGACAATGGGCAGGAAATTTCAATTCGTGGTATTGGTCACATAAAACTACCCCCTCCACACCCACAATTATATTTAAAAGACGTCTTACATGCACCAAAATTGATTAAAAACTTGATATATGTTTAACGTTTTACAGTTGACAACAATGTTTCTGTGAATTTTGATCCGTTTGGCTTTTCTGTGAAGGATTTTCAGACGGAGATGCCACTAATGAGATGTAATAACAAGGGGGACTTGTATCCCATCACCACTGTTTTCAACAACCGCATGACCAAACCATCAACCTTTGCAGTCATTTCTCCTATTATATGGCATAATTAGTTGGGACACCCAGGAGCACCATTTTTCAATAATCTTAGGAAGAATAAATTTTTTTTCTATAACAAACTTTTGGACTCTTCTGTTTGCCAAACTTGTGTGTTTGGAAAGCATGTTAAGCTTCCTTATGCATCATCTACTTCTCATATCCTTATGTCATTTGATCTTTTGCATTGTGATTTGTGGACATCACCAGTTTTGAGTTCTGCAAGTCATAAATACTATATGCTCATGTTAGATGATTATTCAAATTTTCTGTGGGCATTTCCCTTAGGACATAAATTACAAACCTACACCATTTTAAAATAATTTAGTGTTTTTATCAAAACTCAATTTGATAAATCCATTAAATGTTCTCAATGTGACAATGGGGGAGGGTGGAATTCATAAATACCCAATTTAATGATTTTTGTCACCAAAATGGGATGTGTTTGCGTCTTTCGTGTCCACATACATCACCACAAAATGAGAAAGTCGAAAGAAAAATTCGAACAATTAACAATATGGTTCGCACTCTCCTTGTGCATTCGTCCACACCACCAAATTTTTTGGCACCATGCACTTCAAATGACCACATATCTTTTAAATATTCTTCCTGGTAAACTGCTCTCCAATGTGTCCCCTACATAAATGTTGTATCATCGTCTCCCATCTTTTACACATTTGAGGGTGTTTGTGTTTTCCTTTGTTTCCGTCCACAACCATTAGCAAATTGCAGGCTCGTTCCACTCCTTGTGTGTTTTTGGGATACCCACAAAATCATAGGGGATATAAATGTTATGATATAACGAACGGGAAAATCATTATATCTCGTCATGTAGTTTTTGATGAGTCTACATTCCCGTTTGCTAAATCTCATGTGGCATCCTCATCTTCATATAATTTTTTGGACAATAGAATACATCCAATTTTACACCACCATATCAATACCCAAAATCAGGTGGGACCTACCCAACAAAACCCCCAAAATATCCTGGCACAACCAAAAAATGGGACTGGACCAGTCCACGGATCAGGGGCCACAATCTTTTTACCGATGGTCTCGACCCAGTCCATTTTCAGTGGAAGCCAGAACTAAGTGAGGGAGCCCACTGCTCCCTCACCCGTAAACCAAGCCATCCCAATAACCCGTGCATTAACCCAGCCCAATAACCCAATGGCAACCCAATTTCAACCACATTCTGACTTTGGCTAAATTACCACATCTCGGCCCAATGCCATACCTGAGACCCCTAATACCCAATCGATGATAGCACAACCTCGCACCATTGAAACTCGTGCCATGCACGGGATTTTTTAGCCCAAACGTCATTTTAACTTACTATCTTCGGTCCAACCATCACCTCTACCAAAAAATCCCAAAGCAGCCCTATCAGATCTGAATTGAAAAGCTGTCATGTTAGACGAAATTAACTCTCTTATTAAAAATAAGACGTGGGAATTAGTTCCTCGTCCATCTAATGTGAACATAATTAGGGCTATATGGGTTTTCTGCCATAAAAATAATTATGATGGCTCCTTTGCGAGATATAAAGCTCGTCTTGTTGGTGATGGCAGGTCTCAATAGGTTGGAATGGATTGTGGTGAAACTTTCAGTCCGGTGGTTAAGCCAGCAACTATCCAGATTGTTCTTAGCTTGGCACTGTCAAAATCCTGGACCATTCATCAGTTAGATGTCAAGAATGCATTCTTACATGACCATCTACATGAGATAGTTTACATGAACCAACTGTTGGGTTTCCGAGACTACACATCCGAATTATGTTTGCCTGCTAAAAAGATCCTTATATGGTTTGAAACAGGCTCTCCGGGCATGGTATAACAAGTTTGCAGGTTTTGTATCCACACTTGGTTTCTCACACAACAAGTCTGATAAGTATTATTCATTTATAAGAAGGGAAGTGACATGGCGTATATCCTCCTATATGTTGATGACATCATTCTCACGGCCTCATCTACATCACTTCACCGGTATATTATGTCCCTTCTCGCAACCGAATTTGCGATGAAGGATTTAGGTCCTTTAAATTATTTTTTGGGCATTGTTGTAACTCAATATACAAGTGGTCTATTTCTAAGTCAAAATAAATACGCCGAGGAGATCATTGACAAAGCCGGTATGTCCTCCTACAAACCATCACATACTCCGGTGGATACAAAGGCCAAATTGAGTAACGGTACAATGACTCCATTCAGTGATCAAACACACTACCGCAGTCTAGCATGGGCATTGCAGTACCTCACTTTCACGAGACCTGATATCTCATATGCAGTTCAACAAGTGTGTTTACATACACATGATCCAAAAGAGGAACATATGGGGGCTCTCAAGAGGATTCTGAGGTACATCAAGGGTACTATTCATTTTGGACTGCATTTGTATAAGTCCTCCATCTTGAATCTCTCATCTTATATAGATACGTATTGGAGTGGCTGCCTGGACACACGACGTTCCACCTCTGGTTATTGTGTGTTTTTTTTGGAGATAATCTGATTTCATGGTCATCCAAACGACAGCCAACATTGTCTCGATCGAGCGCTGAGGCAGAATACCGAGGGGTAGCCAATGTGGTTGCTTAATCATATTCGCTCTGTAATCTTCTCTTAGAGCTCCATTATTCTATTGTAAAGGCAACTGTGGTTTATTGTGATAATGTGAGTGCGATATACTTATCCGGTAATCATGTTCATCATCAACGCACAAAACACATCGAAATGGATATATTATTTATCCGAGAAAAGGTTGCATGTAGACAAGTCCGTGTTCTCCATGTACCGTCCCGTTATCAGATTGCTGATATTTTTACCAAAGGTCTTCCGCGAGTACTATTTGATGATTTTCGGAATAGTCTCAGCATACGAGAACATTCCGTTAAGACTGTGGGGGACTATTAAGATAATTATGGGGCAATCCCACAATTATCTCAAATCATCATTACTCATGAGTATTGTAATATCTTTGTAATCAATTGTAATCACATTAATTAGGATGATTGTAAATTAGTATCATCTAATTTAGGCTAATTAGATAGGTCTTCCTTTATTCTATTAGAATACTTTTGTATATATATTTTACCATTGGAATGAAATCACTCAAGGAATTAATTTCCCTCATATTAAACAATGTAACACGCACATTTTTTTTTTTGGGATAATTCCTTTGAATATTGAAAATGAATAAGATTCGCATAAAGAAACAAACTCCAATTCCACGACTTTTGGAAATATTGGGTGGAGAGTAAAATATAAACATTAGTCAATTTTGTTTTTTTTTTGGGGATAATTCCTTTGAATATTGAAATGAATAAGATTCGCATAAAGAAACAAACTCCAATTCCACGACTTTTGGAAATATTGGGTGGAGAGTAAAATATAAACATTAGTTTGACTAAATAACTTCTTTAGTTTCAATTTATGTGATATCTTTTTTTTATTAGTCCGTTATAATAATAATAATAGTATATATATATATATATATATTTGAAAATAATGTAATTCTAATTTATGATTCTACCCTTAATGAGAAGTCTTTATAGCCACAAATAATATTACGTTTTTAAAACAACCAATTTCAAAAGTACAGTTATAGTCACACAAATATCACGCCCATACTTAACACCATAAATTTTCAAAAATCTTTTATTTTTTTCTTAAATTCCCTGTCGAGTTAAAATATGTCACATAAATTGACACCTAAAAAATATATACTAGTATAGTACTAGAAGTTTGATGCTTTGTGGACTTATAGAGTTACAGTTATTAGAAATGAGGATGACAAGGTGGGAATGTGATTAATACGACATCCAAATTACGTAAAAGAATGAAATTAATAAGGAAGAACTTGGCGTGTGACTTTTTGTTTGGTATTTGAATTAATTTCCAAAATGAGTATATACATTGTAGAACCGACTACTACTTGTTGTGGAAAAATATGTTGTTTTTCTCCTGTCTTCTGTGATGTTTGACTAATGAGTGCCTTGTGTGTAGCAACGTACGTGGGCAGCTCCAAAATCATTGGATGAAAACTCATGAATTTAAGATTTATTGCAATTATAGTAATTCCACTCACCGTCCTGAATAATCCTCATGGGATTAAAAACATTTAAGAGAATTCAAACATAAAGAAGTAAATATAAAAAAATTAAGAAAATTCAACACAATAATAAAGAAAAGACATGTTTGAGGCTTTGCGCAACACAATTTGTTGACAAAGGGGTGTCAATTGACTTTATCTTAGACAAAGATAGCACAATCTATGTTTATGGCACGTTATTTTATTAATTAAAATGAGGTTGAAATAATATAAAGAATATTAGAAAGAAAATATAAAAAGAAGGATAATTACGTAATGAAAAATGAAAAATAACAAAGGAGCTAGATAAAAAAAACGCAGATAGATATAAACACGCCCTAGGAATTATCATATCACAACCATTATCTGATGCACTGTATTTATAATAAAAATCTTGAAAATTCAGAGAGATAATTCAATTCATCTTAACAGTAAAATTATTTTTTTCTTTATTCGTTATAAAATGAACACTGAACAGACAAACAAAATAAGCAATGGTTTTAGTTTTCCAAACAAACTTTGTTTTTCACAAATCAAATCAAAGTACATTCTGAAAACCCAAAACAAATCAAATGAATCTTTTCACAAATATCTAACACAAATGCTTTACATTAAAAAAAAGGACTAACATAATAAACCAAAAACTAAATCCAATACATTTCTACTTTTTGATCCTCCGTGTCCCGATAAAATGTTACTACTATATGCTAAATATATTTTTTTTCGAAAACATACAAACAAATAAGTTAACGAAGATTATTTCTGTGGCTAGGTTAAGTTCCAAGGTAGACCACCCAAAGTGACCTGTTACATCATAGACACATCAAGACAATATTTATTTGGTTCACTGACTAGTTATAATATAGGAATCGTTTGTGTGATGAAGGAGAATTATAGTACAAATTTTTATGTTGATTGCTCAGATTCTTTTTCAAATTTCCTCTGATCAAATAATTAGAGATAAAGTTATGATTTTGAATTTATAATTTTAAATTTTGGATTCTAGAAAAAAAAATTATTAAATTTTTAATAAATTATTTATATATATTAAGTGAATTTTTAAGCTTAAATCAAAACTACTGAATTATGTTCAACCCGTAGGTGAAGCTCTAGCTCAGCTCTGCAAACAACCCCTATCATGTCTTCATGGCTAAGACTCTTCTAAAATCACAGCTTATAGGTGGGTACTGTGCATTGTTCTAACATCATATGTTAAAGTGTGATTAGAAATCTATGGGAATGAAAAATAAGTATACCCCTTTTCAATCTAGACCTCTATTTGTCTTGGGTAGACTTCATGTTGAGAAGATGACAAAACAAAAGACTTCCAATTGTTTTCCACCCTTGCCAGCAAACCATATATATCGACCTAATTGCCAGCAAATCATATATATCGACCTAATTGCCAGCAAATCATATATATCGACATAATTGCCAGCAAATCATATAACCCTTTCGCCTTTAATTTTTCACCCGATGTTTAATATCCAAGCCCAACTAACCTAAATTCACATCAGGTAAAGCTTTAAAGGGGAGCATTCCCAATCAGAATTTTTTCTATACTCAAAACTCGAATCCGACATCTCTATTTATGTACGGAAATTTTATATCCCTCCTATCATAACCATGGGTGATATGCAACTCTTTCGCTCCTTCCCAGTCCAAGTCAGAGACATGTATATAGTGATTAATCCAAAAGATTATCGTCTTTTATGAAATATTACTATCAAGCAAAATTATATTACATTGTACATCTAGATAATCCTTTGAAATTAAAGCATTGATTAATTCCAATAAGTTTCCGTAGTATATTGTTGGAAATTTGCCTTTGGCGGGAGTTGCGACCAGCCAACTTTAACAACTTAAACACTAGTGTTACGTATGTTGGAGAATCTGGTTCTTCACATATGCATGATCTACTGGCGTGATAACCGTAGGGCCAGAATAAATCAAATTTCATTGAAATGAAAGAGATATTGGTCCACAGTAAGGTGTTTGAAGCATGGAAAGTGTGGTATTGGGTTCAATTCTCCTCGTCAGGTAGAGGAAGAAAGAATTGTTGTGTATATAAGACTCGAAATTGGTTTGGGGTTTGGGACCCCAGAGGTATCCATGTGTTTAAAAAGAGGGAGGACCTAGATGTGCCGGTTGAGAGAGAAAGACCACACACGCCTTGCCGCGCGTCCCCGTCCCGGTCGGTTCAGGTTAGGGTTCTCGGGTTCGGGTCACGAATTCGTGGGGCTGTAGGCGTGGCCTTCGACCACGAAACATTGACTCACGAAGTTAGAAAGCCAGGTTGGAGAATCAGCGTCACGAAAATAAAAGTCATATTGAAACAAAGTCTCGATATGAAAGATATGGATATCACGAGATGACATCTTAGGAATTGGATTTCTAAAGACATCTAACGGTGGTCGATAGTTAGCCAGTCGTTGAAGCCACCAATGGATATGAATCATAGGCGATTGGAATCATGGTGCACCCGTAGACAAGGCGATATACACGAGTCATGTGTAGTTCAATGTATTGTACACACTACAACCGACCTGGTATCGTCCTACAAACAGATCAGTTGAACTAAGTTTCACTGATGATCTTAATACATGATCAATAGAAGGCGTTAAGTCGGATATGACGATATCTGAATTATTCGCTTATCTTCGAATTATAGTATTCTGGATGTCCAGCGGTTCTGGGAGAACATAGTGATACGAACCGGACATCAGATCTGGAAGAATACCAAAGCCACAAGTAAATGTGTATGGTGGGTCTTGGAAAATCCTTTAAGCAAACTTGCATCGGCCAATTCATGATGGAATCGGAGTTTATCGCTTTATACAAAGCATGAAAGAAGTTGAGTAACTTCACGACTCCTTAGAGGCGTCCCTTATCGGGAGAAACCGTGCAGCCAATTGGCGGTTATACTTTGTAGCTAGCGGTCGGCTTTAGAAGGAGACCGCGGATGGCGGCGTCTGGACATATCTGTTAGATTTGTCATGAGACATAAGGCAGTATGGCGAGTTGATCATCACGGGTGTCACTTCCTTGTTTACTAACTAAGGGACTATCAGGA
Source organism: Anisodus acutangulus (assembly GCA_029783415.1). Lineage (NCBI taxonomy): Eukaryota > Viridiplantae > Streptophyta > Magnoliopsida > Solanales > Solanaceae > Anisodus > Anisodus acutangulus. The sequence goes on from CM056504.1 coordinate 10,718,017, forward strand.
GATCAAGTGTTACCTGCCACAGGGGAATGGGCTTAAAACCTAAAATATACGGACCAATACGGTGGTAACTGAACCTTACTAACTGGAGATCCCGGTAATTTGGTTTAATGGGAAAACTAAATTGTAAAGGTTGATTGATCCGAGTGGAAACATGAGCACTTGAGATAGTGATTTTTGAAAAGAAACACCAAATCCAAAGCCGTTCAGCGATAGACTTTAAGTGCTTATCTGCGGTGTGGGTAAAGGATAAGTTTTCAAAACACAGTAATGCTCCTCAGCGGTTGAGGTTAGGTTTTTTGGAAAACTTTTAATGGTTCTAACACTTGTGAAGTGGGTATAGCGGAGATACCTTGTAGGAGACCACCTATTTAAGTCGAGGCCAGACGCCTCAAAATGAGCACGCACTTAGAATCCAAGAGGCGTTGTCCATGGCCAAAAGCGGACAAAACATTACGAAGAAGAGAGTAAGGGAATTTGTTGTGTTGGTATCATTGACAGGCTTACACTAAACACCGACGGTTCAAGACATCCGCGTTCACCGCGATAAGTAAGTCCGATGGTATTCAAGCTATGGAAGGTTCAAAGTTGAGGCTACCTCTCCTTATGCAACGTCGGTCATTGAAATATTCTTTGGAAATGAAAAAGACATCATGTGAGTGCGCCAAAATCTCTTTCAAGAGGATTGTTGGAAATTTGCCTTTGGCGGGAGTTGCGACCGACCAACTTTAACGCAGCTTAAACACTAGTGTTACGTATGTTGTTGGAGAATTCGGTTCTTCACATATGCATGATCTACTAAGAAATGCGTAGATAACCGTAGAGCCAAAATCGTCAAATTTCATTGAGAAATGAAAGAGATATTGGTCCACAGTAAGGTGTTTGAAGCATGGAAAGTGTGGTATTGGGTTCAATTCTCCCTCGTCGGTAGAAGGAAGAAAGAATTATTGTGTATATAAGACTCGAAATTGGTTTGGGGTTTGAGACCCCAAGGGTATCCATGTGTTTAAAGGAGGAGGACCTAGATGTAGCTTCGGTTCAAGGAGAAAGACCACCTTGCCCGCCTCGCGCCGTCCGGTCCGGCCCGGTTCAGGTCACGAGGTCACGCTGTGGGCCTCGATATTATCTTTTGGGCGAGAACTTTGCGGAGAAATGCAGTTTGATCCAGAAGTTTCGGATATCTGATTCGGACGATTCTTTTCGGATGTACAGTTTGGTCCCTGAAGTTTCAAGATATGCAGTTTGATCTGAAGTTTCAAGAACGTTAGACTGAAAGCAGAACGCCAAACACTCATCGGCCTTTATTTTGGTTGAATTACTCCTCCTATAATGGCCAATCCGTTGATCTTATGTTGGTGACTTTACTACCTCCATAATGGCCATTATTTGGCTATTATGGAGGCGATTTTCCCTCCATCACCTATATAACACCCCTTACACTATTGTTGAGCACTAGAACACATATAATATACACGAAAATTCAGAAGCTTACACAAGCCGAGAAAGTTTTCTTCTTTCTACAACTTCCAGGCATCATTTGCGTTACTCAATATTCTTCACGGTAGCTCTTGAGTTTCCTTTGCTCAAGTGTTCCATTGCTGTTTTATCTTGGGAGATAAATTGTCCAGGACGTATAAAGGATACATACGGGGCAATATTGTCTTAAGGACAGAGTGCCACACTCGACTCAGCAAAAACAGTTTTCAATTTTTCCGTCTTCAACAAAATTGTAATTTCAGTTTTGTGGTTCTCTTGTAATTTTCAGATTACTAGTTGAATTATTGAATCTTTGTTTATCCTTTCGAATACTTGTAATAGTCATATACTTCCCGTACTGCTTTATAAAGTACCATAGAGCAAAAATACCCAACATATACTTCAAGAAAAGAGGCTCATGATCGACAAACACGAGCTCTCTCTCTAATTATGTGTAGTAAAAAGAAAAAAGGGCAGCAAAATTCTGATATTGAATTCTCTCTACACAATATACTTGATTCTGAAGGTACAAAATACAAATACGGGATCATATTGTCTATTCACAAAAGCTCATCTATTCTTGAAAGCTATAGCTATATAGTCTTGGGTTCATATTAATAGGATAAACCAAGACCAACTAAAGGAGAAGCACAAATAGTTATAATAGATGATTGTACAAATATACATACATGATTCCAAAGAGTCCCAACCGATTCAACATCTAACTCGTCAAACAACGGAATATTCTAGTGAAAGTGAAGGAAATATTTTCCGTAATCATTTCATTCCTTGAATGTAATATTATATATATGTTTACAATATTTAATTTAGGCTATAATTATGGTAGAATATACTCAGAATATTTACAATCTATCATTCCCCCGTAGTTTTAGCGGGAGGCTCTCGTACGCTGAGATTGTCCCTGAAATCATCAAAGAGTATCCGCGGAAGACCTTTTGTGAATATATAGGCAATCTGATAGCGGGAAGGGACATGGAGAACACAGATTTGTCCATGTGCAACCTTTTCACGGACAAATAAAATATTCATCTTTATATGTTTAGTGTGTTGATGTTGTACGGGGTTCTCTGACAGATATATCACACTCACTTTATCACAATAAAATACAGTTGCCTTTTTGATTGGAAAATGGAGCTCCAATAACAGATTACAGAGCCAACATGATTCAGATACAACATTCGCTATCCCTCTATATTCAACTTCAGCACTAGACCGAGATAGCGTGGGTTGATGCTTCGACAACCACGAGATCAAATTATCTTCGAGAAATACACAATAACTAGAGGCGAAGTGTTTGGTATCCAGGCATCCACCCCAATTAGCATCGGTATAAGACGTGAGACCGGAGACGACTGACTTATGCAGATGTAAGCCAAAATCAAGAGTACCTTGAATATACCGCAGAATTCATTTGAGAGCACCCATATGCTCCTCCTTCGGGTCATACATATGTAAACATACTTGTTGAACAACATATGATATATCAAGTCTCGTAAATATGAGTTATTGCAATGCCCCTACTAAACTGTGGTAATGTGTCGGATCGATGTATGGAGACCTTGAAAAGTTACATAACTTAGCCTTGGTATCCACCGGTGTAAGTGACAGCTTACATGAAGACATGTCGGCTCTGTCAATTATCTCCTCAGCATATTTTCTTTGACAAAAAAAATACTACATGCATGTTGAGTTACATCAATTCCCAAAAATAGTTCAAAGGACTCAAATCCTTCATAGCAAATTTAGATGCAAGAAGGGACATAATCGACTAACGAAGAAAGACAGATGATGTTGTGAGGATGATATCATCAACATAGAGAAGACTGTATGCCATGTCATTCCCTTTTTGATAAATAAACAGAAACTTATCAAATTTGTTTTGTGAGAAGCCAGTATGGAAACAAACCCAGCAAACCTGTTATACCATGCTCGTGGGGCATGTTTGATACCATATAAAGATTTTTTCAACAATCAAACATAATCAGGATGGATAGGATCTCGGAATCCCAAAGGCTGGTGTATGTAAACCGTTTCCTGTAGGTGACCGTGGAGGAACGCATTCTTTATGTCCAACTGATGAATGGACCATGATTTTGACAGAGCCAGACTGAAAATTGTCCGGATAGTCGTCAGTTTAACAACTAGGCTAAAAGTTTCATCATAATCCACTCCAACATGTTGATATCTGCCATCACCAACAAGACGAGCATTGTGTCTCTCAAATGAACTATCAGATTTATTTTTATGATAATAAATCTACATAGAATATATTGTGCTTACATAAGACGAACGGAGCACCGACTTCCACGTCTTATTTTTAATAAGAGCATTTATTCCATCTATGTCTTCCAATTCTGGTCCGATAGGGCAGCTTTCAGGTTACGGGGAATCATGGATGGTTGGATAGATGATGTCAGATTAAAGTGACGCTTAGGAAAAAACATCTCATGTATGGCACGGGTTTTGATGGATCGGGTTGGGGCCGAAGTGGACTGCTGGGGCAGTGGGGCTCTCGGGTTATCGTGCACGAGAGAGGGAGCAGTGGGCTCCCTTAGTTGGTGAAATAATGGGTCATTTATCCAGGCCGATGGAGGGGGAGAGTAAGCAGTAGGCTCCCTCATTTCGACTGACCCATTTCGGCCATTTAATTGGTCCGAGTGAGGGGAAATGAAGCAGTGGGCTCCCTCATTTGGGCTGGCCCATTTCAACCATTTAACAGGTCCGACTGAGAGGGAGAAGGAGAGAGAGCAGTTGACTCCCTCATTTGGTCTTGACTATATGGGCTGTTTAAATGATATTGTAATAGGGGATATAGCTTAGTGTCCAAAAAATCATACGAGGGCGGGGAAGGCGTGTGTATGTTGGCAAATGGAAATTTGGACTCATCGAAAATAACGTGATGAGAGATTGCAATTTTCCCACTAGACATATCATAACACTTATAACCCCGATGATTTTGTGGATATCCCAAAAATACACATGGAGTGGAACATGCTTGAAGTTTATTTATTGTTGTGGATGGAAAGAGATGGTAACATAAACACCCGAAAACCCTCAAATGTGTGTAGGAAGGAACATGATGATAAATAATTTGTGTGAGTGAAAAGTTTGACAATAACTTGCTAGGGAGAACGTTTAAGTGGTATGTGGCCATTTGAAGAGCATAATCTCAAATGATGGTGGTATGGACGAATGAGCAAGAAGTGTTCGAATTAAATTATTTATTGCTCGTATTTTGCGTTCGACTTTCCCATTTTGAGGAGAAGTGTGCGGACAAGAGAGACGAAATTTCATACCATTTTTGTGACAAAACTCCTTAATTGGTCATTGATGAATTCCCTCCCATTGTCACGTTGAAAGAATTTAATAGACTTCTCAAATTGGGTTTGGATGAAAGTACTAAATTGCTTGAAAATAGTGTGAACCTGTGATTTTTTTCCAATGGGAAATGTCCATAGAAAATTAAAGTAATCATTCAAAATAAGCAAATAATACTTATGACATGCCGAACTTAAAATCGGGGATGTCCATAAGTCACTATGCATGATATCAAATGGCATAATAGTGTTTGAAGTAGATAAAGAAAAAAGTAATTTAACATGCTTCCCAAAAATGGAAGACTGACAAACATGGGGACCCAAAGATTGTTTACAATCAATAAACTTATTTTTTCTAAAGGAGTTTAACACTGGTGATCCCGGGTGTCCCAAACGATTATGCCATAAAGTAAGAGAAAGAGCAGCAAAAATTGATGGAGAACTGACTTGGTTGTTGTTGGTGGTGGTCATGGGATACAAGTCTCCAGTGCTAGCACATCTCATTATTGGCATCCCCGTCCAAATGTCCTTCACAGAAAACCCAAACAGATTAAACTCAAAAGAAACATTATTGTTAGTGGTGAAACGACACACATATATCAAGTTTTTAATAAGTTTGGGTTCATGTAGGACATTCTTTAAATGTATAGGTGGGTAAGGGGGAGATTTAATTTCCTAATACCGCGAATTGGAATTTCTTGTCCACTGCGAACCATAATATTTTTATTACTGCTCAAATTAAAATAAGACGAATGATTATCTTGAGATGCCGTCATGTGAGAGGTCGCCCCCATGTCCATGTATTATGTGTCGTCAGGAACATTGAGGGTCATGGCGTGCATGGCTTTCTCAATGTCCGTTGGATCATAACTCGAAGAAGATGGTCCATGAGCTACAAATGCCTCATGAGGACGGCTGCCAAGAACCGTGGGCTGCCGAGTGGGTGGCGGTGGCATGGCCCAAGATGACGTGGGGTGCAGGCAGGAAGAGGCAGCCCACTATTGTGGTGCCCAATCCCACGATGGGTACTGCCCCCATGGCTGGGCTTGCGGCTACCACTGGTCATGCTTGGTATGCCCCTACTGCTGGTTGTTGTTGCTGCCGCCACAGCCTCGTCCCCTTCCACCGTTATTTTTTCATTTGTTATTGTTGCGATTTTATCCCCTTTTTGGTCCATTGTTGTTGCGGTTTTGTCCACTGCCCGAACTAAAATTTTGAGGGCCAAAGTCATCGGTATACATGTTGGTGGAAAGAAGGGCGGTGCCGACATTGTCTGTCGCCGTCGTCGCCTGTTTTAGTTTTCGGGTTTCTTCAAGAATCAATCTCGAACGAGCCTCATAAAATTGTGGCAACAGATTACTTTATTGAATGAACATAGCAACACCATCATATTGTTCATTCAAACCCACAATTAATTGGAGAACTAACCTTTGATTCATCACCGGAGCACCAACATTGGATAGTTGATCGACAAGCATTTTTAATTCTTGAAAATATGATGAGACATTTGGAAAATCATCCATCTTGACATTGGTGAATTGATTTTCAAGATAAACTGCACGAGAAATCTTGTTATCTTGAAAAATATTTTGCAAATGCTCTCATGCTTGTTAAGCAGTCGAATCTGATTGCAATATAGTGTGCAAAAGGTCCATTGAAGGACTATAACATCCAAGCGAGACCAAAGAGCCATGTCAATATCGGTGGATTTTTCCATGACACCCGATTGAGGCTTTGGAGGAAGAATATGGTCAATGACTTGGTATGCGCGGCAATGGATTTTGAATAACTCCACCCCAGATGAATATTGCCCTTTTTCGATCTCAAGAATTACTGGAATGAAGTTCTTGACGTTGTTTACGGCAAGAGCGTGATGAAATTTGTGTTGGTCAGCCATTCTTGCCCTAGAGAAATAAGAAAAAAAGAAAGTAAGAGGAGCTAGGGTTTGGATGAGGGAGGATGGGGGCGAAACTTAGGGTTCCGACGAGGTTGGGCGACAACCGAGTTTAGGGTTTTAGGCTAGAGTTAATTTTTGGCTCTTGATACCATGAAGAAAATATTTTCTGTAATCATTTCATTCCTTGAATGTAATATTATATACATGTTTACAAGGCTTAATTTAGGCTACAATTATGGTAGAATATACTCATAATATTTACAATCTAAATATAAAATATTTACTTTAATTATGAAAATAATCTTTGATTATGAAAATAATCTTTGATTATTTCCATAATCTTTGATTATTTCCATAATCTTTGATTATTTCCATAATCTATCAGAAAGAGTGACTTTGAATTAAGATTCACCCCTTTATCGTTAAGTTCAAAGGGAAAAAAGGCTGAATATATCAATTTTAAATTTGTCAATAAATTTTATTTATACATTCAAACTACAACTTGTTCTGATTAAGCACCTGAACACATGATAAAATGTTCCTATTAGACTTTCGCAACTAAATTTTAAAAAGTTTATTCGCGAGTTCTCAAGTGTTCATTACGTAGATAAGTTAATCACTTAAAATAAGTCACCTCCTCTAATTGTACGCATTAGCTCAATAAACCTTAAAACCTCAGTCTTGTTCCGATGGAGGTCAATCTACATAGTTAAATGATGAGGTGACATATTTTATGCAGTCATCTATGTAACGGACGTTTGAGAACACGCGCAATTTTTTTATAAAATTTTAATCAAAAGTGTCTAATAGGAACACTATCATGTATTCAAGTGCCCAACGGAATACATTGTAGTTCGAGTGTCTAAATGAAATTTACTGAAAAGCTTAAGGGTCCAACCGTATTTACTGACAAGTTTAACCGAGAGCATATGCATTAGGATTCTCTTCCATACTGTGATGAACTTGATAGTTGTATGTGTAAATACAAGGAGGGTGATAATAAGGTCTATATGGCATTACCATACCTACTGGTACCACTCCCTTTTTCTTTTCTTCCTTTTTTGTTTCTTCTTTCTTGTCTTCTCCTCCTTCACCTTCCTTTTTGTTGGAAATTTTTCTTTGGTGGGGAGGTGCGTCCACCCATATTTAATGAATTAAACACTAGGGTTCCGCATGTTGGAGGCTTTATCTCTTCACACGTGCATAATCTACTAAGTGAGTAGATGACCGTAGGGCCAAGAATCGTCAAATTTCGTTGAAAAATGAAAGAGATATTGATCCACGAAGTAAGGTGTTTGAGGCATAGAAATATGGTGTGGGACAAATCTACCACATCGGTGGGAAAAGGAAGAATTGCTTTCTTTATAAGTCTCCAAATTGGCTAAGGGTTTGGGACTCCAAGGGGTAACCCATGTGTTTGAAGGAGGGAGGACCTAGATGTTCTTGGGTTCAAGGCTAAGCCCACACGCGCGCCGCCACCCCCCGTCCCGTCCCGTCCGGTCTCGGGTCTTGGTTTTGGTCTTATAGACACCCAAATTGTTTAATATTTACAGTTTGGTCCCTGGAGTTTCTGAAAGTTGGGACAAAAACAGAAAATTCTTCCTTCATTTTCTATTCTTCAGCAAGTCATTTCATGTTTGTTTTCTTCATCAGAATTAACCTATTTGCTTTGTAGTGTTGATTAATTGTTGTTTTATCTTGGGAGACTATTGCCCGTTAACGTAAAAGCATATATACGGGGCAATCTTGTCTTAAAGACAGAGAGACATCTCTCGACTCAGCCACAATTGTAACAATCCAGATTTAGTGTTTCTTGATTTCAGGTTATCAAGATTCAAGACTCAACAAGCTTGCGGCAGTTCTGAATTGCCTATTTGTTTATCCTTTCGAACACTTGTAATATTTATTTACTTCCGGTACTGCTTTACATATCAAACACTTTTTAGGCTCCTCCCCCCCCTTTCTTTCTTTGGTTCTTTCTTTTGGTCCTACTAACATTATCTCTGCTGCCCAAAACTTGCGTAGTTTGCTCACCACGGTCACTGGATCAACTGTCCCAATAATGGTTAATGTCTTACCTTTCATATCCATTGAGATTTCATCTATCCCTGCAAAATCTCATGCAACAGGGTCAATATCATTTATACGGAGATGAATTCAGAATTTAAACTTTACGATCTGACTTTTAAATTTTAAATTTAGCATTTCACTCGTGTACGTTTAAAACCATGAGTTCATAATAGATGTCATTCAATAAAGATAGATTATTCACCTCTTCTTCCACAAAAACCACTTGGCAGAACTCTATTGGATTTTATTTTGGTGTTAGAATTTTTGTGAATTTTCATATATAAATTTATGCTTAGCTTAAAAAATATTAGGTTCAATGAACACTGCGGGAGAGTTACATTTCAACGTTTAGAAGTCTTACACGTTCAAAACAAATATTTGGAACCAACTTTATACCTACTGCAGAAAGATATGTTTTGTGCATTTAAGTTTTTAAAACCTGGTTGCAAATTAGTTATTTTTCAACGGGACCCTTCATCAAAGAAGAATTGACGATGCTAAAAAATAATAGTACGTATTGATGTGACACAACATATATAAACTACGTGATGAAGGTAAGATTTTTACAATTATCTAAGCTATGATACTCACTAACAGAGGCGGATGTAGTATATCCGCATCATGGATCATCTTACCTCAGTACTTTTAATATAGAGTATAAATTTATATGTAAAAATTAATAATATTGCAATAAATAATAAATATGAATCAATAATTTTAAAAATATAATAGGTTCAATGCTTAAAGTCTTAAATATTGAACCCATTAAATTTAAATTCTGAATCTATCTCTATTTACTAAAAATAAAAAATAGAATTAGAGTTAAAGCTTCAAACTCCTAAAGTTATACTCCATCTGTCCAATTTATGTGTCACTATTTCTTTTTTAATCTGTCCCAAAAAAATGTTACCATACTATAATTAAAAATAATTTAACTTTAAAGTTCCTTTTTACCCCTAATGAAATGATTTATAGCCCACACAATTGTCTAAGATTTGTTTGACCACACATTTCAAATGCTAACTTTTTTTCTTAAATTTTATGTCAAGTCAAATGGTGTCACATAAATTGAGATGAATTAATTAATAACTAAAGTTTTAGCTCTATCCATATTTTCGTAAAAAAATTCACATATGCAAATATTTCTCAACTATTTGAATTCAAGATGATTCTTTTATTTAGGGTAAAGTGAGTTGTTGACGTTTAGAGAAGGATAGCTTGAGCCCCAGGGGCACATGCGAGTTGGTAAGTGGCAAGGTGATTGGGGTACAATCACTCCGACGTCACGGGTTCGAATCCGTGTCGTGACAGCCTTTGCTGAAATATTGCAAGGGTTGTTGTTGGGTTCGTGTCCCGTTGGTCCTCTCCCTTACAAGGCTGCCACTCGCGCATATCCCTCGATTTACATCTCACCTGGCCAAGAGGCCTCTGGTACAGGTGGGGGGTTTCGCTTTCGGGACTTTCCCCTTCACAAAGAGAAGGACAGCTTGTAAGTTGTAATTATGGAAGACCCATTTGACGTGGCGTCAAACAGGAATCGACGTGTACAAATTAAATTTGCTATAGTTATTTTTTTCTTTCTTTTTCCAAGTTCGTACCCTTTTACACGCTCATTAAAAAATCATAAATAAAATTATATTTTACTACATTATTCTTATCTCTTTTTAATTATTATTTATTTTAAAAACAATTAATATTAAGAGTAAAATAGAAAAAACTTAAATAATTTTATCTTATTTTGTAAATGAATAAATATTTTAAAATAATTTATAGTAGCGTTGACAACTATGGAACAGATGAAGTAGAAATTAATTCAAACGGATTCCCGTTAATAGTTTATTGACTTCTTTTCCTGACCAAGTATCTTCACCACTCGATTCTCCTGACCATTTAAACAGTTTGGCACTAGCAATTCAAAAGCTTCTTCTCCTTAGAGCTAAAGGAAAAAGGATGCAATAAGCTACTCCATATATTCTGATAGCATAGTGTAAATAAAATTTTATATTATTAATAAATTTTATTTGTAATAGCAAATTAATTATCATTTTTATTAGATATTAATTATTTCTGAAGAGATTCACGTATGATTATTCAATAAGTGTAAGTATAAAAAATTACTATCAATCGATATAACTTAGACTTTAACACAAAATTACTTATATAAAAATATTAATGGGGAATCTGAATTTTCATAAAAAATGTCAAAATATAAAGGAGTAAACATATTAAAAAGACAAGGCACTACTAGAAACAGAGGATTTTCTTACTGACGTTCAGTGGAAAATTTGCGTTATAAACATGATTTTTTCATATCATTCTCACCGAACTAACTCACTGAGAAAATACATGGTTGAAAATATGTTCCCATTGAAAATTTGAAATATTGAAAAACTATATGATTTTTTCGTGTGACAAACAGTACTATTTAAATTTTTTCCATCAACATCTAGTGGAATAATTACTAGACATTTTTTTAATGGAAAATTTCAGTGAGAAAATAGTGATTTTTTAATAGTGAAGAAAGTCAATATATATATAGATCTACATACACAAAAAGTAAATTTCCGGTGAAGAGATGTCAATTAACTTCTTTTTACTGTTCTTTTTTTCTTTTATCCTTTGAAATCTTGATTAGTAAAAAATGTAGATAAGGGCTGTCTAATAGTTTTGATTACCTGGAAGAGCAGCCACCGTCTTCAAGGCCTTCCCTTTTTCCCTGTCATCTTCCAAATCCAATTTCAGGATAAATTTCTACACAAATGAAAGTAAAAGGGAGTTGCAAATTTTAGAAATAACAACTACAATAATAACGTACCCAATGTAATTATCCCACAAGTAGGATCGGAAAAGTGTGGTCTGTACGTATCCTTAGTCCTACGTACCTTACGAAGGTAAAGATGTTTTCGATAGATCCTGGCTTAAAAAATATCAAGTAACAGTAACAAAAAGCAAATAGCAGCTCATGGAAAAAGAGGAATCATAAGAAAGAAGATTACTCTAGCGTTTGATCATAGAACTTGAAATAAATTTTGAAAATTTATCTTCAAACATCTGTTTGGCCATAGATTTGGAGCAAATTTTCAAAACCTGTTAATTTTTTTTTCAAGTTTCAAAAATTGGTCCAGACCATTTTTTGAGACTTCCACTCACAAAACTTTAAATTTTTTCAAAGTAAAATACATGCCCAAACACAACTTCAAATTTCAAAAATCACAACTTTAAAAACTCAAATTTTCAAGTATTAAGTTTTAACTTCAGAATCTATAGCCAAACGGGAGCGTTAACATATCCCAAGAGAGACAAAAGAATATAGGAAAAGGGAAAGGAAAAAAACGTATGGAATCAAATAAACTTAAAGAGTCAAAATCCATATATATATATATATAAAATTTAAATACAAAAGTTGAATATTTCCTGAAATATTCCGAAAGTGAAAAAGGTCAAAAAAAAAAAAAGTTCATGAACATATTACACGTGTACAGGAAAAGAAACAAATGAAACAGGATAAATGAAGAATTGATCATACCTTCATTGTTCAGTAGCCTGTGAATAGAGAAGCTAGAAAGAGGGAAGAAATAGGTATGAGAAAGAGACAGAAATTGTACTAGTAATATATAAGGTATATGGTATACTAGTGACGAGTGAGTAAAAAGACATTGTGCTTTTGAAGTTGTATTTCTCTCGATCGCTTGGTCATTCCTATGTGTCGTGGCATGCAGCAGGGCCCCTACAATTTGGTTAAGAGCAGTTGAGTAAGTATTATTTCTTAGAAGGTTTATAATAGTCTATGAATTAAGTAAAATTGTCTAAATTTATCTTATATGCACAGTCATTCTCCATATTAATATTTCACTATCTTTGGATATATATGTTGTTATATTATATGTTCAGTTGCCTCCCCTCTCATCTAAGGCTAGTCGCATACACTTTTAGAGCCCCTCGCCTTTAGATATAAGGCAACAGTCTAGTCATAGACTGAATTAGAGGCCTAAACTCTTTAGTAGATTGCCCATAAAATGAAGCTTACTCCAAGATCTCCCCCCGTATAGGAGTTTGGGAGGGCCATAATTAAACAAAAATGGTAGAGAATAAAGTGTTGCGCCCGTTCTTTTCTTTCATAGCTGGCGCAAATGGAAATGAACATCGTGTAAGCCTGTAGAATAGTGTAATTCTCTTTGGCTGGAGGCTTCTCATTAATGCAATATGTATAGGTGTTTACAATTTACAAACCTAATTGGAGAAGGATCTCTACTTTACATAATTACACTAGAATAATAATTACAGAATATATGGTGAATATTAATATATTTTCTATCACACACCCTCAGTCGGAGCGGGAGGAGGCCGGATGCTGAGAGTCTGAGACTGGATCTGAAGTCAAGAAACAGCTGCCGAGGTAGTCCCTTAGTAAATATATTTGCGTACTAATAGGAAGAAGGAACATGAAACACCCGAACATGGCCTATGGCAACCTTCTCATGAACAAAATGAATATCTTGTTGACACCCAATTTTGTCCCATCTTTTATGATTTTATTCGTAATTTTTAATATTTTGACACTTTTAAAATAATTTTAAAATATAGGCATATATGTGTATATCCTCTTATTATTATTATTATTCGCATTTTTATATCATTTGCATTTTTATAATAATCATAAGTTTTATCCGAAATTCTATGTTATCTTATTCTCGCAAAATTGCATCGCATTTTCCTTTTATTAAGCATTAAATATTTCGCAAATATTATATTTTATTATTATCACGTCGTTATGTTATTTTAAATAATTCACATCTTTTACAAAAAATATATAAATATGTTTTAATATTAAGCTCCTTTTCATATTTTTAAATCCATAACCCATTTTCTATTTTCCTAACCCAAAACAATTTTTACCCAAACTAAAACTCATTTCACCAAAGCCCAACCCATCACCCATTTAATTCTACTTAACCCAAAACAATTTATTCTCTAACCAAACCTGACCCTAATACCCCAAACCCATTCCCTTTATCCCCTTAACCCAAAACCACAAAAACAATTTCCAAACCCAAAACAATATTCCCCCAAAACTCCAAGCCCAACCTGGCCACCCTTAAAACCCCATTCCCAAACCCACCAAAAAAATTTCAACCCAGCCTTCAAACCCGGCCCAAAACCCATTTCCCTTACCCTTTTAATTCCCCAAAAGACCAAAACCCTTAAAAACCAAAAACAAAAAAAATACAAACCCTAACCCCCCAAGTCGCCGCAGACACCCTACACCCGCCCTACGTCGTGCCCCCATCCGACCGGTCACCTTGCCCATGCCACCACCCACTCCTCGCCACCAACCCCGACACCACCACACCCTCCCGTCTACTGACCCACGCCCCTACCCCCTAAAATCTGCTTCCAAAATTCAGAAATCTCTACCTTTAATTCGAATTTCAAACTCGTTCTTGGGGGGAAATCCACCTATAAATACCCCATGTTGTTCTTCATTTTGAGAGTAGATTTTTCGGGGATAAAAACAGATTTTCGAAGGATTTTTCGGAAGACTATTCCATATATACATAAAATATTTGTTGTGTTCTAGATTTTAAATCATTTGCTGTCTTTGTTGTTCAAGATACAAGTCCGAAATAGGTCCAAGAATCGAAAGAAAGGAGATGAGTTTCGTTCTTGAACTTGGGTTTTAAAATGGCTCTATTCGGTTTTCTGAAAAAACCGAATCCGAAAATCTGTTTTGCATTTTCTTGTTGTTCTTCACTGTTTTCGGATCGGGTCGACCCGGTTTGGAATATTATTTTCAGAATTCTTGCATGCTCATATTCATGTATGTTGGTTATCTGAATTTGGTGAATATTTGATTTCGGGTTGAATTTCTGATTCGGTCAGTCAACTTGACCGGTCAGATCGACCGGTTTGGGTAACATTTTAAAACTCTTGCATTCTTATATTCTGTATGTTGGTTATCCGAATTGGTGAATATTTGATTTGGGTTGAATTTCGATTCAGTCGGTCGACCGATTTGGGTAACATTTCAAAACTCTTGCATTCTTATATTCTGTATGTTGGTTATCCGGAATTTGATGGAATTATTCGATTTTGGATTTTTACGATTCGGTCAGTCATCGATCGGTCAGATCGACGTTTGAGTAATATTTTGAATTCTTGCATTTCATATTTTTTGTATGTTGATTATACGGAATTGATGGAATTATTTGATGTCGGGTTGAATCTCAATTCGGTCGATCGGCGGTCAGTCGACCCGATTTGAATTTCTAAATTTCTTGCGTTATTGCTGTTGTTGTTATTGGCTATCTGAATTTGGTGTTGAAATCTGATTCGAGTTTGGATCATCGATCCGGGTCAGATCGACCGGTCAGTCGACCCGATTTGGATATTTCCAGAATTCTTGCATTTTCATATTCTTGTTGTTGGTTATCTGAAACTGGTACTGAAATCTGATTTCGGATTTGAATCACTGATTCGGGTCGGGTCGACCCGATTTGGATATTTCCAGAATTTTAGAACTCGGGCCGGATACTTTAACTGCTCACTGCTCGTTGCTTTTACTGTTTTATTGTTTTATTAATATTGCATTAAGCCGACGAAATTGAATTCGAGACCGCGCTTTTCTTTCGTTTCATTTCACTGTTTTTTTTTCAGTTACTGTTTTAAACATCTGTGCAACGGATATCACTGTTGTACTATTTTTTTTACTGTTTTGAATAAATATCGCGTCTTTTAGCATCTTTGCTTCCTATTTTCAGTTCTTTGCTCGGTTCCAAATTCTTTGTTCTACTATTTTCTTGATTCTTGTTTTAAACTAAACAGCGTCATTTTCGGAAATTGTTTTTACGCCTCTGTTTTCACGCTTTCTTCTTTGTTTCTTGTTTCATTTTAATTTCTTGATTTAAACACGATACTACAGGCCGATGAAAAATATCCGTCGATTTTGAGGCCTCCACGATTGCAAAAGCGGAAATATAACCGGGCAATGATGAGGCTTAAACCTTTTTCCAAGATCAACATGTTTAGTAGGCGAGGTGACTAAAATAACCAACAAGTTATATATTCGCGACCACGCAGCGTGATTATAGTGATCTTTTCTATTTCACCCGAGAGACCAACACGTTTAGTAGGCGAGGCAATCAAAATAAACCACATTAGTCATATGTTTGCAGCCACGACGTGATTGGAATGTTCTTTTCAAAATTTAAGTCTGAGCCCTCCGTGATCAAAACATTCACTGTTTTGAATACGGATATGAAGTTATTTGTATTTAATTATTTCTAACCGTTTGTTCTTGACAGCTTGCAGGGATTAAAGTAAATAACGACGAATTATTCCTCGGAGTTTATTTATTTTATTTCTTTCTTTAATTCAGCTTTTATCCCGCTTTGTATTGTAATATTATTTATCGCACTTATGTAACTATTGAAATGTTTAGAATAGGCAAACTTAGAATTAATTCATAGGGTAGTTTAAGATTTGAAACCCGTCGCTAGCTTATTTATTCGTAGGCTCGGCTAAATTCAAACTTAGAAATCCTTCGCTAGTTTATTTATTTTTAGGCTCGTCACGCGTATTCAAGATTTTTAAAACAACTTTTGTCATCTTTTATTTGCTTTATTAATCATACCGAATAAGTTTATCTTTTGTCAATTTACAATTCAATGATTCTCAAAATTTTACTTCTTTGATAGTATAAATAATTTATTGTCACAAAATGTATATTTTTCAAAACTTTACATGTATCTTTCTTTTTATCTGAATACGTACTTGTATAAAATGCATCATTTACTAATTATTTGCAAACATCTTTTAATCTATTATACTTGTAAAACATGCATTTTTCTAGCAATAATTAAACTGAGTTTGACCGGATAACCGCAAGTTAGCGGATCTTAAAGGATGCCTAACCCCTTCCCTTTAGGATAATAAAGAACCCTTACCTAGAATCTCGCTAGTTTAGCAGACCTTAAAATTGGAGTTTACATTGCAACACTTAGTTTAAAATTTAGGTGTCCTAATTCACCGTAAAAGATAATTAGGTGGCGACTCCTCAATCATTTACCCAGGAATCACCCCGAACACGTCTGTGCTCCGCTTTGACCCGAGCAGGTCAAAATAGGGCGCGACATATCTATCTCAATATGTTTGGTTCGTTGATGCTGAATCGGGTTATGAGACAAGTAAACAGCAGATATGTTATCACAGTAGACAAGAGATGCTTTATGTAAGGGACAATGAAGCTCTAGAAGGAGGTTTCTGAGCCAACAAATTTTGGCAACAACGTTCGCAACGCCTCTATATTCTGCTTCTGCACTCGAACATGAAAGTGTGGCTTGCCGTTTTGCAGACCATGAGATAAGGTTATCACCCAAAAATATACAATAGTCAGAAGTAAATCGACGTGTGTCTGGACAGCCGCCCCAATCAGCGTTCGTATAAGATATCAGCATGGTCTGTACAGATGGATAAAGATATAATCCGTAGTTAAGAGTACCCTTGACGTACCGAATGATACGTTTCAAAGCGGTAAAGTGAGGCTCCCTGGAGCATGCATGAACAAACACACCTGCTGAATAGCATAGGCAATATCGGGTCTAGTGAAGGTAAGATATTGAAGTGTACCAGCTAGACTCCTATAAAGAGAAGTATCAAGCATCGGATCCCCGTCATCGGCGCTAAGCTTCAACTTTGAATCGACTGGAGTGGGCATGATCTTGAAGTTTGCCATTTTAGCCCTGTAAACAATCTCTTTGGCATATTTATGCCGACACAAGAACATTGCATTCTTGGATCTAGTTACGAAAATCTCCACGAAATAACTCAACTTACCCAAGTATGTCATGACAAATTCTAATTTGAGCATGGTGATAATCTCATTTTTCAACACATTTGAGGAGGTAGTCAAGACAATGTCATCCACATAGAGCAGTAGGTATGCAATGTCATTACCTCGATGAAAAATAAAAAGTGAGTTATCACCTTTGCTGCACATGAACCCAATCTGCAAAATGTAAGTGGACTAGCGGTCATACCAAGCCCTGGGGATTGTTTCAAGCCATAAAGTGACTTCCGAAGCTAGCAGACATGCTGAGGAGCCGAAGGATGCACAAAGTCATGTGGTTGATGCATGTATATAGTTTCTTTCAAATCCCCATGTAAAACACATTTTTTATATCAGGCTGATGAATCGGCCAATTATTTCCCATAGCAATGCTCAAAACAGTGCGGATGGTGGCTGGTTTAACCACTGGACTGAAGGTCTCACCACAATCAATTCCCTCTTGTTGTCCCATGCCATTTGCCATAAGTCTCACCTTATAGCGTTCAAGCTCACCATTGTCCCTAAATTTGTGACGATATAGCCACATACAACGAATCACATTGACCCCCTCTGTTTTGGGACAAGATCCTAAGTTTGTTGTGTAGTGAGCGCATCAAACGCATTCCAATTATGATCAAGCTTGGCTAATTTTGGATTCTTGGGTATATGTGAGATGGCTTGAGTGGATAGGTTAAAGTGGACTTTTGGTTTGAAAATTTCGTGTTGGGCACGAGTTTCCATGTGGTGCATTAGAATGGGGACTATTTGGGTATTTTGTGGCGGGTGAGGACTCGGGAAATGGAGCAGTGATGGGATGATGGGGCTCGGGCAGTGGGGTTATGAGGAGGCGATGGGACTTGCAGGCAGGGGGTTGGTTGACGGGGGCTGGGGGTAGGTGACAGTATCAGGTGGTAATGGGGCAATGGGATTGTCACGGTATAAGTTGGTAGGCCGAGGGAGATTACGGTTGGTGGTGGGGCAGTGGGGTTGTTGCGGGTGGCAGTAGGGCAGTGAGAGGTGACGGGAGCAGTGGGTGTCGGGGGAGATGACCGGGGAAGTGAGTTTTGAGTCGAACTACTAGCTCAGTGGATCATATTATTAAACAGGGGGAAGTGTCCGAATCGTCAAGAAAGTCATAGTTAGTGACTTAAAATTTTCGAACGTTTGCAAAAGGGAATATGCGCCCCTCAAACGTAACATGGCGAGAGACAAAGACTTTATTTGTGGACAAATCATAGCATATGTACCCCTTATGATTTGACGGAAAACCTAAGAAGATGCAAGGAATAATCCTAGGTGCTAATTTGTGAGGAGCCGTGGAAGCGATATTAGGGTAGCATAGACAACCAAAGATTCGAAGGTGACAATAGGAAGGGACCCAACGGAATAGAATTTCGGTAGGAGTTTTATTTTGAAGGATACGGGCAGGTAATATATTAAGAAGGTATGCTACCATTTGTAACGTGTATACCCAAAAGGGAGGGGGGAGAAAAGCATGAAATAGCATCGTACATATCATATTATTAATGATGCGAAGAATTCTTTCAACTTTACCATTTTGAGGTGAGGTATGGGGGCAAGAGAATCGGAACACCATGCCATTGTCCGTACAAATTTTATGAAAGGGTGAATTGTTAAACTCACGACCATTGTCATATTGAAATGATTTAATGTTCTTTTCAAATTACGTTTTAATGTAGGATCGAAATTCAACAAAGGTGGAGTAGACTTGAGACTAATATTTGAGCGGATAGACCCAAAGAAAATGAGAGAAGTCATCTAATTGTACCAAATAATATTTATGACACAGTTTGCTAGTAATGGGAGATATTCATAAATCTGCATGAATGATATCAAATGGAGAGAAAGTAACACTCAAAGACGATTTAAAAAGAAGTCTAACATGTTTTCCTAGTGGACAAGAATAGCAGTTGTGGGTAAATTTCCTTTTATTACATTGAATCAAATTGTGACTTCTAAGAAAGTTAAAAATTGATGTTCCTGGGTGCCCACGTCGATTGTGCCAGGTTGAAGGAAAGATTGCAGCTAGAGATGTATGTGGATTGACACTTGCAATGGAAATGGAAGAGAAAGGATATAGGTCCCCCACACTATTGCATCTCGTAAGAGTTGTCTCCGTACGTAGCTCCTTCACAGAAAAAACAAAAGGGTCAACCTCAATAGATACGAAATTATCACAAGCAAATTTTCTAACAGAGATTAAGTTTTTAATAATGTTAGGAGCATATAGGACATTTTTTAGGGGAAATGGAGGGTGAGGTGGTGGAGTTTGAGTGGTGCCATAGCCTTGAATTGGAATGTGATTTTCATTTCCGACCAAAATAAATTAAGAATTGTTTAAATTAAACAGTTGAGGAAGATTACAGGAGTTACGAGTGAGGTGGGATGTGGCGCCCGTATCCATATACCAGGCATCGTCGAGCTGCTGTAAATTCATGGTGTTGTAGGCCTGGCCCATACACCTCACGTAAGTGATCAAATTAATTTTATTTTTCATGTTTAGTCGGAATCGTACTTTACAAATTATCCAATGTAATTCTCACCCCATTTTTTATTTCTTCGGTTTTTATTGTTTCGCGAGGTGTCAAGGACGAATTAAAACAAGGAAAAAGATCGAGGGATAAAAAAAAAATTCCCGTCAGCAATATTTATCAAAAATATTGCCCGAATTGGTTGAGGGACTTTGTATGTGAAATAACAATTTTTTGAGTGATTTTGTAGGTGGAGTGATAATAGTTGCGTGATTTTTCTATGGCAAATAAAGTCGAGTGACTTTTTCATATAATTTTCATTAGTTGAATGACTGTGTTACAAAATAAAGTTGAGTGACTTTTTGAGATAAAAGTTGTTAGTTGAGTGATCGTCTGGGAAATTAACTCAGGGATGGCTCAACCAAATAAAACCAGATCTAATCTATGCTGCACAGAACACCAGTTTGTGCTTTGATAATTAAGATCTTCTAGTATTCTATATAATAAACTTGATTACGTATTCCTAGTCCATTAATTATCTTTTTCATTCTCAAATTACAGAAAAGGGAAATCCTCCAGCTCAGAAGTTAATACCGCCATTGCTCCCATTATTTCCTAGCCGACAACCACTTCCGGGTTAGGGTTCTTCCACTACTCACAAATTATTTTTCTTATTCTCTTCTTCTCCTACCTTTATACAAGTATTTTTGTGGGTATCTATGACCGACAAATAAAAATTTCATCTAGCTCTTACCGTAAACAACGTCAAAAACTTTATTTCAATTACACTAGAGATGGAAAAAGGGCAATACTCCTCGTGGGCGGACTCTCATCCCTCTCCTTTCAGTCGAGTGAGCTCCTTTTTTTTCGTGCTTCTTAAGTCAATGTTGACCTGTATATAAGTCAGATGTTGGAAAGGGAAGCCCCCATAATATAAACACTCTTTCAGTCAAAATTCATTGCCGAGTATATGAAGTAATAGACCATATCCTCCCTTTCGAGTCTTCATCGGACACCACCGGTGTTGACAAAAAGTTATGGTCTCGCTTAGATGCTATAGTCCTTCAATGGATTTACAACACTATCTCCAATGATATTTTGCATACTATTTTGGAACAAGACTCTATGGCTCAACAAGCGTGAGAGCAGGATAATAAACTTTCTAGGGCGGTATCTTGAAAACCAATTCACCAACATCAAGTTGGATGATTTTTCAAATATTTCCACCTATTGTCAAGAGTTGAAAATGCTTGCCGACCAACTATCCAATGTTGGTGCGCCGGTGACGAATAAACGGTTGGTTCTTCAATTAATTGTGGGGTTGAATGAACAATATGATGGGGTTGCTACATTCATTCAACAAAGTAATCTGTTGCCTCCATTTTATGAGGCTCGTTCGAGATTAATTCTCGAATAAACCCGCAAGGCAAAGCAAACAGCCTCGGGGGTAGCCACTGCTGGAACAACCCTCGTCTCCACCAACTCATTTTCCGCGGATTTTATGACCCAAAATTCTGCTTCGGATGGAACTGGAAATCGCAACAACAATGGCAAAAAACGGGGGTCAAATCGTAACAGTAACAAAGGAAAAAATAGTAGTGGAAATGGATGGGGTAGGGCGACCACCATTCAGCCGGTGGCAGCAACAACCACCACCAACAGAGGCAGCCGCAAGCCCAGTCCGGAGGGGCCAGTGGGGGCAGTACCCGCCTAGGGCTTGGGCACCACAATGGGTTGCCCCTCCGTGCCCATACCCCACCATGTCGTGGGCCAGACCATCATCTTCAAATCGATAATCCGGAGTTCTAGGTTCTCGTCCACAACAAGCTTTTGCAGCCCATGGACCATCTTCCCCAAGTTATGCTCCCACCGATATCGAACAGGCCATGAACAACATGAATCTGAATGTTTGTGCTGATTCGTGGTAGATGGACACAGGGGCTACGTCGCACATGAAGACATCTCAAGGTAATTTCTTATCTTATTTTAATATGAGCAGTAATAGAAATATTGTTATCGGCAGTGGGCAGGAAATTCCAATTTGTGGTATTGGTCAAGTCAAACTCCCCCCACCCACCGTTATATTTGAAAAAATGTCGTATATGCACCAAAACTAATTAAAAACTTGATATCTATACGACGTTTTACAACTGACAACAATGTTTCTATGAATTTTGATCCGTTTGTGTTTTTTGTGAAGGATTTTCAGACGGGGATGCCACTATTGAGATGTAATAGCATGGGGGACTTGTATCCCATCACTACCACTTCCAACAACCAAGTGACCAAACCATCAACCTTTGCAACTATTTCCCCTATCGTATGGCATAATCAGTTGAGACACCCGGGAGCACCACTGTTCAATACTCTTAGAAAAAATAATTTTGTTGCTTGTAATAAACTTTTGGACTCTTCTATTTGCAAGGCTTGTGTGTTTGGGAAGCATGTTAAACTTCCTTTTTCATTAACTACTTCACATACGCTTATGTCATTTGATCTTATGCATTGTGAGTTGTGAACTTCCCCGGTTTTGAGTTCTGCAGGTCATAAATATTCTATGCTTATTTTGGACGATTATTTGAATTTTTTGTGGACATTTCCCTTAGGGCAGAAGTCGCAAGTATTCACCGTTTTTAAATAATTTAGTGCTTTTATCAAAACCCAATTTGACAAATCTATTAAATATTTTCAATGTGACAATGCGAGGAAATTTATAAATACCCAATTTAATGATTTTTGTCACCAAAATGGGATGTTTTTGCGTCTTTCATGTCCACATACATCACCTCAAAATGGGAAAGCCGAAAGAAAAATTCGAACGATTAACAATATCATTCGTACACTTCTTGTGCATTCATTTACACCACCAATTTTTTGGCATCATGCACTTCAAACGGCCACATATCTTTTAAACATTCTTCCTAGCAAACTACTCTCCAACATATCACCTACACAAATGTTGTACCATCGTCTCCCGTCTTTTACACATTTGAGGGTTTTTGAGTGTTTGTGTTATCCATTATTTCCGTCCACAACCATTAACAAACTACAGGTTCGTTCCACTCATTGTATGTTTTTGAGATACCCACAAAATCATAGGGGATATAAATATTATAATATGACAAACGAGAAAATCACTATCTCATGTCACATAGTTTTTGATGAGTCTGCATTCCCGTTTGTTAATTCTCATGTGGCATCCCCACTGTCATATCATTTTTTGGACGACGGAATACATCAAATTTTACATCACCATCTCCATACCAAAAATCATATGGGACCAGCCCAAAATACTTCCCACACCGTACCGGTCCAACTACAAAATGAGACTGGGCTAGTCCGGGGTATGGAGGTCACTGCCTCTTTACCGTCGGCCTCAGCCCAGTCCACATCTCATGGATGGCAGGCCCAAATGAGGGAGCCCACTGCTCCCTCACCCGTGTCACCAATCCGACAACCAAAACCATCTTTTAGGCCCAAAATCTTGACCAGTGTCGGCCTAGTCACCAAGCAGAAAGCCAACCATCAGCTTTGGCCCGAGATTGGACCTCTCCTCGGCCCAATAGCCTACCTGAAGCCCAAATCCCTAACCTTGGACCATTGAAACCAGTTCCATGCACGGGATTTTCGGTCCAAACGTTATTTTAACCTTACATCTTCAGTCCAACTATCACCTCTTCCAAAAAATTCCAAAGTGGCCCTATCAGACCACTAATCACTCACCAACCGATGTGGGACAGTTTCATCTCCCTTCTTGACTAATGAAGAAATTCATATACAAAGATAAATAAAAAAAAAAGAATAAGAACAGTACTTATACCAAATATTGATCCACCCCAATAATTGGGTAGCATAAGGACTAAGGTGTGTTAAGAAATGGTAATTAAAAACGATCATTTTTCAGGTTCACATTTGATTTTAATGTCTATATGATTAGAGTGATGACCGTAGAGGGATTCATTTGCTTTCTAGCTACAGATAGACTTGTAGCCGGCCATGGAGTATAGGCGTAAACTACTATTTTTTTAGCTTTAGTATTGTCTGCTATTATCCGGTGGCAGACAAACCTTTATCCAAGTGGTGTCACACGGCTTAAAAAAGAATGAATCGAAGGATAAACGTATAGACATACCTATTGAATACTATATTAAATGATTAATGATGATCAGAAATCGTATTTTTTCGAGCTATAAAAAAGAGTAGATGAATTGGTATGAATCAATTCTACATTGAAAAAATTGAAGAACAATAAGTGAATGAGGGATTTGGGAAAAAGAGGAGGAGGAAAAATGGTGCACGGAAACCGAGAAGAACTCACGGAAATCGAGGCAGCGGAAGGAATATTTTGGGAGAAGTATTTGAGACCTAGACTTCTGATATTATGAAAGAAATAATCCCTTGATTATTTTTATTGAATGAATATGTATATATACAAGTTACAATCTCCAAATATGAAAAATCATATTTCTACTAAACTTATAATATCTTAATTCTACTTGTACAAGAATTTTACAATTATAGTAATTATACAACATAATGAACTACTTCTATTTTTGGTACACTAATTGCGGAAACCGTGTATATCAGTGGGATATACACGGTATATTCTATCAGTTAGAATAATATAAATGGCTGGTTGTTAGATAAAGATTTTTGGTCACGATGAAGCTCTTGAATTCTTTTGAAATGGAATATCTAAGTAATGTTAAAATTAAAATTTCGATACCAGTTAAAAAAGAATTCGATGTACACGATTGCGTAAGTCAACACTACTAGTATAAAATTCTACGTATGTCACTGGTGACATTATATATATATGGTAGGAACTTGCTCAGAGGATCAATAAAAAAAATCAAGAATCAACATCATATTGGTCTAGCCAATACAAATTTGCGTGCGAAGTGCATCTTGCCATCTAAGAAGAGCCTTAACTATGCGTCCCTTTCGTAAGACTTGTCCGGTTAATTTGTTGTCTTGAGCCAAGGGTCTTTCGAAAACATGCGCTCTATCTACCAAGGTAGATGTGAGGTCTGCGTATACTCTACCCTTTTCAGATCCCAAATTATGAGATTTTATTGAATATGTTATTATTGTTGGAAATTTGCCTTTGGCGGGAGTTGCGACCGACCAACTTTAACGGCTTAAACACTAGTGTAACGTATGTTGGAGAATCCGGTTCTTCACACATGCATGATCTACTAAGTACGTAGATAACCGTAGGGCCAAGAATCGTCAAATTTCATTGAGAAATGAAAGAGATATTGGTCCACGAAGTAAGGTGTTTGAAGCATGGAAAATGTGGTATTGTGTTCAATTCTCCCTCATCGGTAGAGGAAGAAAGAATTGTTGTGTATATAAGACTCGAAATTGGTTTGGGGTGTGGGGCCCCAGGGGTATCCATGTGTTTAAGGAGGGAGGACCTAGATGTGCTTGGTTCAAGGAGAAGACCACCGCCTTGCGCCTTGCCGCGCGAATCCGTTCGGTTAGTGTTCGGGTTCAGGGTTAGGGTTCCAGGGTTCTCGGGTTCACCGGGTTCCGCGGGTTCCACGGGTTCCGCGGGTTCCGCGGGTTCCGCGGGTTCACGGGTTCACGGGTTCACGGGTTCCGCCAGGTTCCGCGGGTTCCGCGGGTTCCGCGGGTTCACGGGTTCCGCGAGTTCCGGTCGTGGTTTGTGGTGTGAAATTCGTGGGGCGTATGGGATATTATCTTTTTGGGCCAGAAAACTTTGTCAGAAGTACAGTTTGATCCCTGAAGTTTCAAGATATGTACAGTTTGGTCCCTGAAGTTTTCAGAAAGTTGGAATTTCGACGGTCGAGCGAAGCGTTCCGGCCTCAATTGACCATTTATTTTTGGCTGAATTACACCTCGATAATGGCCAATCCGTTGGCAATCTTTCACCATTTATGTTGGTGACTTTACTACCTCCATAATGGCCATTATTTGGCTATTATGGAAGCGATTCGGCGACAAAGCAGTCCATCCCTCTCCTATTTAAACACCCCTTTACACCATTGTTGAACACCAAGAATGACCAAGAGTTAGCTTGATTTTCATGCAGCAAAGCGATTGCGAAAATACACAGCAAAATACCTTTCTTCCTACAACTTCCAAGGCATCATTTAGTTACTCAATATTCTTCACGGTAGCTCTTGAGTTTCCTTTGCTCAAGTGTTCCATTGCTGTTTATCTTGGGAGACAAATTGTCAGGGCGTATAAAGGATACATACGGAGGCAATATTGTCTTAGGCCAGTGCCACACTCGACTTCGGCAAAAGCGATTTACACTTTTCCGTCTTCTACTGCTGGAATTTCCAGTTTTCACTTGTGTAACAATTGTAATTTCAAATTACTAGTTGAACTATTGAATATTTGTTTATCCTTTCGAATACTTGTAATAGTTATATACTTCCCGTACTGCTTTATAAAGTACCATAGAGCAAAAATACCCAACAACTTAAGACAATATTTGTATAGTATTACTATTAGTATTCGAAAGATGTCGGTCAAAAGTTGTGTGACCAAATCAGGATATGGAAATGGTTTTCTGGTAGAAGAGAGTGATGATGATGAACGTATTCATACTGTCACCGCTACCAAGGCGGGTGGGAACAAGCGCTCTCGAGAGCTTTGAGGATGTCAAGCTGGGACAAGAGGAGAAGGCGAAGATGTACTTCTATCTTGTGAAGGCACTGTATCTATCCCGGACAAAAGATCCGAATAATGGTAGAAGGAAGCTGGACACTCGGTCGATGAAGTGGTGAAGTGAGCAGAATCGAAGTGGGATAAGTATTTTCTTACTTGTCAAGAATAAAAATGAGATGATGAGTATTTTTCTTACTTGTCAAGAATAAAGATTAAATAATGTCACGATTAAAAATGGATTAAAGTAAGGAGGAATATGAATATAATTTATATTCCTTACGCTAACAAATCAGAAGTTTAATCTCATCTTTTTCTTTTTCCGTTTAAGATTGGAGTTTGTAAGCGACTTAAAAAGATCCGTTCTTTTAAGTGTAAATTATTAAAGCGTGTAAAGTATGTTCGCACATCACGATGGAGAAGGATCAGACGTGCCCATTTACCACACTTAAGTAGCGCCAAGAATTATCTGCGCACCAATCATAACGGAAGAAGTCTAAAAGTTAATGACGTTGAGCTTTGTCATATTATTTGGCGAGAAGATCCTTCATAGGATGATATTGGACACTTTCAGTCATACAAAGCCTCGGGCGGCTGGAGTGGGCCAAAATTCCTTTGATCGATGATATTGGACACTCAGGTCATACAAAGCCTCAGGGTGAATTGCTGGAGTGGGGCGAGAATTCATTTCATAGGAAAAGTAATGGACACCTGGTGTGGTGGGCGGAGTTTCCAGTCTTAATGATCACGAAGGCCTAAGAAAGCGATAAAGAAATTGGACACTTTCGATGCAGCAAAGCGCGAAGTGGGCGAGTATCGAGATCACATATGATCGGTTGCGCCTAACCACAGGGCAAGAGGTTGTTCATGTGAAGCAGCCACCTCTAAAATCAAAGGAAATTTGGAGAGGTTGTCTCAATAGGACTTCAAGGAATGAGATCACTCTAAAGAGTGTTCTGATTCCTAACTTGGTTTAAAGGGGACCTGTTGGTCAAGGCTGGTTTGAGACTACTCCAACAGTCTGTAATAACTAAGAATGAGTGCGATCGTAGTAGAGATGAATGATATATTTGTAATCCGTGCATCTATGCCATCTTAGATTAAGACACGTTAAATAGTAAGTCATTCAAAAGCTAACGATATTGAGATTGTTGCCTCCTTTCAGCATAAACCCTCAAAATGAATGTGAGGTAGGCGAAGGGCAAAATCACCTTTCAAATTCCGTCAAGGGAATAGCGAAAGAAACGCAGCTCCTACAGAACTTAGTCACACCTACTTGGGTGATTTGAAGGTTATACAAAATAGAGGGAGACAAGTGCGTTGTGATCTTCATTGATGATGGTACAGCGTATGGAATCCTTTGTTTATTGAAAAGCAAAGATGAAGTTGTTGAAGCGGATAAAGCGCTACAGCTGAGTTGAAAATCAACTAAGCCTATGGATTGAGAAATTCGTAGTGATAGAGGGTAAAATGTGAAGCATCGTTCATTAAGCATTGTTCATTACTCACCTCAGTCTAACGGTGTTAGCCAGCGCAAACCCGTAAATGCGCCTAAATTATGTGGGGTGGCCTGGTAGAAGTTGGACTACGGGAAACGAGGTCAGAGTTAGGCCCTAAGGTAAGATTACATATCCACTTTGGATCACGTAAATAACAGTAGTACTTATCGCCTCTTGGCGTCAAAGAATGCTAAATTCTTATAGATAACTTTCCTTGAAAAGGAAAAAGGAGTAATTGCTCAAGGTTAACAAGAACCCGAGGGCCTTTGGCTGTCAGGAACTAGGCGTTAGGATCTCTGAGACTTCGAAAGTTGTTAGCTATCGAACTCAATATTCAGATCTGCGAGAACTCGGGAATTCTAGATGTTGAACAAGGCGGAGCAAAGAGGGACAAAGACTTGTTCGATCCTTCTAGCTTGTATGGTTAGAGCAGAACCATGGACTATTAACAAATAATTGTTATCTCCATGTATTTGCTTTGGAAAGAAGCTAAAGAGAGAAATATATTCCATCATATAGAACCATACTTGCGTAATGGTTGATCTTCCTCGGGAAAAAGAACCTTTGGGTTGTGAAAAAGGATACTCAAAAGTGAGTACAAAGTAGATGGATCTACTTGTGAGTTCAAAGCCTCAAACTACTTGTACATGTGCTCCACTGGGAGTAGCTTAACATCATGGGCCATTGCGGTCTGCGTGGCATGAATGTTAAAAACGACCTTCAACCAGGAGAGTTGGAAGAAGAGAATCGAGTTGGTTTTCTGGTTTGTTGGGCTTCTTGCGAACTTTCATCTTGGTCCTGAAATGTTTACATTTTGGTCTGAAAGTTCAGGACAAAGCAGAGATAATGAATCGACCACGAAACATTGACTCTGAAGTTAGAAGCCAGCAGTTGGAGAATCAGCAGTCTGAAAAGTAAAAGTCATATTGAAACAAAGTCTCGATATGAAAGATAAGGATATCACCAGGATGACATCTTAAGAATTGGATTTCTAAAGACATCTAACAGGCTAGTCGATAGTTGGCAGTCTCGTTGAAGCCATCAATGGATATGAATCATAAAGGCTGATTGGAATCATGGTGCACCCATAGACAAGGAGAAGCGATATACGCAGGTCATGTGTAGTTCAATGTATTGTACACTACAGCCGACAGTATCGTCTGACAGTCAGATTGAACTAAGGTTCAGCGATAATCTTAATACATGATCAATAGAAAGGCGTTAAGTCGGATATGGCGATATACGAATTATTAGCTTATCTTCCGGATTATAGTATTACGGATGTCAGCGGTTACGGGAGAACACAGTGATGCAAGCCCGGACATCGAATCTGAAAGAACACCAAAGCCACAAGTAAATGTGTATGGTGGATCTTGGAAAATCCTCTAAAAGCAAACTTGCATCGGCCGATTCATGATGGAATCGGGTTTATCGCTATACAAAGCATGAAAGAAGTTGAAGTAACTTCACGACTCATTAGAGGGCGTCCTTATTGGGGGCTTCGTGCCCTTGGCTGATTATACCTTGTGGCTAGCCGTTCGGCTTTAGGAAGGACACGGATGGCGGCGTCTGGACATATCTGCATCGAGGATTTGTCGGGAGACATAAGACAAGTATGGCGATTGATCATCACGGGTGTCACTTCCTTGTTTACTAACTAAGGGACTACGGAGATCAAGTGTTACACTGTCTAGGGGAATGGGGCTAAAACCCAAAATATACGGACCAATACGATTGAAACCCAACCTTCTGACGGTGGAGATCGGTAATTTGGTTCAATGGGAAAACTAAGTTGTAAAGGTTGATTGATCGCTTCAGTGGAAGCATGAGCACTTCGGATAGTGATTTACGAAAAAACACCAAATCAAAAGCGTTCATGATAGACTTTAAGTGCTATCTGCGATG
Organism: Anisodus acutangulus; assembly: GCA_029783415.1. Classification (NCBI taxonomy): domain Eukaryota; kingdom Viridiplantae; phylum Streptophyta; class Magnoliopsida; order Solanales; family Solanaceae; genus Anisodus; species Anisodus acutangulus. The sequence continues at coordinate 10,748,154 of CM056504.1, forward strand.
TGGAGTAAAGGTTAAGTTTTCAAAACCTTTGTAATGCTCCTCAACGGTTGAGGTTAGGTTTTGGGAAACTTTTTAATGGTTCCTAACACTTGTGAAGTGGGGTATATCTTGAGGATACCTTGTAGGAACCACCTATTTAAGTCTACGAGACGGCCGCCTCAAAATGAGCACTTAAGAATCCAAGGCGTTGTCCATGGCCAAACGGACAAAACATTACAGAAGAAGAGAGTAAGGGGAATTTGTTGTGTTGGTATCATTGTCTTGGCTTACACTAAACACTGACGGTTCAAGACATCACGTTCACCGCTTGCTTGATTAAGTAAGTCAGATGGTATTCAACTATGGAAGGTTCAAAGTGAGGCTACCTCTCCTTATGCAACATCGGTCATTGAAATATTCTTTGGAAATGAAAAAGACACCATGTGAGTGCGCCAAAATCTCTTTCAAGAGGGATTGTTGGAAATTTGCCTTTGGCGGAGTTGCGACCGACCAACTATGGCTTAAACACTAGTGTAGCATTATGTTGGAGAATCGGTTCTTCACACATGCGTCGTGATCTACTAAGTGCGTAGAATCTTAGTAGGGCCAAGAATCGTCAAATTTCATTGAGAAATGAAAGAGATATTGGTCCACGAAGTAAGGTGTTTGAAGCATGGAAAGTGTGGTATTGTGTTCAATTCTCCCTCATCGGTAGAGGAAGAAAGAATTATTGTGTATATAAGACTCGAAATTGGTTTGGGGTTTGGGACCCCAAGGGGTATCCCATGTGTTTAAAGGAGGGAGGACCTAGATGTGCTTCGGTTCAAGGAAAGACCACACGCGCGCCGCCGCCGCCCGCCCGTCCCGTTCCGGTTCCGTGTTCCGAGTTCCGGGTTCCGGGTTCTCGGGTTCACGGGTTCACGGGTTCACGGGTCGTGGGCCTGTGGGCTGTGGGTCTTCTGATATTATCTTTTTGGGCCAGAAAACTTTGTCAGAAGTACAGTTTGATCCCAGAAGTTTCAGATGTGCAGTTTGGACCAGAATTCTTTCAGATGTGCAGTTTGATCCCTGAAGTTTCAAGATGTACAGTTTGGTCCCTGAAGTTTTCAGAAAGTTGGAATTTCGACGGTCGAAGCGAAGCGTTCGGCACTCCAATTGACCATTTATTTTGGCTGAATTACACCCTCCAATAATGGCCAATCCGTTGGCAATCTTTCACCATTTATGTTGGTGACTTTACTACCTCCATAATGGCCATTATTTGGCTATTATGGAGAAGCGATTTCGAAGCGACAAAGCAGTCCATCCCTCTCTATTTAAACACCCCCTTTACACCATTGTTGAACACCAAGAATGACCAAGAGTTAGCGTTTTCATGCAGCAAAAGCGATGCGAAAATACAACCAAAAATACCTTTCTTCCTACAACTTCCAGGCATAATTTCGTTACTCAATATTCTTCACGGTAGCTCTTGAGTTTAGTTTGCTCAGGTGTTCCATTGCTGTTTTATCTTGGGAGACAAATTGTCGGGGCGTTATAAAGGATACATACTGGGGCAATATTGTCTTAGGACAAGTGCCACACTGCGACTCGACAAAAGCGATTTACACTTTTCCGTCTTCTACAAAACTGGAATTTCCAGTTTTCACTTGTGTAACAATTGTAATTTCAAATTACTAGTTGAACTATTGAATATTTGTTTATCCTTTCGAATACTTGTAATAGTTATATACTTCCCGTACTGCTTTATAAAGTACCATAGAGCAAAAATACCCAACAATTATTGTTGTTGTCGGGTTAATTTGTGTTGCCAGAAAAAGAGAAGCAATCAACTCATGCGTGGACCTCAGCTTTACTTAGTGGTTTCTATGTCGTCTCCTTTCTGTTTTTGGAATCTTCACTTTCCTTTCAGGTTTTTCTTGCTTCCCGCTTACTTCTTTTGTTCGCATCCTCTTGAAGGGGGAGAGAGTGGGGATCATTTGCCAAGACCATATACATCTAGTGAGCTCGGGGCGGAATTATAAGTTTGTCTGCGAGTTCGGTAGAATTCAATAATTTTGATTCAGATATTTAATTTGCATGTATTTAAATATTTCGTTAATATATATAAATAATTTATTTAAAACCAAATAAACTTTCTTTTCTAAAATTAAAAACTCATAAATTCAAATTCATGATTCTGCCTCCAATTGAACTATGAGTTACATCATAAACAAGTATATGTGCGCGAAGTGTATGTGGTTGCTCTGGATAGTGATGTTTAAGACCCAAAACTCATGAGAGACTTTATTTTCAGACCTATCGAATAACAGAATGCTACGAAATCATTACAAAAGTTATTATTCGCATTAGACCATTTTTGGATAAGATTATTATTCCACAACAAGTTAGTTTTTTTAAAGTTCTTTTAGAAGAATTGCAAGTTGTTGTGCTATTATCACTCATGAGACTTTGTTGCATCTTAAAAAATAAAAAGAAATAGTGCTAAGATGCTCTTGAAAATTGAGCTTGATGAATAGGCCTTGAATGGTCTTTCATTCTCGCACTCGTGCCTATTTCAAAATTTCTATAAATCTCATACATCATGTCTTGCATCATGACACGCATCATATCCATCCATCTTGATTAATGGCACGAGAATTCGTTTCTTCAACCCTACTAAAAAAGGAACGAGACAAGAGATATCATGTGTTCACCATATATATTTTATCTTATGCCTAGAAATGCTTACCAAAAATATAGACCACCAAATAGGGGTGTGCATTCGATTTTTCGATTCGTTTTTACATTATTCGATTTTGTTTTTTTGGTGTTCGATTTCTAAAAAGTACAATCCAATTCGAACCAAAATTAATTTGATTTGTTTCGGTTTTTCTCTTTTCGGTTCGGTTTTTTTCGGTTTGATTATTCGGTTCCATCATATAAGCTAATTAACATCATCAAATAGATATATTTGATTAACAAAAAAGAACAAATATTATAGAGAATGAGAAGTAATCATGTTAAATCTCTTAAATATATTTCTAATATAAGTCATGGGTAAAATTTTAAAAACACAATATTTAAAAGTATATAATTACATGTCCATAACCTAACTATTGAGGATGAGTCATTTTATATTCTAATACAAATAGATCACTAAGTAAGAAAGGTTGAAAGTGGTAAAACACTCAAATTCAAACTCCATTAAATGGTATTATATGTTAAATAATATATATATATATATATATATTTCTAAATTCAAAACCGAACCAAAAAATCAAAAAAATTAATTTCTCAATCTGAAATCAAACCAAAAACCCGAAAAACCAATCCAATTTAAAATTCGATTTAGTCAATTTGATTTTTTGATTTAATCCGAATAATGCACACCCTACCACAAGTGGATATATATAAACGGAATCCTGTGAAAATCTCTAAACCAGGCCCCTTCCTATCCCACTTACATTATTTTTGCAGATGATCTAATTAACACACACTATTATCTCAAGCAAACTCAAAAGTTGTGATTCTATTTATAAGACACTCTGAAAGCTTTTTGTAACCTCTCTGGTCAAAAAGTATATATCAGATTATTTTTTCCTCAAATTGTGGTGATATCACAAAAGATATTCTCTCTCATTCACTTCAACATTAAGCAGAACTCTAGCTTTGGTAAATATCTTGACTTCTCAATATTGCGTAATAAACCTAGATCGAGGGATTTCTAATTCATTATAGACAATATGAATCATATATTAGTTGCGTGAAAAAATCATCTCTTAAATATATAGTTAGTCGTCACTAAGATACATCAATTGTTATTTTCTATTTTCTCTAACGAAATTCATATATTGTTTTAACATAACTAATAGAGGAGGAGACATGCAGTAAGGTATCACGAGATCACATCTCCCGTTATTATAGTAGAGTCTATAAGGGGAATAAGATATAGTGATGGTGACAATTCAATAACTAATCAAGAAAGCAATTCGAAGTTTTTTGTTGGAAGGCGAGACTTTTATTGGTAAAAGGCTACAAGTCTCGGAAAATTTGAGGAAAGACCACCATTTATTACGTCAGCATGTCAAGACACTTTTGTTGTCAACCCAAGCCACAAAGTTTTGAAAAATATATTTTGGCCCTCAACTCCCAACATTTTGATTACCCAAAAAAGAAATAAAAATTAAATATTTTCCTTCATTTTAATTATCCAAAAAGAAATTAAAATTTAATATTTCCCTCTAAAAGCCCCCGATTTCTCCACTTTTCAGATCCCATGTCAGGCCAAAATTCTGGCTTTTCATCCGAAAATCAGTTCGGAACGACTTGTTATGGCATTGATTACAGTCATAGACCATAGCCATAGCCATAGTCTATTATATATTTATTATAGCGTCGATTGAAGAATATATTATAGTAGGTGGTGGTTACATGGATGAATGGAAGGAGACCTCAAAAAATTGGAATTGGATTTCTATGAGTAAGGTGACATGATGATCCTGATAATGATGACAAAGAGTGTAATGATTTTTTTTTTAAAATGAAACCCCAAATTGCACAAATCTAAAGGACCGTTTATATATATATATATATATATATATATATATATATATATATATATATATATATATATATATATATATATATATATATATCATAAATCGACCATCGTCAATAGCTAACAGTTATCATTTAGGCTCGACTTCACGCATAATCAATAATTTTCCACATGTTATACATAGATCAAGAACAATATTTATCTAAAAAGTCATAAATAAATAAAATAAATAAAATAATAGAATATTCCACAATTTAAACATCATAACAACACTTTAATACATTGATCAAAAATAGTTTTAGAACAAGTAATAGTAATGATAACACTAATATCCAATTAGTCATTATTCTGGAATCACAAATAGGGCTGGCAATGGATCGGGTGGAGCTCAATCCGCCTCCACTCGCCAATGATCCATCCACCACCTGACCCATCCATCACCCTATTTTTTTAATCTACATTCGATCCACCCATCATCCAAGGGTGAATCGGGGTGGATCGGGTGCTTCGCGGATGGAAGCGATGAAGACTTATGAAAATTGGTCGATACTCAAGTCTTGTAGGTAATTTATGACATTTAATAAATATGTCAGTTCAAATTTCACAAAAATGAACTTTACTTTGTTCATTTTATTTGAAGTAGAGAATTGTACGAATTAATTCGAGAATGACAGAGTCTGGTAAACCCACAAAGTTGCATTTGATTATATCAACTGTTAAGATAAAATAAATATCATCAATCCTCTTAGTACTGCGAGTTCATATTTTTATGTGAAAACGATCAACATTTGTTTTTTTCCCTTTCTTATGTTGTTCAATGTACGTTTTACTTGATCAAACTTAGAGTGGTATAATTAACAGATAAAAATATAATTTGTTCAATCTGTTTAAATTTGAACGAGTTAGCGACCCACATATTTCTTAACTCAAGTTATTTTGATTAGCATGATTAGTCAAATTAAAAATAGCATTTATTAAGCGTTTGGACATGCAATTTCATCTTATGAGATGAAATCATCGTTTGGACATGCGATTTCATCTCATGAGATGAAATTCCAAATCATCCAAAAAGGCATGATTTGAGATTTTAAATTTTAAATGTAAAAGTTGACCACAAGTTTATATTTTGTAAAAATAGATCCATAAATTGATAGATATAATTAGCAATCATGTTTATCAATTATTTATATCAAATATTAAAAGATCTACAAGAGGGATGAATTGAAAATAATTAATTTATAACGGGTGGATGGGTGGGTCGGATGTATGTCCACCAGAATCCGACTCGATTCGTCACCCAATTAAAATCCATGTTTTGTCAGATTTTCGTCCATATAACCTTTAGGGATGGCAATTGGGCGGGGCGGGTGCGGGTACCCCCTCTCCCCGCACCCGTACCCACCAGAAAATTTTATACCCGCCACCTACCTGCCACTCGTGGTGGGTACAATTTTCAACATCCATACCCGCCTAGGCGGGTATATTCCTAAATTCACACCTGCTCCACCACCTAAGTGGATATCCGTTACCCGCCAATACCCGCCTGCCATATTTTGTAATCAATTCATTTGTGATCAATTAGTGATCAACATGATCCCAAAAATTCAAATTCCAAAAATTATCCCAAAATTTCGAGTCAAGAATCAATACTGTCACAGTCTCATTTTCTTTGGGAGAGAGGGAGGAGAATTTCAGATTTTTTCACTATCAGAATTCCCCATTTTTTTCACCTCTTCCCCTTTGCACAACAAAGAATCAAGAAAATAAAATTTCTTAGAAAACTAAAAAATTATCCACCCAAATAGCTATATATTACAAATGTAGACAAAACTCATATATTATTTCAGCTATATAAGCTAAAGTTTTTCAACTTTTTTAATTGAACTCCACAAACCCAATAGGTAAAACTTAACAAATGCACAAAAATTGACCTCACCAAGACAACCCCAAAGCACAAAGTAAAGACAACAATATTTTCCAATATTTCCCGATCAGCATCTCCTTTAAAGAAAAATGCAGAGATGTCGAGAATGAGAGAGGGATTAGAGATGACGTGAAGGGGAACGAGAGATAGAGGGGCGTGAAGGACTGAAGAGACGTAGGGTTTTGAGTTTTGTTGGAGAATGAGAGACTTGTCGTGACTTATGAGATGAAGACATGATTTATGGACTGCTAATATTTTGGGCTTGGGGCGGACGGGCGGGTAGGCGGGTATGACTGCAAATCCACCACCTACTCGCCTACCCATGTTGGGTACATTTTCAATACCCATACCCGCCACTTATTACCTGCCAAAGTTATACCTATATCCGCCCCAACTGAGGTGGGTGCGGTGCGGAATCCGCAAAATTATACCCATGTGCCATCCTAATAACCTTATTCCTCTAATGACTACCCAAATGGCCACAAATACTTGGAGTGCAATCATCGGTCCGTCCATCCAAATTCCAAAATAGAGCAACCCCTAGTGTTTTCCGGTAAGTTTCTTCCATTTCCTCTGCCATTTCACTATTCAAATTAGATTATCCATGGCATCTGCATAATCATTCCCCTTTCCCTACAAATTATATTTCCCTTGCTTTTCGCGTTGAATTGATTTCTGTTAACTAACAGTTTTGAAGTGAAATTCCAATTCTTACATTGGGGGCTCGGGGTTACCTTTTTGGATTTTGAATTAAAGTATAGCAATATGGGTATCATTGGACTCGTTTAAACTCGTAGAGTACTATTTTGACTATATTGAACCCGATTTTGCAACGAAATTATGGTTTTGCCCTTGGGGCTCGGATTTGTCTATTTTGGGTCCATTTTTGGGTTCCGCATAAAAGTATGACAAAATGAGTATCCATAGATTCGTATTTTGACTGCTATTAGAAAAGCCTCAACTTTGAATATGAATAGGTGAATTGGTGGCAACATGCTGTGTCTATTTCCACTGCTAATAGAAAAGCCTCAACTTTGACTTTGGTTGGCACTCTTTTTTTTTTTTTTTTTTGAATTTTATGTTTTTTTTGCTTTTCATGTGAGATTGCTGGATGATTAATTATTTTAAATCTGCATTTGAGCACTGCTAAACAATTTTCTTGAGCATTAATCTCAGTACGTGAAAAAAATAGAAAAAATGAGATCATGAAAGATGAAGCTCTTTTTCCATGATATTTTAAGTATGCCTTTGGACCGTATTTTAGTTGAAGTTGCAAAAGAGTATTCGAAGTTGAAATCGAAAAATAAAAGTTTGTGGAAGTTGAATTTGGAGTTTGGACATAAATATCACGTGGAAGAAAATTTTCTGAGAGTTGAATATTTGTTAGTGGAAGCTAAGGAATTGAAAATCTTACCTGTATTACAATTTGCAAATAATTATTAAAGTATTTGAATACTACTGAAATTATTGTTTAATTGCCAAATAACAAAAGATCATGACTTCTAAGTCATCTATCAATTTGTCATTATCATCCAAGCAATGGATTACTCATTCTAATATAAGCATTTAAAATCAATCAACTCCACAGACCTTCCTATGTCCAAATTAGTTTAGTGGTAAAGCATTTTACATGGGTGCATACACTTAGATATGCCACAGTATGTGATTTGTTTACGTGCATAGCGATAGAAGATGTTGTGGTGCTGTCAGACCTTTGACTCAGACTGGCGCTTTGACTTGAGCTAGATTATTGTAGAGAACGACAAAATGTTGTCGTCATTCCATAAAATGGTGTATGGTAGCTCAAGTTCATGCCTCCTTCCTTCCACTTAGGTGCGCTTAGTATGGAGGAAATTCTTTTACCTTAGAAATAATTTTCTAGATCATTTTCGGTGCTTGCTTGGATGTAATGTAGGTGACATATATTAATCATATAAAGTGGAGGATGGGGTATAATGATAGTACTTTGGTGATTGTTTTTTATTATTGAAGGGTGCAACGATGTATAATTGTCGGTTGATTCAAGGGATAAAGAATTAAAGATAACTAAAGAATGACTTTCATCCAAAAGTAACAGAAGTTATCTTTCCCATTTAGGTAAAACATTGATGTATAATTGTCGGTTGATTCAAGGGATAAAGAATTAAGTATAAATAAAGGATAACTTTCATCCAAAAGTAACAGAAGTTATCTTTCCCATTTAGGTTAAACATTGATGTATAATTGTTGGTTGATTCAAGTGATAAAGAATTAAGTATAAATAAAGAATAACTTTCATCCAAAAGTAACAGAAGTTATCTTTCCCATTTAGGTAAATTATTTTCATGTGGAGAGTAACCAAACACGGGAAAATGATTTCTTAAAAAATATTTTGTCATATCAAACACCTTGGTTGTTGTTTTTTCTCGTTTATAGTGACGGTTATGTATGGATGTTGCCTCTGCCTTTTTTCTTTCAGTTAGATGGATCAGAAACTCTATGAATTTGCAATTCAATATATACCATGATCTTGGACCTATAGATGGATGAAATAGGATGAGAAAAGCTAGAATATTCATGGATTTGGGTTGAATCCACTGGATACATTTTCTTATTCATTATTTCCACAAAATCTGACTTTAGGCCTGAAATACCATTTAGACCTCTTGTAGAAACATTGAAGATTTTCTACAATAGGAGCATTGTTTCCCACCTTTACGTTGTGTGCACTGCTTATTGTGACCCTAACCTGAATCTTAAACTAGGAACTGTATTGGATCAACATCAGGGGTTACCCGTGCATCCTCACCTAGAGTGGGGCAGGGGGAGAGTGGACATGCATTATTGCCAAAAATCATAACTTAGTATTGGATGACTGGTGTACACTGCAGAGGTGTATAACTATTAGTGATTGGATGTGCATTATAATCTTCCTCATTATTCTTCCTGTTTTTGGAGGTTAAAATCACAATCAGATCCCATCACTCACAAATCACAAAAATGGAGTTGAAAGAATCAAGCAGAGAAGAATTATCATCAGCAAAAACAGTTCTTGTTGGAGCTTTGGCTCCAGGAGTCAATGTACGTAGAATCTTTCCCTTTTCAATTCACGTTTAATGTTTACATTCATTGATTCAAGTAGTTGATATTTTGTTTTTGGATTCAGGCTCCTACTTGGAATACGCTAAAGATTGCATTTTTATGCTGGTGGTGTGTCTTGCTGTTATGTTGGGCTTGGCTTTTTCCTCAAGTGACTTCTCTTTGACTCTCCATGTTGCATTCCTCTTTTTAATAACTGGAACCCTCTTCATACTTCTTAGCAGGTATTTTTCGTCTTTTATCATTCGATGTCGGAGATTTAACTAGTATTGTTGTATTAGTTCTTTTGCTTATGTGAATGTACTTCAAAACTGTTAAGTAAGCTTGGATAATTGGATCACTTGATTTTGATAAATAAGTAAGGAATCCTTACTTTTCCAGGTGAGTTGACTAGATTCCCACTTCAAATAAATCTTTGATTTTGTAGTACCCTAAGTGATAAACTGTAGAATTCCAGGATCATGACTAGTCGACCCATTTTTTGAATTATTTCCCCTAGGAAAAAGAAGGTTTTTTCTGGACGAATGATCTGCCTTAAGGTGTTTTGTTCCCCCGTGTATCATTTTGTTCTACTAGATGCAGAGATACGAATATTCCATTTTCCTGGAGAGATAAACTGGAAATGTCAAGTGTACTGTAGACAAACTAAACATTAGTTGTCAGCTGACATGGTCATGTTGGCACTTGGCAGTTCATTAGATTGTCCGTTAATGCGTGTCTGACCTTCTTGTTGCCTATTGCAGTAGTAAAAGTTAGGCTAGAAAAATCTTCTCACTTGATATTCTTTTGTAGAAAATTTAATATGCAGTAATTAAAATTATCAATGGTGAATTCTGTGAGCCTTCTGATCAATCCTTTGGATAATGGTTAGAAGGGGAGATAATTTACTTCGTTAGATATTGGACATGAATTTAATGTGATCGAGTATCACGTGAAAACACATTCTCATCGTTGTGAATGAAAGTAAAGGACAAACCTTTAAATTATAGATTGAATACACGTCTTTCAGCTCTTAGTTTACAAATCTAGGTCAGTAGCTGATCAAGTAGCTAAGTTACATTCTGCCATCTTGAGTTTGCTGAATCCAATCATGCTCTCACAACTCGTCAAAGAAAATAGTTCTGAAGCTTGTGCTAGCCTTATAATCTTTGACTTTCACACCATACGCCACTAGCTCTCAGGGATTTCTCGATTATCAAAAACAAGTTATAATACCCATTTGGTCATTAGTTTTCTTTTAAGTAACTCGTTGGGTCTTTACAGAAAAACTGTTTATCATTATGATATGGTTTTGCCTGTGAATCAACTTTCAAGTTTTCATGGTAGTTTGGAGTCAAAAGACCGCTATATCTCTCTCTTCCTCCCATTCCACTGGTGCTGGGTAGCAGGCTTGCTTTTGTCTAAAGTCTGTAAAACTGCTACTTATCCAACATAGCATCCAGCTTTTTGCGTTGTTACTCAATTTAAGTTTCACTTAATCCTATGAACTATTATATTCTTCAATCACATGACAATAGTTGAATTTTCTGCAAAGATACAATGCATAGCTTTTGTTTGTCCTTTAGGTTTCTAGCAGAGGCTGGATTTGTTTCCATTGAACATCAAATGGAGGAAATAGGCTTAGCACCCGGAGATGAAGATTTAAGCAAGAAGACCAGTCGAAGCTTTTAAAATTAGATTTATCATTATATGTGATGACTTTTCCCTTAGGATTGAACCTTTACACGGTACAATCATGATGATTGAAAGCTCAACCTTGAGCTATCTTGTCGGAAAAGCAAAAGAAGGGGCGACGTAGATCCTTTGCCATCCTCAAGGTCTTGTAAAATGCTCCTGAACTGAACAGCTCTTTCAATGTTCCTTCGGTTCTTTCTCCTTCGACTTCCCTGTTTTCTGCTTAATGAAGCAGAAACACGAACAGTAGGGAAGCTACAACAAGAATTTCATTTTCCTCTTCTTTAGTCTTCACCAAATGTTACTGAAAATCATTATGTATATACAGGGGGCTTCATGCCCTTGATCTGTATTCTGTCTTTTATTTATTTGTCCTGTACTTCTTCCCTACAGATAAGAAGATGCCTTTCTTAGGAGCCATAAACTAACCAATTTGATGTATGCCCGAGGAAAAGTGGTTCCTTTTGCTTTCCTTTTGTGAAGGTAAGATATTTAATGCTAACCAAAATTTATTCTAAAAGTACAATGCAAAAAGCTCGACCTCCCTTCTTCTACTTAGTTACTTTCCTCCAATTTTTTTTTCTATTTGTGTCGCTAGAAAAAGCTCCATTTCCCATCTAATGAAAAAGGAAAAGAGTAAAGGTAAGCCACATTAACGAATGCAAATCAGTGTTACTTTCCTCATTTATTGGACCTCCAATTTGAGAAATATCAGTAATTTTTTTTCCGAAAGCCACTTTTACTACTGTTGTTTAAAATATAACCAGTATCTGTAATTATTTAAATTTAGTCACCTTCGCTGTTGGGCTTCTGCTGCTTGCTTCTTCTCTTCTTCCTTCTCCTCTTCTTCCTCTTCCTCCTCCTCTTACTGCAACCATCAATCACTGCTGGTGGTGTCTTTCTAGGAAGTTCCAGAATCAACTGAAAAGAGTAATCTCTTCTTCTTATGATTCTTCCAGTGACTGTTTATTTAAATTTGATGATGTTGGTCAAAGAAAATAAATATAATTTTCTTATAAGCAGAAGCTTGTTTGTGGAAAGGAAAATTGAAAATCAATGTTTAATAAGTAGTAAGTGTTGAGAACAAGTAACAACCAAATTAATTGTCTTTCAAGTATATAAGAATGCAAGGAGACACCCTATTGCACATATGAAATAACCAATCTAGGGAAGCAACAACAACAACAACATACCCAGTGAAATCTCACAATGTGGGGTCTGTGGAGGGTAGAGTGTACGCAGACCTTACCCCTATCAAGGTAGGGAGGCTGCTTCCGAAAGACCCTCGGCTAAGGGAAAGCATAAAAAGAGGTAGAAATTTAAAGCAGTATGAAAATAAAATAACGAAAGCGACTAAGCAATGATAAAGCAGTTTGAAAAAGGGACAGTAGCTACCACAGATAAAACAGGATAATTGAAGTACAAAGAAATACCAGATAGTAGCAGAAATCGAAGCACAAGAAACTATAGAGCAATACTGCGACTACTAATATGAAAGGATAAACGAGACTACCTACTAGACTTTTACCTTAATCTGAGTCTCTCATAACCTCTTATCTAAGGTCATGTCCTCGGTAAACTGTAACTGCGCCATGTCCTGTTTAATCACCTCTCCCCAATACTTCTTCGGTCTACTCCTACCTCTTCTGAAAATTGTCCCTAGCCAACTTCTCACACCTTCTATGTCTCTTCTTTTCACATACCCAAACCATCTCAGTCTCGCTTTCCGCATCTTGTCCTCCACCAAGGCCACTCCCACTTTGTCCCGGATAGCCTCATTCCTAATACTATCTTTCCTAGTGTGCCCACACATCTATTGCAACATCCTCATTTCTGCCACCTTTATCTTCTGAACGTGAGAGTTCTTGACTGGCCAACACCCTGCCCATAGTTGGTCTATCCACCGCTCAACATAACTTGCCTTTAAGTTTAGGTGATACCTTCTTATCACATAGGACTTCGGATGCTAACCTCCACTTCATCCACCCTGCACCAATACGATGCGTGACATCTTCGTCAATCTCCCCATTACCTTGTATAATGGATCCAAGATACTTTAAACTCCCTCTCTTCTGGATGACATGAGTATCAAGTCTCACTTCCACGTCATCCTCCTGTGCTACCTCATTGAATTTGCACTTCATGTATTCCGTCTTGGTCATGCTTAACCTGAACCCTTTCGATTCCAGAGTTCGTCTCCACACCTCCAGCTTAGCGTTAATTCCATCGCGAGTCTTGTCAATCAAAACTATGTCATCCGCAAATAACATACACCATGACACCTCGCATTGGATAATAGACCCGAGGAATGACTTGAGTACCAAGTCTCACCTCCACGCCTGTCTCATGCTCGCTCCCGTTACTGAACTTGCACTCCAAGTATTCTGTCTTGGTCCTACTCAGCCTGAACCCTTTAGACTCCAGCGTTTGTCTTCAAACCTCCAGCTTAGTGTTCACTCCGCTGCGAGTCTCATCAATCAGGACTATGTCGTCTGCGAATAACATACACTATGTCACCTCTCTTTGGATTTGTCACGGCAGTCCATCTATCACCAAGGCAAATAAGAATGGGCTAAGAGCTGATCCCTGGTGCAGCCCCATCATCACTGGAAAGTGCTCTGAGTCTCCTCTCACTGTCCGTACTCCGATCTTGGCTCCATTATACATAACCTTGATCGCCCTAGTGTATGCCACATGTACACCTCTAACCTCCAAACATCTTCATAGAACCTCCCTAGGTACTTTGTCGTATGCCTTCTCGAGGTCGATGAAAACCATATGTAAGTCTCTCTTCCTCTCCCTATACTGCTCCACTAACCTCATAATAAGATGAATGTCTTCTGTGGTCGAACATCCTGACATGAATCCAAACCGGTTCTCGGAAATAGACACGCCTTTTCTCACCCTCATCTCCACGACCCTTTTCCAAACTTTCATAGTGCGGCTTAGCAGTTTGATACCCCTATAGTTGTTGCAACTCTGGATATCACCTTTATTCTTTTACAAAGGGATCATTGTACTCCACCTCCATTCTTCGGGCATTTTCGTCGTCTTAAAAATGACGTTAAACAACTCAGTCAGCCATTCCAAACCTGCCTTGCCTACGCTTTTTCAAAATTCAACTGGGATCTCATCGCCTGATGGCTCGTCTCGCATCTCCGCGAATAACACCCTTAACCTTACCGATGCCTACGATCCAAAATCCGGTACCTTTCGATTGCTCTAGATCTCCCTGACAATGTCTTTATCTCCTTCATCAAGAGTTTATGGAAGGAAGATCGCACACTTTCGTCTAATATCGCGTCCTCGCTTTGATGCTTGTCAGTCCTTCTCCTTGATGCACCTCACGTGATCCAAGTCACAAGCCCTCTTCTCCCTCGTATTGACTTGTCTGTACAACTTTCTATCCCAGCCTTTTTCCTCTAATTCCACATACAGGCGTTCAAAAGCCGCTGTTTTCGCCACCGTAACCGCTAGCTTTGCCTCCTTCCTGGCCATCTTATACAATTCCTTATTCGTCCACTTCTCCACCTTATCCTTGCTTTCTACCAATTTTGCATGTCGCTTTCTTTGCTTCCACCTTCTCTTGAACTTTACCATTCTACCACCAGTGCCCTCGATGCCCACCACGGCTACCCCGTTGGCCATCAACCTCTCCCCTATCTCTTTTGCACTAGCCATGGTCAACCTCCCCCATTTGATTCTTAGCCTGTCATCCACAACCCTCCTTTTTTTCTCCATCTTGATCTCCAAATTCATCACCAAAAGCTTATGTCGGGTTGTAAGATACTCCCTCGGAATAATCTTGCAGTCTTTACAAAGACCGTTGTCAACCTTTCTAAGGAGCAAAAAGTCTATCTGTGTCTTAGCCACCGAGCTACGGAAAGTCACCAAGTGCTCCTCCTTCTTCATAAACCTCGAATTGGCTATCACCATCTCAAACTCTTTAGCGAACTCCAAGAGTGAAACGCCTCCCCATTCCTGTCCCCGGGGCCAAAGCCTCCATGCACGTTGTCATAACCCCCGGAAGTGATCCGATATGTCAATTGAAATCACTCCTACAAATAACTTCTCGGTACCTCGTCCAAGTCCTCCCAAAAGCGCCTCTTCTCCTCTTCGTTCAAGCCCGCCTGCGGCGCGTATGCACTAATAATGTTCATAGTGAACCCTCCAACCACCAACTTAATCGTCATCATCTTGTCATTGACCCTCCTAATCTCTACTATCTGATCCCTTAGCTCGCTATCTACCAAAATGCCTACCCCATTCCTATACCTCGACCTACCTGAGAACCATAACTTGTACCCGTCCACATCCTCAGCCTTAGGTCCTACCCATTTGGTGTCCTGGACGCAGACTATATTAATCTTCCTTTTCTTAAGAATCTTAACTAGCTCTATGGACTTTCCCGTTAAAGTCCCAATGTTCCAAGCCCCTATTCTCAGCCTAGCATCTCCCTTACCCCACTTACCCTCACCCCGGTCCCCGATCGAGAACATGACCCTAGTCTACCATCATTTACCAACGCCACTAAAACAAATATAAACTAATCAAAAGTTCACACTAAAAGGAACATGAATCAATACTATAGCACAAGTCCGCAAGAATGTAGAAACAAGTCTAACTACTACGACAAGAATGATAGAACTATATGCTAGAATGTAAAATTCAAGATTTAGCTACAAGGATGAGGGATTAAGAATCAGTAAGGGCGGCCGGAGGTACCAACTCCAGTTGGGTAGAACATGTTTGGCAGAGCACTGTTCACCATCGTAACACTGTTCACCGGCGGAACTGCTGGAACGCCGATTACCTGTGCAGATCCCAAACGAGCAATACAATAGCAAAAGTAAAACGGAGCATCAAGCCGTGGTTGCCGGAGTCTGAGCTTGTAGCGACGCCAGAGTATATACCAGTCACCGGAGAGGAGGGGAGAAACAATGGGGTCATGGGATCTGGGGTGAGCAGCATCGCGGTGGTTTGGAGCAGCGGAGCAACCAGATCTTGCGAGAGAAAATGGCCACCGAAAAGTTCTTCCAGCGAAAGTCAACTGCAGTAGTAGCAAACAAGATGCAAATTTGAGCTTTCTAGCGGCTAGCCAACTAAAATGACAAAAAAGTGTAGTATTTAATTAGAAAAATTAAAAGAAAATAAAGTTAAAAATTGTGCAACAAAAGCTTGAAGGCATGGTGTAAAGGCCATAAGATGGAACAATTGCTAAAGGTTTTAGAGGAAAAAATGGTGTTTTGTTTTTGTTTATTTGTTGGGTGATTATTGGTCGTTCTCTGTTCAGTAAGGTGTTGCTGTTACTATAGCTGGCAAATGAAATAATTGAGAAACTCTTTATGGCTAGAACATGGGACAAAAATACAAAGTTTTTCCGTAGACAGGCCAATGCTCACAGGAGATTTAATTGTATTGATAAGATATCAATTGATGGAGAGTTGGTGGAAGATGACAAATTAATTATGAAAACATATCCAGGAGTTTTATGAAAATTTGTTCAAAGAATTTGAAGAATGGAGACCAAAATGGGAGGATGAGAACCTTAAGAAACTTTCTGATGATGACCAGGAGTGGCTGCAGAGACCTTTTTCTTTGGAAGAAGTTGAAGATGTTATCAAGTCATTTAGAGGTGATATGGCACCAGGACCTAATGGTTCCAACCTTTATTTTTTCAAAGATGCTGGAGTACAGTGAAGGACGATATGTGGAAAACAGTGGAGGCTTTTCATTAGAAAGGGTCTTTTCTCAAGAGCATGAACTCTACTTTTATGGCATTGATTCCCAAGAAGAAGGGCGTGTTGGAGGTGAAGCATTTCAGGCCCATTAGTCTACTAGGAAGTTTTTATACGATTATTGCTAAGACTTAAGCTGGTAGTTGATAAAGTAATATCTGGCAGTCAGAATGCTTTTCATTTTTTTTGATAACATAAATGATATTATTAACAATGGGAATGAAAGCTCCCATATACAAGAGGGTATACCAAAAAGTAGAGAATCTACATCAAAACATGATTCTCTACAAAAGACCCCAATTATCTATACAAGAAGGAATTTCGAGGGTGCACCAAAAAGCAATCAAATGAAAAGGGCTATTTCTAAGTGTGCAAACTCATTTTCGATACCCTTGAAAGCTCTCATATTTCTCAGTCAGAATGCTTTCATAAAGGGTAGACAGATAAGTGATGCAGCTTTGGTAGCTAATGAAAGTGTTGACAATCTGTTGAGAATAAAAAAGGGGTGTTCCTTGCAAACTGGATCTTGAAAAGGCTTATGATCATGTTAGTTGGTCATGTTTGTTGAACATTCTAAACCAAATGAATTTTGGGGACAAGTGGATTGAGTAGATCAACTACTATACTTCAACTATCGGATTTTCAGTATCTCACAGGGGCTTGAGACAGGGGGATCCTCTTTCCCCCTATATGTTCACTTTGATGATGGGAGTCCTTAGCAAAATGTTAATGAAGGCAGAGAAGTTGTAATATTAAAGGCATGTAATTTGGTAGAAATGGTGAGGATAGAGTTGCAGTATCTCATATTTTATATGCTGATAAAACCCTGCTCTTTTGAGGCGGAGAAAGAGCAGTTTTGTCTATCTCAAAGGTATGTTGTTGATATTTGAAGCTGTCACTGGTTTGAGGACAGATTTGTCCAAGAGTAGTATAATTAGTAATAAATGCTGATGATAATATTGATGAATTGGCTGACATTCTAGGTTGTAAGGTAGAGAAATTCCCAACAGTATATTTGGGTCTTCCTTTGGGTGCAAGGAGGTATGATCAGAATATTTGGCAAGGAGTCTTGGATAGGTGTGCTAATAAGATAATTCCATGGAGAAAACAATACTTATCTATGGGGGTGGGGGGGTGGGTAAGTGTGTTAGATGGATTACCAACTTACCTGATGTGTCTCTTTTCTTAATGCTGTAGCAGTGGAGAAAAAAATGAATCAAATAAGAAATTAGTTTCTTTGGAAAGGCAATGCTAGTAAGAGAAAGATGCATTTGATCAAATGACAAGTGGTGTTAAATGACAAAAAAGGTGGAGGTCTAGGTGTGAGAAATTTGAAATTGCACAATAAGAGCTTGCTTCTTAAATGGTTATAGAGGTATATGCTGGAAGGGGATGAAATATGCAAGAAGTTGATTAATGCTATTTATGGTAATAAGGGTGAGTGAGACCTTCACATTTACACAAGAATGCTAAGGGAGGCATATGGAAATGTATTAGTAAATTATGGGAAGAATTCTTTGAATATACTAAATGAGATCAGGACAGGGTGCGTATAATAGACCCTTGTGGTCCGGCCTTTTCCCGGAGCCTGCACATAGTGGGAGCTTAGTGCACCGAGCTTACCTCTTTTTACTAAATGAGAAGTTGGGAATATGCAAAAAATCAAAATTTGGACAGATTTATGGATAAGGGAGGAAAGCTTGAAGTCTAAATGTCACGACCCAAAAATCAATAGTCGTGCAGGCACTTACCCTACCCGGTAAGTAAGCCAAAAACCGATTAACAACCAATTCATTAAGAGCGGAAAGTTAAGTGAAAACACGAATTACCATAATCAAGTCTTTACTAAGAAACAAAGTGCGAAGTGCGAAAATAACAAAATACCACCCAACATTGGTGTCATTTGAACAAGAGCTACTACGAGTATCAATACAAGTCTGAATGACCAAAATACATTGTCTGGGAAGATAAGACAAAAATACATAAAAAGGGATAGAGGGAGGATGGTGTTGCGGACAAGCCAAGCAGCTCACCACGGTCTCCGAAAGTGAATGCCTCAGATTCGTAAGCTCCATGGGATCCAGTTGTACTCGACACAGAATTTGCACCACAAAGAGTGCTGGCCAGTCAAGAAATTCCATGTTCAGAAGATGAAAGTTGCGGAAATGAGGATGTTGCGGTGGATGTGTGGACATATTAGGAGAGATAGAATTAGAAATGAAGATATCCGGGACAAGGTGGGAGTGGCCTCGATGGAGGACAAGATGAGTTTAGTGAGGTTGAGATGATTTGGACATGTGAAAAGGAGAAATGCGGATTCCCTAGTGCGGAGGTGTGAGAGGTTGGCTATGGATGACTTCAGGAGAGGTAAACCAAAGAAGTATTGGGAAAAGGTGATTAGAAAAGACATAACGCAGTTGCAGCTTACCGAGGACATGACCTTAGATGGGAGATTGTGGAGGACACGAATTAGGGTAGTAGGGTAGTAGGTAGTAGGGAGTTCCATTCTAGTAGTCGTAGTATTTATTTTGTAGTTTCTTGTTCTTCGATTTCTGTTAGTATTTTCCGTCTCCCGTTCATGGCATAGCATATTATTTTTTTGTTGTTACTATTTTCTTTTTCCTATTTGACCTGCTTTATTATTGTTTGATTGCTTTATTGTTGTTGCTGTATTGCTTTATTCTTAGCCGAAAGTCTATCGAAAACAACCTCTCTACCTCCTAAGGTATGGGTAAGGTTGCATTCAACCTACCCCCTAGACCCCACTTGTGGGATTCCACTGGGTTGTTGTTGTTGTTGTTGTTGTTAAAGAGTGCAGCAACTGTAGTATGAGTACGGAAGCATGTGTACTCAGTATATCTCATAGACCGACAATAAAAAAGTAGTGACGATGTTAATAAGAAAGTCTTATTTTAACCTGATCCGACTTACCTTACTCGGATCGTTCAATTAATAGTGTAGAGGGTAAACCAATTATCAAGTAAAGTCAAATACCAAATAGTCAACTAAATCGGACAATCAGTTGAGGATATGCTGTGTAATGCAATGTAATGAAATGCCATTCAAGGCCATTTACTTTCCATAACCTGTATATACATGGAACTCCATAAGAGTGCACGGGAGATGTGACCCATGGGTGACTGGCGAGGTCCATATACTGTCGGAACTATTTCCCTTCGACATTCACACATCTGCCCGAACCATTTCACTTCGGCATATCACAAGTCCGCCAGAACCACTTCCCACCAAATCAATCAAGTACATGAATACACCTCTAGCTCGATTATCACAAGTAAACGGGTCTAATGGAGTGATATATGCACATAACATGCAAATCAAGTCAATTAACTACCAGCTAAAGTACAATTTGATAAGGGAGAGAATGTCTAGAGAGAGAAACTCCTCCTTCTCTCTATGTGCATATATCACTCCATTAGACCCGTTTACTTGTGATAATCGAGCTAGAGGTGTATTCATGTACTTGATCGATTTGGTGGGAAGTGGTTCTGGCGGACTTGTGATATGCCGAAGTGAAATGGTTCCGGCGGATGTGTGAATGTCGAAGGGAAATAGTTCCGACAGTATATGGACCTCGCCAGTCACCCACTAAGAAACAAAACTTCCCTTGGCAAAGGGGGCTTTGGAGTGGCCTGCTTTGTCCTTAGATGGAGCTTGTTAGAGGGTGGATGAGGGTTTTGAACCCATTTTCAGAATTTCTAGGGACCATGTGGCAACGAGAAATGAGTTTTTTCAGACCTGTTTGGTTGGAAGATTTGAAAAGTAAATGGGTTTTTATGCCTTGGTCACCGACCGGGTAGTTGAGGCCTGGAAGGTTATGACGAGTTTGAGGGTTTTGACAATGGGTGATTACACTTTCCTTTTCCGCTTCGCTAATTATGAAGAAGCTCTTCGTGTGCTGGGTGATGGGTTGAGATGGATGTGGGACAACTATCTTCTGTTAGAAAAGTTCTGGGTGTATTATACATAGAGGAAGAGAGGAAATTTGTGTTGTGAATATTGTTGGGTTACCTGCACATCTTTGGTGCCATGGTCTTTTAAAAAAGATTGGTGATGTTTGTGGAGGGTTTTGTGGATGTTTACTGTAATTTGGGAGATCTGTGAAAGATCAGGGTGTATGTTAAGAAAGGGGGAAAGATGCTAGTGTCTATGGTGGTGTTGGATGGAGATTTCACTTTTAGGGTCTGGTTAACACCAAAATTTAACCCTGAAATACTAGATACGGGAAATGAGATGGGGGAAGGGGAAGGAGCAGAAAGAGAGGGTGGAGGAGCGATATAGGGTTAATAGGGGTGGGAGAGGAGCTTGTGGTCGGCTAAAATGGGAAAGAGCAGGTAACATCTAGTAGAAGGAGACCAGTAGGGATGGCAGGTGGGTATAATTTTGCGGATTCAGCACCGCACCCGTCCCAATTGGGGCGGGTATGGGTATAACTTTGGCGGGTAGTAGGCGGATATGGGTATTGCAAAATGTACCCGCCACGGGTGGCGGGTAGGTGGTGGATTTACAGTTATATCCGCCTCCCCCGCCCCGCATCCAACCGTCGACCTACTCGCCCGCCTACCCGCCTCATAAGCCTAGTAAGTAAGAGTTGTAACTTGTAGCAGTCCGTAAGCCCATAATACTCACTGCCAATAATACTCACTGCCAATAATACACGCCCGTAAGCCCAATGCCAATAATACTCACTTTCACCGTTACACGCCATTAAGTCCAGTTAAAAGTTAAAACCCTACTCACGTACACTCCCTATTCAACAGTCTTCACCAGTTCACCCTTCTCTTGGGTCTTCAAGCCTCCCGGCTCCCTCTCTCGTTCACAAGCAGTCTTCGGTCTTCACGCGCCGTCTCTCCTCCCTCTCGTTCTCCGTCACGCCGCCCTCAGCCTTCCATTAGGGTCTTTTCGTTCTGCGATACTTAGCCTCCTTTGAGAGCTTAAGTATAATCCTTATAGCCTAAATTATATGCTTTCTTCAAGTGTCTTGTGTCGATTTTGTGTTTTTTCTTGTTACAAAAAGGTCAATGCTGCTTTATTTTGAGTGGTTTTGGTTAAAAAATTATGGGGTTTGTGTTTTTCTGTTGAAAGTTAATGGGTTTTGCTGGAATATGATTTTCAGCAAATTTTGGTGTTTTCTTGAACTATTTTGTGTAGATTCTATGTGGTCTTGAAGTATTTTGTGTAGATTTTGTGTTTTCCTGGTTAATGGTGCTCTAGTTTGACTATTTTTTGCCGAACACATATGGTGGTTGTGTGTTTTTTTGGCTGTGTCCGATGAAAGTTGATGATTTTTTTGTTGAAATATGGACTTCTTCTGTTAAAACCCACAAACTGAGGAAGACAAAGAACAGGAGAAAAGAAAATAGTGGATTTTCATTGTTGGAATATTTAGTAATTTTTGGTTGATTTCTTGGCTTGCATGTGTACTATGTTGATGCATTTTCAACTATTTTGTGTTTTTTCTGCTTATGAAAGAGTCACCATTGCTGCTGTTTTTGTCAAAAATTCTGTTTTTGTTTTTTGTTTTTCCTGCTGTTTCTGATTTAAGCTTATTGGTTTTTGCTGAAATATGAGTTTTCTATTGTTAAGAAAATGAGAAAGAAAATAAATAGGATAGGATTTCTCAAAGAATAGTGTAATTTTAGAATTGGATGTTGAGTTTAATATTCTGCCCGAAATATACCCGCCTAGGCGGGTATTGGCGGGTGGCGGGTGGCGGATGGCGGATATCCATTTGGATGGTGGAGCGGGTGTGGATTTAGGAAGATACCCGCTAGGCGGGTATGGATGTTGAAATTGTACCCGCCACGGGTGGCGGGTATAAAATTTTCTAGCGGGTACGGGTGCGAGGGACCTGCCCCCACCCCGCCCAATTGCCATCCCTAGAGACCAGCTATTGGGAGTTTGATTTAGGTTTATATAAGAGGAAAAAACATTTTTGCCCTTGGATTAGTGAACCGGTGTGGAAGAGAAACTTAAACCAGTTTAATATTTCTTTTGGTCTAGCTCATAATTTCAAAAATAGATCGGCCGGTCAATCTTTTGGAAATAGTTGCGGTTTTTTGGAAACCTAAAGTCCCATCGGCTGAATCTGATCGATTTCAACAGTCAACGAGGCGCAGCAGACCAGATTCGAGTCACGTGAATCAGGACAAGGCAGCTTCAGCCTTGTGAAGGGAGGGAGAGCAGTAAATAACTAAACTATTGCTCCGTCGACCTCGATAGCGGCAGTTTAGAAGTGGAAGGGGGTCGGAAAAAGGGTTCTGACCCTTCTCTGTCAGTGGAAAAGGCTTGGAAGCTTGTTTTTAGGGGTAAAATCAACTTGGCGACCTCGGCTGCGACGGTGCAGAGACCTATTCGTGCTGGAAATGCCGGAACTGAAAGTGTTAGTCTCAATAGGGATATTAATGCCCAGTATTTATGGAGAAAGAATTGTTCTCACATCTCTTGAGATGGAAGACCTGCCATTTCTTCTCCGGCAGATTCAGAAACACTTTGTATGGCTGCTCCAGTACCGAAAATTGCAACCACTCAAGTTGGAAATGCACAATTAGTGCCTTTTTTTCAAGATGTGATTGAGAATGGAATGGGAAAGTCACAACGGACTTCTAACAGTCCCAAAAGTAATTTTTTGATGAGGAGAGGTGCTGATTTTGCACAACAAAATCTCTCAAGTAGGGGTTTTGAAGTTGGCAGCAGTAGTACAGTTGTTCAGGGAGCTGATGTGATGCCTCTAGCTTGCCTTGAGGACGGTAGAATTTTTACAAGGTGGGTGGGAGAAGTTTCTTAGATTCGGGGAATTCTTGGGAAGTGTCGTTTGTGGGGAAACATGCGAAGTGTTAGAACTATTGATAGACATTGAACAGAAGACTAAAGAGGAGAGTAGGGAGGGAAGGGACAAGAGTTTGGGGAAGGATAAGGGGGAAATAAGCCATTGGTGTACGAAAAGACAAAACAAGGAGGCGAATGGAGATATTGAGGGGAAGGCAGGGGCCAAGGGGGGAGAGGAAAATGTAGTGTGTTGATGGATTGCAAAATCATTACTTGGAATGTGAGGGGGCTGAATGTCCCCAACAAAATGGTCACCATTAAAGCAGGCTTTATGGAATGGGGAGCGGATGCGATATATATCTAAGAAACAAATATGGAGACTTTGACAGATAGTATTGTTAAGAGTGTGTGTGTGTTTGGGGGGGGGGATAAGTGGGTGAAGTATGACTATATTTCGGTGCGGGAAAATGCGGGAGAAATTCTTATTCTTTGGGATGAGAGAAAGTAGTGTGTATGGAGGTTAATAAGGGAGATTTCTTGTTAGGAATGAGGTTTAATAACTTGTATAACGGAATGGAGTGGGGTTCGGGGGTGTCTATGGACCGGTGGGGAAAACCAAAGGAGATTTTTGGGAGGACTTAGGTGTTGGTACGGGGAGATGGGATATACCTTAGGTGTTGGGGGGAGTGGGAATTTTAATACCATAAGATTCCCCGAGGAGAGGTTTGGATGTAGGGTGGTGTCCAGGGTCACGGAGGAGTTTTCAGAATTTATAAATAAACATTTTCTTATTTACATGCCTTTAACAGGTGCCTCCATCATTTAGTCTAGATCGAAAGACTCATCTTCTAGATCGAGATTAGACAAATTTCTTGTGTCTACTTCTTGGGAGGAGATGACTATCAATGCGATCCAAGTTCCTCTTCCGCGGCTGATATCAGACTATTCACCTATCTTGTTGGATGGTAGTAGAGAAAGACAGATGAGATCTCCTTTTAGGTTTGAGAATAATGGCGAAGTGGCTGATTTCTAGGATAGAGTGGCTAGCTGGTGGAGTAGTTATGTAGTGGAAGGGAGGCCTTCTTTTAGGCTAGCCATGAAGTTGAGATTGCTTAAAGCAGATATAAGAGTGGAATAAAGAGGTATTTGGGAGGGTAGAGGCGAAAATAAGGGAGATTATGAACGAAGTTGGGGAGTTGGAAAGGATAGAAGCGGGGAGGGAGTTAGAAGCGTGGGAGAAAGAGAGGAAAGAAGGTTGAAAAGAAAGTTAGCTGTCTTGGCTTTGGCCCAAGAGGTTAATTGGAGGCAAAATTCGATAGGGTTATGATTGAAAGAAGGGGATTCTAATATAAAAGTTTTTCACAGGATAGCAGTTGCAAATAGAAGGAAGAGCTTTATAGAATCGGTGCAGGTCAATGGGGTGAGTCACGTAGGGAAGGAGGAAATAGAGGGGGCAATTGTATATTATTATGGAAAGTTGTTTAAAGAGGAAGCAAAATGGAGGCCTACTGTGAGGAGGCTAGAGTTCAACCAAATGGAGGGGAGGATGGTGAGTGGTTGGAGAGGGCAATCGGGGAGGAGGTGAAAAAAGGGTGGAGTTTTGTGCGGGTGACAAAGCTCCGGCTCCAGATGGTTTCTCTTTGGCTTTTTTCAGCATTGCTGGAATAAAGTCAAAATTGATGTGATGGATATGATTGCGGAGTTCCAAGATAGTTCTGAGTTCGAAAGAAGTCTGAATGCTTCATTCGTTGTCATCATCCCTAAAAAGGAGGGAGCTACGAACATGAAGGATTATAGACCTATCAGTGTAGTAGGAAGCATATACAAGATTATTTCTAAGGTGCTTTCCATTAGATTTAAGAAGGTGCTGAGACTGTTTTTACTTCTCAAAATGCTTTGGTGGAGGACATCCAGATTTTGGATGCAGTGTTGGTGGCAAATGAAGTGGTGGATTTAAGGAGAAAACAAGGAGTACCAGGTGTGTTGTGTAAACTTGGATCTCGAAGGGATGAAATTATTTAGTGGAAAATATCTCATTCAAGGTCGGAGACGGGAGGTGAGTATATTTTTGGGGACATAATTGGTGCGGGGACATTATTGAAGGATGAATTTCAAAATTTGTACTAATTATCTTGCCAAAGAGACTTGACAATTCAACAAATTAAGGGGATACAAGGTGGAGAGATTTTTTGGGATTTGAGATTTAGAAGGATTTTCTAGATTGCAAAGTGGGTGAATCTCAAAGATTGATAAACTTACTTCATAGGCAAGTCGAGTTTCTTTTAGTTGAGGAGTAGTCTCCGCTCTCTTATTTTTCTTTTTGTGTAAACAGAAAGTTCCTTGTTGTTTAGATGATTGAGTGGAGTTTGTCGAGAATCAAATTTTGTAGATCCTTACCTTTTGGTATACCCTTGTATACGGCTAGTTTGGCCATGTTTATGAATGAAAATACCTTTTTCTTTGGTAATTAAAAGCTTGTACTAATCACCAATGGAAAATTATAAAACTCAGCCAGGCTACAACACAGCCAGCTGTTGCTATATGATTATCTCTTAATACTCCCTAGCAGCTATCAGAAACAAAATCTTGTTAGTAAGGATGAAAATAATATTTTTTTGCTAAATACTCCTACACTTAACAGAGGCTCTCACATTACAAACACATGCTATCTCTTTTGCAATGCTTTCCACAGCCTTTTCCTCTTGCTCAAATACACACTGATTGCGCTCAGTCCAAACAGCATGATTCCATTATGTATATATGATTTTCAGTACCTGAGCGCGAGCAGATTTCCTCTTTGTCTGTTGCAGAATCCAGTGCAGCTTCTGTGGCCAGGAGTGTGCAGGCCCTGTGACCCATTTCATCCATTGCATTAGCCTTGCCCATGGACTCTTGCAAAGAGACAGTCAACAAATAAATGCTCCTTTGTTTCAAGATGTGTCTTGCACAAAGTACAATTTGGATCCACCATCATTCCCTAACTAATAAGCCTCAGCAGTATTCAAGTGTCCATGAAGTTGAACCCATAATGTAAAAATTGCCTGTGGTCTTGCATCATTGGTACGTATCAAATGTTTCCATTCATCTTTGGATAGACACCAAGATTGTTGGTGTAGATATGCCTTATCATGCTCTTGTTTCCTTGTGCTTGACTCATATGCCCTCTTGCTTCTATCACTAATGAAAATACCTTTAGTTGATCAAGAAAAACTACCAGCTAATTCCCATATGCTTTCACATTCTCGGATTTCAATCTGTACTACATGATTACATAATTTCCCATACATGGCATCGGTACTCCTACCAAAGCCCATCACATCACGGGTACGAGACTCCTTGTTACGCCCTCATCCCTTATTATTACAACAAAAAAAAAATCTCCATAGCACAAATCTCGGTACTCGACTTTTTGGTGAAAACTCAAGTGAACAGTACTTCCGGTGCCCGTGAACAGTGCCAATAAACAGTGATTTCCTCCGGCAAACAGGTTCGATTCAACTGGAGTTGGTACCTCCGGTTGCTCGTATCCATTCTTTGTCCTTATCCTTGTTAAATTTTGCCGCTTCGCTGTATTGATTCGTGACTTTAAGTTCTTGCATTTACCCTTCTTGTCTTTAGTTATAGCATTTTTGGCGTAGTAGTTTTACTTTCCTCTAGATTTTTGTTAACTTGTGCTTTCACTTTGATTCCTTCCTGTTTTACGGTAAACGTTTGAGTAGTTTATTATTTTATCGTTGCTTTAGTGGCTTTGGTAACTAATGGTAGACTAGGGTCATGTTCTCAGACGGGGGCGAGGGTTAGGGGGTAAGTGGGGTAAGGGAGATGCTAGACTGAGAATAGGGTCTTGGAACATTGGGTCTTTAAGGGGGAAGTCCATAGAGCTTGTTAAGATTTTAAAGAAGAGGAGGATTAATATAGCTTGTGTCCAGGAGACCAAATGAGTAGGACTTAAGGCTAAGGATGTGGACGGGTATAACTTATGGTTCTTGGGTAGGTCGAGGTATATGAATGAGGTAGGTATTTTTGTAGATAGCGAGCTAAGGGATCATGTGGTAGAGGTTAGGAGGGTCAATGACAGGATGATGACGATTAAGTTGGTAGTTGGATGGTTCACTATGAACATTATTAGTGCTTACGGCATGCGGGCTTGAATGATGAGGAGAAGAGGCGCTTTTGGGAGGACTTGGACGAGGTGGTGGGTGGTGGGTGGTATACCACCTACCGAGAAGTTATTTGTAGGAGGGGATTTCAATGAAGGCTTTGGCCTTGGGGACAGGAATGGAGGAGGCATCTCACTTTTGGAGTTCGCTAGAGCTTCTAGGACGGTGATAGCCAATTCGAGGTTCCTGAAGAAGGAGGAGCACTTGGTGACTTTCCGTACTTCGGTGGCTAAGACTCAGATAGACTTTTTGCTCTTTAGGAAGGTTGACAACGGTATTTGTAAAGACTGCAAGGTTATTCCGAGGGAGTATCTTACAACCCGACATAAGCTTTTGGTGATGGATTTGGAGATCAAGATGGAGAAGAAGAGGAGGAGGGTTGTGGATGACATGTTAAGAATCAAATGGGGGAGTTTGACTATGGCTAGTGCAAATGAGATGGGGGAGAGATTGATGGCTAAGGGGGCTTGAGGGACTAATGGGGATGCGACCGGTATGTGGGATAGGACGGCCAGTTGCATTCGAGAGGTAGCTAGAGAAATGCTTGGGTCTCGAGGGGTAGCCGTGGTGGGCATCGAGGGGACTGGTAGTGGAATGATAAAGTTCAAAAGGTGGAAGCGAAGAAATCGGCGTATGCGAAATTGGTAGAAAGCAAGGATGAGGTGGAGAAGTGGACGAATAGGGAACTGTATAAGATGGCGAGGAAGGAGGCGAAGCTTGAGGTTACGGCGGCGAAAACGACGGCTTTTGAACGCCTATATGTGGAATTAGAGGAGAAAGGCGGGGATAGAAAGTTGTACAGACAAGCCAAGGCGAGGGACATGAGGGCCCGTGACTTGGATCACATGAGGTGCATCAAGGACTGCAAATTACTAGTGGGGGACGCGCATATTAGGCGGAGGTGGCAGTCTTCCATAAACTCTTGAACGAAAAAGGAGATAAAGACATTGTGTTGGGAGATCTGGAGCAATCTGGTAGGTATCGAGATTTTTGATATTGTAGAAGCATTAAGGTTGAGGAGGTTAAGGGTGTTGTTCGCAGGATGCGCAGGGGACGAGCGACCAGTCTGATGAGATCCCAATTGAATTTTGGAAGAGTGTAGGAAGGACAGGTTTGGAGTGGCTGACTGAGTTGTTTAACGTCATTTTTTAAGACGACGAGAATGCCTGAAGAATGGAGGTGAAGTACAATGATCCTTTTGTAAAAGAATAAAGGTGATATCCAGAGTTGCAACAACTATAGGGGTATCAAGCTGCTAAGCCACACAATGAAAGTTTGGGAAAGGGTCGTGGAGATGAGGGTGAGAAGAGGCGTGTCTATTTCCGAGAACCAGTTTGGATTCATGCCAGGACGTTCAACCACAGAAGTCATTCATCTTATTAGGAGGTTAGTGGAGTAGTATAGGGAGAAGATGAGAGACTTACATATGGTTTTCATCGACCTCGAGAAGACATATGGCAAAGTCCCTAGGGAGGTTCTATGGAGATGTTTGGAGGTTAGAAGTGTACATGTGGCATACACTAGGGCGATTAAGGATATGTATGATGGAGCCAAGATCAGAGTACAGACAGTGGGAGGAGACTCGGAGCACTTTCCAGTGATGATGGGGTTGCACCAGGGATCAGCTCTTCGCCCATTCTTATTTGCCTTGGTGAGGGATGAACTGACGCGATAAATCCAAGGGGAGGTGCCATGTTGTATGTTATTCGTAAACGATATAGTCCTGATTGATGAGACTCGCAGTGGAGTGAACGCTAAGCTGGATGTTTGGAGATGAACGCTGGAGTCTAAAGGGTTCAGGCTGAGTAGGACCAAGACAGAATACTTGGAGTGCAAGTTCAGTAACGGAAGCGACCTTGAGACAGGTGTGAAGGTGAGGCTTGATACTCAGGTCATTCCAAAGAAAGGAAGCTTCAAGTACCTCGGGTCTATTATCCAAGGGGATGGAGAGATTGACAACGATGTCACACATCATATTGGGGCAGGGTGAATTAAATTGAGGCTCGAATCTGGTGTCTTATGCGACAAAAAGGTTCCACCAAAACATAAAAGGCAAGTTCTATAGGGTGGTGGTTAGACTGACTATGTTGTATGGGGCAGAGTGTTGGCCAGTCAAGACTTCGCACGTCCAAAAGATGAAAGTTGCGGAGATGAGGATGCTGAGATGGATGGGCGGGCATACAAGGAGGAATAAGATTAGAAATGATGATATCCGGGACAAAGTGGGAGTGGATTCGGTGGAGGATAAGATGCGGGAAGCGAGGTTGAGATGGTTTGGACAAATGCAGAGGAGAGATACAAATGCCCCAGTGCGGAGGTGTGAGAGGCTGGCTATGGACGGGTTCATGAAGGGTTGAGGTAGGCCGAAGAAGTATTGGGGAGAGGTGATTAGATGGGATATGACTCATGTGCAACTTACTGAGGATATGCCCTTAGATAGGGGTTGTGGAGGACATGGATTAGGGTAGATAGGGGTTGTGGAGGACATGGATTAGGGTAGAAGGGTAGTAGATAGTCGAGCGTAGTCCTACTTACACTTATAAATTAGTAGTTTTAGTGTTAGTATTGTATGTCCGCTTAGCCTATCATACTAATAGACGCAGTATTGCTCTATAGTCCCATGTAGCTTGATTTCTGCTGCTATGTGTCCTATTTTGTGTCCTACTTTGTCTAGCTTATTTACATGCACTAGTTACTGCTTATTTTTTGAAATGCGCTATCATGATCTATTCGTTTTTGATACCAGCATTTTCATAATGCTTTAAATATTTTCTGACCGTCTCTCTTGCTTTGCTCTTGCTTTGTTTTTGCTGTTGCTTTGCTTGTGATTATGCTCTGTCTTGAGCCGGGGGTCTCTCGGAAACAGCCGCTCTACCTACCAAGGTAGAAGTAAGGTCTGTGTACACTCTACCCTACCCTCCCCAGACCCCACGTTGTGGGATTTTACTGGGTACTGTTCACCGTCCATCAGAAGTACTGTTACTGTTGAAACACGGAAGAATTTAAATCTTCGATCAAAACACTATGTATGGATGGTATGAACTGCCTAAACAAGAATTCTTGAACAGCAAACAGCCAGTTCAGATATTCACGACCAAGAGACCCCTTATTATTATCATTATTAATTTTTACTTATCAAAACCGCCCTCAAACGAAGTCTTGAAAGTCTTAACATACCTCAAGGCCTAGCAAACAAATCATGAAAGCGCCTTTCCTTTACGAAGTGCCTCGAAACGCTCCCAATCTTAGACTCCAAACGTGCAATTTTCCCTTGAAATCGCCTAAAATCGAGCTCCAATGCTCCCAAAATTCAATTTTGAATTATGAAATCGAATTGGGGAAAATGAATGGTGAATCTGTTTAGCGACGTCGCACCTTGGAATATCCCATCGCAGATGCGATGCCACACCTTTGAAAAATCCATTGCAGGTGCGAATCCACTTAAACTCCCAGCCTCGCAGATGTGGAAGGACCATCGCACCCGCAGCGCTGTAGATACGGTGACACTTCCGCAGGTGCAGAATCCCACTGAAATCCCAAAGCTCACACCCGCGGCCCACTTTGCGCAGGTGCGACTCCACAGTGCGCCCCCTCTTGCGCAGGTGCGAAAACACAAGTACGCCAAAAATCCCCCAACTCCTTGATTCATGGATTTACCCTCGGATGTCATTCGAAACCTCCCGGACACGTACCAAATATGCATTTCAATCATAAAACACGCTATGAACCTGCTCGTGCACTCAAAACACCGATACATGATCGTCTTGACCCCGTGTTGGCCGTGGTCAACTCTAACATATAAACTTAACTAGTTTAACCCAAGGTCCAAATCACACCCGAGTGCCTCGGGATCCGACCAACTACTCGACTAAGTCATAAATCACGTTTCAAATTTTATGGAATCGATGAAACGCTGATCCAACTTCGTTAACCTCCGATGTTGACTTTGGTC
This sequence comes from Anisodus acutangulus, assembly GCA_029783415.1. Taxonomy (NCBI): domain Eukaryota; kingdom Viridiplantae; phylum Streptophyta; class Magnoliopsida; order Solanales; family Solanaceae; genus Anisodus; species Anisodus acutangulus. Next base: position 10,779,985 of record CM056504.1, read on the forward strand.
AAACATTTGCATTTCCTTAACTTAGAACTTCCAATTTTACTATTTTTTTCGATGCTCACCCGATTGCCTCGGAAATCGAGCCACCCATTCTCGCAAGTCAAGAATGCCATTTAGAAGCTACGTGAAGGGTATTTTGGGAAAAAAGAGTCGAAAAGCTCAAAACAACCTAGCAGGTCGTTACATTAAATACACTAATCTGTTCAATTACTCTATAAACAAGGCTGGAAATATTCCAGATTTTTATTCAGATTCACGATGGTATAGAAGAAACTTGAATGATTGGGAGATTAAAGATTATTGTCTGCTACTTCAACAGTTAAATTCAATCTTTATTGATCAAAGAAAGGTGGATGCACTGACCTGGGCAAGTGATGAAGGGAAGAATTTTTTTAGTAAAAAGTTGTTATGATTTGTTAATAAAGAAGTCAAGTGTTGGAGTTGCTAGTTGGCCCTGGATGATGATTTTTGTTGGAAGACAAAAGCTCCAGTAAAGGTAGCATGCTTTGGTAGGATAGCAACGTGGGAGGCATGTTTGGCTTAAGATAATTTGCAGAAAAGAGGTTTTAGCTTATGTAATAGATGCTATCTTTGTGAAGGAACCCAGGAAATAGTGAATCATCTCTTTCTGCACCGCGGAGTATCTAGATAGCGTTGGGAACTATTTTTAAACATGTGTGGCATATCCTGAGTGATGCCACACAGACTGTGAGGAGCCTATTGGTAGAGTGGCAATCCCAAGGGTACCCGGAAAAGCTGAACCAAATATGGAGGACCATCCCATTGTGCATCCTTTGGATCTTTATGGCTAGAAAGAAACACGACTTGTTTTGAAGGGCATAAAAATCATATTTCTAGAATTAAGAAGAACTGTATCCATAACCTATATTATTGGTGTAAGCATAGTTCTCCAGTGAATGTGCATTAGTTTTTGGATTTCCTAGATTTGTTAGGAGGGGTGTACGTCTTGATTTTTGTTCTGGGATGTTTTCTGTAATGTTCTGTACCAACTTGGTACCTTATTAATAAACTTTTACCTTATAAAAAAACAATCTTTAAAAACAAACTTTTCAGATTTAGAAATTTAATATACTTTCCAAATCTTATATGTGTTGGAAAATGTAAAGAATGATAAATATAGTAAAATAATTCGTGCTGGATGTTTTTTAGTTTGCAACTAGTAAATTGTCCATTAGGAGGTAGAGAGTTGTTACAAATAGACCCCCCGGCATAGGGACAAGCATTTTAAAGTAGCATGAAAAAAATAACGGAAACGAATAAATCATGGCAACATACTATGCATAAAAGCATGATAGAGCAGTAACAACTACACGGTAATACGATAGTCAAAGAACAAGAAACAACAAATAATAGCAGAAATCAAAGGACAAGAAACTACAAAAGTAATAATACAACTACTAGTATAGAAGGATAAGTGGGACAATGCTCAACTACATACTAACCTTCTACTCTAATTCGTGCCCTCCATAACCTCCTATCTAAAGTCATGTCCTCGGTAAGACTGCGCCATGTTCTGTATAATCACCTCTTCCAATACTTCTTCGGCCTACCTCAACCTCTCCTGAAACCGTCTATAGCTAACCTCTCGCACTTCCTCACGGTGGAATCCGTGCCTCTCCTCTTCATATGCCCAAACCACCTCAGTCTCACTTCTCGCATCTTGTCCTCCACTGAGGTCAACCCCACTTTGCCCCAGATATCGTCGTTTCTAATCTTATCTCTCCTAGTATGCCCACACATCCATTGCATCATCGTCATTTCCGCTACTTTCATCTTCTGAATGTGAGAGTTCTTGAATGGGTAACACTCCGCCCCATACAACATTGTTGGTCTAACCATCACTCTATTGAACTTGCCTTTAAGTTTTGGTGGTACCTTCGTGTCACATAAGACTCCTGATGCGAGCTTTGGTGGCCAGCATATCCTAAATGCTGAGGAATACAACATTACCAGTTTCCAAGACTCCTGATGCAAGCCTTCACTTCATCCACCCTGCACCAATACGATGTGCGACATCATCGCCAATCTCTCAATTTTCTAATTAAAAAAAATCAGTATACATATCAGTTCTTATCCTTTGATTTCTGTTACTGTCTACTATCTTTTGTTATTTTCTTAGCGTACTGTTTTGTTGTAGTTACTGTTCTTTTTCCTTTTTGACCTGCTTTTTGTTTGCTTTATCCTGAGCCAATGGTCTATCAGAAACAACCTCTCTACCTTGGGAGGTAGAGGTAAGGTCTGCTTACACTCTACCCTCCCCAGACCCCACTTGTGGGGTTATACTGGGTATTTTGTTGTTGTAGTACGTACCAATTTTATTGGTTTCTATTGAAGCTTTGTCTCATGTTTGCTATTGTGCCATGTCATTAATTTGCATTTGGTTCACGAAAAAATTGATATATTCTAAGTTTCTAACTTGTTGCTATACCAATTAACCAGTCGTATCAGTCTAACAATTTTTCATCCTGGTAATGAAAAGGGGAAAAAACAGTTTGCACTTAAAAAAGAAAATATGAATGTTACAAAATCATTAGAACTACTTTACAATTCTTTTAAGAGGGTCCTTTGACTTGAGAGTCCTTTGACACAAGACTTTATTTTAAAATCAACGTTTTCTCCAGAGTTGCCTATTTGTTTAGTTAGAAAAGTCACCATAAGGTAATCCGTTATCTAAACACTTCATTTGATTTCATTTTGCGGCGTAATTTAACAATCACTAAAGTAGGAATGAAGACGATAAAGATTAGAGTTGGAATCCTAATAGAGGTAAAAGTCAAGTAATTTCTCTTCATCGGTGTAAAGCTTTGGCGGATTAGAGTTATCACATGCTCTTACTGATGGGAGGATGCAGGTGTTGTCAAGTTTGACACACTTAACTTTGAATTACTATTATAAATTTAAAACTCTGAAAAATTGAATACTGTTCATTAGTCTCTTTTTTTTCTTAAAAATATGTTGCTCATTAATCTTTTGACTCTAGCTTACTATTATTAAACGTCTTGGATAGTTGATGGTCCTTTAACAGACATATTCTGTTAAAAGTTGCATATTGTTTATAGATAATCTTACTAACTTTCCACATATGTCTAAAGTTCATACATTCATGACTAGAGCTGATGAAGTCTTGGGTTATTGTAATTTGACGAGACCATTCTGACAACTAATGAGTTACCATTAGGAATCAATAAATCCCATAAAGTTTAGTAGGCAATCCAATAGCTTAACTAAAAATGTATCTAGTTAACAATAATTTTATTTCTTACCTAGGCTATATCATCTTATCAAGTCTTTGCCGTTGCAATTTTTTGGTAATAAGAGTTACATAACCTCAAATTCTGAATGCCCTGAGTTTTATTGAAATACATCTCATTTTCTGGTAAATACTCTTTTCCCGAGATTAAAAGTGGGATTAAATAAAAAGAAGCTGTTTGACCTTAGAAAATGGTTGATAGAAACAATTAAATCATTATATGGTAAGCAGTTAGCAACAATCAAATCCAAACCTAAGTTAGATCACATAATCTCAAGTATTTCAAATTTATTCAATACCCTTGCACTTTTTTAACTGATTGGTAACTCCTTTTTTCTTTCTTTTTTAAATTTAATTGTTTTAATAATTAGTGGGCTGGTAGACTACAAGAGATGATAAATACTCTATACAAGGTTAAATACACTGATAAAGTAAATATCTTTTTATACTGTTGATTTGTATATCCTAAATTAAATATAGAAGATGGGGGTTGTTTCTTGTTGAGAAATTTATGAGTTTTAAGCATCTTACATGGAATTCAGTGCAACAATTGCTTAGAAACCGAGATGGTATTTGCAGAAAATTAATAAGTGATTGTCCAATTGTGAAAAAGTTTATTAGATTACCTCAAATTTAAGAAGGTTCACTAACTTTTATCGTCACCTCTTTCGGTTCAAAGCTTTGGAGGTTAAGTATTGCAGTAAAAACTATTGTCTGTTTGTCACCTAAAAAATCTGACTTGTACAAACCATTCGTTTCATTTTCTTCCTCTGCTTCCTTCTGAGAATTGGCTTCTATTTTGACTTTGCTTCTAATATGCATCCACACCTCTTTCTTTTATTTATTTATTATTGTGAAACAGGAAAAATATCAACGGATAAAAATTCTCAAGGTCATTTTCTCCTAATTTTTTAACCGGTGGCAAAAAAAAAAAGAACAAGACTCAACAGGAATCTTTTTTCTTCTTCTTCTTTGTTTTTTGTGAAAAAAAGAATAGACAAGGAAAATGAATTTACTAAAGCAAAAAAAAAACTTCGATAAAGAAAAGGTTTATAAAAGAAAAATGTAGCGTTTATTAACTCTTTAAATTCTAACAATAAAAAGTAACGGACACATTTTCATCTTTACACACACACATATGTTAAAAGATTCTATAATTTTGATAATAGAAATAAAATTTCAGTGATTACATGGTTTGGTTAACAAAACATTTATGTCTACCTCCGCACCCCCACCCCACCCCAGAGACAACATTACAAAAAGTAAAGGCTTTTGACCAAAATAACAAAAAATAAAGAGAAAAGGTAAGAATAAATAAACAAATAAAAAAAGTTAAGGGTTAAATATCAACAACAACAACATACCCAGTGTAATTCCACACAGTGGGGTCTAGGGAGGGTAAGATGTACACATACATTACCTCTACCTTTGTGGGGTAGAGCAAGCTTTCTTTCTTCAATATATATATATATATATATATTAATTTCAGCATACGTGCATTGCACGTGTGTTCAACGTTAAAGAAGAATGTTGCATATATAAAAAGATCAAATTTATTCAGCATATATCCGTATCAATGAGTAGATGACTTTAAAAAAATTATATAAATATTATTAGATAATATATTTGAGTTATAAAATAAATGTCAAAGAAGGAAAGTATAAGCTCTTGGAAAAATCAATTGTTTTGGACTTTTAGAGATTTTGTAAATGAGGTAATTGCCCTATAGTCCCTAAAAAAATGATAAGTGACGTAAATTCTTAAAAAAGAAATAATATTGAGTCAATTTTATATAAAATTTAATTTAATATATAGAAAATATAGAAAGATGTCGTTTGTTGGAACTTACGCAAAAGTAAAAAATATTAATTAATGACAACTCATTTAGAATACATTCCGTCTTGTTCATCTTTATTTCTTCAAGTTTGCATTTTAACCAATTTGACTCTTAATATTGTACTATAGTCGATTTTGCTTTATTTTTTGTTATTTGTTTACCGCTAATACTCTTCTTATGGAAACAAATTTATGTACTCCAAGAGCTTTTCTCAATAACATACCCAATGTAGTCCCACAAGTGGGGTATGAGGAGAGTAGGATGTACATAGACCTTTACCCCTACCTTTGTGGGGTAGAGAGGCTGTTTTCGATAGATCCTCGGCTCAAATGGAAAAAAAAAAAGGATTTGAAGCATGATATCAAGAAAAATATGACAAAAATATTAATATAAAAAGCAAATGACGCAACAAATAGTAATACATATCGGAAAAAAACTATGCGATTACTAACACTACTAATAAGGAGAACATTTAGCTATCTACTAACCTTCTAGCCTAATTCTCGACCTCTACACCTTCCTATCTAGGGTCATATCCTCAGTAAGCTGAAGCTGTGCCATGTCCTGTCTAATCACTTCCCCCAGTTCTTCTTCAGTCTACCTCTCCTAAATCCTATTATAGCCAACCTCTCTTACCTCCTTACTGACGCGTCCACACACCTCCTCTTCACATGCCCGAACCATCTGTCTCGCTTCCTGTCTGCGACGGAGGCCACTAACACCTTGCCCGGTATAACTCCGTTCCTAATCATATCTCTCCTAGTATGCCCACACATCCATCTGAGCATCCTCATCTTCGCTGCACTAATCTTCTGAACGTGGACGTTTTTGACTAATATGAAAATGCATTTATAAATAAATAGATAAATAAACATATGAATATTGATATGGATAAATCTACTTTATGGAGATTCTTTACTATTTTTTGGAAAATAAAAAATTAAACCAAATTTTAATTTGTCAAAATTCTAAAATAAAAATTTATATAGAAAAAGTAAAGTTGACGTGCTGATCTTTCTCTTAGTGTGTTTCTTTTGTCGGTCGGTTTCTTATACTCCCTCCGACCCAAAAACATTGACACATTTCTATATTTAGGAACAATTTAACTTTATGAGATGATTTACCGCCACACAAATATCCGAGACTTATTTTTGACCACACATTTCAAAAGTCTTCCTTTATTTCTTAAACTCCGTGAGACAATCTCTTCGGGAAAGAGGGAGTAGTTAGTATTTTTTTATAGGCCTTAAGTTGCAAATTTAACATTTTGCTAAATGTTGCCAAGTTACTTTACACAATTCAAATAAGAATTTTTTTGGGTAACTAAACAGTATTATTTACCAAAAGTGATATTTACACCCCAGATCAAAAAAAGCAATTTTGGACAGAAAGCCCCAAAACTGCTCAGCAACAGCTACAACTTTGATGGCTACACTATGCTAGTCTAAGCAACAACTAAGGAGGATAGAAATCTAGATAAGGAAAATAATTATATAAGTATAGTTTGATTCGATCTTACTTTAAATGTTACTCTTTCCCTCCCTATTTATATGACACTCTTTTCTCTTTAGTTAGTCCAAAAAAAATGACACCTTTTTATATTTAGTAACAATTTCACTTTAAAATACCCATTTTACCCTTAATGAAATGATTTACAGCTACACAAATATCTATGACTCATTTTAGACCACAAGTTTCAAAAGTCTTCCTTTTCCGTGTCAAGTCAAACACCCTCACATTTATTGGGAAGGAGGGAGTAGGAGTTTTTATATAGTTCGAAAAAGGAAATTTAATAGTCAAAACTTTAATTATGTCTAGTATGAAATTTATTTTTGAACGGTCAAGAAAATATCTCATTTTTTATTTTTCTTACAACAATTGTTACAACCACCTATTAAAAAAGAAAAGTTATGTACTTTTTTCATTCTGCAATTAGGATTAAGCCCTTGACACGACTTAGAAGTTTGTATATTAGTAGGACAACTATTGGGTTAAGGTCGGGTAACACTTCAAAATAATTAAAGAATTTAACTTATATATTTTAGCTCTAACAAAATAAAAAAATAAACTCAAAATTTATAATTATGTATAAAATAATGTTCATAAATTTAAAAGGTAAAAGATTTATAGAAAGTAAATCTATCTTGAATTTAAAGTCCTAAATATTAGGATATCTTATATAGCTCAAATAAGGAAAGATTTAATAAATAGAGTTTTAGTTTATTTTTAAGTCTTAAATATTAAAAATAGTTAAATGACAACTTTGTTTAGTGTGAAATCTATTTTTAAAGGGTAAAAAAGCGAACGACATTTCGCTAGGAGGCTTCGTGCTTTTAGTATAATACATATATAATTTTTTCTTTTTTATTTTCTTTCACGTTTGCATGGTGCTGTCACTTACTATACTTCCTTTCCTTATAAAGCTTCCATCTTTCATTCCACCATCTCATTCTCAATTCTACTCTCTCATTCTCTCAATTCAACTCTCGTTTTTCATTTCTCTCTCTTTTTCTCTGCATTCTTCTTTGTGTAATCTAAGTGGGATTTCGGTTCTTGAGACTCTTCATCTTTCCCAATTGTTCTTGCTCAAATCTTCTTTCCCTTCTCTTTTCTGGGGTTAATTAAGGCTTTGCTTTTGGTGATCATGGCCAGTTTAGAGGCTCAACGCTTGTAAGTTTTTATGTGTTAGATCTTCAGTTTTTTTTTAATAGAAAAAGCTACTTCGCCTCATTGTTATTTTATACTTACATTTTTAATGATTGATACTCTTGATAATCTGTGCTTGTCTACTGTTCTTTTGATTTTGACTGTATGTGATTTTTCCAATTTGTTTTCCTTTTGGTAATCATGCTTTTCCGTTTATTTGTTTGTGTTTTTTCAGACTTGAACGTGTCATTCTCGATTACATGAATAAAAGAGGTTTCCATCAGACTTCTGTGCTATTCTCCAACGAAATTCGTGCTAATCCAAATCTTGTTGGTAAGTAACTCCTTTTAATGAATTCTGTTCTTTTAATCAGATGCTAAAAACTGATCCTCTAATGAATTAAGATGTGTTTTAGTAATGGTTGTGGTTTACCTGAAAGGGTCGTAAAATTCTTAGGCTTAATTAGTTTGGTAATTCTTACATATGACCATATAGTGGATTGTTGATCATGTTCTTGAAAATTTTGGTAATAAGTTGAGGCCATTCTCTTTGATTGATGTGGTACATTGTAGTTACCTAATGTTGGATGTTTTTGTTGTTTTAACTGTCCTTTACTATCTTAGAGAGATATGTTTGATGGAGTTGAAGTGATGTGATAACGTGATATCAAGTTTGAGTAATGATTTTTGATTTTGTGGTTCGTTTCAGCCATCAATTCTCCTCGTGAATCATTTCTGCAAGCATGGTGGGATAAATTTTATGAAACATACAAATCTAGGTTCCCTGACGATGCTGTATTCACTGCTGAATCCTTTGATACGGTGTTACCCATGGACCTTTACTATGCCCTGTTCATGTTTAACTGATTATGAAATAATTGCGAACTAAATGCTTGGTTTCTAAATTCTCAGGTCGCACAGAATATGGAAAACGTTGTGGCTTATAACAGTCCTGTAAATCAATCCTATGCTTCTGATCATATGGGAGCAAACATCTCTAATGTGATGCCTGTGATGCCACTCCCTCATTCGATGGCATCCTCTCCTGTGATGGAATCCAGCGGTCTTGATCTTATGGACACTATGTTTTCAGATTTGCTGTCATCTCTTGGTACTGATTATGCGTCACTGGATTTATCAAGCTTACAATTTCCTGAGATAAGTGAAACGGGTGGCATGCTTCCATTTGCAAGCAATTCGGGGTAATAGCATGTTATGTTTATTGCTAAACTGATCATTTTTGCGACATTTTGATCTATTTTACAATGTCTGCATAGTTACGACTTACTTGAACGAGGATAAAGGTTGAGCGATTGACGCGATGTTGATTTTGTTCTCCTTAATTGGTCCATTGTCTTAAGCTGCTAAGACAACAAAAGAAGATTGACCAAAATCACGTTCTTATTCTGTCTGTGTATTGCTATTAATTATGACCTTCTGATATATGAAATGTCAAGAGTTTCTTGCAAAACCTGGCTATTAAGGAATGCTCTTTAGTCTAGTAACTAAAACCAACTACTTGGCCTGTAATATGAGATAGATTTTTCACATTATGTTGATCATCCAAGCATGTTTTGTATATGCAACCATTACTTTGGTTGTTGAGTTATCGTATCAGAATTTTCTAATTATGTGTGTTGTTCATGTCCTTCAGCTATCAAATGCAGCAAATCCCAATTGTTCCTCCGGAGTGGAATGGAAGAGTATGTTTATATTTCCCCGCTCATTTGCAAGCTTTTTAATAAATAATTAGTCGAAATAATTGACAAGTTTTTATTCTTTCCAGGATGACAGACCTGACATAAACTTGGGAGGAACTACGCGAATGGAACCAAATATTCCTGCCCCTGCAAACGCTTTGCCTTTTTCACCAGAACTTTCTGATGCAGGTTTGTTTGTAATTTAGCTTTAAATATCTTGCATTTGGTTTATATAAGTTATTGTCTTTTGCATTGATAATGTTGGATGTTTGAACAATAAGATAATCTGCAAATACTTTTAGCATAAACAATAAGATCCACCAAAGCAAGTATGCAGCAGAGGCATTCAGTAAAGTTCTTAAAATAGAACTTTGATACAATGCACTTCCCTTCGCATCATCTTATCTTTTGGGTTTTTAAGCTGATACTCTGTATATGCAATTAATTTCCATTGACTTGCTGACCAAGATTTATTTACTGTGGTTTCTTAGTTCTAGTTCTAGTTCCAGTTCCAGTTTCATTTTGAAGTTCGATCCATTATCAATTGGAAGTTGTCACAGCAAAAGACACTATGCAAACTAACATGGAAGGAAGTATGAAATAAACAGACAATCTTTAAGACTTAGTTTCAGCAAAATACTTAGTGTGAAGAGTGCTCTTTATTGTATGCTCTCTTCAGAATAATCACCGTAAGAAGTTCTTGCAATGATCATATAGATGAAATTTCAAGTACTTTTTAACGATAGATGTACAATGTGCCCAAGTAGCTTGGAATTGAGGCTTAGTTTTTGTTGTTCATATATTGTACAATGTTCCATCAGGTTAGTAGATCTGTTGGCATTTAATTCACTTTAGATCTCCTTATCTTTCTTTTGAAATTTTATTTTTTCTTTTGATCTTCTTTTTGTATTCTACCTGTAGATCTCCTTATCTTTCTTTTAAAAATTTTTGATTTCCTTTTGATCTTTTTGCATTGTACCTGCAGGGAACGACCGATCTCTCCAACAAGCATCTCATCAAGGATGGCCATATGTTGTGAGTACCTTGAACTTTTGCATCAATAGAATTGTATAGTCCATTAGGGCTTCTAGGTTCGGGTCAACTTTTAGTTGTTCATTCCTTTCATATTCAACACAGGGAGTTGGCTCAATTTCCCCCGTCATTGGTCATCAAGTTGTACATCCCAGTGTAATAGTGCCAAATCAAAAGGAACTGTTCCTGAGAACTACATCCTTTCCTCAACAGGATGTTTTACCAAATGTAGCAGTTCAAACGTTGGATAAGCTTAAACTTCCTTCCCATGCATGTTCTGGTGATTTTGTTCGTATGCTCACTCAAGTTGACTTAAGTGGAAAAGATGCAAGAGTAAGTTGAATACTCAAGTAACATTTCGCTCATAGGGATTGTAGCATGCTGCAATTATTTTAGCCGTGCAATAGACCATGAATTGGTTTTCAGAATTTTCTGGTCTTTGAAATCTCTTTGTAAAACCTTGTACATCAAGTTACTAATAGTCAAAATAAGAACCGTACTGAAAACTCAACTTTAAAAGGAGGAACCTATGTAGCAGAAAGAAAAAAGAGGCAAAAAATTTTAAAGTATTTGCACAGTCCAGCAATCAACAGATTGAGGGACAAAATACAGGCTATCCTTCTATACTGATGTAATCGAGATCTATTTCCTGCATTACTTTTTCTTCTTCTGCCATTGAGCAGATGCTTGATGATACAAATCAAAGAACCCTGGAGAATTTACAAGCTGACCAGCAAATAATAGCTCCTATAGGAGGAATTATGAAAAGTTCTGGAAAGCAACCTGCAGTGCAGGAGCAAATAAACCAGCTGAGACTGCAGTCTTCAGATAAGGTTGGTCTTAGATCATAAAGGCTGTCGCAAGTAACTGATTTTATTTGAACGTCTTCAAATTTCAGCAATATTTTAGCAGTACCAGAATTGGTGGAGACATGTGCCCTTATTTGGCTTCTAATTTCTTTGCATGTGTTTTGCATCAGAGTGGCAGAAAGAGGAAAACTCCATCGAGTTATCTGGAATCTGTAAGATCATTTTTCTGCATCTACTTCTTAAAGCCCTTCGTGTGCTGGTGTTTCCATTTCACTTTGTCGCCGACAGACATCAACATCTTTTTTTGGGGATTGGACGAATGAGTTCTATATGGTCTTCATCAACTATATTCTTTCTCATTTCATATATTCCTGAATTGTAGATTGGGAAAGAGAAGGATACTGTCGCTGGTCTGGTTAGTGCACTGGCGAGAAGTTTTGCTGCGCCTGCACGCACAAAAGCTGAACGGGAAGGTAGGTGACAGAAAGATTAATACTCCCTCCGTCCCATTTTATATGACTCTTTCCTTTTTGGTCAGTCCCAAAAAGAATGGCTCTTTTCTATATTTAGAAACAATTTAATTTTATGAGATGATTTACAGCCACAAAAATATCTAAGGCTTGTTTTGGATCACAAATATTAAGTCTTCCTTTCTTTCTTAAACTCCATGCCCAGTCAAACACCCTCATAGTAAATGGGACGGAGGGAGTATTAAAAAGGGGGCAATTTAGATAATTGACAGCTGACGGAAATAGTTAATCCTCCATAAGTGGTGTCACTTTTTGTTAGGTTCTATACTCACCCAGCTAGGTTGTACATCTAATGCTGTTATGTTGAGGAAATAACTTTACCTCAGGAGAAACCAACCATGCAGGTTTTATTAGCATTATACCCTGCTTTATTCTTCCAGTTTCCACTAGTGTTTTAGGGACTATACTGAAAGCTTCATTGCACATATCTGAAGGTGTAAGGTTGACCTTTGATATATCATATTGTAAATTGTCATGAACCTCTTTACTTAAAAGCAAGTAGTGATATGGCAGCTTCTCATGGTGGAAAATAGGTGTTATCATCTGTAAGTTTCTCTTGTAAGAAATTGCAAGATCTTACATTTGTTCAGTATAACTGTTTCTTAAAATGAAGAAAAAAGAAAAGAATGGGGTGTCATATCTAGGTTTTAAGATCAAGCACTGTAGCTTCTTTATTTTTTTTGATAAGGTAAAATTTTATTAAAAAACAGTATCAAGATGATACTGTGAAAGTACAAAGAAAATGCAGGCTAGATTACATTAGAAGCCTAGGCAGTCTAGCATGTCATCTAAATTCATAACAACATTTCCATCCTTCCAATAGTATACGTTGTGCAAACAACTATATTTCACAGATTGCAACGACTCCTTTTTGCCTTCAAAACACCTCTTATTTCTTTCTTTCCATACAGTCCAAGCAATGCTTAGAGGAATGTCACTCCAAATCTTCAGGGATTTATTTGAACACGTAGCTTCCCAACACGCTAACACACTTCTGAATGTCATAGGACTTGTCCAATGAATGCCAAAATTAGCTATGAACATGGCCCACACCTGCCAAGTAAATTCACAATGCACAAATATGTGGTTCACAGATTCACAAGCTTTCTCACAAAAGTAGCATCTGCTGCACATCTTCCAACCCCTTCTCTTCAATTTTTCTAACGTTAGACATGCTTCATGAGTCACTAGCCAACCAAAGAAGGTAACTTTTGTTGGGACTATGGTCTTCCAGATCATCCTCCAAGGCCACTTTTGTGCTTGCATCGGCTGAATAGAATTTAGAATTTTATAGTAAGAGCTGACAGTAAAAAAAAACTTTTTTACTCGCTTCCCAAGTTATGCGATCTTCTCTATTTGGAACTAACACCACTGATTGCATCTTCTGGATAAATAAGTCAACTTCTTGCATTTCACTGTCAAAGAGATTCCTTCTGAACTGGAAGTTCCATCCTGAATTTGTAAATATATCTGCTAAGAGGGCTTTTGGATTATAGGTCAATCTATACAAATTGGGAAATTGATTTTTCAGCAAACCATAACCATCCCAATTATCTTCCCAAAGTCTAATCTTTCTCCTATTGCCTATCCTTAAAACAACATACTTGTTAAATTCCTCCCAGAGATGGCAAATCTGTCTCCAAACAGCTACTCCGTATGGAGTCTTTACTGCATTAGGAGCCCAAAATCCTTCTCTTCCATAAATCACCTCTACCACTTCTTTCCACGGGGCTTTTTCCCATCATTTAACCTCCATAGCCATTTACACAACAAGTTTTGATTATGAGCTCTAAGATTTCTAATTCCCAAACCCCCTTCCTTCTTATGTTTTGTCACAATGTTCCACTTAACTACGTGAATTTTCCTCCTTTCTGCATTGCCTTGCCATAAAAATTGCCTTATGATTTTATCAATTTTCTTCTCAACACTGGCTGGAATAGGAATCAAGGACATTAGATATGTTGGGATGCCATCAAGGACACTATTTATTAATGTCAATCTGCCCCCAAAAGATAAATATTGTTGTTTCCAGGGAGCTAACTTCTTTTCACACTTCTCTAACACTCCATTCCATACAGATATATCTTTGAATTTTGCACCTAAAGGTAAACCCAAGTAGCTTGTAGGAAACTTTTCAACTTTGCAGCCCATGATATTGGCCAACTTATTCACTTCATTTTCAACATTCAAAGAAAACATAGAACTCTTAGTCATGTTTATTTTCAATCCAGTTACTGCTTCAAATGCTAGCAACACCACCCTCAAGTGTAGCACTTGTTCTTTTTCAGCCCCACACATCACCAGTATATCATCAGCATAAAGGCTATGAGTAATTTCTATACAGTTTCCTGAGTGACCCTCCAATTTAAAGCCTTTTATCCATCCACTCCTCACAGCAATATTAATCATCTGACTTAGCACCTCCACCACTAAAAGAAACAGATAGGGAGATAGAGGGTCCCCTTGTCTTAGGCCTCTTTGAGAGCTAAAATAACCTGCTGGACTACCATTAATGAGAACTGAGAACTTAGAAGTGGAAACACAAAATTTTATCCATTGAATCCACTCATCTCCAAAATTCATCTTCTCAAGCAACTTCAGCACGCATGGCCAACTAACATGATCATAGGCCTTTTCCAAGTCTAATTTGAACACGATTCCTTGCAATTTCTTTTTCAAGTAGTAATCGAAGCACACATTTGACAGCAGTGCTGCATCTGCTATTTGTCTCCCTCTCAGAAAGGCATTCTGATTTTCAGAAATCAACTTATTAATTACCAGTTTCATTCTCTCAGTAAGAACTTTAGCAATCAACTTGTATATACTCCCTCACAGACTCATAGGCCTGAAATCCTTGATATTGACAGCCCCTTTCTTCTTTGGAATCAAAGCAATGAAAGTCGAATTAAAGCTTCTGACGAATTCTCCTTCTCTGAAAAACACATCAAATGTCTTCATGACATCTTCTTTCACAATATACCAACATCTCTTGAAGAAACACATATTAAAGCCATCCGGACCAGGAGCCTTATCCCCTTCCATCACGTTAATAACATTAGTTACCTCTGCTTCTTCAAAAGGTCTCTCCAGCCATTCTTTCTCTTGGTCACTGATGTTGGCTAGTTCTGGACAAATCCAAGAAGGTCTCCAATTCTCTTTTTCTGAAAACAGCTCATTATAGAACTCAACGATGTGATTTTTGATCAAGTTTTTGTCATCAGTGATATCTCCATCAATTTCCAGTTTATCAATCCAGTTATATCTCCTGTTTGAATTAGCTATTTTGTGAAAAAAATTGGTGTTTTTATCCCCTTGCTTAATCCATAAAAAATCTGGACTTTTGTCTCCAATGTATCTCTTCTGCCTTGGCTATATCATGCAACTCCTTTGTTAACGATTCCCTGACTGGATCTTCCATAGAGTTACTCTCATAATTGTCGCTTTGCCCCCTTATCTTCAATTGCTGCAAAATTTGATCTTTTCTTCTCCCCAGGTTACCAAAGGTTTCTCTGTTCCATTTCTTTAAATCTTCTTTTAACTTCTTGAGCTTTTTTGCTAGGACCACATCTGGTCTTCCTTGGAACTGATAAGAGTTCCACCAATCCTCCACTGTGCTCAAGAAATTAGCATGTTCAAACCACAAATTTTCGAATTTGAAATACCCTTTCCTTCTATCCCAATCCCCACATTCTAGTAATATTGGACAGTGATCTGATTCCACACTTGGTAGTACCCTTTGCTTTATGGATTTGAAAGAATCATCCCACTGACTTGAAACCAAAAACCTATCTATACTTGAAGCAGAATCTTCATTATTGCCTCTAAACCATGTATATTGTCCACTGTAGCTTCTGACTTTTGTCAGCTCTTACCCTGATGGATAAATTGCTAGTTATCGGCACAAAGGATAATTGACTTCATATTGCTTGCAGGCATCTCTTTTAAAGAGATTAGTAACCTTCACACAAAGAGCAAGCTCCTAAGTTGCCACTTTGATTCACAAGGAGATTTGTTGGCTACTGCTGGACAAGATGGGAAGGTTTGTCTTATTTATCTTCAACAGGATTCTAGTTGGTCAAATTGGAGAGCGCTCATCTCAACTTCTCCTGTTAATGAACTTGTACTGCGATCTATGTTTAGGTTCTGATTTGGGAATTGGGAAATGGCAATGTTAATTCTGGAGAAGGTCATGCTCACTTCGTTACAGATATCCGTTTTAGACCAAACTCAACGGTGTTTGCAACATCTTCCTTTGACAGAACTGTGAAGATATGGGATGCAGCCAAGGTACTACCTCTATTTTCCATTGCAGATTCTTGGTCGAATGAGTCTTTCAGTTACTTTTCTTTTAAGTTGTAATGGCTCAAAAATAGCAGTCAGCACATAGTCAAATCACCAGGATATATATATATATATTCACTAGTTCTATGATTTCGTTGTTCTTGGTCCACATTATTTCTTCTGATTTCTGTGTTAATATTATTCCGATTCTTTTGCTTGTACTTTAGACGAGAACTTACATATTTTTTAGCTGCTCGGATAATTGTCAATGTGACATTTATTGCCACATTCTGTTTCTCTGTAGTGAGGATACTCAAAAGCTTTAATCGCAATTATATCAAATATCAGCATCATCATGTTATGCTGTCTATAATTCATTTCATTTGAGTCAATAGTTGAGGAACTTATTGTTATCAAAACATCTTATGCAGTGTCTTTAGACCTTCATAATATTTTTTCTTTTCTTCTGGTTATCAGAATTTCTCATAATGATAATTGTCTAATCTCTTGAATTGCTTCATTTTGATCCGCGTCTATTACAAGCATGATACTGTACATATCTCACCATTTTGTCATAATCCAGCCAAGCAACCCTTTCCGAAACCTTGTCGGGCATGCTGGGCATGTGATGTCAATAGATTTTCATCCAGCAAATGTGGGTCTCCTCAGTTCTTGTGATAGCTATGATGAGATTAGACTGTGGGATGTCAATAGGGGTGATTTCAAACTCATTTTAAAGGTTGGTTTCTCTATTTCCTTCCTATTTTTTAGATGATCTCTATTTGACATACGAAGGCTCCATAACTTGATAGTTAGCTGTTTTTTCTGTTTCCATTTCAATGTGGAGATTATGTAATTACCTGATTCTGAATCATTGTTGACTCTTTTTTCATGACTTCCTGCATATGATTGTAGGTAATGTTTTTCTCATTAATTCTTTCTTTCTCATTCCAAGCAATTTCAAGATTTTGAAGATCAGTAGTCGGTCATCATTGTGAATACACATGCAAAAAGATTTTTGGAAATAAAAGCGTTTCGTAATGTTATTTGAACCAACATCCGTATCACATTCTGCAATGCATTGTACAGTGTTCTAAACAGAGTGGTTTATAGAGAATTAGCTATTATTCTTTCACGAAAAATTGTATTGATTAGCTCTTGCTACAAATGCAGGGAGGTAGTAGACAAGTTAGATTTCAACCTCAACGTGGGGACTTTTTGGCAAGTTCTACCGGAAATATTATTAATATCTTTGATGTCGAGACTAACAACATCCAAAAGAAGTTACAAGTAAGATGCTGGTTCTTGATATTGATGCTTGTTTTAAATTTCTTATCTGTTACATTATTATATCGTATCAATGTGGTTTCACTTACTTTGATTTATAGGGACACATCAAAGACGTTCGTTCAATCTGCTGGGATACGAGTGGGAATTTATTGGCATCTGTGAGCGAGGATAGTGCACGGATATGGTCTGTTAGTGAAGGAAAGTGTATACATGAACTGTGCTCCGGTGGCAATAAGTTCCAGTCGTGCACTTTCCACTCTGGGTACGCTCAAATGTTGGTGATTGGTTCGGACGAGGTATACTTACCACAATGTGGACGTTTTCTACTGAAGCTTTGAGCTCATAGATAAGTTCATTGTAGACTTGGCTCGATAATGTCTATATATATTTGCTAAACAACAAATTTAACTTAGGATGCTCATAGGTAAATTCTTTGTAGAATTGGCTCGATTAATATCTCTATATATTTGCAAAACAACAAAGTTAACTTAGGATGTTTAAATATTGAACCATCCTGAAAAAGAAAGAAAAGTAACAAAGAAATTCTCTCTTTGTCAGCCAAAGCTAAGAAATGGAAAAGGAATAATAGGAGGGTAAGAATATGTGACGTCTGCAATTCTGGGTTCTGTTTGTTATAATAATGTCTTATAGTGCTCATTTTGATATAAGGGTTGCTTCCAACAATACGATTGTTAATTTTGCTATTCTTTTATCTCAATATAGAAATGTTGACTGCATATAACTTCATCCTAACATTTTTGCTTTCCTACTCGTGTCTGATCATTCCTGATGCTTAATGACTTCTCTGTTGAGGGGAATTCAGGAATATTAGATCTCCAAAACTGAGTAGTGACCATGTCAGATGAAATCTTTCATGTTTGAAGCTTATTGACTTGTATAGTCCTTGATTTTTCTTTCTCCTTTTCCCACTTCATCTTATACCTGTCGAATGATGTTGCAGTTTCTGGAGCTGTGGAATCCAATCTTCCAGAGCAACATAACAAGGCCATATAGTGCACATACTGGTATAATTTCTTCATTAGCAGATTCACCTTCAAAAAGAACCATAGCGTCAGTGAGTCATGACCAATGGATCAAGATATGGCGATGACACTTCTTTGTGGATCAAGATACAACAATCATTCTTTCTTCTCTCTCTTATTCAAATTACATCAATATCTGAATGAAACCACAACTGCATACACCCTTTTGGCTAACAACTAACAATGGTGCATTTGGGACCAAAGAAGGTGACAATATTCTTGGCTCATCACCAATGTAATGAGTTATCCGAAAGGCTGTATCAATCACAATCTTTGACCATTATTTCAAACTCTTCTACTCTATTTTATCATTTGGAAGTTGATGTTTAAAATGTTAATTAGACTTGTGTATTAAATAACATTTAATACATATCAAAGTTTAAGCTTTAAATGAATTTAAATTCTTAAATTGGAAAGTTTGTTAAAACAATAATATTAGTTAAATGATGCTTTATTTCATATATATAGAGGTATATAGAGGGTAGTACTATTGTACCCATTTTTTTGGTTTCCTCAAATATCTCAATAGTATCTTTAGAACATATTACTGAGTGGGACTTTTTCGTCCTTCAGCAAAAAACTAAGCCCAATTCTTCTTCCAGCTCTCCTTGTACCGGGTCTCCCTTTCTCGAAATTTCATGTTGGAATAGAGGAAGGATTGCAAATTGAGAAATTCCATGGCTGGCATCGTGATAAATTATGCCTCACATTGTAGCATCTCAAATTGAGTTCATGAAGTTCAGAATTGGAAACCATATTAGCAGGGTATTTGAACCTATAAAAGAAAAACATAGTCAGTATTTAAAGGAAATATTTCTCTTTATTAATTTTTCATTCTCTTCCATCACATTAAGCTTCCAGTTTCTGATACGTATAAGTTATGATATGTTTCTATGTGTTTTCATGGGTATATGACTGTATCTATGAGTGAAGAAAAATGAAAAAGAACCAAAGTAGAAAGAGAAAGTTGGAATTGTTTGGCGGAGAATATCAGGGAAATCGTCGGTAATAACAAATAGGTGCTTCTGTGTGTTAGTTTCTAGGGGATGATGATTAGTTGTCTACTAGTACTTGTTTTTCTATTTTTTGGTTTAACCAGTGACATATCACGGGACAAAAGAAATGCAGGGGTAATTTAGGTAAACAAAAAATGGGTACAATATGTGTGTATATATATATATATATATATTCTTTTTCTCAATTCCAGAGTCTGTATTTCCTTATTGGTTTCTATCTCAAATTTTCTCTATTGAGGTTCAAATTTGTCTTGGCATCAATTATATTTGAGTTCTGGTAAGTTTTCTAAATTTGTATGTTATGTCAATTGCGCATTACTGGTAGGTTGATCTTATATATGCACATCAGTTTGAGTTTCTCCTCTCTAGGTGTGTTGAAAATAGTTACATAGGTGCATTTTTTTTTTTTGATTTGGGTTGTTTAAAATGGTATTTGGAATGTGGATCGGGAGCTCAAATGGGTATGCACTTTGACTTTGATAGCATGTAAAGATATGACACCTGACCTAATATAAGCAAATCACCAGTCCATTCCCCAACCAATGTGGGAACTAACCCACTCTAACACCCCCTTTCACACCCAAGCCCAACTAGAGCGTGAACCGGGAGCCCAAACGGGGATGGACCTGGCTTTGATACCATGTAAAGATATGACACATGGACCTAGGTGCCATATTTTTACAAAAACATAATTAAGTAAATAAAAGTATATTTGTTTAGTAGTTTAAATATTTAGATAAAGTGGGTCACACAATTCAACACCTAGAACTAGTGATTTTGAAAAGCAAAAATAGCCAAAAAGCAACAAGGTCCATGGGGTTTGCAGTGAAAAGTGAGAAATGAAATACCCGTTTATGTGAAATGAAGCGCACTATTCACCATATTAAAAGAAATATTAAATATATATGAATTTAGTATTATAATAATCAAATTACAATTAAAATAACTACTTGAAATATTCAACATACAAC
Organism: Anisodus acutangulus; assembly: GCA_029783415.1. NCBI lineage: Eukaryota > Viridiplantae > Streptophyta > Magnoliopsida > Solanales > Solanaceae > Anisodus > Anisodus acutangulus. The sequence continues at coordinate 10,800,407 of CM056504.1, forward strand.
AACAACACCTAGTGTATTAACATACAATAATGTTAATATTAATCCAACTTCTCAAAGTTGAGACTCAAAGAACCAACCTTCTGTTATTGGGTCACTTAGCGTATCATTGTTTGAAGCACACACTGGCATATGAAGTGCATAACTTCACCTATGAAGCAATAATCCATTGATTTGCATAGTTTCATCTCTTTAAGCGGCGAAGTGATATATTTTAATACACTGGATCATTGAATGCTCCTTTAATAGAAATGCTAGGTTAATCTTTGCGTAATATATAGATGTCATTACTAACTTACCACATTTAAATGAGTTCATACATGCAATATTGGAGCTAATGAAAACCTTCCTTTATTGTAGTTTGTTGTCCAACAGAACATTCTAACAACTATTAAGATATTTCATTATGGTTATTATTAATAACCACTTGATAAAGTTTAATAAGCAATCCAATGCCTTCTTTTTAGTATAACCATCTAGTATCCGAAATCTATTGGCCTGACTAATCCAAATTCATGACGCAAAGGGGTTTTTTAAGGGGTAGCACTCTTTACCAATGACTTCTTCATTCTCGAGGGGCGAACCCGAGATCTCTATCTCATCCATCTCATTACACCACTGGTGCAATCCAATTACCTAAGAAGAGTTGTATTTGTTTAACAATAATTTAATATCTCACCTAAGCTATATAATCTTATCAATTTTTCCGTCTAGGATTATGTAATTAGAGTCGCATAATCTCAATGTCATGAGTTCTATTGATATAAATTACTTGACGACCAATTTTTGGTAACTACTTTTTGAAATTAATTAGTTGACAAAACATAAAAAATGTTTGACCTTCGAAAATCGTAAGTAGGTAGCAATAATTAAATGATATCTAAATTAGATCATACCTTTTAGTCTCTATTATCAGTAGTCACATAATCTCAAGTATTTCAAAATTAGTCAATACCCATATACTCCTCTAAATTGATTGATAACTTCCTTATTTTATACACCTTAGTGAAATATTAATTTTACACTATCCGGACACTTCATAACACATAACAAATAGCATACAGTAAGCTTGCTAGTGTAGCATAAAAAGATTGTAGATAATATGATAAAATAGGTTAAACTAAATTGACAATGTAAAACTTTACTATACTATCAAATTTGGATATGTTAAATCAAAACGGGAAAAAAAGAAAAAGAGTGGGGGAGGTTGTTTCTTGTTGAGGTAATTGTGAGTTTTAACCATCTTGCGTGTCATTCAATACGAAATTTGCTTAGAAACTAAAATGGTAGTTGCACAAAAGTAGTGAGTGATTGTCCGGTTGTGAAAAAGTCTATTAGATTACCTCAAATTTAAGAAGGTCCAGTAACTTTTGTCGTCACCTCTTTTGGTTCAAAGCTTAAGTGTTAAATAAAAAGGGCAAATTGCACAAAGCTCCTGTATGTGTGTCAGGAAAGGCGGACCACAAGTGTTTATCAGACATGACCTTTATCCTGCATTTCTGCAGGAGGCTGTTTCCACTGCTTGAACCTGAAGGTCACATGGCAGATAAGTTGCACGGACTCTCCGTTTTGGGTGCCGTCCCCGTCCTGATACGGGTGCAGGAGAGGGCTACGTCTGGAATACGGTCAACCAACTTCGGATACTTTGACCGGAGTGTATCAAAATTTTGGGGGGAAAATTGAGATTTAATTTCTCAAAATTAAAGATAAAACGGATTTAAGATAAAGGAAATGACATACCTTCAATATTATAGTCTTTTTGTCTCATTTTTGTTGCTTTGCATTTCAAAGAAACCAAGAATTCAAGGTCGTGTTTTGAGTTTGGATGATAGACAGTAGCAACGATATATCTTTATAGCTCTATTTTTTATAATTTTGAATTTTCTTAGCCGAATCCCCGCACCTGTATCAATACCTGCATACGCACCCTGAATTTTAAAATTTAGATTTTGCCGAATCCGACACTCGGATACGTACTCGTGTCAATACCCTCACACGAGTCCGAGCAACTCTCTGCCATTCTTCTGTATGTAATCCAAGTGGGATTTGGTTCTTGAGACACTTTCTTCACCTTTCCTCATTATTCTTGCCCAAACCTTCTTTCTCTTCTCTTTTATGTGGTTAAGAAACGCCTGCTTTTGGTGATCATGGCCAGTTCGGAGGCTCGACACTCGAGGTTTATACGTGTTCGCCAGTTATTTTATAGCAAAAACTACTACGCCCAAGTTATTTTATACTTATATTTTAATGATTGATACTCTTGATATTTTGTGCTTTTCTTTTAATTTTGGGTGTATATGATTTTTTCCTTTGTTTTGACTGTTTTTAGTCATGATTTTTCTTTTATTTGTTTGTGTTGTTCAGACTTGAACTTGTCATTCTTGATTAGATGGCTAAGTGAGGTTTCAATCGAACAGGTGAGGTATTCGCCGGAGAAATTATTGCTAATCCAATTCCTGTTGTTAAGTGTCTCCTTTAATGAATTCTATTCTTTTAATCTGATACTAAGAACTGATATTTAAATGAATTTTGATATGTGCTTTAGTAATGATTCTTCTTTATCTTGAAAGGGTCGAAAAATTATTATGTTTAGTTTGAACTTCTTACATATGAAGATAGATTGTTGATCATGATGTTCTTGAAAATTTTGCTAATAAGTTGAGGTCATTCTCTTTTAATCACGTGGTACATTTTAGTTATCTGATGTTGAATGTTCTTAATATGCAACTTTCACATATATCAAAGTACCGTTTTAACTGCCCTTCAGTATTTTTCTTAATATTTTTATTTTTTTTATAGTATTGACCTGAAATGAATTTACATTGAGTAACATGGTCAGTGAAGATTCATATAGCAGACCCCAACTTCTTTGGGACTGAATTGTATGTATAATGGGGTTCTGAAGTGTTAGTTTGATGCTAAGGTTTGGAGTTATGATTTTTTATTTTCTGATATGTGCAGCTATTAATGCTCCGGAAGGATTTCTATTAGAGTGGTGGAATATACTGTTAAGAGTCTCACATCGGATATAGAATGAGGACATGGACTCCTTATATGTACTTGGACAATCCTCACCCTACAAGCTATCTTTTGGGGTTGAGTTAGGCCCAAAATCCATTCTTTACATGATATCAGAGCCAAACTCATTCCAATTCGTTGTCCACCGATGTTGGGCCCTCAAATTATATTATCCACGCTCCAGTGAACAAGGTTTAGGCGTGCGGGGGAGTGTTAAGAGTCCCACATCACATGGACTCCTTATATGGACTTGGACAATCCTCACCCTACAAGCTAGCTTTTGGGAAAGTTCCTAAACCCTAACTTTTCTCTCTCAAACCGTCGGCCCCCCTTCCTTACGCGACGCCGGCCTTCCTTCTAGTCTGATAGCCATATCTGATTCGAAATTCAATTTTCACCCAGCTCTAACTGTCTCCAATATCAAATATCATATCTCCATCACTCTTGAGATGAAAAACGTCAATTATGCGACATGGGCGGAACTTTTTAAAATCCATTGTCGTTCACACTGGGTTATCCATCACATAATTCCGTCAGAAAAAGGCAAAGAGAAGGTGCCAAAAACCGAGGATGAGAAGGAATTATAGTTGACCCTTGATGCGACGGTCCTCCAGTGGATCTACGCCACAATTTCGGGTGATTTACTACATACTATTCTTGAGCCTGATTCCACGACTATGGAAGCTTGGGAACGTTTACGTGACATATTCCAAGACAATAAGAATTCCCGGGCTGTCACACTTGAGCATGAATTCTCCACCACGGATATGACAGATTTTCCCAATGCGTCCGCATACTATCAACTGCTCAAGGTTCTGTCCGACCAACTCAAGAACGTCGGGGTGCCGATAACTAATAATCGATTCGTGTTACAAGTGGTTGTCGGCGTCACCAACGCATTTAGTGGAGTTGGTACGCTCATCCACCAAAGCAATCTTCTTCCGCCATTCTACCAAGCCCGTTCTATGCTCATCTTCGAAGAAGCGGGCTTTGCCAAGAAGACAACAACCGTATCAAATGCCGCCATGGTTGTCACTCCGTCCGATGATAGTTTGTCACAATTTGAAAATTTGCCGCCAAATTATGGCCAGAAGGGACGAAACGACGGTAATGGGAGCAAAAACCGCGGTGGTGGAAAAGGTGGAGGCAACCGCAGTGGAGGAGGTGGCGGTAGGGGCGGCGGCCAGCACCATGGGCCTGGGGCGTGCCTCCCTTCCCATTTCCCACTGGAAATTGGGCCATGCCCACACCTAAGCCAGCAGCTCAGGTGCAACGGACCAGCCAATAGGCCAATCAACGACTGGAATCCTCAGCCCACTGCCGAACCAGTGGCAGCAGGCCCACGCGGCAGTGGCCTTCCAGACGAACATCGAGGCCGCGATGCACACTCTTGGGCTCAATCCGCTAGTACATGGACACCGAAGCAACGTCTCATATGACGTCCTCACAAGCTAATCTCTCGTCCTATTTTAATTTTAGCAACAATCGTGGTATAATTGTCAGAAATTGTCATTCAATTCCAATTTGTGGTTATGGTAATACAAACTTATCTCCCCCAAACCCACCATTAGCGTTAAAGAAGGTTCTTCATGCTCCTCAATTAATTAAAAACCTGATTTCAGTTAGAAAATTTACCACTGACAATTTGGTTTATGTTCAATTTGATCATTTTGGGTTTTCCATGAAGGATTTTCATACGGGGATGTGCCTAATGAGATGTGATAGTTAGGGCGAGCTATATCTAATCTCCACAACCACATATTCATCCACGTTACCATCCACTTTTGCAGCTTTAGCTCCTTTTTTATGGCATGAACGTTTGAGTCATCCGGGAGCGCCTGTTTTTGCCTCCCTTAAACACAATAAATTTATTGAGTGTACTAGAACTCGTAACTCTTCTGTTTGTCGCTCATGTTCGCTTGTAAATCATGTTAAGTTGCCTTTTGTTTCTTCTAATTCTTGTACTATTATGCTTTTTGATAATATCCATAGTGATATTTGGACATCTCCCGTTTTGAGCTCCTCAGGTCATAGATATTATCTTCTTTTGTTGGATGATTACTCTAATTTTTTGTGGACGTTACCTTTGTCTAAAAAGTCACAAGTTTTTTTTCACATTTCTCTCCTTTAGAGCATACATCCGCTCTCAATTTGAACGGAAAATTAAAAATATTCAATGTGATAATGGTAGAGAATTTGATAATGGGCCATTTTAAGATTTTTGCAAAATTAATGGTTTGTGCTTTCGTCTCTCGTGTCCATATACATCATCTCAAAATGAAAAAGCAGAAAGAAAAATTTGAATTATTAACAACATTGTTAGAACATTACTTGCCCATGCCTCTCTACCGCCATCCTTTTGGCATCATGCATTACAAATGGCAACCTATCTTCTGAACATACTTCCGAGCAAACAATTAGCCTACCAATCCCCTCTCAAAATTTTATACCTAAGAGATCCATCATACACGGATTTACGGGTTTTCGGGTGCTTATGATCTCCTATCTTTCCTTCTACTACCATCAATAAACTTCAACCCAGTCTACTCCGTATATTTTTTTGGGATATCCGTTAAATCATCGTGGTTACAAATGCGACTTATCCTCTAATAAAATCATCGTGAATCGTCGCGTAGTTTTTGATGAAACAAATTTCCCGTTTGCAAAATTGCATTATTCCGTGTCTCCTCTCTACGAATTTCTTGACGATAGCATATCCCCGTATTTGGTCCGTAAATTGGCCTCCCAAACTGGCCCCTTGTTTTCGGAGCCTCGGCCAGCAGCTGGGACCAGTTCCCTAGCCCAATGGCTGCCAGGCCAGCCGAACCCCTCACTGGAAGCCCACTGCGAAGAGGCCCAGTGGCTGGCAGTTCACTTTGCCATGGCCTAATGATTGGCACGGACTACCCAGCGACTGCCATCCCACTCTCTGGCAGTCCGACCCCTTCAGCCCCCAAACCCTTCTCCAATTCCAACCCAACACCAATTCCGGCCCAACGGCCAGTTACTCGTAGTCAACACGGGATTTTCAAGCCAAACAAATCATACGGTCTTCACACCCAGGTTACCAAATCACCGTTGCCCATAATCTTGTGTTTGCTCTTAATGATCCGAATTGGAAAATGGTTATGGATGATGAATATGATGCTCTTATTAATAATAAGACGTGGAATTTGGTACCCCATCATCTTAATGTTAATGTGATTCGGTCTATGTGAATTTTTAATCATAAAGAAAAATCTGATGGTACATTTGAGAGTCATAAAGCCCGTCTTGTAGGTGATGGAAAGACTCAACAGGTGGGTGTGGACTGCGGTGAGGCTTTCAGTCCGGTGGTTAAACCAGCCACTATTCGCACGGTACTAAGTCTGGCTCTTTCGAAGGCATGACTACTTCATCAGCTTGATGTAAAAAATGCATTCCTGCATGGAGAACTCAATGAAACAGTGTACATGTATCAGCCCATGGGGTACACAGACCCCACTTATCCTAATAATGTGTGCCTATTGTAAAAATCATTGTATGTGCTCAAACAAGCTCCTCGGGCCTGGTACAAGAGACTTGCGGATTATGTTTCTAATATTGGGTTCTCTAATAGCAGGTCTGATCATTCTCTATTCATATATCGCCAGGCTGGTGATATAGCTTATATTCTTCTGTATGTGGATGATATTATCTTAACTGCCTCATCTAATGCTCTTCGCAAGTCTATCATGTCTCTTCTTGGCTCAGAGTTTGCAATGAAAGATCTAGAGCCACTAAGTTACTTCTTGGGGATTGTTGTAACACGTCATGCATGTGGTTTATTTTTGTCTCAAAAGAAGTATCTAGTCATAAAGTTCGCAAGTCTATCATGTCTCTTATTTTGTCTCAAAAGAGCCCCACATCGGATATGGAATGAGAACATGGACTCCTTATATGGACTTAAAAAATCCTCACCCCAAAAGCTAGCTTGTAGGGTGAGGATTGTTCAAGTCCATGAAATACTCAGCTCTATGTTCCCTGAGGTTGCTCTACTCGCTGCCGAATTCTTCGATAAGGTGTTACCTACAAATATTTCTATGTCACGTTCATGTTTAACCGATATGATATAATTGTGTGAACAAAATGCTTGATTTCTAAATTCTCTGGTCGCGCAGACAGTGGAGAACATTGTGCCTAATATTAATCCTGAAATTTCAACTTACGCTTATGCAAATCAATCCTATGCTAATAATGGTCCTGCAAATCAATCCTATGCTAATAATGGTCCTGAAAATCAATCATATGCTTCTGATCATACGAGAGCAAACATCTCTAATGTGATGCCGTTCCCTCATTTGATGGCATCCTCTCCTGTGATGGAATCCAGCGGTCCTGATCTTATGGACGCTAAGATTTCAGATTTGTTGTCATCTAGTGGTACCAGTTATGCATTACCGGATTTATCAGGCTTACAGTTTCATGAGATGAGTGAAACCGGTGGCATGCTTCCATTTGCAAGCAATTCGGGGTAATAGAATGTTATGTTTATTGCTAAACTGATCATTTTTGCCACATTAATATATTTTACAATGTCTGCATAGTTACTTCAACGAGGATAAAGGTTGAGCGATTGAGGCGATATTGATTTGTTCTCCTTAATTGGTCTGATATCATTGTCTTAAGCTGCTAAGGCAACAAAAGAAGATTGACCAAAATCACGTTCTTATTCTGTCTGTGTATTGCTGTTAATTATGACCTTCTGATTTATGAAATATCAAGAGTTTCTTGTAACACTTGGCTATTAAGGAATGCTCTTTATTCTAGTAACAAGAACCAACTGCTTGGCCTGTAATATGAGATAGATTTTTCACATTATCTTGATAATCCAAGCATGTCTTGTATATGAAACCATTTCTTTGGTTGTTGAGTTTTCATATCAGAATCTTCTAATTCTGTATGTATGTTCATGTCCTTCAGCTATCAAATGCAGCACATGCCAACTGTTCCTCCAGAGTGGAATGCAAGAGTATGTTTACATTTCCTCACACATCTTTTTTATAATAATTGGTTTTCAGAATTTTTTGGTCTTAGAAATGTCTTTGTAAAACCTTGTACATCAAGTTATTAATAGTGAAAAGGACCATAACTTAAAGCTCAACTTTAAAAGGAGGAACCTAGCAGAAAGAAAAAAGAGGCAAAATATTTCAAAGTATTTGCATAGTCCAGCCATCAACAGATTGAGGGGACAAATTATAGGCTATCCTACTCTACTGATGTGATGACATCTTTTTCCTGCCTTATTTTTCCTTCTACTTTTATTCTTCTGGCATTGAACAGATACTTGGTGATACAAATCAAAGAACCCGGAAAACTTACAAGCTGACCAGCAAATAATAGCTCCTATATGAGAAATTATGAAACGTTCTGGAAAGCAACCTGCAGTGCAGGAGAAAATAAACCAGCTGAGACTGCAGTCCTCAGATAAGGTTGGTCTTAGATCATAAAGGTTGTCACAAGTAACTGATTTTATTTGAACGTCTTCAAATTTAAGCAATATTTTAGCAGTACCAGAATTGATGGAGACATGTGTCCCTATTTGACTTCTAATTTCTTTACAAATGTTTTGTATCAGAATAGCAGAAAGAGGACAACTCCATTGAGTTCTCTGGCATCTGTAGGATCATTTTTCTGCATCCACTTCTTAAAGCCCTTTGTGTGCTGGTGTTTCCATTTCACATTGTCACTGACAGACATCGACATCGTTTTTGGGGATCGAACGAATGAGTTCTTGATAGAATATACGTAATATATTCCTAATATACTACGTATATTCCCTGATATTATTAGAGATCTTCTTGTACATGTGTAATTATGATAGTAGTCTTGTATTAGGTAAATATATATTTGATTTTCATAATTATAGGCTAGATTTACTATTGTATATCATGTATATAAACACTTTACATTAATGAAAATAATCAAGGGATTATTCTCTTTGATGGTATCAGCTGTCTAGGGCAAACTTTTTGTTCTCCAAACCTAACACTCTTCCGTCGCCCTACTCGAAAACCTCTTCTCGGTTGCCGGCTGAATATCCCCCATCCCTTAAAAAAAATCCAATTCCTTAATTCTCCTCTTGTTCTACCATCTTGTCTACCACAAAGAACACCTTTCATCCTGCCCTTGCAGTCTCCAATATCAAGAACAACATTCCTATTGTGCTTGAGATGAAAGACGTCCAATACGCGACGTGGGCAGAACTATTTAAAATTCACGCACGGTCTAATAGAGTCCTCCATCACATAGTCCCACCCGCAAAAGGCAAGGAGAATGTGCCTTCCACGGATGATGAAATTGAGATGTGGGCAACTCTTGATGCTACGGTCCTTCAATGGATCTATTCCACCATCTCTACGGACCTCTTACAGACAATTATCGAACCTGACGCTACGACAATGGAAGCTTGGATTAGGTTGCATGATATATTCCAAGATAACAAGAATTCTCGTGCCGTAACCCTTGAGCAAGAATACTCTCATATTCTGAATGCCTTAGCCTATTGTCAGAGGCACAAGGAGTTGTCGGATCAACTCAAGAATGTCAGCACCCCATCACAAACGATCGTCACGTTCTTTAGATGGTTGCAGGCCTCTCCGAGTCGTATAATGGAGTTGATACTCTTCTTCGTCAAAGCAATCCTCTCACCATTCTACTAGGCACGTTCCATGCTCACTTTAGAAGAAGCAGGATTGGCTAAAAAGGCGACAACCGGAGCCAATTCTGCCATGATAGTGCCACGTCCTACGACACCGAGGTCCCTCACTACTTTTCAAAAAATTTGGGCCAAAACCGCAACAATGGTGGCGGCAAAAAGGGCCAAAAATGGAAATATAGAGGCAAAAACCGCGGCGGTGGCGGTGGCAACAGTAGCAGCCACAGTGGCGGTGGTGGTGGCAGTTGCGGAGGACGAAGTGGCGCCAGTGGCCAGCTTGGGCCGCAGCACCACTAGCCACAACCTTGGGCTAGTGGACTATGGTTGCCCATTGTTGTGGGGCTAGGCCAATGGGCAGTGGCCCACTCCAGCGTTTCCATCTCCTCAATTTTAAGCCAGGCCTAATAGCAACCAAAGAATACGCAACGCCCTGACTCACAGAACCAAGATCGCCACGGCTGCTCGCTGACCTCGACCTCAAGATGCCTTTGCCGACGCGGCCGAGCAAACCGACCCACACAAATATCGAGGAAACAATGCACATACTTGGATTAAATTCTCCGAATGCAAAGTGGTACATGGACACCGGTGCTACTTCTCACATGACGTCCGCACCAGGTAATCTTTCGTCTTATTTCAATTTGAGCAAAAATCGTGGCATAATTGTTAGTAATGGTAATTAGATTCTAATTCATGGATATGGTCACACAAATTTATCTCCCCCGAACCCACCTTTCGCCTTGAAAAATGTCCTTCATGCTCAATTAAAAATTTGGTGTCTGTTCGAAGATTTACAACTGATAATTGGGTTTCTGTTGACTTTGACCCTTTTGGATTTTCTGTGAAGGATTTTTCGATGGGGATACCTCTAATGAGACGTGATAGTAGGGGCAAGCTCTATCCCATCACCACCACCACCACTAATCAAGCCACACCGTCAACGTTTACCGCCTTAGCATATTCCTTGTGGCATGCGCGTTTGGATCATCCGGGGGAGTCTGTTCTTTCCTCTTAAAAACAATAATTTTATTGAGTGTAATAGTACACGTAGTACTAATGTTTGTCCTTCTTGTCCGCTTGGGAAACATGTTAAATTACCGTTTGTTGACTCCAATTCCAGTACTATGTTGCCATTTGATATTATTCATAGTTATTTGTGGACATCTCCCATTTTGAACTCTTTGGGCCACCGTTATTATGTGTTATTTCTGGATGAGTATTCTAAATTTTTGTGGACTTTTCCGTTATCTAAAAAGTCTCAAGTTTATTCCACATTTCTCTCATTTGGAGCATTCATCCGTACCCAATTTGAACGGAAATTATAAACATTCAATGTTATAATGGAAAGGAATTTGATAATGGGCCGTTTAAAGAATTTTGTAAAATTAATGGTATACCTTTTCGATTTTCTTGTCCATATACATCCTCACAAAATGGGAAAGCCGAGCGAAAAATACGCACCATTAATAATATTGTTCGAACATTACTAGCCCATGCGTCATTACTACCTTCATTTTGGCATCATGCTTTACAAATGGCAACTTACCTACTTAACATACTGTCATGCCCCGACTTTTCTCATGTCTTCCCTTAGGGCGTGATGGCACCTGGGCAACTATCCCTTCCCAGGCAAACCATTAACTTCTTTTCTTCCTAAATTAACATGTATCTAGGTGCGAAAATAATAAAAACATGTACTTCTTCAGCGAAAGCACGTGCCCATACTTGTGCATCCATAATGTTTTCTAGACTCGATGGAAGTTCAAATACAGAATAAAAACATTCGAATCTTAAAAGGAACAATCTCATGTGGGGCATTCCTCGAGATAACTAAATTTAGTTATTCAACCTACTTATTCAAGAAAGACCATTACCAAATTCGGAGCAATGGATTAGTGGAACAGTAAGGCTCCGGGACGATCGCTAGCCCTGTTGCGGAGTTTTTCCTTTATCGCGCTTATCTGAAATATGTTAGATAAAAGAGTCATAACTTTTTATCCGTAAGTCGTATTAATCTCTGTAAAGTCTCAAGCTGTCTATAGAAGATAAATCTAGAACTTCTGTTCAGCACAATAGTTCAGATTCCTCACCGAAACATTCAGTTCTTCCGTTATACGTTCTGCCTTTCGGATTTCATTCGATCCGAGGTAGAAACTTTGAACTGCGATAACTCTCAAACCGTCTGTCGGTTTTATCGCCGCTTGAGCTCAATCTGATCGTGAAGGAGAGATGTACAACCCTGTAAAATCGAATCCAATTCTAACGAACATAACTTAGCAAAACAGATTAAAATTTCATGTCCCAAACTAGTTATTAAATAACCTACTAACAATAATTTCATGATCATTCTTTCAACATCCGGATTATAATCTAATATGTATTGTAACTTAAAAATAAGAGATTATACTAAGAGTTATGAGTGAGAAAACTCACCTTTTGTTACTTCGTACTGCAAATGAACCTTCAAACTCCAACTAATCCTTTCCCTTCTTGCTCTCTTGGTATTTTTTTGATTTTTGTTCTTCTTGCTCTCTTGATATTTTTTGTGATTTTTATTCTTTGTACTAAGTGCTTTGTTTTGTGCCATGTAGAATATATAATGAGGTGTGTGTAACTTATGGGAAGTGGAAGGAGAAGGGGTTGAGGGAGATGAAAAGGGGAGGGGGGGATGTACGTGCAGTTATAGGGTAGGGGGAATGAATGCAGATGGTTTCTATTACTATCATTATTATTATTACTTTGTAACAAATCAGAATTTTACATTCTGCCCTCCTTAAACAACATTCGTCCGTGAATGTGAATAAGATCGTAACACAAGCATCTAGACACACAAACAACACACACATGAAACACCACTTAACATATTTCATTACCTTACTCAAATAGGAATGGATATTTGACTTTCATCGCGTCTTCGGCTTCCCATGTGGCTTCTTTTATGGAGTGATTCCTCCATAGGACTTTCACGGAAATAATGTCTTTGTTCCTAAGACGCTTGATTTGTCTATCCAGTATTTCTATCGGAATTTCTTCGTATTGAAGCTCTTCATTCAGGACTATCTCCTGGGGTCAGATGACGTGACCTGGATCGTGCAAGTATTTCCGTAACATAGACACATGGAACACCGGATGCACCGACTCTAATTCTTGTGGAAGGGCGAGTTCGTAAGCCACATTCCCCACTCTTCGTAAGATCTCATATGGTCCAATAAACCTTGGACTCAACTTCCCTTTCTTGCCAAAACGCATCACTCCCTTCGTTGGAGAGACTTTTAAAAATACTTTCTTCCCTTCTTGAAATTTGAGATCTCTTTTGCGATGGTCCGCATAAGATTCATGGCGGCTATGAGCTATTTTCATTTGTTCCCGCTAGTCTGCACTTTGTCGTTTGTTTCTTGAATGACTTCGGGTCTGAACAGTAGTGTTTCACCCACCTCGAACCACCCAAGCGGAGATCTACATTTTCACCCATACAATGCTTCGAACGGAGCCATCTGTATACTTGAATGGAAACTGTCGTTGTATGCGAACTCAATTAGACATAGATGGTCCAACCAATTGCCCTGGAAGTCCAACACACAAGACCACAACATGTCCTCTAATGTTTGAATTGTTCATTTGGCCCGACCTTCTGTTTGCGGATGGAAGGTCATGCTCAAGTTAACCCTTGTCCTGAGGCCTTGCTGAAAACTTTGCCAAAAGTGTGAGGTGAACTGGAAACCCCTATCTGAAATAATTTGTAATGGAATCCCGTGTAACCTCACTATCTCTTTCAAATAAATCTGCGCATACTACGTCGCCCGATACGTAGTCTTGATCGGTAGGAAACGGGCTGACTTTGTAAGCCGATCTACAATCACCCAGATAGAATCATAACCTTCTCGAGTTTTCGGTAAACCAGTCACAAAATCCATATGAATCGCCTCCCATTTCCACATGGGGATACTAATGTCCTGAAGTAGTCCACTGGGTTTTTGGTGTTCGACTTTTACATGTTGATACGTAAGACACCTTCCGACAAACTCTGCAACATCTCTCTTCATTCCATCCCACCAGTAATTTGCCTTGAGGTCCTGATACATTTTCGTTGATCCTGGATGAATGGAATATCTGGTGTTGTGACCCTCATTCAATATCTTCTTTCTTAGTTCCCTCACCTTAGGAACACATAACCTACCCTTATACCGAAGGGTACAATCATTGTCCCCTAATGTAAGTTGTGAAGGTTTTCCTCATTGAATCTTCTCCCAAAACCCAACAAATTCCATATCCTTAAACTGACTTTATTTTATTTCTGAAGCTAAGGCAAACTGAGAGGTATCATGCACCACCACCCTGCCTTCGCCGACCTCAGTTAAACTAACCCCGAGGTTTCCCATTTTTTGTACCTCACGAACACCTCTCTTTTGTATTGCCAAGTGGGCCAAGCTGCCCATTGATCTCCTACTGAGTGCGTCAACCACCACATTAGCTTTTCCAGGATGATAAAGAATGCTAAGGTCATAATCCTTAAGCAACTCTAACCATCTTCTATGTCGGAGATTCAAATCCTTTTGCGTGGTTATGTACAGTAAACTCTTGTGATCTGTAAATATATCCACATGCACCCCATACAAATAGTGTCTCCATATTCGTAAGGCGAACACTACCACGGCCAATTCCAAGTCACGAGTTGGATAATTCTTCTCATGTATCTTCAATTGTCGAGATGCATACGCAATCACTTTTCCAAACTGCATCAAGACACATCCTAACCCAACCTTAGAGGCATCACAATAGACTGTGAACCCTTCTTGTCCCGATGGTAAGATTAGGACTGGTGCAGTAGTCAACAACTCCTTCAGTTTCTGAAAACTTGCTTCACATGCTTCTGACCACTGGTACTTAACCGATTTCTGAGTCAATCGGATCAAGGGAGCAACAAGACTAGAGAAACCTTCTACAAATCTTCTATAATACCCAGTCAAACCCAAGAAACTCCTAACTTCTGTTGGAGTGGTAGGTCTTGGCCAATTTTTCACTGCTTCTATCTTTTGGGGGTCCATCGTAATTCCAGTCCTTGACACAACATGTCCCAAGAAAGTCACATTTTCCAACAAAAATTCACGCTTTGAAAATTTAGCATAAAGTTTCTCCCGTCTTTAGATTTGAAGCACTACCCTTAGATGCTCTTCATGTTCTTCAACACTCTTGCTATAAATTAGAATATCATCGATGAACACAATCATGAACAAATCTAAGAATGGTTTGAAGATTTTGTTGATGAGATCCATAAAAGCTTATGGAACATTGGTTAACCAGAATGACATAACCAAAAACTCATAATGGCCATATCGGGTCCTAAAGGCTGTTTTGGGTATATCATCAGGATTTATTTTCAGCTGGTGATATCCCGAACGAAGGTCAATCTTGGAAAAATAGTTGGCTCCTTGAAGTTGGTCAAAAAGATCATTGATTCTTGGTAATGGGTACCGGTTCTTGATCGTGACTTTATTGGGTTGTCGATAATTGATGCACATTCGGAGCGAACCGTCTTTCTTCTTCACAAAAAAAGGATTGGTGCACCCTAGGGGGAAACACTAGGCCTTATAAAGTCCTTATCCAGAAGATCTTTCAATTGTTCTTTTAACTCTCTCAATTCAGCTGGGGCCTTTCGATATGGAGGAATGGAAATGGGTCTTGTACCCGAAATGAATCTATAGCGAACTCTACTTCCCTGTCAGGACTGGTCGCCTTGATTTCCCTTGTGGGCAGTTGTGGTCGCTTCTGACCTCCTATGAGAAAAATGAATTTGGGTTCTCTTCTTGCAATCTTTGACATAGTGGTCTGGTTCTCCACAGTTATAACAACCTTTCTGTGAGAACCTGCATTCTCCAAAATATTTCCTTTGACAAATCTTACAGACCGGTTTGTCACTCCCTGCGTTGGGGTTGGTGGCCTTGGCATTGCTACCTTGATGATTGAACCATTTATTCCATTGGGGCCTGTAATGAGACTGGCCTACTAACTAGCTTAGTTTACCGTTGCACAATCCCCTTCCATAATCCTTTGAGGGAGGTAGTACGAGAACAAGTCTTTGAAAAGACTCAAGGTAGGCACAAAGAGAGTATGAAGAAAGTGAAACTATTTAGGATGTTATCCCGTTCACTTATTACTAAGGTGGCGCGCACACCGTCACAATAAGTAACCAGTCAAGCACCCAACTCAAAGAAATTTCCTAAAATCTCGTAACCTGGTTTAGATCTGATACCAACTTGTCACGCCCCGACTTTTCTCATGTGTTCCCTTAGGGCGTGATGACACCTGGGCAACTATCCCTTCCCAGACGAACCATTAACTTCTTTTCTTCATGAATTAACATGTATCTAGGTGCGGAAATAATAAAAACATGTACTTCTTTAGTGAAAGCACGAGCTCATACTCATGCATCCATAAAGTTTTCTACACTCGATGGAAGTTCAAATACAGAATAAAAACATCTGAATCTTAAAAGGAACAGTCTGATGTGGGGCATTCCCCGAGATAACTAAATTTAGTTCTTCAACCTACTTATTCAAGAAAGACCATCACCAAATCCGGAGCAATGGATTAGTGGAACAGTGAGGATGCGGGACGATCACTAGCCCTGTTGCGGAGTTTTCCCTTTATCGCGCTTACCTAAAATATGTTAGATAAAAGAGTCAGCCCTACCATCCGGGGCTGAGTGAGAATCCCGCCTTACAATTCAAAGTAATCTCACAATATTCTATGTACAATCATATTATAAACATAATAAGCATGTTGTGAAAAACAGATCACAACACTTCAATACATAAGTCAATAAATATTCACGTGCAAAACCTTCTCCCCACTCGTCCTAGGAAATACTTAGTTTAACCAGTACCCATGCTTTATCCCATATAACATATTATATACTTATTGCGGTACGTGCAACCCGATCCAATGCATTTATATATTTGTTGCGGTACGTGCAACCCGATCCAATGCATTTATATATTTGTTGCGGTACGTGCAACCTGATCCAATGCATTTATATATTTGTTGCGGTACGTGTAATTCGATCCAATGCATTTATATATTTGTTGCGGTACATGCAACCAATCCAATGCATTTCAATTATAACCCCGAAGACAAGTGTGTTCGAATAGCCCCGAAGGCAAGTATATTTGAATAGCCCCGAAGGCAAGTATATTTGAATAGCCCCAAAGGCAAGTATATTTGAATAGCCCCGTAGGTGATAGCAAAACTATTTACCTTACCAAGATTTTTATCATCTCACCTGTATGACTCAACTTACACCCACTCACACACACACACACACACATATATATATATATATATTATATTATATTGTCATATTTCAGTAGATTTTTAAATAATGTTCATTTCTTTCAATTTTTCGCTCTTCCCACTTGTAAGAGTTATAACTCTCGAACCGTAACTTCAAATAAGGTGTTTCTTATGCCGAGTCGAAGGTAACACGGGCATCTATCACTAACCCAAGTTTCCTCTAAAAATGCTTAGTATAACTAGTACAAATTCATGCAAGAAACAACCATATGAAAACTGTCTCGCTAGAATTTTTGTAAAACAAAACACAGTCTTAAAACAGTCATAACTTTTTATCCGTAAGTTGGATTAACCTCCGTAAAGTCTCAAACTTACAAGAACTGAGGAATCTAGAACTTTTGTTTAGCACAAATTTTCAGATTCCTTACCTAACATTAAGTTCTTTTATTTAACAATTCTCATAAACTATTTCGCCAGATTTTTGTAAAAATAAAACACAATCTTTAAACAGTCATAACTTTTTATCCGTAAGTCGGATTAATCTCTGTAAAGTCTCAAACTGTCGAGAGCAGAGAAATATAGAACTTTTGTTCAGCACAACGTTTCAGATTCGTTACCAAAACATTCAGTTATTTTATTTTAACAATTCTCAGAAACTATTTCGCCAGATTTTTGTAAAAACAAAACACAATCTTAAAACAGTCATAACTTTTTATCCGTAAGTCATATTAATCTCTGTAAAGTGTCAAGATGTCTATAGCAGATAAATCTAGAACTTCTGTTCAGCACAATATTTCAGATTCCTCACCAAAACATTCAGTTCTTCCGTTATACGTTCTGCCTTTCGGATTTCATTCGATCCGAGGTAGAAACTTTGAACTGAGATAGCTCTCAAACCGTATGTCGGTTTTATCCCCGCTTGGGCTCAATCTGATCGTGAAGGAGAGATGTACAACCCTGTAAAATATCATCCAATTCTAACGAACATAACTCAGCGAAACAGATTATAATTTCATGGCCCAAACTAGTTATTAAATAACCTACTAACAATAATTTCATGATCATTCTTTCAACATCCGGATCATATTCTAATATGTATTGTAACTTAAAAATAAGGGATTATACTAAGAGTTATGAGTGAGAGAACTCACCTTTTGTTGCTTCGTACTGCAAATGAACTTTCAAACTCCAACTAATCCCGTCCCTTCTTGCTCTCTTGGTATTTTTCTGGTTTTTGTTCTTCTTGCTCTCTTGATATTTTTTCTGATTTTTGTTCCTCTTGCTCTCTTGATATTTTTTCTGATTTTTGTTCCTCTTGCTCTCTTGATATTTTTTCTGATTTTTGTTCTTTGTACTAAGTGCTTTGTTTTGTGCCATATAGAATATTTAATGAGGTGTGTGTAACTTGTGGGAGGTGGATGGAGAAGGGGTTGAGGGAGATGAAAAAGGGAAGGGGGGATGTACGTGCAGTTATAGGGAAGGGGGAATGAATGCAGATGGTTTCTATTACTATTATTATTATTATTATTATTATTATTATTATTATTACTTTGTAACAAATCAGGATTTTACACATACTCCCTAGCAAAGGATTAACATATCAATCTCCACTCAAAATTCTTATCACAGAGATCCGTCCTATTCTCATCTTGGGGTGTTTGGGTGTTTATGCTATCCTCTCTTTCCCTCCACTACAATAAACAAACTACAAGTCCGCTCTATCGCTTGTGTGTTTTTGGGTTATCCGTCTAATAATCGTGGTTATAAATGTTATGATTTATCCTCTAATAAAATCATCATTAGTCGCCATGTAATTTTTGATGAAATTCAATTTCTGTTTGCTAAGTTGCATAATTCCGTGTCTAATTCCTATAATTTTCTGGATGATGGGCTCTCACCGTATGTGGTCCACCATTTGGTCCGGCCCTCCTCTCGGGATTTGGACCAGCAGACACTAGCAGGCCCAATGCCTATTGGACCAGACCCTTCCAGTGATCAATTCCAGCCAGCATGCCCATTGCCTGCTGGCCCAAACCCCTTCCGTCATCCGAGTCTGCCTGCTGGCCCAAATGTCCCACACCAGGGTCCAAGTCTGCCAGCAGGCCCACTGCATGCTGGTCCATCCAGTCCTTCCCACGGTCCAGTTTCTCGGCCAATAGGCCCACTGCATGCTGACCCACCTCCCAACCCGAGCCAGTTCCTACGTCACCACACCGACCCAAGTCCGACCCACTTCTATTATGAGTCAAGGGCCCGTTACTCGTAGCCAACGGAGTATTTTAAGACCAAAATGATAATTTAATCTCAATTCTAATGTCACTAAATCACCCCTATCACGTAACCTCGTGTCTACCCTTCATGACCCGAATTGGAAAATGGTCATGGATGATGAATATAATGCTTTTATTGAAAATAAGATGTGGGAGTTGGTGCCCCATCCACCTGGTGTTAATGTGATTCATTCTATGTGGATTTTTTCTCATAAGAAAAAATCTGATAGTTGTTTTGAGAGGTATAAGACCCGTCTTGTAGGTGATGGCAAAACTCAATAGGTTGGTGTGGATTGTGGAGAAACATTTAGTCTGGTGGTCAAACCAGCAACCATTCGCACTGTTCTCAGTCTAGCTCTCTCGAATGCATGACCTATTCATTAACTGGATGTGAAAAATGCTTTCTTACACGATGATCTCAAGAAAACAGTTTACATATATCAACCCTTGGGTTTCAGGGACCCCGATCATCCTAACCATGTCTGTATGCTGAAGAAATCCTTGTATGGGGTAAAATAGGCCCCTCGAGCTTGGTATAAAAGGTTTGCAGATTATGTGTCTACTATTGGGTTTTCTCACAGCAGGTTTGATCATTCTCTGTTCATCTATCGTCGTGGTACGTCCCTGGCATACATTCTGTTATATGTGGATGATATTATATTGACTGCCTCTTCGGATAAACTGTGCAAGTCTATCATGTCTCTTCTCAGTTCCGAATTTGCTATGAAAAACTTGGGGCCCTTGAGTTATTTTTTGGGTAGCTGTCACTCGTCATATAGGTGGTCTTTTTCTATCCCAGAGGAAGTATGCAACTGAGATTATTGAACGGGTTGGCATGTCATCATGTAAGTCCTCTCCTATTCCGATTGACACAAAACCGAAGCTGAGTGCTAATTCTAGCACACCTTATGAGGATCCTTCTCACTATCGTAGTCTTGCAGGGGCTCTTCAGTATCTTACATTCACGAGGCCCGATATTACTTATGCAGTGTAGCAGGTGTATTTATTTATGCATGATCCGAGGGACGAGCACATACATGCTCTCAAACGTATTGTGTGTTACATTCAGAGCACTCTTGATTATGGTTTGCAATTATATCCATCCTCCCTATCTACTCTTATATCTTATACAGATGCTGATTGGGGTGGATGTCCACATACCAGACGTTCGACATCTGGTTATTGTATGTTTCTTGGTGATAACTTGGTCTCTTGGTCGGCTAAACGCCAGTCTACTTTATCGCGATCCAGTGTGGAGGCCGAGTATCGAGGAGTAGCCAATGTGGTGTTTGAGACCTGTTGGCTGCGTAACCTCCTATTACAGCTTCACTTTCCTATTCAGAAAGCTACCTTGGTCTACTGCGATAATGTTAGTGCGATATATCTCTCTGGGAATCCTGACCAACATCAGCGCACGAAACATATCGAGATGGATATTCACTTTGTTCGCGGAAAGGTAGCTCGTGGACAAGTACGTATCGTGCATTCCCCTTCACGGTACCAAATTGCTGACATCTTTACTAATGGTCTTCCCTTAGTTCTGTTTGAAGATTTTAGGGACAGTCTCAGCGTACGACAACCGTCCGCTATGACTGCGGGGGTGTGATAGAATATACGTAATATATTCCTAATATACTACGTATATTCCTTGATATTATTAGAGATCTTATTGTACATGTGTAATTATGGTAGTAGTCTTGTTTTAGGTAAATGTATATTTGATTTCCATAATTATAGGCTAGATTTACTATTGTCTATCATGTATATAAATACTTTACATTAATGAAAATAATCAAGGGATTATTCTCTTTTAGTTCTATATGGTCTTCATCAACTATATCCCTGTGCTGTTGGTTGGGAAAGAGAAAGCTACTGTCGCTGGTCTGGTTAGTGCATTGGCGAAAAGTTTTTGCTGCGCCTGCATGCACTCAAGCTGAACGGAAAGGTAGGTGACAACAAGTTTAATGGTTCCTCAGAAAATTAATAGTTAAAAGGTGGCAATTTAGATAATTGACAGTAGACAGAAATAGTTAATCCTCCATAAGTGGTGTCACCTTTTGTTAGGTTCTATACTCACCCAGCTAGGTTGGTGCATCTAGTGCTGTTATGTTGAGGAAATAACTTTACGCCAAGAGAACCCAATACTGCAGGCTTTATTAGCATTATACCCTGCTTTATTCTTACAGAGGTCACTAGTGTTTTAGGGACTATACTGAAAGCTTCATTGCACATATCTGAAGGTGTATGGTTGACTTTGATGTAAGTAGTGATGTGGCAGCTTCTCATGGTGGCAAATAGATGTTATCATCTGTAAGTTTCTCTTGTAAAAATTTGCAAGATCTTACATTTGTTCAGTATAAATGTTTCTTTAAAAGAAAGAAAAGAATGTGGTGTCACATTTAGGTTTTAAGATTAAACACTGTAACTTCTGACTTTGTCAGGCTCTTACCCTGATGGATAACTTGCTAGTTATCGGCACCAAGGATAATTGGCTTCATATTGTTTTGCAGACGTCTCTTTTAAAGAGATTAGTAACCTTCACGCAACAAAGAGTAAGTTCATATGTTGCCACTTTAATTCACAAGGAGATTTGTTGGCTACTGCTGGACAAGACAGGAAGGTTTGTCTTATCATGTTCAACAGGATTCTAGTTGGTCAAATTGGAGAGCGATGATCTCAACTTCTCCTGTTAACGAACTTGTACTGCAATATATGTTTAGATTCTGATTTGGGACTTGGGAAATGACAATGTTAATTCTGGAGAAGGTCGTGCTCACTTCGTTATAGATATCCGTTTTAGACCAAACTAAACGGTGTTTGTAACATCGTCCTTTGACAGAACTGTGAAGATATGGTATGCAGCCAAGGTACTACCTCTATTTACCATTGCAGATTCTTGGTCGAATGAGTCTTTCAGTCACTTTTCTTTTAAGTTGTAATGGCTCCCAGTCAGCACAAAGTCAAATCCCCATGATATATATTCACTAGTTCTATGGTTTTGTTCTTCTTGATTTCAGTGTTAATATTATCCTGATTCTTTTACTTGTACTTAGACGAGAGCATATATATTTTTTAGCTGCTCGGGCAATTGTCAATGTGAAATTTATTACCGCAATCTTTATCTTTGTAGTGAGGATACTCAAAAGATTTAATCGCAATCATATCAAATATCAGTGTCATCAAGTTATGCTGTCTATAATACATTTCATTTGAGTCAATATTTGAGGAACTTTTGTTACCAAAACATATTATGCAGACTTTTCTTCTGGTTCTCGGGATTTCTCTTAATGATAATTGTCTAATCTCTTAAATTGCTTCATTTTGATCTGTGTCTATTGCAACCATGATACTGTACATATCTCACCATGTTGTCATAATTCAACCAAGCAACCCTTTCCGAAACCTTGTTGGGCATGATGGGAATGTGATCTCAATAGATTTTCATCCAACAAATGTGGGTCTCCTCAGTTCTTGTGATAGCAATGATTATTGAGTTGTTGAGCCTAATTCACCGCCAACACTATGAAGACCCTATGCAAAGGCTGGAATTAGCCGATTGGAATCAGCCGATCGTGGGGGGTTGGAATTAGTCGATGTAATATTATTTAGTGGAGAGTATTTTGAGAATTTTAGGCTTGTATTATGTTCGCCCTAGTTTTCACTATATATAAACTAGGGTGTCGTTCTTCTCTATTTGAGTCATGAGAGTGTTCTTTGAGCGTTGTCGAGTAGCCGACAAATAGAGAAGAGAGAATTGTACAACTCAAAACTCTATTATAGTAAAATCTACAGCGGCAAAGTGGACTAGGTCTCGCATTGAGGGTGAACCACTATAAATCTGTGTGTGCTATTTGTTCTTCGTTTATTTTGCTATTTTCTGATTAGGTAGGATTTGAGACGTAAATCCTAACAACTGGTATCAGAGCGACATGTTGTGTTGTGATTTAGAAAACAATGGGAGGCGAAGATGGTTCGGCACACGACATCGGTAAATTCGATGGTACAAATTTTGCGTTCTGGAGAATGCAGATTGAAGACTATTTGTACGATAGAAAGCTTCATCAACCACCGATCCCGAAGCCAGATGAGATGAATGATGCAGATTGGAATCTCCTTGACAGACAGGTTCTGGGAGTAATCCGATTGACGCTATCGAAGAACGTTGCTCACAACGTGGCAAAGGAGAAGACCACCGTTGGCATGATGAAGGTCCTGTCCGACATGTATGAGAAACCTTCGGCTATATTATAAAGTATTTCTCATGAAGAAACTCTTTCATCTAAAGATGGAAGAAGGTGCTCCTATTGCAATGTACGTGAATGAATTCAAGACGATTGTTAATCAATTGTCATCTGTTGCAATCGAATTTGACGATGAAGTGCAAGCCTTAATTTTGTTGGTTTCTCTACCGAACAGTTGGGAGCCGATGAGAGCATCGGTTAGTAATTCTGTCGGCAGTGATAAATTGAAATTCAATGATGTTAGAGATCGTATCCTTACTGAGAAGGTTCGCATGATAGATTCTAGAGAAGCATCGACAAGTTCTACTTTGAATGTTGAGGACAGAGGCAGAAATTATGACAGAAACTACAACCGAAATAAGGGCAAGTCGAAGTCAAGGAATGGCAGGGGTCAATCCAGATCCGGGCGAACACTTGAGTGTTGGAACTGTGGGTAACCGGGTCACATCAAGAAGAATTACAGGGAACCGAATGAGGACAACAAGGGGAGTGGAATTAATGCTACCACTGAAGACACTGGTGATGCGTTATTGTCCGTTGACAGCCCGATCGACTCTTGCGTACTTGACTCAGGAGCGCCTTTCCACACTACTCTACATCGTGATATAATGACAAATTACATTGTTGGGAACCACGACAAAGTTTATTTGGAAGATGGTGAGCCTTTAGACGTTGTTGGTACTTGAGACATTAATTTGAAGATGTCAATTGGACACGTGTGGAAGATCACAAAGGTCAGACATGTGCCGAAGCTGATGTGTAATCTGATTTCAGTGGGCCAGCTTGATAATGAGGGATATAATGTTAACTTTGGTAACGGGTCGTGGAAGGTGACGAAGGGTGCTATGGTGGTTGGTCGAGGTAAGAAAACTGGTACTCTTTATATGACGACGAGTTGTCGTGATACGGTTGTTGTTGTTGACAACACAAAGAAGACAGAGTTGCGGCACTGCAGGCTGGGGCATATGAGCCAGAAAGGGATGAAGCTTCTGGTGACTAACAACATGATTCTGGAGTTTAAGTCGGTGAATCATTATATGTGTGAGAGTTGCATTCATGGAAAACAGAAGCGAGTAAGTTTTTCAAATGCATGTAGAGAATTGAAAGTCGAGAAACTTGAATTGGTGCACACTGACGTATGGGGACCTGCCACTGTCCCCTCACTCAGAGGATCACATTACTACGTGACCTTCATTGATGACTCAACCAGAAAGCTATGGGTCTATTTTATGAAAAATAAATCTGACGTGTTCACTGTCTTCAAAAGGTGGAAAGCCATGGTCGAGAATGAGACAAACCTCAAATTGAGGAGCCTGAGGTCCGACAACGGTGGAGAATATATTGATGGTGACTTCAAATGGTATTGTGCTGATAATGGGATCAAGATGGTGAAGACTATTCCTGGAACGCCCCAACAAAATAGAATAGCGGAAATGATGAATCGCACATTGAACGAGCATGCACGAAGCATGAGAATACACGTTGGACTGCCCAAGGCATTCTGGGCAGATGCAATCAATACCGCAACCTTCTTAATTAACAGAGAACTGTCTGTTCCTTTGGATTTCAGAATTCCAGAAGAGGCTTGGAGTGAAAAAAACGTAAATCTTTCTTTTCTGAAAGTGTTTGGTTGCTTATCCTATGTTCATATTGATGTTACTGCTAGAAGTAAACTTGATCCGAAATCTGAGAAGTGTTATTTTATCGGCTATGGTGACACTTTGGTTACCGATTCTGGGATGACCAAAATCGAAAGATCATCCGAAGCAGGGACGTCGTCTTCAATGAACAGGTGTTGTACAAGGACAAGTTGCGGGAAAGTTTAGAATGTAAGAACAAGGAATCGGAAACAACTGATTTGAGAGACTTCTCGGCAGCCGAGCTACAGCCAGTGGTACCTAAGGCAGAGGAACAAGCTAGTGATTGCAGGGTTGATGAAAATGTTGATCCTAAAACAAATCAACCGACGCCGATCACAGAATTACGCAGATCATCCAGAATCAGTAAGTCGGTTCACATGTTCTCTCCATCCCTCAACTACATTCTGCTCACTGACAGAGGGGAGCCGGAATGTTACGAAGAAGCAATGCAAGTTGATGAATCGATCATGTGAGAGCTGGTGTGCAAGCTTCAAAAGAGCATGTACGGACTGAAATAGGCTCCAAGACAGTGGTATAAGAAATTTGACAGCTTTATGAAGAAAGCCGAGTTCGTAAGGTGCGAAACAGATCACTGTTGTTACTTCAAGAGATTTGAAGACTCCTACATGATACTGCTTCTTTATGTTGATGACATGTTGATCGTAATGAGATTGATCGGCTGAAAAAGAAGTTGTCAGAAGAATTTGCAATGAAGGATCTGGGAGCCGCAAAGCAAATCCTTGAATGAGAATCATCAGAAGGAGGGCCTCAAGCTCTCACAAGAAGAATACGTGAAGAAGGTTCTCAAGTGGTTCAAGATGGATGATGCCAAGCCAGTTAGCACTCCCTTGGCTGGACACTTTCATTTGTCAAATGATCAATCGTCGGTGACCAAGGACGAGATGAAGCATATGGACAAGGTACCCTATGCCTCTGCTATTGGCAGTCTTATGTATGTGATGGTATGTACGAGTCCAGACATTGCACATGCAGTGGGAGTTGTTAGCAGGTTTATGAGTAATCCGGGAAAGCAACACTAGGAGGTTGTGAAGTGGATTTTCAGATATCTGAAGGGCATCTCGAGTTCAGCTTTGTGTTTCCGAAAGTCAGAGACAGGATTGCAGAGATATGTTGACGTTGACAATGGTGGTGATGTTGATAGTAGAAGAGCACATCCGGGTATGTTTACACCTTCGGAGGTACTGCGATTTGTTGGGTTTCAAAGTTGCAGAAGATAGTAGCTCTCTCTAGTTGTGAGGCTGAGTACGTTGCCGTGACGGAAGCCACGAAGGAGATGATGTGGCTACAATCTTTTCTGCGGGAATTGGATCAGGACCACGAGGGGAGTGTGATACATTGTGATAGCCAGAGTGCCATTCATTTAGCAAAGAACCCGGTTTAACATGCTCGCACGAAGCACATACAACTTCGGTACCACTTCTTTCAATCAACTTTGGAAGATGGAGTGTTAGTGCTTGAGAAGATCCAGGGAGTCAGAATCCAGCAGACATGTTGACGAAGGTCGTGCCGAATGATAAACTGAAGTTGTGTGCAACTTCAGTTGGACTTCTTGGATGAGAATTGGAGTCGCCGCTGCAGATGGAGACAGATGATCGAAATTAGTCTCCAAGTGGGAGATTGTTGAGTTGTGGAGCCTAATTCACCGCCGACACTATGAAGACCTTACGCAGAGGCTGGAATTAGCCGATTGGAATCAGCCAATCGTGGGGGTTGGAATTAGTTGATGTAATGTTATTTAGTGGAGGGTATTTTGAGAATTTTAGGCTTGTATTATGTTCGCCCTAGTTTTCACTATGTATAAACTAGGGCGCTGTTCTTCTCTATGTGAGTCATGAGAGTGTTCTTTGAGCGTTGTCGAGTAGCCGACAAATAGAGAAGAGAGAATTGTACAACTCAAAACTCCATTATAGTAAAATCTGCAGCGACAAAGTGGACTAGCTCTCGCATTGAGGGTGAACCACTATAAATCTGTGTGCGCTATTTGTTCTTCATTTATTTTACTGTTTTCTGATTAGGTAGGATTTGGGACGTAAATCCTAACAATTATGAGATTAGCCTGTGGGATATAAATACAGGTGCTTTCAAACTCACTTTAAAGGCTGGTGTCTCTATTTCCTTCCTCTTTTTGATGGTGATAAAGAGGTATTTCTATTTGACATACGAAGGCTTCATAATTTGATAGTTAGCTATTTTTTCTGTTTCCGTTTCAATTTGGAGATTACTTAATATCATTGTTGAATCTGTTTTTTCGACTTCTTGCATTTGATCAATTGATTGTAGGAATGATTTTCTTATTATTCTTTCTTTTACATTCCAAGAAATTTCAAGGTTTTCAAGATCAGTAGTCGGTCATCATGTCAATACACATGCAAAAAAGATAGTTTAGGAAATAAAAAGGTTTCGTAATGTTATTTGGACCAACATCCGTACAGTGTTCTAAACAGAGTGGTTTATTGAGAATTAGCTATTATTCATTCACGAAAATTTGTATTGATTAGCTCTTGGTACAAATTCTGTTTGATTTGAAACTAACAGCATCCAAAAAAAGGTAAAAGTAATGCTTATTCATGATCATTGATCAAGCTTGTTTTAACTTTCTTATAAATTGCATTACTATATCTATCAATGTGGTTTTATTTACTTTGATTTATAGGGACACGTCAAAGACGTCCGTTCAATCAGTTGGGATATGAGTGAAAATTACATGGCATCCGTGTGCGAGGATAGTGCACAGATATGTATGTTAGTGAAAGCAAGTGTATACATGAACTGCGCTCCAGTGGTTTCCACCCTGAGTACGCTCAAGTGTTGGTGATTGGTTCAGATGAGGTATGCTTAACGCAATGTGAACATTTTCTGTTGAAGCTTTGAGCTCGTTAAGTCCTTTGTGGACTTGGCTTGATTAATGTCTCTATATATTTGCAAAGCAACAAATTTGACTTAGGATGCTTAGATATTGAACCATCCCTAGAAAGAAAGAAAAGAAACAAAGAACTTCTGTCTTTGTCGGCCAAAGCTAAGAAATGGAAAAGGAATTATAGGAGGGTAAGAATATGCGTTATTTGCAACTTTGGGTTCTGGTGTCACAATGATATGTCTTAGAGTGCACATTTGATATGAGGTTTGCTTCCGATAGTACCATTGTTATTCTTGTTATCTTTTTAATCTCAATAAAGAAATTGTGGATTGTATGTTGATTTCATCTGAACATTTTTGCTTTCCTACACATGTCTGATCATTCCGTGGTGCTTAATGACTTCTCTATTGAGGGGAATTCAGGAATATTAGATCTCCAAACTGAGTAGTTACCGTGTCAGATGAAATCGTTCATGTTTAAAGCTTATTCACATGTATTATCCTTGATTTTTCTTTCTCCTTTTCCCTCTTCATCTAATAACTGTTGAATGTTGTTGCAGTTCCTGGAGCTGTGGAATCCAATCTTCCAGAGCAACATGACATGGCCATATAGTGCACATGCTGATATAATTTCTTCATTAGCAGATTCACCTGCGAAAGGAACCATAGCTTCAGTGAGTCATGACTTGTGGATCAAGATATGGCAATGAATCTTCTTTGTAGGTCAAGATACAACAATCATTATTTCTTCTTTTT
Source organism: Anisodus acutangulus (assembly GCA_029783415.1). NCBI lineage: Eukaryota > Viridiplantae > Streptophyta > Magnoliopsida > Solanales > Solanaceae > Anisodus > Anisodus acutangulus. The sequence continues at coordinate 10,829,172 of CM056504.1, forward strand.
CTTATCCAAATTACATCAATATTTGAATGAAACCACAGTTGCGTACACCCTTTCGCTAACAACTAATAAGGGTGCATTTGGGACCAAGGTGACAGTTTTCTTGGCGCATCACCAATGTAATGAGTTACCCGAAAGGCTGTATCAGTCACAAACTTTGACCATTGTTTCAAACTCTTCTACTCTATGTTATCATTTGAAAGTTGATATTTAAAATGTTATTTAGACTTGTGTATTAATTGTTATTTAATACACAAGCTCCTCCTTGTCTATCCCCCGTCTCCCTTTCTCTCTGTGCACTTGAGTACATCGAAATTTCATGTAATAGAAAAAGGAGTGCAAATTGAGAAATTGAATGGCCTATTGTCCATGGCTGGAATTGTGAAAAATGATGCCACATTGTAGCATCTCAAATTGAGTTCATGAATTTCATAATTGGAATCCATATTAGCAGGGGTATTTGAACCTATCAAAAGAAAAAGGTAGTAGGGTATTTAAAGGAACTGTGTGCATCACACTCTTTGGGGTGCAACCCTTCCCTGGATCCCGCTAACGTGGGATGATTTGTGCACTGGGGTGCCCTTTTTTTTCCTATCACAATAAGCTTTCAGTTTCTCATATGTATAAGTTATGATATGTTTCTGTGTGTTTTCATGGGTATATGACTATATCTATGAGTGAAGAAAAATGAAAAACAAACAAAGTAGAAAGAGAAAACTGGAATTGTTTGGCGGGGTTGTTGGTCATATGTATAGAACCAATTTCAGGAAATCGTCGGTAAGAACAAATAGGTGCTTGTGTGTGTGAGTTTCTAGGGGATGATGATTAGTTGTCTACTAATTGTTCTTCTTTTTTTGGTGTATGACTAAAATGACATAATAACCTCTGACATCAAGGGACAAAAGAAATAGGTATTTTAGGTAAACCCAACAGAAAATGGGTACCACTTGAATCAACAACAAAATTCAACTGTTGGAGAGGTATGGGACAGTCAAGGTTGGAGTTTGAGCTATAGATAGGGAGACTGATAGCCTTACAGATTTGTTTCTCACCTTGTTACAGTTGAAAGGAGTTTCCACTTCTGAAGATTGTGTACTATGGTCAAGTAACAGCCGAGGTACTTGACTGTCGAAGGTGCTTACAGAAAATATAATGTCTCAAACAATCAGATTGATTGCTGGCCCTGGGAACGGGATTTGGAAGGATAAAATCCCCTATAAAGTAGCTTGCTTTACCTGGCTACTAGCTAGAAATGCAGTGCTAACTCAGGATAATTTTACCAAGAGGAGGACCCAGTTGTGTTCAAGATGCTATCTATGTGGAGAAGAGGCAGAAACAGTCAACCATTTTTTTACATTGCAAAATCACAAGTCAGCTATGGAGGAATTTCATAAACTTGAAAGGACTTTTGTGGGTAATGCATGGAAGTATTCTGGATTCTTTAGAGAATTGGAACAGTTTTAGTAGCCTGGCTACACAAAAGGAAAGATGGAAGACTGTCCCTGCTTGTATTTGATGGACAGTGTCGAAGGAAAGGACTAAAGATGCTTTGATGATAAATGCAGCTCTACCCAGAATTTGAAGATGAAGTGCTAGGTTTTGTTTTATTTTTGGTGTAAACATTAATATATGGAAGATCATGAATCCTTTGTAGATGTTATAGGAGCCTTATTGAATCTAAGGAATAGGAGATTGATCTATATCCTTTTGTATTTACTTTGGACTGCATTAAGTTGATGTAGTCTTCTTTTGGATATATTTATAATTTGTTTCTCTTCTTCTTGTGTTTGGCTTAAAGTAGTAAACATTGATGCTTTTGTACTGTTACATTTGATAGTGTGTTATATTTATACCTTACGTATTTATTAGGTTTTGTTGGGATAGTTCTAAAACAATCAATTTACTACGTAAAACTTTTAGCTCTGGTCAGTGGATTATAAAAAAGTCTTTCTACACCCCTACATAGACTTCATCATCAATAGAAAATAACTTGATTGAGCGAAAGTCAGTGAGGCCGATGCAGTTTACTGGGTATTCCCATTACAACTCCCAAAATCTTCTTCAATGTTTTCTTCCTGTGTTCGAGGTTAGAATCACAATTGGATCCCAACCCTCACAAATCACAAACAATGGAGTCGAAAGAATCGAGCAAAAAATAATTATCATCAGCAAAAACAATTCTTGTTGGAGTTTTGAATCCTCGAGTCAACGTCGGTATAGTTTTTCCCTTTCTCCTCATTGTTCTTGTTGCTTATAGAGGTTCTTTATGATTTTTCATTTTTTGTTTTGTTTTTGGGTTCAGGTTCCTACTTGGAATACGCTAAAGATTGCATTTTTCATGCTGGGTGTGTCTTGCTGTTATATTATGCTTGGGTTTTCGTCAAGTGACTTTTCCTTGACACTCCATGTTGCATTCCTTGTTTTAATAACTGGAACCCTCTTCGTACTTCTTGACAGGTATGTTTCAACTTATGTTATTCGATGTTGAAAATATGACTGGTATTGCTGTATATTTATTTTTCTCACATGAATGTACTCGAAAACTGTTAAACTTGCTGGTATAATTGGATTAGTGGATCTGGATAAAATAAGTGAACAATCCTTACTTTTGTCAGATGATTTGAATCCCACTTTAAATCTTGATCTTGTAGTACCTGAAGTAAGTGATAAAATGTAGAATTACAAGATCATGTAACTAGTTGACAGCGTTTGTTGAATCATTTCTTTGGAAAGTGAAGTTGATATCTAGGACACTGAAGGATTTTCGTAGATTTATTAGGACTAATGGCTGAATGACCTGGCTTAAGGTGTTCCATTTGTTGGAATTCTATGGTACTTTATAGAGCAGTACGGGAAGTAATAACTATTACAAATGTTCGAAAGGATAAATAAATGGTCAATCTTCAAAACTGCCGCATGTGTGTTGTGTCTTGAATCTTGATCACCTTGCAAAGCCAATGTTGAGAACTGCCGCAAGTTTGTTGTGTCTTGAATCTTGATAACCTGAAATCAAGAAATAACTAAATCTGGATGGTTACAACGTTATGTGTTGAGTCGAGGATAGCCCTCTATCCTTAAGACAAGATTGCCCCGTATATATGCTTTTACGTTAGCGGGCAATAGTCTCCCAAGATAAAACAATACTTTAATCTCAACACTACAAAGCCAATAGGTTGAGCCTGTCGAAGAAAACAAATATGACTCGACTTGCTGAAGATATGGAATAGGAAGGAAGAGTTTCTCTCTACTCTTCTCTTTTGTCTATGTGTATATAGTGTGTCTCTGTAGTGTATATCTTGTGTATACGTGAGGGTTTGGTCACTGTTTTTTTCAGTCGAAAATTGCACTGATTTTCGCTGAATTTCACTGACTGTTTTGTGCTATTTTGTGGCTGTTTTTCGGGCATGTTACTTGTTGTTTTTCGTCTCTATTTGCTGCCTGTTTCTCACTGTATTTTCGTCTACTTTCTGCCACTGAATTGAGCCAAATGAAGCTCAATATATAGCAAGGAGAAGGGGCTGTCTAACTGCCAAAACATGGTTGTTAATGGCCATTATGAGGGCATTAAAACAGCCAAGTAATGGCTGTTAATGGCCATTGAAAGGCTGCCCAACTGCCCAAGTAATGGGTTGTTAATGGAGGAGTTAATCAGCCAAGTAATGGCTGATTAATGCCTCAAAAAATAGTCCCAACGGTAGGCTTTCTGCCTTCTGGCACCTTCCCAGAAACTTTGGGTCCAAACTGTAAATATTGAAACTTTAGGGACCAAATTGTACATATGAAAGAATTCTGGTCCAAACTGTACATATGAAACTTCAGGGATCAAACTGTACATCTGGCAGAGTTTTCTGGTCCAAAAAGATAATATCAGACAGCCCCACAGCCCGCGACCCGAGCCCGAGACCGGACAGGACGGGCGGGCGGCGGCGGCGCGCGTGTGGGCTTAGCCTTGAACCCAAGCACATCTAGGTCTTCCCTCCTTTAAACACATGGGATACCCCTTGGGGATCCAAACCCTTTACCACATTAGAGACTTATATAGAGAGCAATTCTTCCTATTCCCACCGATGTGGTAGATTTGTCCCACACCACATTTCCATGCCTCAAACACCTTACTTCGTAGACCAATATCTCTTTCATTTCTCAACGAAATTTGACGATTCTTGGCCCTACGGTCATCTACTCACTTCGTAGATCATGCATGTGCGAAGAGACAAGGTCTCCAACATGCGGAACACTAGTGTTTAATTCATCAAAGATGGGTGGACGCATCTCCCCACCAAAGGCAAATTTCCAACAATCCCCTCTATGAAAGAAAGATTGTGGCGCACGTGCAAGGTGCCTACATTTCAGCAATCTTTCAGCGAAAAGATATTGCATCAGGAGTGGTAGCTTTCGCTTTGAACCTTCCCTAGTTGAAACCATCAGACTTACTTACTGCGCGGTGAACGTGATGTCTTGAACCGTCAGTGTTTAGTGTAAGCCAAGACAATGATATCAACACAATAACTCTTCTTATTCATTTTTCTTCTTACGTTTCTGTCCGTTGTGGCCATGGACACACTTGGATTCTTAAGTGCGTTTATTTGAGGCGGCCATCCTCGCACTTAAATAGGTGATCTCCTACAAGGTATCCTGCTATACCCCACTTCTCAAGTGTTAGGAATCATTAAAAGTTTCCCCAACCTTAACCTCAACCATTTGAGGATCTTTTAAAAGGTTTGGAAGCTTAACATTTACCCACCATGCAAGTAGCACTTTAATGTCTATCGCGGGAACAACTTTGGATTCATGTTTCCGTACAGAAATCATCGTCCGAAGTGCTTCTTGCTTCCACCGAAGCGCTCAACTGAGCCTTTTGCCGCTTAGTTTTCCCATTGAACCAAATTCTTGGGATCTCCAATCAGTATGGTTGGGTTTCCACCGCAAAGGTTCGTATTGTTTGGGTTTTAAGCCAATTCCCCTAGACAGGCAGAATACTTGATCTCCGGGTAGTCCCTTAGTTAGTACACAAGGATGTGACACCCGTGATGATCAACTGCCATACGATCTTATGTCTCCGACAGATGCTGAAGGATATGTCCAGACGCCGTCATCCGTGTCCTTCCTGAAGCCGACCGACTAGCCACAGTGTATAGCTGGCGAAGACACGGGTTTCTCCCGATAAGGGGCGTCCTCTAAGGAGCCGGTGAAGTTACTCAACTTCTTTCATGCTTTGTATAAAGCGATAAACTCGATACCATCATGAATCGGTCGATGCAAGTTTGCTTAGAGGATTTTCCAAGACCCACCATACACATTTACTTGTGGCTTTGGTGTTCTTGATCGATGTCCAGCTTGCATCACCGTGTGTTCTCCCGAGAACCATTTGGACATCCAGAATACTATAATATGTAGATAAGCATTAATTCAGATATCGTCATATCAGATTTAACGCCTTCTACCGATCATGTATTAAAATCATCAGTGAACCTTAGTTCAATTGATCTGTTCGTAGGACGATACCAGGTCGGTTGTAGTGTGTACAATACATTGAACTACACATGACCTGTGCATATCGCTCCTTGTCTATGGGTGCACCATGATTCCAATCAGTTCTATGATTCATATCCATTGGTGGCTTCAACGAGACTGTCAACTCTCGACCAGTCCGTTAGATGTCTTAGAAATCCAATTCCTAAGATGCCATCTGTGATACCCATATCTTTCATATCGAGACTTTGTTTCAATATGACTTTCACTTTCAGACTGTTGATTCTCCAACTGTTGGCTTTCTAATTTCAGAGTCAATGTTTCTGTGGTCAGATTCATTGTTTCTGTTTTATCTGAAAGTTTCAGGACCAAAATGTAAACATTTCAGGGACCAAGATGAAAGTTCAGGAAGAAGCCCAACACCCGTAAAACCAACTCTGATTCTCTTCTTCCAACTCTTCGATTGGGAAGGCTAATTCAACATTCATGCCACGCAAGACTGCAATGGCCCTGGATGTGAAGCTACTCACAGGGGAGCACATCTTACAACCCAAAGGTTCTTTTCCCGGAGGAAGATCAACCCATTACGCAAGTATGATTCTATATGATAGAGTTTATTTCTCTCTTTGTAGCTTCTTTCCAAAGCAGTGCTTTTAGAGATGACACTTATTTGTTAATTGTCCATGGTTCATTCTTAGCCATACAAGCTAGAAGGACTGGAACAAGTCTTTGTCCCCTTCTTTGCTCCGTCTCGGTTCAACATCTAGAATCCCTGAGTTCTGCAGATCTGGAATATTAAGTTCCGGATAGCCAGCAACTTTCGAGTCCTGTAGATACGGAACGTGTAGCTCTGGACAGTCAGGACCTCGCGGGTTCTTGTTAACCTTGAGCAATTACTCCTTTTTCTTTTTTCAAGGAAAGTTATCTTCAAAGAATTCAACATTCTTTGACGCCAAGAGGCGATCAACACTACTGTTATTTGCAGATCCTGACAGATATGCAATCTAGAGTCTTAGGTACAACTTGACCTGTTTCAGTATTCCAACTTTTACCAAGCCACCCCACATAATTTGGGCGTACGAGCTTTGCGCTTGGCTAACACCGTTGGACTGAGGTGAGAAATGAACAGTCGTTTAATGAACGATGCTTCACTTTCTCCCCCTCTATCACTACGAATTTCTCAATCCGTAGGCTTAGTTGATTTTCAACTTCTGCTTTGTAGCGCTTATCCGCTTCAACAACTTCATCTTTGCTTTTTAACAAACAAAGGATTTCATACGTTGTACCATCCTTAGTTATTACAGACCTGTTGGACTAGTCTCAAACCAGCTTGACCAACATCGTCCCTTAAACCAAGTTAGGAACATGTATCACCTCATCTTAAAGTGATCCCATTCCCTGAAGTCCTATTGAGGACAACCTCTTCAACCCCTTCTACTTTAGAGGTGGCGTTGCTTCACATGAACAACCTCTTGCCCGTGGTTAGGGCTTAACCGGATCATATGTGATTTGGATACTCTGGCCCACTGCAGTTGCTTAGCAGACTGAGTGTCCAACTTCTTTTCTGCCTTTCTTTAGGCCTTCAGATCATTTCAGACCTGAAAACTCTGACCCACCTTACTAGGTGTCCATTACGTTTCCTATGAAATGAATTCTGGCCCCACTCCAGTCGCCCGGAGGCTTTATATGACTGAGTGTCCAATATCATTCTATGAAGGATCTTCTGCCAAATAGTATGACAGGCTCAACGTCTTTAACTTTTAGACTTCTTCCGTTATGATTGGTGCCCAGATAATTCTTGGCGCTTACTTAAGAGTTGTAACAGTTTTCGCACAGTCAGTGGATCTTACTCCCTCGTATGTGCGAACATACATTACTCACTTTTAATAATTACACTTAAAAGAACAGATCTTTTTAAGTTGCTTTACAATACAATCTTTAAACGGAAAAGAAGATGAGATTAAACTTTTGATTTTTAAAGCGTAAGGAATATAAATTATTTTCATATTCCTCCTTACTTTAATCAATTTTTTTAATCAGACCTCATTTAATCTTTATTCTTGACAAGTAAGAAAAACTACTTATCCCAATTTCGGATTCTGGCTCACTCCAGTCACTTCATCAAACTGAGTGTCAAGTTCCTTCTTACCATTATTCGAATCTTTTGTCTGGGACAGATATAGGCCTTCTGCTGCAAGATAGAAGTACATCTTCAGTCTTCTCCTCTTGTCCCAGTTGACATCATCAGGCTCTCGAAAGCGCTTGTTCCCACCAGTCTTGGTAGCGGCGACACCATGAACATGTTCATCATCATCACTCTCTTCTACCATAAAACCATTGCCATATCCAGATTTGGTCACACAACTTTTGACCGACATCTTTCGAACACTAATAGTATTACAATACAATCTTGTCTTAAGCTGTTGGAATTCTATGGTACTTTATAGAGCAGTACGGGAAGTAATAACTATTACAAATATTCGAAAGAACAAATAAATGGTCAATCTTCAAAACTACCGCATGTGTGTTGTGTCTTGAATCTTGATCACCTTGCAAAGCCAATGTTGAGAACTGCCGCAAGTTTGTTGTGTCTTGAATCTTGATAACCTGAAATCAAGAAAACAACTAAATCTGGATGGTTACAACGTTGTGTGTTGAGTCGAGGATAGCCCTCTATCCTTAAGACAAGATTTCCCCGTATATATGCTTTTACGTTAGCGGGCAATAGTCTCCCAAGATAAAATAACACTTTAATCTCAACACTACAAAGCCAATAGGTTGAGCCTGTCGAAGAAAACAAATATGACTCGACTTGCTGAAGATATGGAATAGGAAGGAAGAGTTTCTCTCTACTCTTCTCTTTTGTCTATGTGTATATAGTGTGTCTCTGTAGTGTATATCTTGTGTATACGTGAGGGTTTGGTCACTGTTTTTTTCAGTCGAAAATTGCACTGATTTTCACTGAATTTCACTGATTGTTTTGTGCTATTTTGTGGCTATTTTTCGGGCCTGTTACTTACTGTTTTTCATCTCTGTTTGCTGCCTGTTTCTCACTGTATTTTCTTCTACTTTCTGCCACTGAATTGAGCCAAATGAAACTCAATATATAGCAAGGAGAAGGGGCTGTCTAACTGCCAAAACATGGCTGTTAATGGCCATTAGGAGGGCATTAAAACAGCCAAGTAATGGCTGTTAATGGCCATTAAAAGGCTGCCCAACTGCCCAAGTAATGGGCTGTTAATGGAGGAGTTAATCAGCCAAGTTTTCTGCGATCAAACTGTACATCTGGCAGAGTTTTCTGGTCCAAAAAGATAATATCAGACAGCCCCACAGCCCACGACCCATGACCCACGACCCGTGACCCGTGACCCGAGCCCGAGACCGAGACCAGACCGGACCGGACGGTACGGGCGGGCGGCGGCGGCGCGCGTGGGCTTAGCCTTGAACCCAAGCACATCTAGGTCTTCCCCCCTTTAAACACATGGGATACCCCTTGGGGATCCAAACCCTTTACCACAGTAGAGACTTATATAGAGAGTAATTCTTCCTATTCCCACCGATGTGGTAGATTTGTCCCACACCACATTTCCATGCCTCAAACACCTTACTTCGTAGACCAATATCTCTTTCATTTCTCAACAAAATTTGACGATTCTTGGCCCTACGGTGATCTACTCACTTCGTAGATCATCCATGTGCGAAGAGACAAGGTCTCCAACATGCGGAACACTAGTGTTTAATTCATCAAAGATGGGTGGACGCATCTCCCCGCCAAAGGCAAATTTCCAACACCATTTCCTCTGTGCATCTTCTTCTCTACTAGCTGCAGCCTACAGAGACACACGTCTTCCATTTTCCTGGAGATATAAGCTGGAGAAGTCAAAGAGTATTATGGACAAACTACACTGTCTTGTTGGTAGTTTATTAGATTATTCGTGTGTCTGGCCTTCTTGTTCCATAGTATTAGTAGTAAAAAGGTTTGAATAGAATCTTCTCACTTAATATAGAAACTTTACTGCTCTATAATTAAAATTTTCAATTTTGAATTCTAGGAGTCTTCTGATCAATCCTTTGGTTAATGGTGAGGAGCGGAGATAATTTGGCTTGTTGAGAGGTACAAATGCATTCAGGTCGTACAAGCTTCTAAGTTGTAGATTGAATAGATGTTTGACTTTCTCCTCTTAGTTTATAAATCTATGTCAAACAAGAGAAGAGTTAGAAACTTAGTGAGGTAAACGGTTGGAGGGATCAATTACTGTTAAACAGAGCAATATACATGTGATATACACTGAATATACAACAGTGTATATCACATGTATATCAAGGACTAAAAGAAGAAAGAAAGAAGCAAAGAAGCAGTTAGCAAAGAATGGCTGCTTAGGCCTCTCGACAGTGGGCCTCCCTTAGCCCAGAACGTCCAGCCCATGGCAGTATTTAGGGCAGCAAAACAGTGGACAAGATTTGTATATTAAGGAAAGTATATTGTGTGTATATGGTAGTATATTTGTTACCTAGATTAGGATATACACTTACCATAATTAGGATATACACTTACCATATTGTATAGTTAGAATTATGGTAGAAGAAGGTTTGTAACTTGTATATATATCTATTCAATCAATGAAAATAATCAAGGGGATTATTTCTTTCATGGTATCAAAAGACTAGGTCTAAACAAAAGTTTTTCTCTCAAACTTTTGTCTTCCTTGTGGCCGAGACACCCCCCCTCGGGTTTCTCTTCCAAAATTCGTCTTCCGCTCTAAAAAACACCTCTCTTAAATTTCCCTTCCTTCTTTGTTCTTCCAATATGTCTAAGAACAATTATCACCCTGCCCTCACGGTGTCCAATATCAAGAGCAGTATCCCTATTGTCCTTGAGATGGAAAATGTCCAATATGCGACGTGGGCGGAGTTGTTTAAAATTCACGCTATCTCTTATCAAGTTCTTCATCACATCATTCCTCCCGCTAGACCCCTTCCTGCGGAGAATCCTGAGTTATGGATTACACTTGATGCTACCGTTCTTCGGTGGATCTACGCCACTATTTCGGTGGACCTTCTACAGACGATTATTGAGCCGGATACCACGGCTATGGCTGCATGGAATAGATTGCGTGACATATTCCAAGACAACCAACATTCACGTGTCGTCACACTCGAGCAGAAATTCTCTCTCGTTCGAATGGACGAATTTCCAAATATTTCTGCATATTGCAAGAAACTAAAGGAGTTGGCAGATCAACTCCGTAATGTTGGCGCACCGATAACAAATAATCGTCTAGTTCTACAGTTGGTTGCCGGTCTTTCGGAGGCCTATAATGGTGTGGGAACTCTCCTTCGCCAAAACAACCATCTTCCCGACTTCTATCAAGCCCGCTCATGCTTACGTTGGAAGAAGCCGGTTTGTCTAAAAAGGCGGCTACCGGAGCAAGCCCAGTCGTCATGGTGGCATCCTCTCCTGGTTCTTCGGGTTTTGTGAATAATTCGGGCCAAAATCATAATAATGGTAGCGGCAAGAATAATCACAAAAATAATAACAAAAACCGCGGGGGGAAAACGCGTCGGTTCTGGTGGCGGTTCCGGTGGTCAACAAGCAGGCGGTGGGTCCCATCCAGGGTACAGTGGCCCACCATCCCCCTGGGCCCAACAGTAGGGCCCATGGCAGTGGAACCCGTACCATCCAGCAACAGGTTCCAGCGGCCGCCCAACACCCAGCAGTGGCGGCCCACTAGCCAGTGGCCCAACAGCGGTAGCAACAGCAGTTACGACCCAGCTCCACCACGGCCAGGAGTTCTTGGGCCCCGACCTCCGCAAGCCCATCATGCAGCAGGCCCCACTCAAACCGACATCGAGGCCGCAATGCACACACTGGGGTTATCTCAACCGGACCCAAATTGGTATATGGACACCGGTGCCACTACTCACATGACTTCAGAATCAGGTACTCTCTCATCTTATTCCAATTTGAGCTCCCATCTGGGGATAATTGTTGGTAATGGCAGTTCTATTCCAATTCTAGGGTATGGTCAGAAAACGTTGTCTCCCCCCAATCCACCACTCCTCTTGAAAAATACTTTGCATGCTCCTAAATTGATTAAAAATTTAGTGTCTGTCCGAAAGTTCACAAATGACAATTCTGTTTCTGTTGAATTTGATCCTTTCGGTTTCTCTGTGAAGGATTTCAAGATGGGGAGTTATCTCATGGGGTGTGATAGCAGGGGGGATCTGTATCCTATTATGCCCGGTTTCAGTCCATCGAGTCCAGCCTTGCCGTCAGCTTTTGCAGCCATCTCTCCTTCCATGTGGCATGCTCGCCTGGGTCATCCGAAATCTTCTATTTTATCAGTTTTAGATAAAAATAGTTTTATTTCTTGTAAGGGTACGAGTCGTACTCCAATTTGTCAGTCTTTTTCATTAGGAAAAATTGTTAAGTTGTCATTTGTAGACTCCAATTCTCATACTTCAATGCCATTTGACATTATTCATAGCGACTTATGGACATATCCGGTTTTTAGTTCATTGGGTCATCGATATTATGTTCTCTTTTTAGATGATTATTCTAGATTTTTGTGGACGTTTCCAATTGCGAATAAATCACAAGTGTTTTCCGTCTTCATCAAATTTAGAGCGTTCATTCGTACTCAATTCGAAAGAGAAATAAAAAATATTCAATATGATAATGGGAAAGAGTATGACAATAGGGAGTTTCGGGAGTTTTGTGCTAATAATGGGATAAATTTTTATTTTTCGTGTCCTCATACATCTTCACAAAATGGGAAAGCCGAACGCAAAATTCGTTGCATAAATAACATTGTCCGAACTCTCTTAATTCATGCCTCCGTACCTCCATATTATTGGCATCATGCTCTACAAATGGCCACATATCTTCTTAACATAATTCCGTCTAAAGGTCTGACATATTCTTCCCCCCTCAAAATCCTATATAATAAGAACCCTTCTTATTCTCATCTTCGGATTTTTGGGTGCTTATGTTATCCGTTATTCCCATCCACCACAATTAACAAACTTCAGGCTCGGTTTACCCCGTGTATATTTTTGGGTTATCCGTCGAATCATCGTGGTTTTAAGTGTTTTGATTTATCCTCCAAGAAAATCATAATTAATCGTCATGTCATTTTTTATGAAACCCAATTTCCGTTTACAAAAGTGCATACTCCCAAGCCTAGGTCGTATGAGTTTTTGGATGACCAAATATCCCCGTATATTATTCAGAATTTTTTGGACATCTCCCGCACCCAAAATCCTCTAGCGGGCCCACTGCCCGATGGTCCCACAGTCCCGCCAGCAACTGCAGTAGGTTGCTGGTTCAGCTGATGTTGGAGCACTCTATTTGTTTCAGAGTTGCAGTCTGGTTATGGTATGATATTTTGCTTATGCATATGGGTATGGCGGGGCCCAATCCCGACCTTATGATGTCATGTACTCTTTAGAGGCTTGTAGATAGTTATCCTGTGTATAGTAGTCGTGTATGCCCATATCGTCCTTGATGTGTATGTCAGTAGGATATTTGGCGACAGTCCTTGTGGCCATGATTGAGTACGGTTAGCTGGTAGATATGTTAGGAGTGCTGCTTGGCCGGTAGGGCTAGGTGCCCGTCATGGCCCTCCGATTTGGGTCGTGACAAACTTGTTATTAGAGCAGGTATGTCCTAGGAAGTCTGCAAGCCATGTCTAGTAGAGTCTTGTTTATGGGTGTGTTGCGCTCCACACTTATAAACAGGAGGCTGCAAGGCATCTAGGGATGGTTTCCATTCTTTCATATCATAGATTGTATAGTAGAGCTGTGTCTTAAGAATTTGAGTTTAACTCGTGCTTGATACTATTTCAGTAACGACGGTTACTAAAAAGACTTCGTCTAATTTATATTCGTCGCCAGTAAATGAGTGACTTCCATCAGATGATTGATACGCCAGAAGGACAGTATCATCTTCAAAATTTGGGATTGTAAGGATTCTCTCTGTAGACCTTATCGTGTTTATGATCACAGTAATGCCTTCCTCCATTAGGGATGTGATTAGCAGGGAGATTGAAGTTGATTTAGTGTAAATAAGAGTAGTATGCTCTCTATTGAGACAGATCCGTCAGAGGATATGAGTAAGTTGTTTTCCCTGGCACGACTCTATCCTAGAGCATCATATAAAGATAGGCCCTTGAGGGATCAGGGAGTTTATTAGTCAGGGGTCGCCGACAGTTGAAGGGTTAAAGATGACAATGTCTTAGGGTCAAAGTTGTAAAGGTCGAGTGAGACCGCCCCACCATCTTGTAGTCAGTGTGGTCGAGCGCATGCCAAATTATGCCGCAAAAGTACAGGAGGTTGGTTTAGGGTTGCAACTATGTCCACCACGTTCGGGAATATCTCAAATTGAAATGCAAAGGTAAGGATAAGATGAGTATGAGTTGTATAGATGAAAAGCAGAAGACATAATTGGAAGGTTTAGCAGGTTATGAGAATCCACATATTTTACAGTGACTCTTGCTGATTAGAATGTAGGAATATGTTATGTACGTGTGACCTAAACTGTAATTTGACGATTCTTGGCCCTACAGTTATCTACGTACTTAGTAGATCATGCATGTGTGAAGAACCGAATTCTCCAACATACGTAACACTAGTGTTTAAGCAGTTAAAGTTGGTCGGTCGCAACTCCCGCCAAAGGCAAATTTCCAACAGTTACAATTCAAATGATGAGTGTGTTTTGTAGTGCAGGCCAAAGAGACAAATGTTACAGCAGACTAGAAGTGAGTTTAACATACATATTATGTTCCTTACATACATGCTCAACCATTTTGTTATGTTTTCGACTATCAGAGCTATAGGGAACAGTTTGAAAACATGCAATCTCCAATCCAAAGTACGGCATATATAATTCCCTTTGTATCTTTTTTCACTTATATGAAACATTAAGACAAATATTGATAGGTTCAAAGCACAGCTAAGAAGAAGAGTACGAGAGGCAAAGGATCTGATATAAATCGCTAAACCAAGCAACAAATTGTTAGTTGATGGGGATGTCATATGCAAATGTCTACCCATGCAGATGAATCTTTCCATCTTCTAAAGTTTGAATATAATTTAAAGATAAAATAGAGAGGAAACGTTCTTCTTTTTAATACAGAGGAAAGATTCTCTTTTGGCTTCCCTTTTTCTTCTGAAAATTTTCTTGTTGCCTGAATATTCAATTTAACTAAAATATTACAACTACAATATCAGCAATATTAAATTAAAATTTGGCAGAATGCACAACCAAGAATAAGAAGTAGGGGCAAAAGGTTCTAAGATCTATTTTGCTATCCTGAGCAAGAAGTTGTTAGTGTCCAATGCAACATATTCGAACTCCGCCATCTGGTTCATTTCCTTAAATAGAATGGAATCAAATCTTTGTTTGCCTCCTTTGCAAGAACCTTCTAATGCGGGATTGTTGTACCTTGGTTTCAAATATATCGCATGTAGTTTATAAAATATTTTGTCTTTAGCATTGATACCGTTGGATGTGTGAACAGTAAAATTTTAACCCTAAGTCAACTCAACGTGTATTAAGATAATCTGCAAAAGATTTTTAGCATTAATAGTTCATTAAAAAGATAAATTGCATTCATCGAAGAGCACATGCTCACACTTAATCCATGACAGTTGTAAATCCCTTTTCTTTTGGATTAATATATGTCTACCATACACCTTAAACTCCTATTTCTAGATAGGCTTCATTGACAATCTTAAAGGAAATAACTTATATACTCTGTATGTCGCAATTAATTTGCAACTGCTTGTTGAATAGTGTCTTCCAGTTTAATTTCGATGATTAGATTCATTATCAATTAGAAATTGAGATAGGAAAAGGACACTAGGCAAACTATCGTGGATGAAATATGAAATAAGCACCCAAATTTCAAATTTAGATTCAACAAACTAATAAGTGTTTTGAGTGCTTTGAACTCGCATCTTCTCTTTAGAAGAATCACTATGAAAAGTTCTCACAATGATCATATAAGCAACACTTCAAATGTCTTTTAAAGATAGATTTTACAATGTTCCCAACTAGTTTCTGATTGAGACTTACTTGTTTTAGTTGCAGAATGAGAAGAGTAAGAAGGTTGTAGAGCTGATACCAAAAATATGCATTACCTGCATACACTTGCACAGAAAAGGCAAAACTGGATCATCGAGAATAGATCTCGTCCAGATGGTTTAAGAATGGATTACGTAAGTTTAAGATCGATTTCATTTTAATTTGATTTTAAACCACTTTGTAGTGAATAATATGATGGTGCATGTGGCTTGCTTGCCAACAATCTTTTATTGTTTGCTGCTTATAATTATACGGGTAAGATTGAAATTTTCCTATTTATAATTGAATTGATGAACTATGTCTTTGACTTTAATTATAAGAGATATAATTACTAAAATTGATGAACTACGTAATTTGTATTTATAAGAGTGTAATTCTTCTTTGCTCTTGCATCTTAAAGTGCACATTTGATGTGATTGTGAGAAAACTAGCATTTAACCATTGTTTGACAAAAAGTTTTACCATCATTTGAAGACAATGGAAATTTTTAGATCATCACATGATTTATCAGAACACCACTCACGAGTTGTTTCACAATAGAAGAGTTGTTCCAATATGTGTTCCCTTATTTCTTCATGCTTCTCCTTTGTAGGTATGTACCGTCATTTGAAACATCTATCACACTGCACAGTGAATGCCCCTACAAATGGCAAAACCCTAGACGTATAATTTGGTAAGGAGTTTCTTCGAGCACGGAGAGGTTTAACGTCATTAGCAGCGACAACATGATCATAAAGCACCAACTCAATGAAATGCTTATTTGAGCATGGAGAGGTTTCCTTTTGAGTTGGTATTTTATGATACTGTTGTCGCTGCTATTGAAGTTCAACCTCTCTGTGCTCAAAGAAACTCCTTACCAGATTATACGTCTAGGGTTTTGCCATTTGTAGGGGCATTCACTATGCAGTGTGATAGATGTTTCAAATGACGGTACATACCTACAAAGGAGAAGCATGAAGAAATAAGGGAGCACATATTGGAACAACTCTTCTATTGTGAAACAACTCGTGAGTGGTGTTCTGATAAATCATGTGATGATCTAAAAATTTCCATTGTCTTCAAATGATGGTAAAACTTTTTGTCAAACAATGGTTAAATGCTAGTTTTCTCACAATCACATCAAATGTTCACTTTAAGATGCAAGAGCAAAGAAGAATTACACTCTTATAAATACAAATTACGTAGTTCATCAATTTTAGTAATTATATCCCTTATAATTAAAGTCAAAGACATAGTTCACCAATTCAATTATAAATAGGAAAATTTCAATCTTACCCGTATAATTATAAGCAACAAACAATAAAAGATTGTTGGCAAGCAAGCCACATGCACCATCATATTATTCACTACAAAGTGGTTTAAAATCAAATTAAAAGGAAATCGATCTTAAACTTACGTAATCCATTCTTAAACCATCTGGACGAGACCTATTCTCGATGATCCAGTTTTGCCTTTTTTGTGCAAGTGTATGCAGGTAATGCATATTTTTAGTATCAGCTCTATAACCTTCTTACTCTTCTCATTCTGCAACTAAAACAAGTAAGTCTCAATCAGAAGCTAGTTGGGAACATTGTAAAATCTAACTTTAAAAGACATTTGAAGTGTTGCTTATATGATCACTGCGAGAACTTCTCATAGTGATTCTTCTAAAGAGAAGATGCGAGTTCAAAGCACTCAAACACTTATTAGTTTGTTGAATCTAAGTTTGAAATTTGGGTGCTTATTTCATATTCCTTCCACATTAGATTGCCCAGTGCCCTTTTCCTATCTCAATTTCTAATTGATAATGAATCTAATCTTCGAAATTAAACTGGAAGACACTATTCAACAAGAAGTTGCAAATTAATTGCCACATATAGAGTATATAAGTTATTCCCTTTAAGCTTGTCAATGAAGCCTATCTAGAAATAGGAGTTTAAGGTGTATGGTAAACATATATTAATCCAAAAGAAAAGGGATTTACAACTGCCACGGATTAAGTGTGAGCATGTGCTCTTCGATGAATGTAATTTATCTTTTTAATGAATGATTAATGCTAAAAATCTTTTGCAGATTATCTTAATACACGTTGAGTTGACTTAGGGTTAAAATTTGATTGTTCACACATTCAACATTATCAATGCCAAAGACAAAAGATTTTATAAACTACGTGCGGAATATTTTAAGCCAAGGTACAAACATACCCGCATCAGAAGTTTTGGCCAAGAAGGAAAACAAAGATTTGATTTCATTCGTGTAGGTCCTCCCAAGTTTATACCAGGTCTGTAATCCTATAAAGGACAAAAGCTTGTCAAATATTTTCAACTAAATAATATGCGGCTTGTAAATGTGTGCGGAAATATTAACATACTCTTGCATTCCACTCTGGAGGAACAGTTGGAATTTTTTGCATTTGATAGCTGAAAAACATGAACATACAAAATACAAAATTAGGAGATTCTGATACGCAAAATCAACAACCAAAGTAATGGTTTCATATACAAAACATTCTTGGATTATCAAGATAATGTGAAAAATCTATCTCATATTACAGGTCAACCAATTGATTTAGTTACTAGACTAAAGAGCATGCCTTAATAGCTAAAGTGTTGCAAGGAACTCTTGACATTTCATATATCATAAGGTTATAATTAATAGTAATAAACAGATAGAATAAGAACGTGATTTTGGTCAATCTTCTTTTGTTGCCTTATCATTAATAGCTGAACAAATCACAAAATAAAAAATTATTACTCCAAACCTCAAGCATCACACTAACACTTCACTTCAACTCCATTATCCATACAATAGCAACTACTATGCGCCAGTCCTGAATGGATGAGATCCCTTCACACATAACTAGAGATTTCGGGTTCGCGCATCGGAAATGGAGAAATCCTTGGTAAAGAGCGTTTTCCCCTTAAATGGTCCAATGCGACATGAATCTGGATTAGTCAGGCCAATAGGTTCCGGCTAATAGATGGTTATAAAAAAAGAAGGCATTGGATTGCCTATTAAAATTTATCAAGTGGTTATAATAGTAACCATAATGAAATGTCTTAATATTTGTTAGAATGTACTGCAAATCACAATAAAGAAGATTGTTCATTCGCTCCAATATTGCATGTATGAACTCAGATAAATATGGTACGTTAATAATAACTATTACAACTAAATTTCATTTCTGAAAAATAATAATCAAGACAAGAAAAATAGCGATAAGTAAAAATATTTTCAATAACTTGTGGGGGTTAAAATCTTTATAAAATCTTAAATCAAACGATGTAATCCTCTGATTCTTCTTCTCACGACCGTCAACTCAAGGACTTTACTTGTTCTTGAATTGATGGACTAACTTGTTGTTGAAATTTCATCACGAATGCAGAGCCAAGCTTTAATCACAAATATGGAATACATGGAAGGCTTGCGGATCACCGTTGGTCTTTCACCATTTATTTTGGTGGCTTTACTACCTCCATAATGGCCATTATTTGGCCAATAATGGCTGTTATGGGGGCAGTTAAACAACCCTCCCTCACCTATATAAACACCCCCTTACACCATTGTTGAGCACTACAAATAACAGTTTATACAACTCACGAAAATACACAACCAAAACAGTTTTCTTCCTACAACTTCCAAGCATCATTTCGTTACTCAATATTCTTCACGGTAGCATTTGAGTTTCCTTTGCTCAAGTGTTCCATTGATGTTTTATCTTGGGAGACAAATTGTCCAGGACGTATAAAGGATACATACGGGGCAATATTGTCTTAAGGACAGAGTGTCACACTCGACTCAGCAAAACTAGTTTTCATTTTTCCATCTTCAACAAAATTGTAATTTCAGTTTTGTGGTTCTATTGTAATTTTCAGATTTCTAGATGAATTATTGAATCTTTGTTTATCCTTTCGAATACTTGTAATAGTTATATACTTCCCGTACTGCTTTATAAAGTACCATAGAGTAAAAACTCCCAACAGTAACTTCAACATCAACTAGTAGGAGGTGAACATTTGTCACCTTTTCTTACAGATTGCTCTAATAGTTAGTATTGTAATTCTGGGTTAAATAATTTAAGCTAATCATTTTCATCCATAATTATCGAAGCTTAGATGCTTTTTCGGATTGCAACTGTGGTTGTGTGGAATTCGCATTCAGTATAGCTCTTTCTGTGTCTCATTCCCAAGCCTTGTAAGGACCTTAGTTTATGAAGTAATGGTTTCTTGACAGTACACTCGCCCTTCCAACAACAAAAGGATAAAGATACAATTTTTACCAAAAATTGTTTTTTAAAAAATGATTCACTGAAAAGCATCAACTTTGTTTAATTAGGTATAAGATGTTGCTTTATCTGTTATGCGACTGAAATTTCGTGTGTTTTTCATGATTATAGGTGCTGATGTTGACGAAAAATCTCTAATTCAATTTGAGAAGCCTTGAGTTTGAGGACCATGTAAGTACTAAACCTTATCAGTTACTTTCTTCTTTGTTATAAGCATCTTGTCAGTTTCTTTTTACAATTGACTCGACAGGAAACGCAATCCCAACTGCTAGGCACCTGGAGAGAAGTTATTTGTTAAGAGAGTATTATCTTTTGCATGCGAAAGAGTTAAGGCTAGTGCAAGGTTGCAGCTTGTGCATATATGATGGATGTGTGTTGCAAATATGCTGATGACATTACTAGAAATAAAGGTTTTTTCCACCGACATTCGGTGGGAAATTTGTGCTATAAAATATGATTTTCCCACCTCATTTCCACCGAACAAGATCACTGGGAAAATGCATAGTGGGAAATAGGTTTTCATTGAAACGTTGGGAAACTTCGTAATTTTTCCGTGTGAAAACACTACAATTGAGATTTTTTCCACCGATATTCAGTGGGAAATAGCCACTGAACATTTTTTAGTGAAAAACACTGCAAAAATAGAGTTTTTTTAGTAGTGTGAAAGCCCAGGTTGCTGCTGGTGTTTGCTTATCATTGTGTGTAGATAATGTTTTTGAACAATGCTATGATCGAGTTTGTAGAGCATGAGCAGTATGAGGTTTTCTGTTGTAATGGAATGGAATAAAGAATAAGATATTTTATAATAATATATTGTAACAGATTTTATGATTTTTGCAGTTTGAATAAGATAATTTTCTGAGAGCTGTGACCTTCCACTGTTTACTGATTGTCACCCGTTGCTTCTAGAGAGTATGAGTCTTTAGCTGATTAACATGTATAGTTATACGAGAAATCATATAAAGTTTATTATAGTTCAGTAAGTGATCTAAAGAGGTACATGCATGTTATTTAATCATCGTTAAGTGCTAAAAGTTATGTGTAAATATATGTATACATTTATTGACTTGGTATAAATGTGTTTGATAATTTTTTTCCATACATGGATGACATTTATGAATTATTGTTTAGCACGTGAAGCATAAGAGACAAGTTTCTTTGTCCTTATTAGGATGAAGTAGGAGAGCCAGTAAAAACATATTAACTACATGGGTAAGAAAAAAAAAATAGGAAACGAGCCTAGCTAGTTGTCTCGGAAATTGGATCTAGAAGTTTTTTATACTCTCTCAATTTACGTGGCATTATTTTCTTTTTAATTTATTCTAAAATAAATGTCATTGTTTTTTATTCACAATTATTTAATGATATCATCTCTATTTTACCCTTGTTGGATTCCACTTAATTTTAAAGATATATTTATTATGAAGAAAAGTCAATAAAAGTAGACACTAAAATAAGAATAATTTGATAAACATAATAAAGTCTCCATTTATTTTTTAAACTTCGTGTCCAATCAAATGGTGACACATAAATTAGGATGGAGAGAGTAGGAAAGTTTGGTTAGCTAAAAACCAAAACAGGAAATGGTGAAAGAGGTGGGCACTTGAAGAAAGAAAGAGAAGGCCAAAAAACAGGAGCTAAACCAGTATCTAAAGTTTATGGGTTTTGAATACTACTTTCTTAGTCCCAAAAAAATTGATTTAGTTTGACTTAGCATGAAATTTAAGAAATAAAGAAAGAGTTTTGAAATGTGTGATCCAAAACAAGCCTAAGATATTTGTGTGACTGTAAATCATCTCATAAAGTTAAATTGTTTCTAAATATAAAAAGGTATCAATTTTTTTTTGACAAACTAATAAAGAAAGTAGATCAATCATTTTAGAACAGAAGTATTAATTATTTTTAAGTTATTAAATTTTAAATTAATAACTTATATATATTTACTGAATCTTTTAAGACAACTACAAAATGTAAATCAAAATTATTAGGTTCGGTCAAACATGTGACCCCTCACTAGCTTCTCCCCTGCCACTTATGGCCAATGGACTAATGACCTTTTCCTCTTTTACTTCACATAGTTTTTCGTCTCATTGATAGCTGAAAATTCTCCAAAAGTATGAAAAGCTGGAGGAAAAAAAAAGGTAGCACCAAAGAAAGGAAAGAGCGAGATGGTGGTTTTTGTTGTTCCCGCGAAGCGAAGATCATTCGCTTGGCGAATAAAGTGGGTCACCCTCTTTTTGGCTTCGGCCAAACACTTTTTCTCGTTGGTCGAGCTTTCTACAAAAAAAGCGATGCAAGAACGTATTCTTTTATCTAAGCTTCTTACATGTGCATTAGCTCCCCCATCATAGATGGTTCAGCCACGCTCGGTGCCACGAAATGATTGAGAACTACGACGGGTAAAACATTATCGAGATAGGCAAAAAACATGTGAAAATTGAATAATACTAATATTGAAAATAAAAAAAGAAGTCCAATATGTGTTTTTTTTCTAACGCCATCATCATGTAATATAATTATTTTCTTTCGCTAAAATGTGTATATATGAATTATGAAAGGCACTAGAATCTTGTGTGAGGCTGTGAATGGGATTGAAGTACAAAAAAAGATAGGCAACCACATAGCACAAAGGATTTATGGTCCTCCATCTCTTCTTGTTTCTGCGCATGCAAAGTGTCATCATAATAGCGGCACTAGCTAGGATTTATTGAACCACTCTAATTGGTATATTTTTATTTTCATGACTCAACGTAGCATTTTGGTATGTACTTAAAAGTCTAAACTAAGAGAGAGTATCTTTTCTCCAATATCAATTTGATTTGGTGTTATTCTCTATTGGTCAACACGATGATTCCCACTGGTTGGTGGTATAAATTAAGTAGGAGTATTTCATTAGATAATACACTTGTTCTTTAGTTGTACGAGAGTTTTTAAAAGAGTTTATAATGATCCTAGACTACACCATTAAAGGGATCTAATAATATCACTAAATGATTGTTTGATTATTGGTTAGAATTATGAACGGTTTAGTTATGAATGGTCTAATTATTTCATCTTTATCCTACATAAATTAATGTATATAAATTAAGAATAACCAAACAACTGTATTTGTTGTGCTATACAACACAATTAATAGCTACCAATATGATTTTAACTTTATTAATTGTAATACATGGATAACTCTCTTTCTTAACTGATAACCAGACGACCCGTACTACTCATATATACAATTGAAAAGGAGTGATAATGTAGCAAAAATTAGAAACTTCATAGAGAAAAAGTACATTAACTATATCTCAATCTCAAATAAATTGTTATCAATTATATATATGATTCTCTAATATCCTGCAATATTCATAGTCATCGCTGATGAAAAAATAGCTTTTTTATAATAGCAGTTCCTATTTGGGTGGTTGAACTTGGATGTGATTGGAAAAAAAGGTAACAAAAAGAATTACTACTTATGTCCCAATTTATGTGACATCATTTTTTTTTATTTGCCTAAAAAAGAATGTCATCTTTTTATATTTAGAAATAATTTAACTTTATGATATAATTTACAGTCACACATTTATATAAGACTTGTTTTGTATAGGGATGACAACGGATCGGATCTGGACCAGATCCTACTAGATCCAGATTCAGATCTATTTTTCATACCTGGATCCAGATCCATCGGATCCATAAAAATCATATTCAAATATGGATCCATCGGATCCACCGGGTCCACGGATCGGATTTGGATCTACATGTAAATTTTTTTGGCTTGAATAATATTCCCACATGTTGAAACTTTTATGACAAAATGAAACGCAATCTGATTGAAAAAAATGATTGAGTTCATTAACCTACACAAACATGACACCATTCTTCCAAAATAATGAACAAAGTTTTAGCATCACAAGAAAATAAAGACGATTGACTTCATTAGTGATGCTGAACATGTTGCAACTTTGAGCTAATTTTTGGAGGCTTTAGTGATGCTCCACTTGTAGTTCTACTGATTGACTTCATTAAACAACATAAAATAATGTCAGTCATATATCAAAAGTCTCCATTTTTTTTTTGCTGATCAAACAAATGAGAGAAAGATACTTAAAGCTTACGGCTAGCAGATTCAAGAAAGAAAAATTAAAGAAGAGTGATAATTTTTTCTTTTTATAGAAATGAAAATATGGGAAACTACATAGAGCATATACGTAAAAGAAATGAAACTTCAAAGACAAATTATATGGCTGTGTGACTTGTGCCTTATCCTGGTTCAACCATTTACCCAATACATAAATTATGAAAAAAAAAATTAAGAAAATACTTATAAAATTACATTCTAGGTTATAGATATATTTAATAAAAAATGGATTCACTGATCGGATCTGGATCGGATACGGATCTCAAATACAAGATCCAGATCCAGATCCGATTTGTCAGAAACGGATCCGGGTCCGATCCGGATCCGTCGGGTCCAAATTTTGAAGATTCATATCCTATAAAACAGATATAGATTCACTGGATCCGGACCGGATCTAAAATCCATTGTCATCTCTAGTTTTATACCATACATTTTTAAAAAAATTCTTTTTTAAATTTCGTATCAAATTAAAAATCGTCACATAAATTGAGACGGATAGATATGATATGGGAAGGCTTAAAAGGAAGGCCTGTGAAGTGGGTCGGCAATAGTGCGGTAAAGGTTCACAAAAATGAATAATGGGGAAATACAATCCCATTGTACTAAAAGCCAACACAAATGGGAACCCACCAACTACTTTCCAACTGAAACGGCCAAACAAAAAAGTGCACACTACCGAATAGGCGAATACTGATACTGAAAGTTAGTCACAGACCCACAGTTTCTTATACTCCTGTTTGACCCTCCTTTGTCCCCTCTGTTGCTGCTTTAAATAGCCAATGTTATGCAACATCAATAATGTTATATTTATACATAGTCGGATTCAGAATAACATTTATGAGTTATAATTTTTAAAGTTTTTAATATTAAATTTATTATTTTAAAAATTATAGATTCAGACCAATTATTTATTGCAACTATAGTGCATTTTTATATATAATTTATAGTGCATTTATAGTGCATGTAAATGAAAGTTGTGATAGGTTGGTAAGAACATTTTATAATTAATCAGATATCTCAGCTCACATTTTGAGAATGAAGTCGCCTTTGATAAAAGTGTTTTACTCCCAAAGTGGGATTGCGGCATGAATTTAAATTATTGAGTTCCAAAATGAATATGGGACACCAAGTGAGAAACCATAAAACATTGGAATACTTTTATTTGTATTAAGAGGCTTCAAATTGCCTAATCAAGACGAATTCCAGTGTTGAACTTTATTGTTAGCATTAGGGATTCTACCACAATTAATTTGATTTATTGGGTTTCAAATCAATTATTTATACTTATTTAGTAGTAATTTTTTAATACATACAAAGTTCAAATCAAAGTTGTTGGTTCGTATGAATTCATACTTCTACCATTGCCCTTGTTAATTTCCTTAGTGGACCTACCTGACACGCATCTGGATTAGTTAGACGAATAACCTTTAATTACGGGACGGTTAAACCAAGAAGAAAAAAACAATGTTAGGCATATACACTTAATAATGTGGAAATCCCAACAATTTTACTTGGTCTATAAGCCCATTCCTCAAGACCTATTATAATCGAGGATTGACATCACTAAGATAAGGTAAGAATAGCATTTACATGGCGGGGGTTGAGGATCACATCACTGAAGATATCAGACGGATCACTAATTTTGAAACGGGGGCCATGCCTTTCCGGTACCTTGGTATTCCTCTTGCGGCGGAGAAGATGAGATTGGTGCATTATGACCCGTTCTTGAGCAAAATTTCGGGTTACACTTCGACTTGGATGGGTACTACTCTTTCCTATGCAGGAAGACTGGAGCTTATCAAATCGGTCCTGCAAGGGGTCGAGTGCTTTTGGCTCTCTATTCTTCCCGTCCCGGGCATGGTTTGCGAGAAGGTCATAGGAATCTGCAGGTCCTTCCTCTGGCGATCCAAGCATCCTCTCGTGGCTTGGAAGGACTGTGCTAAACCCAAAGCCGAAGGCGGACTTGGTATTAGAGACCTCAAGTCTTGGAATCTCTCTCTTCTCTCCAAATGTTTATGGAACATCCATCAGAAGAAAGATTCACTCTGGATCAAGTGGATCAACCACAAATACCTGAGTAGCACGGCCAATATTTGGACTTGGAAGGCTAAAAAAGAAGACTCTCCCTTGATCAAGAGGCTACTGGACATCCGCGACATCATCCTCTCCAGGGAAGGATCTCATGAGCTTGCACATGCGGCTATATCTAATTGGCATGCGGGAAACTCTAGTGGCACGATTGGTGCCTATGAATATTTCAGGCCGAAAGGCCAACCGATGTTATGGGCAAAGGACGTTTGGAATGCTTGTATTATCCCCAAGCAGTCTTTCATCCTATGGCTATGTGCTAGGAAGAGGCTACGCACTAAGGACAGAATGCACTACATGGACATCGACAGGCTTTGCTCACTTTGTGGGCATACCGAGGAATCACTTGCTCACCTTTTCTTTACTTGCCCGGTAAGTAGGTACATTTGGTCAAGTATAAGGAGTTGGCTCGGGATCACTAGGGCCATGACTACCATAGATAGTGCATTAAAATACATCAAGAAGGAGGGGCGAGTCTTGGGTGGCAAGCAAAGGCCAAGCGAGTAGCGCTTGCCACCTCGGTTTATCACATTTGGAATGAACGGAATAAGATTACGTTTGATGGGTCTAGACTTGATAGAGAGGCTCTCCTCTTCAAAATCAAGACTAGTATCTACAAAATCTTATTTGCTATTTTCCCGGCATTCTTGGACAATTTTGTATCTTTAGCTGGTGGCTAACCATCACTGGCTAGGATTAAAACCTCTAGACTACCCGGATTGTGGGACTAGCTAGAGTCTCCCGACCACCCGGGATGTGGGATTGGCGGGAGTCTGTTTATGCCTTGTATCCCGTGATGGCCCGGATTGTGGGTTGCACGGGAAGACCAGGGATAGTTTAGGTACCGGGACAGTATCACCCAGCAGCTTACGTGACGAGGGTGGGGTTTTACCCATGACCGAATAGGTACTCTTCCCTTGACCGTGGGTTTATCCCAATAGGGTTTACCACGGCAAGGGTTTAAGGAGGCCCACGGCTGCAACCCTATGCTTGGCATACGGGACTGTCATCGGGTTAGGGCTGGGGTTGTTACCCCTTCATATCTTATCATTTTGATGCTCTTGACTACCCGGTATGTGGGACTAGCTGGAGCTTATGCTGTTGACGAGCCGAATCTAGAGTTGATCTGCCTGGCAGGGACGCACTAGATTCACATCGTCACTAGGGTTGTGGGTACACTCACAAACATTGTACATTTGATATTTTATACACATTTACCTTTCATCAAAAAAAAAAGAATATTAATAGGTGAAGTAAAGTACTTAAATGGTATATGAAGCGTATACTTTTGTAACTTTATCATGAAAGCTGTTTGGACTACAATAAATTGAGTAGTAAAAATTTTAGTTGATGCGTTTAACTTTGTGATGGTAGGCTTTCGAGTAATCAATGAGTTATTAAATTATTATGTGTACGTATGTATGTAAGGCAAATAAAACAAAATGAGAAAGTGGAAAAAAGGTGGAGAAAAATTGTCCATTTCAGAGAATCTTTTACCTCAATCCAAAAACGTCTGTAGCAGTTCAGTTACAAATATTTGTCTATATAATACCTACTACCACCAAACTAATTCCATACCATATTTCCACCAAGAAATGCACTCATTTTACAGAATCACATTCCCATCTCAAGTAAGAGACTTCCATGCTATTTACTCTTAATTTTTCTTCTTTAGTGTAGTTTAGAGCAATAATAAACAAATGCTCCTTCTTGATTCTACTTTCTATATCAAATGCTGCTTCAAAAAGCAATTCTTTCCCTTGAAAATGTTGTCTTTTATTTTCCTTAAAATGTGTAACATTTTCTAAAATTGACTTCTTGCTCTGTAAGTTGTTGCCATGACCAAGAGGTCAGGGGTTCAAGTTGTGGAAATTTGTAAAAATGTAGGGTAAGACTGCGTACAATAGACCCTTGTAGTCTGGCCCTTCCCAGACCTTGCGCTTAGCGGAAGCTTAGTACACCGCGCTGCCCTTTTTTGAGTTCTTGCTTTGATCTTGCAAAGAGCAACTCTCACCGCCAGGGCGTGGTGGTTGGTGGGATGAATAGGAACCTCAGTCCTTGGAAAAAAATCTTGAGTTCGAGTCTTGGAGTGAAAAAACTCTTGGTGGGAACCCTTCCCTCTTTAGTGGGTTGTATAAAAAAGAAAAGGCATCCCGCATTCACATAGGATTCAGAAAAGGGTCGCATCCTAAGAGAGTATGATGTAGACAGCCTACCTTGATGCAAACATCAGTGGCTGATTCCACAATTCGAACTCGTTATCTATAGGTCTCACATAGACAACTGATAGAATATTGATAGAATATATGTAAATATATTTAGTGATTTGGTAAAGATTGTTAGGGATTTATATTAGTTAGGTGTATAATTAGTTTCCATAATTGTAGCCTAGAATCACTATTGTATATCTTGTATATAAGCTAATTAGCTAATTAAAATGTTAAATATACACAATATACATGTGCATGTATATACATGGGTATATTGTTCCTCTCGGGTTCTCTTAATTACCGAAATTTGTGTATATTATTTAGGTAATATTTAGTCTCCTAGTTTAGGTAATATTGTAATATAATTAGTAGTGTATTACCATAATTAGTGTATTACCATAAATGTATAGAATAAGGTTTTAGGAATAGGATTCTCTCTTATTTTGTAACTTGTATATATAGCCTTTCAAGTAATGAAAATAATCAAGGGGATTATTTCTTTCATGGTATCAAAAGTCTAGGTCAAACAAAAGTTTTCTCTCACAAATTTTTGTTCATCCTCTCGGCCGAGACCCCCCCCCCCTTGGGTTTACCAATTTTTTTCTTCCGCTCTCAAAATCTCTCTTACAAATCCCTCTTTCACTTCTTGTTCTTTCATTATGTCTACGTCAAAAAACACGTTTCACCCTGCCCTTATTTTTCTAACATCAAGAATCATATCCCGTTAATTCTTGAAATAGAAAACGTCCAATAAGCGACGTGGATCGAGTTGTTGAAAATTCACGCTCGTTCGCATCAAATCATCCATCACATCATCCCCGCGGCTCTTGATGATACAGATGTGCCTAAACGCGAGGATGATCCTAAGTTATGGACAACACTTGATGCCACTGTCCTTCAGTGAATTTATTCTACTATCTCCACCGACCTATTGCATACGATTATCGAGCCAGACGCTACGGCGATGGCTGTATGGGATAGACTGCGTGACATATTCCAGGATAATCAAAATTCCAGAGTTGTTACCCTTGAACAGGATTTTCCCACGTCAACCTGAAAAATTTCCCGAACATTTCAGCATATTGCAAAAGGTTGAAGGAATTGGCGGACCAATTCCGCAACGTTGGTGCGCCAGTTCGTGAAGATCGTCTTGTTT
Organism: Anisodus acutangulus; assembly: GCA_029783415.1. Lineage (NCBI taxonomy): Eukaryota > Viridiplantae > Streptophyta > Magnoliopsida > Solanales > Solanaceae > Anisodus > Anisodus acutangulus. Next base: position 10,858,575 of record CM056504.1, read on the forward strand.
TACAGATGGTTGCTGGCCTATCCGAGGCCTATAGTGGTGTTGGAACTCTCTTTCGTCAAAGTAATCCTCTTCCAAGGTTCTATCAAGCCCGCTCTATGCTTACCTTGGAAGAAGCCGGTTTGGCTAAAAAGACGGCAACTAATGCTAGTCCCGTGGTCGTGATGACTTTCTCCATTAGTCCTCAAAAATTTGGTAACAATTCAAACCAAAACCGATCACACGGGGTAGCAAAAATGGTCGGAAAAATAATGGAAAAAATCGCAGGGGAAAACGCGACGGTTCCGGCGGCCAAAACAGTAGCAGTGGACCCCATCCAGGTTACAGTGGGCCACCGGTACACTGGTCTCAGCCTTGGGCCTCTGGGCCATGGGGTTGGACCAGTGGACAGTGGCCCTACGGCCCACCTCCGCAACACATTCCAAGATCGGCGGTGGGCTTTCCAGCCTCCACGGCCCCATCGCCCATCGCCCAGAAATTCCGGTCCAGCGATTCACGGCCCGGGGCGGTCCGATTCACGGGCTTCTTGGGCCCCGGCCTCCGCAAACTCACCACACAGTTGGCCCCACTCAGTCCGATATCGAGGCTGCGATGCACATACTGGGTTTGACTCAACCGGACCCGAATTGGTATATGGATACTGGTGCCACTACATACATGACATCCGATTCAGGTACTCTCTCATCTTATTCCAATTTGAGCAACCCTCGGGGTATAATTGTCGGTAATGGTACATCTATTCCAATTCAAGGTTATGGTCAGAAAACTTTATCTCCCCCAATCCACCCCTTATCTTGAAAAATACTTTGCGTGCCCCCAAATTGATTAAAAACTTAGTGTATGTCCGAAAGTTCACCACTGGCAATTCCGTTACTGTTGAATTTGATCCTTTTGGTTTCTTTGTAAAGGATTTCAAGACGGGGAGTCCTCTCATGAGGTGTGATAGTAGGGGTGATCTTTATCCTATCACGCCCGGTTTCAGTCCATCGAGTCAAGCCTTGCTATCAGCCTTTGCAGCCATTTCTCCTTCCTTATGGCATGCTCACCTTGGTCATCCGGGATCCTCTATTTTGTCAATTTTAGATAAAAATAGTTTTATTTCCTGTAAGGGTACGAGTCGTACTCCAATTTATCAATCTTGTTCTTTAGGAAAAATTGTTAAGTTGTCATTTGTACACTCAAATTCTCATACTTCAAAGACATTTGATATTATTCATAGCGACCTATGGACGTCTCCTGTTGTAAGTTCGTTGGGTCATCGGTATTATGTTCTCTTTTTGGATGATTATTCTAAATTTTTATGGACATTTCCAATTGCAAATAAGTCTCAAGTGTTTTCCGTCTTCGTAAAATTTAGAGCATTCATTAGAACCCAATTCGAAAGAGAAATAAAAAATATTCAGTGTGATAATGGAAAAGAGTATGACAATAGGGTGTTTCGGGAGTTCTGTGCTAATAATGGGATCAATTTTCATTTTTCTTGTCCTCATATATCTTCACAAAATAGGAAAGCCGAACGCAAAATTCGTTCCATAAATAACATTGTCCGCTCTCTCATACTTCATGCTTCCGTACCCCCATATTTTTCGCATGATGCTCTTCAAATGACCACATATCTACTTAACATAATTCCTTCCAAAGGTCTGACATATTCTTCCCCCCTCCAAATTTTATATAATAAGAATCCTTCTTATTCTCATCTTCGGATTTTTGGGTGCTTGTGTTATTCGTTATTCCCGTCCACCACAATTAACAAACTTCAGGGCCGGTCTACTCCGTGTGTGTTCTTGGGTTATCCGTCTAATCATCGTGGTTACAAATGCTTTGATTTATCCTCCAAGAAAATCATCATTAATCGCCATGTAATTTTTGATGAAACTCAATTTCCCTTTACTAAAGTTCATACTCCCGAGCCTAGTTCGTATAATTTTTTGGATGATGGTATATCCCCGTATATTACTCACCATTTTTCAGACATGTCCCGTACCCAAAATTTTCCAGCGGGCCCACTGTTCCGTCGCAATTTCCCGTCACTGGATCAGTTCCAGCGATTGGGCGATCCAGCCCAGTGCAGGCGCCGATTCTGCTCGATTTGTCGATTTGGGCCAGCAGGCCCACTGCCTGCTGGCCAGTCCATTCCGCCAGAAAATTCCCAAAATCCGCCAACTTCTTCCTCGAGTCATAGACCGATCACTCGCAGTAAACGGGGTGTTTTTACACCAAAAAGACATTTTAATTTACATTTGAATATCTCTAAATTCCCCTTGCCCCGTAATCCTATGTCTGCCTTAAACGACCCGAATTGGAAAATTGTTATGACTGATGAATATAATGCTCTTATTGATAATAAGACATGGGAATTGGTGCCCCATTCATCTGGTATTAATGTTATCAGGTCTATGTGGATTTTTGCTCATAAGGAGAATTCAGATGGCTCATTTGCTCGACATAAGGCGCGGCTTGTGGGTGATGGTAAGACTCAACAGGTTGGTATAGATTGCGGGGAGATGTTTAGTCCGGTGGTCAAACCGGCTACCATTCGGAATGTGCTTAGCTTGGCTCTTTCGAAGACATGGCATATTCATCAGTTGGATGTCAAGAATGCTTTCCTACATGGTGATCTCAAGGAAACAGTATATATGCATCAGTCGTTGGGGTTCAGGGATCCCAACCATCCTCATCATGTCTGTCTATTGAAGAAGTCCTTACATGGGCTTAAGCAGTCACCACGGGCCTGGTATACAAGGTTTGCTGACTATGTTTCGACTATTGGGTTCACTCACAGCAGGTCAGATAATTCGTTGTTCATCTACCGTCGTGGTTCGTCCGTAGCCTACATTTTATTATATGTGGACGATATTATCTTGACTGCCTCTTCCGATGCCTTGCGCCAATCTATCACGACCATGCTCAGCTCCGAGTTTGCTATGAAAGACTTGGGGCCCTTGAGTTATTTTTTGGGGATTGCTGTCACTCGTCATTCCGATGGGTTGTTCTTGTCACAACGGAAGTATGCAGCCGAGATCATCGAGAGGGCTGGGATGTCATCCTGTAAGTCCACTTCCACTCCAGTTGATACCAAGCCCAAGCTTGGTGCCGCGGCCGGCGGCCCTTACGAGGATCCGACCCGCTATCGCAGTCTTGCAGGGGCCCTTCAGTATCTTACCTTTACCAGACCGGATATTACGTATGCTGTCTAGCAGGTATGTTTATTCATGCATGATCCCAGAATTGAGCACATGAATGCACTCAAACGCATCATTCGGTATATTCAGGGTACACTGGACTATGGTTTGCATTTGTATTCTTCATCGACATCCACGCTTGTCTCATATACAGATGCTGATTGGGGTGGGTGTCCAGACACCAGACGGTCTACGTCCGGCTACTGTATGTTCCTTGGCAACAACTTGGTCTCCTGGTCTGAAAAGCGTCAGGCGACTCTATCCCGCTCAAGTGTCGAGGCTGAATATCGAGGGATAGCCAATATGGTCTCAGAATCATGTTGGTTACGTAATTTGATGTTAGAGCTTCATTGTCCAATTCAAAAGGCAACCTTGGTTTATTGCGATAATATTAGTGTCATCTACCTTTCTGGTAATCCGGTTCAGCACCAACGCACTAAACATATCGAGATGGACATTCACTTTGTCCGTGAAAAGGTTGCCCGTGGTCAAGTTCGCGTATGCCATGTCCTGTCGAGATATCAGATTGCCGACATCTTTACAAAGGGTCTTCCCTCGGTCCTTTTTAAAGATTTTAGGGACAGTCTCAGTGTTCGAAGACCGCCCGCTATGACTGCGGGGGTGTGTTAAATATACACAATATACACACAATATACATGTGTATATTGTGTATCTCGGGTTCTCTTAATTACCGAAATTAGTGTATATTATTTAGGTAATATTTAGTCTCCTAGTTTAGGTAATATTGTAATATAATTAGTAGTGTATTACCATAAATGTATAGAATAAGGTTTTAGGAATATGATTCTCTCCTATTTTGTAACTTGTATATATAGTATTTCAAGTAATGAAAATAATCAAGGGGATTATTTCTTTCAGAAAATAATCAAGGGATTATTCTCTTTCAACAACTTTACCGTAGCTCTAATCCCCTTACAAGAATAAATCTGAATTAATCAGTCCAATGGTTTTCAAAACACTAAATGCATATAGAAAAGAAAAAAAGAGCAATTCTGAGTCATGACTCAAGAAACATGGCCTTAAATTGTTTTCTTTTCTTAGTAGTTCATCCTTGAAAAGTGTTGTTATGTTAATTTTTTTTCCTTAAGTGTGTTCTTGCTATGTTTCTGCAGATGGAAAAAACAAACTGGTTGCTGGTACTGGTACTAGGGGTGGTGCTTATAAGCCTAAGAGGAGCTGAGGGAAGAAAATCAAGAATACTTGATGAGTCTTCTTCTTCTTCTTCTTCCTATGATTTAGAGTACTCAGCAATAAGTTGCAGAACACACAGTGCATCCATAACAGATTTTGGAGGAGTTGGTGATGGAAAAACACTCAACACAAAGGCATTTCAAGAAGCAGTAAATCAGTTAAGCCAGTATGCATCAGATGGTGGACCTCAACTTATTGTCCCTGCTGGTCAATGGCTCACTGGCAGCTTCAATCTTACTAGCCATTTCACTCTCTTCCTTCAAAAAGATGCTGTTCTTCTTGCTTCTCAGGTACTCATTCTCATTGTTTACTTCAGTTTCACCTTTCTCAGTTCATTTCACTTTATAAAGGGCCACCCAATGTACGAAGCATTTGCATTCTGAGGGCTGTGATATAGACAACCTACCATGTTGCCCTTGTCAATGGAAATCAAGAGCGGAGAAGGAAAGGTTTTGTATAACAAGGTCATCTTTTTTTAATCCGGCCCCGCTTTTAACCCAGATCTTGCCCTGCCCTGCCCCATTAAATTTTTTCAAGAATTAAGTTCACCTTCCCCATTAAAGTTTTACAAAAATTAAGTTTTGTCCTGCCTTGCCCCATTTAAATGTTCCCCTGCCCCACACTATTAAGAGTTTACCCTGTCCCGCCCCGCCCTACCCCAATTGTCATCTCTACACGTAGGGTTCGGGGAAGGGCGCACCTAAGGGGCGTGATATAGGTAGTCTACTATGATGCAAGCATTAGTGGTTGATTTCATAGCTTGAACCCGTGACTTATAGGTTACACGGAGACAATTTTACTATTGTTCCAAGGCTCCTCTTCAGTCCATTTCACTCTATAAACTTATTAAAAGTTTTTCATTTCTCCCTTAAAAGAGGAGTATATTATTTGTATCGAGAAAAAACTCAAATATGCCATTGAACTATCGGAAATTTATTCACTTATGTCATCACCGTTACCAAAATGGCTCATCCATGCCATTTCTCATTAACGCCGGTTTTACAATACCATTTTTATTAACGTCGGCGTTAATGAAAAATGACATGGATGAGCCATTTTGGTAATGACAATGGCATAAATAAGTCATTTTGGTAACGGAAATGGCATAAATGAGCCAAACTAGTAACGAGTGGCATAAATGAGTCATTTCTGATAGTTCGATGACATATTTGAGCTTTTTTCCTTTTGTATCCGAATGAAATAGACCTGAAGAGAACGGAACCGATAAAAATGATTTGTTTCTCTCCCAATCGATTTGGAATTGAAGTGTAATTGATTGATTGGTTTGGTTCAGGAAATAAATGAGTGGGCTGTTATAGACCCATTACCATCATATGGTCATGGGAGGGATGCAGCAGGTGGAAGGTACATCAGTCTGTTATTTGGAACTAACCTTACTGATGTTATCATCACAGGTAAAGTGTAAAACTAGCTTCCTGTAACCAACTTCTATATTCTATTAAGCTATTTATTTCTCAAACTTTATGACATTTTATAAATTGATTAGGTGAGAATGGAACAATAGATGGGCAAGGTGAACTTTGGTGGGAGAAATTTCACAGCAAAAGCTAAAATACACAAGGCCTTACCTGATTGAAATTATGCATTCTGATAATATTCAGATATCAAATCTAACCCTTCTCAACTCTCCATCTTGGAATATCCATCCTGTTTATAGCAAGTGATTTTAATAAAGCCAAAATATTCATTCTTTTACTTATATTATTACACTAAAGTTTATCAAGAATCTTTGGTTACTGTGAACTTTCAGCAATATCATTGTCCAAGGCATCACTATTTTAGCTCCAATAAAATCTCCAAACACTGATGCCATCAATCCAGGTTTGCTTTTCCTTTTACTTCTTTCTTCCTATAGATGTTTTAATAAGAAAAGAAAAAGGTAATGTATACTGACTGATCTTTCGACTTTATTTATCTTGGTTCTTTACAGATTCTTGCACAAACATGAGAATTGAAGACAACTACATTGTATCTGGAGATGATTGTGTAGCAGTTAAAAGTGGTTGGGATGAATATGGCATAAAATATGGAATGCCAACAAGTCAATTGATCATCCGGCGCCTCACTTGCATTTCACCTTATAGTGCTGCAATAGCATTAGGAAGCGAAATGTCAGGTGGGATACAAGACGTTAGAGCCAAGGACATCACGGCCATCAACATGGAATCAGGAGTCAGGATCAAGACAGCTGTTGGTTGAGGCGGCTTTGTCAAAGATGTATATGTCAAAGGGATGACACTTCACACCATGAAATGGGTATTTTGGATGACAGGCAACTATGGGTGACATGCTGACACTCACTGGGATCCTAACGCATTACCAGAGATAAAAGGGATCAATTACCGGGATGTGGTGGCTGAGAACGTGTCGATGGCTGCTCGGCTTGAGGGTATTTCTGGGGATCCATTCACCGGAATTTGTATGTTGAACATAACAATAAGTATGGAAAAGAAGGCCAAGAAGTATCCATGGACTTGCACTGATATTGAAGGAATTACCAGTGGTGTGCAGCCAACACCTTGTCAGTTTTCCTACAGAGAGTTTGGCCATTGATAACATAGAGATGCAAAGATGTTCCTATAGATTGAATTACTGATACGTTCTAAATGTATCGCAATATAAGTGTAATGAACTCTCTGAAATTCTAGTGCTTTCATCTTCAAAATGTGCCTACAAATACTACGCCTCAACTTCAAACAAGTTGGGGTCGGTTATATGAATCAAATCTAGTGGTGCAAGTGAAAGTTGCAGTGTTGTCGAGCAAAGCAGCCACTAGTCACCCGTAGTGCTCCCAAAAACACCCTTCACTTGCGTGAGCAACAGCCTCTAGTGCCCAGAGCAAGCGCCTTTAGTGTTCGCGACCGCCTGCCTTTCGGCCTTAGCATTCCAAACAACCAGTAGCATGACGGATCTGTGTACAAAACAACCGATGACACTAGCGACGACTAGTGGGACCCCCTTACGTCAAACAAAAAGGACTAGTGCTATAACGAGTTAGTGGTGTACCTAACGGGGGTAATAAGGAACCGACGATAACACTCTATTTAAGTTCATCGCAGGTACCAAAAGTACGCTATATTTTCTACAAGCATATAAATCTCTAACATGACTAAGAGACTTAAATCCAGCAAAATCTGCATATCTTACAAGAATTTCCAAGGTTTTCATGTGGTGCTAGAGCAGATTCATGAATAAGAAGCCAAATTAGTATACCTAACAAAATGAAAATTATTGATAAAGCACATTCATAAGAGGACCAAGCAGAGAATTCTTATCAACATGCAGAACACTGCATGAACAATGAGCCATTCAAGTAATCCCGGCAATTTTTTATAAATAGGCATACAACTTCAAAACTCGCTTTCACTCACAGTCCATTCTCACATGAACAATTTCCATGTTCAAGAAAACAAGCAGTCAGCACTCAAGATTTCCTAGTTCTATCAGCCAGAGAGAATCTGACATCAAAGGATGAGTCACTATTTAGAACCATCTGATTGCAGGCTACATTTTAGCATCTTTATACAATACCAATAAATCAAACACAATAAGGGAATAAGTATCTGACTTTAAGCCACTAATAATTTCTTGAACTCAATAGCTCCACCATATTTATTCAGTCATCTTCACTGGGGAACAAACATTACAAGTCTAATAAAACTATTTTAGAGAATGTTATGTCACCAAAAGCTTATTGTATACATCATATAACCAACATATCTTTCAATGAGTTGGATCAGGATTAAATTTTGCAGCTTCCCTCCAGATGAGTTCCTTGATATTATCTTCAGCGAGAGATGGCTGCTCAAAATCCAAACTGAAAGGCCTAGGACAAACAGGCTCCTCGTTGATATCATGAAGAGGTGCCAAGTACGGATGACTCAGAGCTTCATCAACTGTAATAGTCCTCAAAAAGATCATTAACCAGTAAATCTTGACGTTCGAACAGAATATATGTAGTAGTATAATATACATATAATATACACACTGTATACACAAAATATATATGTAATATACATAATCAGTGTATAGGTTTTGTATATTTTGGCTAGCGCTCGTAATTTCAGCCGATCAAGAAAAAATGAAAAGGCCCTAAATTCTTACCAGTAATACGCCTGCTTGGATCAAAGATGAGCATCTTTTCAAGCAAATCTACAGCTCGGGGAGATGAATTTGGGAATCTAGCAGAAAATTGTTGTCTCGGGTACCTTGGAAGCTGTCTAACGTATCTCCGGGCATTATTACTCCGAAGAAACCCAAGACTAGCATCATCAGGTGAGCCTATGAGCTATTGAAAAAGCAAATATAGATCATGTCAGATTAAACTGGCTCAGCTCGAAGCCAAAAGGAACTTCTAAATGCATGCAAATTAAGAGAAATCCTAAATAAGAGGGTATAAAGGTGCACAAAAAGATCAGAAGGAGAGATCACATATGGAGCTCTTCTTGCTCAAAGATTCCATCACTATTTGATTTACTCCTGCTAAAGCTAAGGTATCTTGAAGGAAAATATTATATTCACATACTCAATAATTTCTTGAATGCTTTGCTACCAACTTGAAGCAAAAATAATTTGTAGGCAGCGCTAGCCAATGTGTGCCGCCTGTCTGGCCAATGATTATGTTGGCAAACGCAGAGCCAATGATATATGCATGAATAATCATGTTGAGAATGATTTGGAGAAATATTGCAGGTTTTAAAAAGGAGCAGGCAAATATAACCGAGTAATAGAGAAGTAGTCGAGAGTAATAGAAATTAATGAGATTATGAATAAATTGATTTTCCTTCATATCTGTCAGAATGATGCATAATGCAGAAACTACTAATGCTAACTACTAGTATACCTCGGTGATAAGTCTCAACTGGTGTACATAATCTCTGCCAGGAAAAAGAGGTTGTCTTGTCAATATCTCACCAAGTATGCATCCTACTGACCAAATATCAATTGCCGATGTATATTCTGAAAAATTTAGTAGCAACTCTGGTGCACGATACCAGCGTGTCACACAATATTCCATCATGAAATCTGTCTCAGATGTTGTCCTTGCTAGCCCAAAATCTCCAATCTTTAGGTCACATTTTGCATTCACAAGCAAATTGCTCGGTTTTAAATCACGATGTAAGATATTTGCAGAGTGAATGTACTTAAGTCCTCGCAATATTTGGTACAGAAAATGCTACAAAAATCAAGAGGCAACCAACAATGTTATGTTGTATAAAATGCAGATAAACTCCAAATGAATGCACATTATGTATTATGGAGATATGAAACAACATTAGAAAATCTAGGATATTCTTGTTGACAAGGAGGGGTAAAATGGGTTGGGGCGCTGAGGTGACATGCCAATGCCATGTGGCGTCCATCTCATCAAAATGTTTGTGCCTTGTGGGATTCGGTATCCATCTTGGACAGTCCTAACAGAGGAGGGGTATATTTAAATCATATAGACAACAACGGGACTATTTTTGAACCGATAGTATGATGGAGGGTAAAATTGGTCCTTTTCGCATAGTAAAGGAGAAAACTTGACCCTTTTCCCAAATAAAATCCCTAAAGGATGTATCAAGCCAACAATTCCAAGGTCCATTAATATGAATTTGATTATAATTCAGAACAACGTTGAAGTGTGTGACCATCTCATCTAAAAGCTTAAGCTGTTAGAGAGCACACTTTTATTTAGTTAATTAAATTCTCAACAAGAACGTCATCTCCAAATACTAAATCCAGCTAGCTGGTTAGATAAGAAGAATAACAAACATGGAACTTTTAGTACACGACGTGAAGTGTAACTTACTCGACAGTGTTCATCAGTTAGCTGTTGGTTGGAATGAATAATCTGATGAAGATCAGTGTCCATCAGTTCATAAACAATGTACACATCATTGAAATTCTTCTTTTGAGGAGGCCGTATAACATCTTTTATTGCAATTACCTGCATATTTGGGAAAAGTTGAATGTAACTGGGATTCAGAATCATTAGTCACAAGAACTTAAAAATTTAGGCATTCCAAAAGTACAAGAAGAATACTGAGATATAAGCAATTAGTTACCATAAATGCACATGCTTCCCATTTTTCAAGTGGCATATGATTAAAAATCAACACATCATCTCAAACTTAGAAAAGGGGTTGAACTTGTGAAACAGTATATTTTGAAAGAAGTAAAAAAACAAAAAAAACAGGCTGGTGCACTAAGCTTTCACTATGCGCCGGACCACAAGGGTCTATTGTACGCAGTCTTACTCTGTATTTCTGCAAAAAGTTATTTCCATGGCTTGAACTCATGACCTCCTGATCACATGGCAACAACTTTATCAGTTATGCCAAGACTCCCTTCCTATTTTAAAAGAAGTATTCACTTCAAACTTGTACTCTTAGGCATCTCTCCTAACTATTTAATAAAACTATACCCTTAGGGGTCATTTGATTGCTGGTTAATAGGGCAACTACTCATGTATTAAAACCAGCATAACTAATATTATGTTTGGTAGGATTTTAATTGCTATGTATAAATTCAGCACACGAAGTGTTACCAGTTTATAATCCCGCATAACTAATACATGTACTCCTCTGTCCCAATTTATATGTCACGTCTTGCTTTTTAGTCCGTCCCAAAAAGAATGACGCATTTCTTATTTGACAACAATTTAACTTTAAACAAAATGATCTATAACCACACAAATATTATTGGCTTGTTTTAGACCACAACATTCAAAAGTCTTCCTTTATTTCTTAAATTTCGTGCCGAGTCAAACTACATCATATAAATTGGGGCAAGGGAGTATAAGTTATGAATCAATTTATATATAAATTTATGCAGGTTGAAAAATAAAATAAATTAATACATGAATAACTAAACTCTGCATAACTAATATTTACATAATTAACACCTGCCCGCAACCAAACTACCCTTATTGCCTAGTCTGCTAGACAGTGTGGCGAAACTCCCCATAATCAACTACTCCTATTACTAAAAGAACAAAAAAAGGGCTACAATTTCAGAGTGATATTCGTTATGTTATCTTTTCTATCTTTTTACTCTCTTTTTTTCCTCAATATCATACATGCAAGGTATGAATACAACTGGTGGTTTACCAATTCTTGCTGGTGTCTGAACTTTTGAAGACAAGTGGTATACATAATTATATCAGTAAAACAAGGCAATATCTTTAGAGCCTCAAGCTCTTCTTTTCATATTACCGCCTGCTCTAGTGATATACTCCCTCTGTCCCAATTTTTCTTTTCAATCTGTTCAAAAAAGAATGTCACATTTCTATTCTCATTTTATCCATAATGAAATTTAGACCACACATTTCAAAATTCAATCTTTCTTTCTTAAACTTTATGTCAAATCAAATGGTGTCACATAAATTGAGACGGATGGCTATACAACTCCAAAACCCACTCCAGAGAAAAAGAAAATCAAATTTTCATATATGTTACATCCAACAAAAACAAGCAGAAAAGGATATAATTACATTCCAATACTTTTCGGTGACCTTATTTACAAAATAGTCAGCAAATATATAGATTTTATATATTAAGTATAAATATTCATATTATATACAGATAATATACATAATCAGTGTTTATTTTTTGTTTATTTTAGCTAAAGTCCATAATTAATTTTGACCGCCAGACCAAAATGAAAAAATCCCAAAAAAAAAACTCATCCAAAGGGACTAGAGGGCAGTAGTAGACTAGTAGTAGATGTCAATTTCTAGTTTCTACACAAGGCAAAGACAAATTAAGATGGATTGGTCAAAGGGGCAATATTGAGATTTATGGAGAGGTGCAATAATACTCACATTCTCATGATCCATGTGACTGAGAAGCTTTATCTCTCTTAATGTCCTTTTTGCATCTATTACATTATCAAATGCATTCCCAATCTTCTTTATAGCTACTTCCTCACGTGTCTCCGAGTTCATAGCAGCACTGCACCAAATATTTTTTGAAAAAAATTTTAACATGCATTTTGTCCTTCACATAGTAAAAAAATAGAGGACAAGTGCAACATAAAAGATCCTAATTGCAACCGAGGAAAGATGTTAAATATAGTCGAAAACTTTAGTACAGCCTAATTAATAAAGGGTTCAACAAAGTCACAGGATATATCACATGTAAAGTGATTAACATTAGATTGGTGAGATAACTATATACGAGACAAAGTACGTTTTGTGCAGATAATAGTCATGAAAAGGGAAATCTAGAAAAAAACCATACCCTTATACCATTCATGGAGTCACTTATAAGACAATAGGCAACTGTAACCCTATACTATACCTTCACACTGTTTGGTTCGTGGAATAAGTTATTCCGGAATTATAGTTCGGGATTATAATCCTTAGACTAATTAATTATACCTGGGAAGTGGGATAAAATATCATCAACTTTGACAGAATAAGATGGGATATTCAAGACTAAGTTTGAAATTAAAGAATAGCTTTAGATATTCCACCTTATCCCGTGAACCAAACGGAAGTGTCAAAAAAATCAAAATATAATAAAAACTCATCATAAGAGACCTTATAGCCGTGTTATATCAGGAAATGACCAATTGAAGTAGTGAACATCATTAAGCATATATCTCTCTCATAAGATAAGAAATATGGTTGAGCATGATATGATCCGGATTTTTTTCACATAATATCAAACTTCGATTATTTAGTGGTTGAAAACATCCACGTTTGTACTAAAAATTTAAGATAAAAAGATAGATTTTTGGCAGTTACCAAAAGTATTTTTAGAATTTGTGGTCTTAAATAGTCATGACATTTCTACAAGTATAAAAACATGTTACGGTAAAAATGAGAAGCTTAAAGTTAAAAAGTTTCCAAATGTAGAAAGATATCATGTTTCTAAACAAAGGGGAATAATTATATTTTCTTGATACTATATAGACAACAATCAAACAGAGGATATAGATGTAACGATGAAGCTAACAACTCAATCTCCATGTTGGGGCAAGCTTTGCTCCTCTTCATAGAGAACTATCACTATGTAAATCAGATGGTAATACACATAAAAATTCACATAACTTAAACCTATGCATATAAAAAGATAGTAGTATTTTTTTTTTCTTACCAAACCATTCCATTAGCACCACGACCAATAGGTCTAATAGGAGGAACGTATTTTCTCGAAACTTCAAAGAGAGATCCATGCACATTATACTGCACATACCGACCCCCATGAGTTGGAACTCCTCTTATGTTACTATGATCAGCTGAACTCGAATCAATAGACATATCACGAAATTAACTCGAGCAAAAAAGGGGTTAATAAATCTTGGACTATAACACTATAAATCAAAGAAAGTGTTTATTTTTCCAAGTTGAAGAAAGATGAGCCTTTACATTTCCTTTTTGGGGTGGTGAATAATACAACTAAAAATTATGATTTGAGTCTCTTTTCTTTTTATTTTTCTAGAGAGTGCCTGCGTGATCATGTGGGAACTTTTGAACTGGATTGTTGCCATTGTTGTTGCCCGTGAAGGAAATTTGCTTTTTCCTTTCTCTTTATTGTACTGGATGAGTCCTCTTTAAAATTTTCACCACACAAGTTGCGTAAACATTGACTACATACCATGCTTCCATTTATTATTTTACATGCATAGGTAATACAGATTTTTTTGTGGCAACGACTTTGTTTGCTGTATACGTTAGGAAATTCTCATTTTGCCATTCAACTAAAAGTACACTTGGCGGTTGTCTGGTCGATAGTTTTGAATAATTAATCTCAGCATCGCATAACTAATGTAGCATTATTAAATACTCATATACATATATTAATCTATGTAGTATTATTTTATTAGATATAAGAAGAAATTACTCTAAATATATATTATAGCACATCACTTAAGGATTCACCTCACAATATCTCTTCAAAATCCTACATATTGCAATACCTATGTAAATACAGAAATTACGTATATACTCTATTAATACTCCAACCCCTTTATATTAATGGAAATCTTACAAGATTGTATACAATTCATTATATGGAAGGTTGTTACTTGTTAGCATACAAATTGATTCCAACACATTAAATGGAGGAGGTACAGATGAGACAGGAAGTCACATGTGATCCTGACGGGCTTGAACCTTAGGCAATGAAGATAGTTGAAGTACAAATATTTAGAAAAAAGGATCTCAACCTTTTGACTACAGATGGTTGGAGTTGTTCAAGGATCAATATAACATGCTTCCTGCAAAATCTTTTAAAGGAGACAGCAATCACTAATTACTACTAAAAAGAGAAGCACTGGCCGACAACCAGAAAAAATATGATTCACCACCTACAATTGTTTGTTTTCGAGCGTATGTAAAGTAGTTCTGCACTCAAAACAATTAAGAAGCTAGTTGCTACATCTCGATAGCTCGAATTGCCACCATTTGGTTATATATAGACACTAAAGTTCGACCAACTCTATGGCAGCAAAATCGAGCTGAAGCTCCCAAAATCTGTAAATCATACAACCAAACATAAAGTCCTTCCTCCTTGCAGCTCTGTTAACCTTTCTAACTCAGCACTATAATGTGGATGAACATCAACAAAATCATGGCATTGGCAAGTAAATCACCTATTGTTTTGTATGCTTGCAGTTTTGCGGTGCAAAGTATAAAACCAACTCTATATTGAACAGTGAAATGCCCATGTATTGTCAATCTGTCTTCTTATCAGCTTCATCAATTGCAGCCAATCTTTCAACTAGAGGAGGGTGAGAATAATGATAAGCCGAATACCACGGATCTGTGTTCATAGCCGACAAGTTCTCTTCCTGCAAGATGTCAGAAATTCGTATTACACATCTTCGAAGTTGCAATGATTTGAAAACTAGAAATTACTTCTATGGCTTTGAATTTTGAAGAATAGGTTCAGGATTTAGATTTGGAAAACTTTTTCATATCAATATTTTGAGAATCATCAATGAACATAGACAGTATACTAAAATCATATATGCAAACGGTTCCAGGTTCCCTCTGAAATGAGGCATGTAAGGGAGCCACTACGAGGAAATTCCGGGAATTACGAAGGAAGCTTCGAGCTCAAATTGGTCATGGGCACAAAAAATAAAGGATACCCAAAATGGAGACGCATACCTGCAGTTTCACGAGACCAGCTCGAAGTGGTACAGCATAACCAAGCTTCTTTGCAAAAGAATCAGCCTAGGGATCAAAAAATTACAGTTCAAGTGAAAACAATCAACTTTAGACAATAAGTCAAAATCTAAAGATAAGTCCATGCAATGTAACATTACCTGGAACTCAAAAGCACGGCTTACAAGATTAAGACCAAAACTCACAAGGTGCTGGAGAGGTATGACAGTGTGCTGCAACCACGTTAAGTTACATTGAACAAATTAGTAAAGATAAACACCAGTTTCTAACCAACCGTATAACCTTGATTGAGTATTCACAAGGTACGACGCATAAATCACCGTTATTCTACTATTGCCTTTGTCAAGAGATGTAATTTGCTCTCACGCGAAAAGACCCTTCCCTCTAACTTCCTCATAATAGCCTCTTCCTTTAGTTTAAATTTATCAATTTCAAAAGCATCCTGCTTAAAGCAACAACTAGATTGACCTTTTTTTTATGACAAGGGAACCCGCAGCCGCTACCCTTCGGGTGCGCACAGGGTAAACCCCGCTCCTGTGCAATAGCCCGCAAACCACACAGGAGAGATAACCCACACTAGGCAAGCCATGTGCGGCGAGCTCAACCCAGAAGGCAAATCCCCTGCGTACCGCAGGGGGTTTCGAACCTGAGACCTCCATTATGGAAGCCCCGTGCTCAACCAACTGAGCCACCCTTGCGGGTCAACTAGATTGATCATCTTCTTTTTGGGTATCAGTTTGGCCTGCCTTATGTGGGGCTAAACGTGAGAGATAAAAACTAGTGCAATATATGTAGAACCTCAATTATATTGACTACTGATGAACAAAAATGCCTAATTACAGATTCATTTGTGAAATGCTGGCAGCAATCCTAGTGAAAACCTACCAATCAATCTATCAACTATGCCTCAAAAACTCAAATCAATTGCACAACTACATGAATCATTTATTTAAGGATTCTCAATCTCACACTCGGTATCACCTATATGGATCTTTTGCATTGACTTCATTTATGCCACGAGATTTCACGTCACAAAGATGCATATTATTCCCCAAAAAAATGATATCAAGGACAATTTTAATACCATTAGTTCCAAAAGACTGTAATAAGAGTAATTTTAAAATCTGGAAAGGAAGTCCCTTGAATTAATAAACTACGGACTGGTCAATGTTTTCAAAGCTAAACTATAGAAAAGAACTAGCCATTTATTTCTCTTGCAGGAATGTGAGGTAAGGCTGCGTACAATAGACCCTTGTGGTCCGACCCTTTCCCGGACCCCGCGCATAGCAGGAGCTTAGTGCACCGGCCTGCCCTTTTTTAGCCATTTATTTGAATAAAACATATAGGCTAGTAGGTTTTCTGAATTTTGAAAATTGGATAACCACATTACACCCTTCCCAGTAACCACGCTGACCTAACAGATGTTTAATATAACTTTTCAAGAGCATAGTATTACCTGAAATATGATGAGTCCAATAAGAACTGGTTGGGTATCAAAGCCAAAGCTCTGAAACAAATCCTTTGAATTCCTAACAAGAGTGTATCCTCCAAACTGCAATAATGTGAGGATCTGCATGGAAAGGAATAATACTCATGTCAGAAAAACAAAAATATGATTTTACTGTCAGGATAAAAATATAATTGTTTCAAAACAAAGCTTTTTATCAAAACAAAACAACTGCAGAGGCGTGCTAGTAAGGAAAAAGAAACAAGCAACCAGGTATTCTTGGGCCAATGCTAATATCTTGGAGAAAAGAAAAAAGGAACCCCACATGAAGAGGCATTCCAATCAGGCAAGGGAACAAGCAGCCAGATACTCTTTGGCCAAGTTGAATACATGTGCCAAAAGCCAGACAAGCAACAATCCCAATACATAATCGAGGATGAACTACAACAGTCACTAAATGTTAATGCCAAAAGTAAGTTCATCAGAGCAGCATCTCTATATCCTTATACTGTTACAAACACGAGAGCATATCAGGTTTGGTGTAGCCTCACTGCCATTCTTCTTACCCTCAAATTTGACACGATCGGTGTAGCCACACTAAACAAGGTCATTCTTATAACCCTTTAATTGAAGCGCAACTGTATTTGTTATCGTCAAACTGAAGAGCCACCCGAAACAAAACCCACAAATGTAACTGCACTAATGTTCTTAAAATACTGTCTCAGCCTATATGAGAGGGGAAAGTCAATCTGACACGAATCATAGACCTAAACTTGAGCTAGGTCAGCGTAATGAATTGCAATGCTCACCTCCTGATTATCTCTTATCATTTTCAAATCTAATGAAGTATTGCTAAATCATTCAACTTCATTCTCATCCAGATTTTCCCAACTATCATAGTACAGTAACTCATTATTCAATAATCTGGGCAGACCTCACCTCTCCTTTCCCATACCATGACAAGGGATAGCATAACAAAAGGAGAGACTATGAGCCACTTAGTCTTCTCTTCATGTTCCTTGACTTTGATTACTCTATTCTATTATAAATGAAGAAATCAAGGATTGGGAAAAAGAAAAGAAAAGAAAAGAGATAGTAGGAGGAGAAAGAAAGACAAGATGCAACAGAAAGTGACCATTGTGGGCAAAAGAACAAATTAAGAGACTGCAAAGAGAGAACTGAGAAGTTTGAGGGAGTGAAGATCGAGAGGAGACACAGAAAAAAAGAGAAGAGATGGAGGAAACAAGAAAAGGAACGACCTTCTCCTGGTTAATCGAGGAGGCAAAAGTGACAATTTGATTGATATGCGCCAGGCAAGTTAAAATGCCCAGATAAATATCCCCTAATACAATAGTGAAATCAGATAAAATTTCTAATAAAAGAGAGTGAGCTAGATAAGTATTCTATATTTTCCAGCCAGAAATAAATATTAGATATGGAATTATATCAAGGTGTCTTAACTTATTAAAAAAAGTTATATCAAGGTGATTCACATGGCTTGGATACATCTAATAGATGGGTATTGGGTCATATGTATATATAACAAATAATATTTTTTTGATAAAGTATATATGATACATAATAACAACAACCACAACCACAACCACAACAACAACAACAATAATAATAATGCTTACACTAATCACATGTTCAACAGATCAAAAATTGACATTGTAATTATAATAATACACATGCTATTCAAATTTCAAAAGATCAAATGTATCACAAAAGACTTGAGTTTCTGTTTGTAACGACTTCCCAGAAACCAATTTTACACAAAAAAATGGGAACCAATTTGGTTTCTTGTGTACCATCATAAATATGATAAGTCAAACTAGTCCCATGATCTCCAAAGAGAACAAACTATGTCACGTAAATGGAACAACGGCAATGTCTACTTAATCTGAAAAACTAAACAGCTGTTTTGGTTAAAAGGCACAGGCCCATGAATTAATTCCCATACCTGCACAGCTATGAAGGAGTACATTGTGTGATTCAGTTTCCAGTGCCCCAGCTCATGCGCAATAACAGCAACAACCTCCTCATCATTCTTGCACTACATACTCCCAGCAAATAAATTAGAGGAAAGAAATCAACCGGAGAAAATGTTTGTTAGGCTAAAATTGGGATATTAGCATTGTGGGGTACTATCTTTTTCATGAGTCTAGCTATAAAGGATACCATAAAAGAAAAGCAGTACTATCATGTGCTATTCATGTACAATCTCTTCAAATAACCAAGAATGTCATTTTTCTTTAAGTTAGAAAAGAAAAAAAATAAAGAGCCAGCATATCTAAGGAAGATATCCTAATCAATACAAACACCTATGCTTATTCCTCAAAAATACATATTTTAAGCTGGGCAGTAAACCAATTAAAGCGATCAACTAGAATTGGATTCGGCTATATGAATCCCATATATACCAAAGACAATTAAATTCTAGTTAAAGCAAAAAGATAACAGAAATTGCTTTTTTGACAGAAAAGATGACAGAAATTGTTTCCTACAGCAATTCCTTTTGTGTAGTGGAATAAAAATTACATACAGCCAAACAACTTTTTTACAGCTTCAACTTTTAAATTTTTTATAGGTTTTAACAGCTGCAGTTTTTCTCACCCAGATGGCATAAGACTACAGATAGAAAGAAGCCAACAAAGTAATAGTTCACCATTACAACTAATTATGGTCGCATCTGCACGGGAACTCATCATCATATATCTTCCCCTTTTAACCAAATCATGACCATGTTAGAATGATCTTTCAAGTATGGCGAAACGGTCTTTAGGAATCGTAAAAGAACTCTTAACTTAATCAACTAAAATACCTACCCAAAAAATTATTTTGAAAAAAAGATTCATCAGCTAACAAACAATGAACAGGAAACAAAAAAGATAAAAAAGAAAAATAAAAGCAAGGCTAATTTAATAGGTTTAATGGGCTACCACACCTGCTGGATCAGTGTGTCGTAGAGGACAATACGCTTGTTCTTGAAGAATCCGTACATGTATGCCTAGCAAAATTTTGCAGATATAAGATCAGCTCACAGGAGTACGCAGGGAAATAAAAATGTGAGGCATAGGCACCTAGTTAAAAATTAGATTCTAGTGACAAAGTTGCACACAACATAATTCCAACAAATGAGTGAAGAGGAAGAATTCCAAACAAAACGAGTCATGTTGCACCAAAAAGAAGACAGTCAGAATCCTTGTAGCCCTCAAAAAGTCTTGAATTCCTCTCTCCATGTTACCCACCACAGCTTGCAGCCGGGATAAAATTTTAAATGTGTACATCTGTCATACTCATGTCCTCTCTAAACCAGCGCTGTAAAGCTCCATGGTTGTCTTAGACATGGACCATAGTTGCCAATAAGCGGAGCATCAAGGACCAGAGCTGGGCTGTGATTTTGCAATGAATAAACAGGATATCCTCAAGTTGACACTCACACAAGGTGCACCTGTTCCAAGTTTGGAGGCCTCTCTTTTGAATATTGGGCAGTCAAACAAGCACCTTTTGCAACTAACCATGAAAAACATCTCACCTTGTGTGGAGCTTTGCTTTTCCAAATCTGCCACCAAGACCAGTTGGTGGGTGATTTTCAACTTCACCTGTGGTTGGAGGGAACTGACTGTCCTGCCTCTGCCTTTACCGCCCCAAGTGGCACTACCTTCATAACTTATGATGAATTCCAAGTTCCTAAGCTCCAATTTTCCTTTAACCTTCTAGGATGAATCTGGGGATGCTTATATTTTGTGCCTATCTACAGCACACAGGCCTTCAATTACATATAGGAAAAATAAGATTTCTCCCTCAAGCTCTGTTGTCTCGACCCCTAACATCTTGCCAATTTTCAGCGAGTTTATACCTTTGAAGCCTCCACAACGTCTGTGATACTTGGTGCATGCATGTTGTATTCAACATCGTCCGCTAACTGCAGCCAATGGCCGAGGAAGATGCCAGTGTCGGTTGAGCATTCTAACCGCATTTGGGTGTGAGGTCATATGTTGCTCAACTTGGGAGGACTTGCCTATGGCCTCAATTTCAAAAGGGGGTGGTTAGTGAATGATCTGGGTTCTATTTACTCAAAGGTGGTTACGATTGGCCCTTAAGAAATATTAAGACACGGTGGGGATTGGACTTGTTTGTGTGTTGGGCTGATGTTGCTGGCCGAAAGAGGAAGCTCCCATATGGCTAGCCCAAAAAAGGTGTTCAAAAGGGTTTGGTAATTAGAAATTAGATACCTCCTTGAATCCACGTGTTTTGAGCTGGAGAAGCCACCTAGATCTCGGTGCGGATCTCTCTTATTGGCTAGCAAATTCTTTTGACTGCATAGAACAGTTCTGTCACCCATCTAAATTAACTGATGAACAAAGACACTTGTTCGGCTAGGTTGAGTTCAACAGCCATTTGGACAGGCTTCTGTCCTCACCGTAATCGTGAAAATACAGTCACCGGATTCTATTTTAATGACTTTAGGGATTTGCAGCGGATGCGCACGAGCACATAATCTTGCTAATTTTAGGAATCTTCTTTCTTTGGTGAATAAGTCGAGACCTACAAATCCACCGAGCTTCTCTCCTATTTCATGGAAGATATTGTTGAACCAAAGGTGAAGAGGAACACCCGGTGATCCGCGACCACCGGTTCCGGAGGACTTTTAAGATCATATGACTATTCATCACCAGTAAATAACCAGCCATTCATCACCAGATAGCTTTAGTTTTACCTAACCTGTTCAATTTGTTATCTCTAATTAAAGCCAAGAGATCCATGAGAACTTTTCTTTTGAGATCCATGAGAAACTTCTCTAACGTAATAACATAATCCATAAATAGAGAGATAACCGTATAGGCACCTAATAACATAGTCCACAAATAGAAGAAGACATAACTCTATAGTTACTGACCATCAAAATAATTCCTATATAGAAAATTGAATATCATACTTAGGTTTTTCAAAAAGTATGTGCAAGACCTTCTTCACCTATTCTTTTAAACCATAAGACCAATCCAAACAGATTTGCCATTTCAAATGTCATGCTGATCTTATAAAGGCAATCAATATAAAGGAGGAAACAGTAAGAGAACTAGCCTGTCAACCTACATCAACCAAGATTACAGAAAGCGATCATAGCATAATCAACTAAAGTTTGTGATTGGCTTTCTATATAAAAATATCACAGAAATAAAAGATTTCCAGATTGGAGAGTCAAGTAACACTAGACCAATCCAAAAAGTCAAATTCTCTTCTAAAACTCTATTGCGCACCTAAGGCCCCCCAACCACTGAGAAAATTGAACATGACATGATATATGTAGAATGTGTGAAATAAAACAAAGCACGTGTTCAACTACCATGTAAGACTTAATCTTATAAAAGAGACTACCATGAAAAGACCAATAGAAAAAAACAAAAGGAATCCTCACATTGCTATGGCTTGACCTTGTCGATCCATCAACGACAAACAACTTTTTTAGGGGAAATTTGAGTGAGGAGGCCAGATTTTCAATCTTCGACCTAAGTTCTCCCTCTGGAAGCTGCTCATTGAGTGAAACATTGTAATAAGAATGCAGGAATTTCTTTCTTTTTCTTTTTGTGTGTGTGGGTACTTGGGGGGGGGGGGGGGGGGGGGGGGTTCTGCTTTAACGGTTGATACATTACTTACCGGAGTGAACTTGTTGAAAAGCGGAGCAATCAGAATAGGGTAAAGAGTCATCATAACAAGAGACAGAACGAGCATAAATCCCCACAAGTAAATGGCCAAGTAAGGACCTCCCTTCTGCAAATCAAGAATTAATTTTTATTTTTAGGGGAAAAGAACATAATATCATCTCTTGGCTCTAAGATGGAAATGTAAGGAACATTCATGGTCAAAGCAACTAGTATATTGATCTAAAACAAATTACTATCTCAAACAGATTGAACAAATAAATCATGTTGAGATCTTGAATTTGAACCATAACCACAAATAATAGAAAGTTCCTGTAATCCCTAAAACATGAGTACCTGTACTATAGTAATGATGGCAGCAACGATGGGAGGACCAATTACAATTGCCAAAGCAATTCCTTTGATCATGTCTCTGAAGAATAACCATACTGTTTGCTGTACAAGAATGATAATTCAAGTTCGAAATAAACAAGTTAACAGCCTAAATAAATAGACATATGGAAAATACGCAATGAGAGGATGACTCCTTAAACTGGAAGAAAGTCCAAACCCTTCCAAGATATACCTTGTTGAAACCGTGGCGGGACTCAACCACAAATGTCGAATACAATGAAAATGGCAAATCAGTGATCTGCAAAGAATTAGAAAAATAAGTCTTACCACCAAATTATGAAGTGAGCAGAAGTATAACACTCGGAATGCTATCCAGACTACTTCATCATCTGTGGACAGAGATTTCCGCAATTGCAGCCTCACGATTACGATGAAGAGGTCCGCAATTGCAACCAGACAACTAATATAAATATACCAAGTTACGGGACAGCAGCCATTTTTGGCAAATTTGGGGAGAGACCAAAAGCACATGTTTCAACTAATTATAGGTATGTGATTACTATGACAAAGACCAAACCAAAGCCTCCTAATCAAAAAGATTAATGTTTTTCAATAATTAGGAGGCCAAAGCATATTTTTTCATTGCCTAATATGCTGAAGAATTTTTTTATTTAATTCACTTTTATCAGCGCCAAACAAAATCATGGTGACTAAGGTCAAATGCAACGATTCCAAGAAAAAATCAACAATCATATTCCTAGAGGGGGGAGGCAGATGGAAATGTTCATATGCACCTGTGACCAAACCATAACTCCAGCTAAAAATGCTAGTGTGTGAAATGTTTCGTTCTCTGCATTGAGATCAAGGTATATCAGAAAATCTCCTGCTATCTGCAATCAAAAAAGAAACATTACGTCGACATTCAACAATGAGCAAAGAAGCAGAAAGGGCTTCTCAAGAGAATGGCGCAATCACTCACCTTCCAAAACCAAGGTAATATCCGGAAATATAGGATGGCAGAGTCCATCAGTACGGTAACAAACTCGTGGACAAAATGGAAATAACTGAAAATAATCGGAACACCAAAAGAATTAATAGCCAAACGAGATAATGCAAGAATCAGTAGAGTTAGATGACATTCCATGAACAAAAGGCAGGCAAACCTTTTGTCGAGACTATACGCCTGGGACTTCTTGAATTTTTCCTGACTGATTACTCCCTCCAGAGGTTTTGGAAGTGTTTGCAATTTAAGAGCCGCATGTTGTCGTACATCAAGGTATGTCTCAAATATGTACATTAATATCATGAAACCTGGGAAGTTCAAAAGCACAATTAGAGGCAAATCACAAGATAAACAAAAAAAGAAAATACATTACAACATAACATTAGATAAGTAGGAGGGCAGTACATAACAGAATGTGACAACAAATAGCCAGTTGACTAAAAAGTAATCCGACGAAAGGATCCAATTTATGGAGATGAAGGTCATAAAGCAGACCTTTCACTCATTCAAAAAAGCTTAGATATCACTCAGTCCTAAGTCTTCCGATCCTCACTAGTTACTTTTCAATCATACATCAGAAGACATATCAAATTCAATCTTTTCTTGCCTAGGCATCGTCCATAAGGTGTTTGTGACTTGTGTGTGTGTGTGTGTATGCGCCTATAATTTTTATTTTTTCTAAGAAAAAAGATGAATGCAAAATTTCATCCGACTTGAGATGAAATGTGAGAAATTAAGGTCCATGCTCAAGTTGTGAAGCAAAAGAAATAACTAATACATGAAACCATCAAGGTTTCAGACAACAACATAAATAGATACTACAACTGCAGGATTTTGGACAATTAACACTCATCAGTTTTCATGTAATCGAAAAAAGATAAAAAGTAAAAAAGGAACTGAGTTACAGCATGCAATACAATAAAAGATATCAGTATCTCTTGATATATGGTGATAGGTATTATCATGTTAAAACAAATTACAAAACATCAACTATACAAATAAAAGGCATCAAACGCTTATTCAAGTTTCATGCAGTTCTCTAGCTGATCTAACACATCAAAAAGTACCCAGAAAGAAAGCTCTCTATAACATGATACCGCAGTTGAAGCCCTCTGCATGCCAAGGGCACACCACTCATCCAGATGGAGAGAACTGTGACAGATATTTCCTCTCCCCTTTTTTTTGTGGGGGGTGGGGGGGTGTTGGATGTTGGGCGCTTGAGCACTTAGAGTTAACAAGGTAAAATAATTTACTGAATCAAAAGGTCCAGCAGCCTGTTATCATAATTCTTCTTGAAAGGCAAGAGCCAGACACCAACTGTGTATCATCCTACATCCTTTTTGTACTATATTAGAAGAATGAGTTCGGCGCTTAAGCACTTAGAAATAACTTATAAAATGTATAAAGGGATGCAGCCTCTATGCATGCATCATTTGTTATCCTTTTTGTACTAAATTATAGAACAAACCAAAGTAACCATCAGCTTGAGGGATTATATAACGTAGAGAAACAAGGATTAGCAGCACAACAAGAGGTGGTAGACAGAGGAACTAAAGAACGTGAATAGGTGAAAACTCGAACACGGTACATTAGGATTCTTCTGAATGAACCTTTCAAGTGAACAAAAAGCAATAACTTGACAACCAAATCAAGACAGGGATCCAGTATCAATCAATTAACAAATTTACAAAAATGAAACACCATAATCTCCTGATTTGGTACAAACTTGATTAATACCCCTAAAAGGCCTCCAAAATGGAAATAGAATGATAAAGTATCATCACTTGAGGCAAATCACAGATTTCTAAAACGATCCAGTGCAGTCATTCAAATACTCTCTACTGTTCAATTTTATTGTACTTCCAAGAAAGAATGATTAGTACCATAGTAGTATGACCCTGAAATTGTCAATAGAAAAGTACAAAATAAATAAACTTCCAGCTTAATTCTTTATGGAGTTTGATTAATAACTAATTCCTTCACCGATAAATGAAACAGGACTTTATGCAACCTAACATTACCTACCAATGAAAATTAATGACGATTTACTCAAAACTTTGCCCACCCTTATAATCTCTATATGTCTTGCTTTCAATTTTTATCAGATGAAGATATCTTTTACTATAAGATATTTCCCATTTACCAAGCATGCCCCATGTAGTTAAATTTTCCTACTTCTGAGTGCATTTTCCCCGATATTCAGCAACATTTACATCAACCTACCTTTGATAGAATTGTCCATCTCCATCAATTCTACCAAAAGCGCTACATTTATGAAGAACTCAAAATAATTGTACAAGAGTTGGATTCTCTAAAAATTAGACTACTATACAGTTGACTAACATGTTCAGTGGCAGATGCAGTGTTCAAGCACTGGGTCAGTATTTTCGACGGAATCATAAATTTATACGTAAACATCGACTAAAATTGCAACAAATAGTATGTCTAAACCCATTAACTTTAAAAATAAAATGAATTTGAACCCATAAATATTTAAATACTGGATACGCCTCTGAACATGGTGGTCGCCCCCCGCCCCCTAAAATGAATACACGCGCATGCATAGAAAGGGTCTAAACTTTTAGGAACTGCAATATTTTCTCCAGAACGAAGAGAAAAAAACTAATCAGCAACTAACACTCCAAACCATATACAAAAATTCAAGATACCCAAAAAAAACTTTTTTTTTCCTTCTATACAGCATTCAAGACAAATTCCAAGAAAATTGCTAACAAGTAACCTAAAATTTGGAAATATAAAAGCAAGAAAGAACAGGTAAATATTGAACCCCCACCAGTAGCTATATAATCACAAAATGTAGGTTGGTGTAGTCACTAGTTACTTATATTAAACACTACATGTAGTTTTATGGGTCACTGTTTACTGTTACAAGTAATATTATGTGCGTAGGGAGAAGGAAGTGGAATAGTTTCTCAAGAACAAAGAGAAAAAACTAATAAGCAACTAACACTCCAAACCACATATACAAAAATTCAAGATACCCAAAAAAAAGCCCTAAAGTGAATTTTTCCTTCTATACAGGCATTCAAGACAGATTCCAAAAAAAAATTGTAAACAAGTATAACCTAAAATTTGGATATATAAAAGCAAAAAGGAATAGATAAAATTGAACCCCAGCAGTAGCTATATAATTACAAAATGTAGGTTGGTTTAGCTACTAGTTACTTACATTAAGCACTTTAATGTAGTTTTATGGGTCCCTGTTTGAAGTAATAAATATCCAAGCAGAAGGATATATGTGCATCGGAGAAAAAACTAATCAGCAACTAACACTCAAAATACAAAACCATGTATACAAAAATCAAGATACCCAACTTACTTCATCAAAAACAAAAAAAAACAAGAAAAGATACCCAGAAAACCCCTAAAGTGAATTTTTCCTTCTATACAAGCATTCAAGACAGATTGCAAGAAAATTGTTAACAAGTAACCTAATCTTTGGAAATATAAAAGCAAGAATTTTGAAAACAAAAGCAACCCTATCCAGAAGATAAAGCTTAATTGTATTCGACTTTTGCATTTTTGGTGTAAAGAAAAGTATATAGATGATACAGAGACTTTAATACAGTTCCTAGAGTCTCTTTAGTTGCTAGTTGAATTTCTGTAGCTTTTATAAAGCTTCCTTGTAACTATGGCCTTCACTGGCCCTTTTTTATTTCAAAACAGCTGTTACCATGTCAAAAAAAAATGATTGAACTCCACCAGTAGCTATATAATTACAAAATGTAGGTTGGTGTAGTTACTAGTTACTTACATTAAACACTACATGTAGTTTTATGGGTCGCTGTTACAAGTAATAAATATCGACGCAGAAAGATATTATGTCCTAGGAAGAAGGAAGTTAGAGCAAAAATCTAGACTACTACTATAACAGTTCACTAACATGTTAGTCGACCAGCCCCTCAAAACAAGGACAAAAATAAATACGGGCGTGCATAGAAAGGGTCTAAATCACTCTACACTTTTAGGAACTGCAATATTTTCTCAAGAACGAAGAGAAAAAACTAATCAGCAACTAAACTCCAAACCACATATACAGACATCAAGACACCCAAAAAAAGCCCTAAAGTGATTTTTTCCTTCTAGACATACATTCAAGACAGATTCCAAAAATTTATTTGGAAATGCAAAAGCAAGAAAGCGCAAATTAAGATTGAACAAAATGTAACTATACAATGACAAAATATAGGTTGGTGTAGTAACTAGTTACTTACGTTAAGGGTGTGATGTTTTCCTCTTTTCTCATGTTTGGTTTGTCAAAATATTTCTCTAGGAAAACAAGTTCCTTAAAAATGAGGAAAATGACTTCCCAAATGCAAGCAGGGAAAACAAGTTTCATAAGTGATATTCCAAGTTCATTGTCTCCTCCCCGCTCAAACAATGCCCCTAACCTCCACCCCTTGACCATCCCACCCACCCCCACCCCGAACCCCCATCACACCCCCATTGTGTTTCGCTAGATTACGTATAAATGCTCTTGGGATAATAATTTTTTGCTTACTTACCAAGCACTAGAAAATATTTTCTAGGATAACATTTTCCATGGAAAACATATTCCTTCATACCAAACACACCCTAAGTACTACATGTAGTTTAATCAATCACTGTTACAAGTAGTAAATATCCAAGATACTCAACCCTAAAGTGAATTTTTCCTTCTTCTATACAGGCATTCAAGACAAATTCCAAGAAAATAGTTAACAAGTAACCTAAAATCTGGAAATATAAAAGCAAGAAAGAACAGGTAAATATTGAACCACACCAGTAGCTATATGTGCATAAGAATAGAGAAAGTTAGAGCATACCAACAACAGCTTCCAAGTAGGGAAATGCCATGGATGACTATTGTTTTTTTGGCGAAATGGGGATCAATTTAGTGGGTTGTGTAGGGACTTTTATGGGTCGCCGACCCGACCCAAATCGTGTTTCTTGGGTCGGATAAATCCAAATGGTAAGTTGTGTTGGATATTTTTGTGGCCAATTCGCACGATTGTCCATATCTTGGGTGGTCTTTAATTTATGTCCCTCAAATCTCAGGTCTTTAATTTTTTTATCCTTTCATGCGATAAGTAATAAAACATAGCTGAAAATCTTCCTGAGGTCGAAAAAATAGAAAAAGAAATTTAAATTCTGCATTCGAACCCTAGCAAAATTTTAAAAAAAATGAAAGATAAGGTTTTACAGAAACAATGTCTATTTCAGGCAACATATGTAGAAATTAAATAAGGCATAATTTTTACATAACCGTATAAAAATTATGCCTTATGCGGCATAGTTTCTATATAATTTTGCTCTGAATAGACATAGTTTCTGTGAAATCTTATCTTGCGAAATTTTTTTTTACTCTGTTGGGGTTAGAACTCAGAGTCTCTGATTTCATAGATCTGCGAAAAAGAATACTTTGGTCCATAAATTTTATTAAATGAAAAATAGGGGCAAAAATTAATGATCATCGATTTGAAGGGAAAAAACTAAAGAACAGTCCATATGAAGGGCAATTCGCCAAAAAAAATTTGTTTTTGGTAAAAATAAAGGATAACACATACATTTGCATTAAACTTGTCACCCTTATTTTTGTAGGTAATATAATACACATGCAAAATGCATTTATTTTTGGATAATTTACATAAATAGTTATAGTTTCTAGATTTCCAACCTATAATAGCTACTTTTTTTCTTAATTACATATAATAACTATATTATAGTTATTTCGTGTGTATTTAAGTGTATTCAAATACACAGTTTCGCATTTATTTGGGTGTATCAATTTCAAAATACAATCAGTCAAATACATATGTATATAGATCATTCAAACAACACGTATAATTAAATATATCTAGTTTGCCCAAAAGTACAATCAACCAAATACATATACCTTATATTTACACTAAAAAAATAATGAATACACAAAAAGACACTCAGATCTGCAGATACAAGAAACAAAAAAACACTTAGATCTGAGATACAAGAATGAGAAGAAGCCATGGATCCGACTAGAGATATAAAAGTTGATCTGAAAATTGAGCAAATACACACAGATCGACGAATACGGTCAAATATTTACACTCAAAAAATGTCGAATACACTAAAAAATCATTTAGATATGGAGATACAAGAAATAAAATACACTCGAATTTGAGATACAAGAAGTAGAAGAAGCCATGAATTTCGGCCAGAGATGTAAAAGTTTCTTCTAAAATTGAGCAAATACATTCAGATCGACGAATACACTCAAATACACCTTCATCGTCTAGGTCTTCTTCGAGAAAAACATCATCGTTTAGGTCTTCTTGAACGAACCCTATAATGGTGTTGCCAATATCCTTCAACAATGCACTCTGTTACCATCGTTTTATGAGGCCCGTTCGAAGCTAATTCTTGAGGAAACCCAGAAAATCAAGTGTAGCACCACTCAGGCCAGCATTGCAGACACCGCCCTCACCGCCACCGTCGGGCCCTCCACCGACGGTCGGGCCTCCAACTCCGACAGCCAACACCGCTGACCCGAGGACCTGCAGCAATTCGGATTGACCCATAACAACGGCCGAGGGTGGCAGTCCCACAAGGGACGCGGCAGATAAAATTCCGACAACAATGGCAGCGGGAAGGGGTAGTCCCCACCGGCAAGAAACAGTCAACAGCGACTGCGGCAGTGGCAACAGCCTCCATCGTGGGTTGCCTACCTGCTATGGGCCACGTGGGCCCTGTCGTCATGGGTCTCTCCTCCTTGCCCGTATCTGACATCCTCATAGACTCCACCTCCGACCCGACAAGCTCAACCTGGCATACTCGGCGCACGTCCACAACATGCCTACACAGCACAGTCCCCCCCCCCAAATTATGCACCAACTGACATTGAAGCAGCTATGAACACAATATCACTCAACGCTCCATACGAAAATTGGTATATATACACAAGCGTCACATCTTACATGATTGCATCACAAGGTACTCACTCGTATTATTCCAATTTGAGTAATTTAAATGGAAATATTATTGTTGGTAGTGGACAAGACATTCCTATTCGCGGTTTTGGTCATTCATCTTTATCCCCACCACTAATCTTAAAAAATGTCACTCATGCCCCTAAACTTATTAAGAATCTAATCTTTATGCGACGTTTCACAACTGATAATAATGTTTCCCTTGACTTTGATCCTTTTGATTTTTCTGTGAAAGATTTACGATAGGGAGACGAATGATGAGATGTGACAGCACCGAATATCTCTACCCTATTTCAAACGCCGTCAAGAATCCAGCCTCAGTTCCATCAACCTTTACTGCTCTTTCGTCATCCTTATGTCATTTTAGATTAGCACATTCGGGAGATTCTATTTTACGCTCCCTTAGGAATAATAATATTATCAATTTCAACCGTATTTCTAAAATTCCTATATGTGAATCATGTGTTTTTGGGAAACATGTTAAATTACCATTTTATGCATCCATAAATTGTACTTTAATGCCTTTCGATATCATACATAGCGATTTGTGGACTTCCCCTAGTTTAAGTACGGTTGGCATCGATATTATGTGTTGTTTTTTAATGATTATTCCAATTTTCTATGGACTTTTCCAATTGGCAATAAATCTAAGGTCTACTCCATTTTTTCCTCATTTAGTGTTTTCGTAAAAACATAATTTGAAAAGAGCATTAAATATTTTCAATGTGACAATGACAAAAAATTTGATAATAACCAATTCAAATAGTTTTGCTCCAAAAACGGTCTTACCTTTCATTTTTCATGCCCTCACACCTCCTCCCGAAATGGTAAAGCCGAACGGAAAATTCAAACCATAAACAACCTAATTCGTGCCTTACTTGATCACGCCTCAATTTCCCTTCAATTATGGAATTACACACTCTCCATGGTCACCTATCTCCTAAACATAATCTCAAACAAGTCTCTAGCTCAACGGTCGCCCACTCAAGTTTTGTTTTGTAGGAACCCCTCCTACCAACACTTGCTTATTTTTATGTCTCTGTTATCCTCTCCATCTGACCACTCACAAACTCCAACCTCGATCTTCCCCGTGTGTGTTTCTGGGTTACCCCACCAATCATCATGGTTACTCGTACTATGACTTGTCAAGCCGTAAAATTATTATTTCACGTCATGTCGTATTTGATGAGTCTCAATTCCCCTTTGCCTCCCTAAACTCGTTACCTCAGCATTCCTACGACTTCTTAGATGATGGCCTAAACTCCTTCTAATTAATCATTTACATAGTCCGCCGTCGCAGACCCCGGCACCCGCACCCACCGCGGTTAGTCCGTGACATGTTGCCCACCCGGTTCAGTCGATAGTGGCCCAAAACAACCTGTCTCAGGGTGATTACGCAGCCACCTCTTGGCAAAACGAGCCTCGGCCAATCGATCTCGCCACCCCTGCCCTTCTTTCTTTTCCCGGTAGTTCCGCGGAACCCCACCTTCCTCTCATTCTACATCCCGAGATACGCTCTCGAACAATGGAAACCAGTGCCATGCATGGAATTTCTAAACCTAAACGACTGTTTTACCTATCCGTTTCAGTTATCCCTTCTCATATTCCTCGAAATCCAAAGAATGCCTTGTCTGACCCAAATTAGAAAGCCGCAATGATTGACGAATATAATGCTCTTATTGATAATAAGATGTGGGACCTAGTACCTCATCCGCCTGATGCTAACATTATTCATTCTATGTGGATTTTTAGACATAAAAAGAAATCTGATGGTTCTTTTGAGAGGTACAAGACTTGTCTTGTAGGTGATAGCAGATCTCAACAGGTGGGAGTAGACTGTGATAAAACGTTCAGCCCGCAACAATCCGGACTGTCGTCAGTATTACCCTATCCAAGTCTTGGCCCAATTATCAGCTTGATGTCAAGAATGCCTTCTTACATATGGATCTTCATGAAATTGTATATATGCATGAACCTATGGGTTTCGGGGATCCTATTCATCCAGATTATGTGTATTTGTTGCAGAAATCGCTCTATGGACTGAAACATGCTCCTCGAGCATGGTACCAGCGGTTTACCAATTATGTCTCCTCTATCATTTTTTTACACAGCAGATCCGATCATTCCATGTTCATCTACAACAAGGGTCCAGACATGGCTTACCTCTTATTATATGTTGATGACATTATCCTCACCACATCATCTGATGCTCTTTGCTTGTCTATTATATCTCTTATTTCCTCTGAACTTGTTATGAAGGATCTGGGGCCCCTTAGTTATTTCTCGGGCATCTCTGTCACTCGACATTCTAGCAGCCTATTTCTGTGTCAGAAGAAATACGCTGAAAAGATCCTTGATCGTGCAGGCATGACATCTTACAAATCATCTCACACGCCAGTAGACACTAATTCTAAGCTCATTGTTGATTCCAGCCCTCCGTATTCAGACCCGACTCACTATCGTGGCCTGGCTGGGGTCCTACATTACCTCACATTCATGAGACCAAACATATCTTATGTCGTGCAATAAATCTGTTTGCACATGCACAATCTGACGGAAGCACACATGCATGCCTCCAAAAGTATTTTACAATACATCCAAGGCACAATTCACTTTAGATTACATCTATACAGGTCATCGCTCACTGGTCTCACTGTTTATTCTGATGCTGACTGGGGTGGATGTCCTGACACCAAACGCTCCACGTCTGATTGCTGCATTTTCTTTCGAGATGCCCTATTGTCTTGGTCTTCCAAAAGGCAACCTACACTATCCCGATCCAGTGCCGAAGCAGAGTACAGAGGTGTCGTCACTGAGTCTTGTTAGACCCGTAATCTTCTACTTGAGCTTCACTGCCCGATTCAAAAGGCAACACTGGTCTACTGCAACAATATTAGAGCGATATATATTTCCGGCAATCCCGTCCAACATCAGCGCACTAAACACATTGAGATGGACATTCATTTCTTTCGCGAAAAAAGTGGCTCGTGGTCAAGTTCGTATCCTTCATGTTCCTTTCAGCTATCAGAATGCCGACATCTTCACCAAAGGACTTTCGCGCATACTATTTGATGATTTTTCAGCCAGTCTCAATATTCGTGAATCTCCCGCTTCGACTGCGGGGGTGTAATAGAATATTTCTCGAATATTCTTCTATTAATTATTTAATTGTATATCTCCTATTTTAGGTAGAATTATAATTCTTTTGTAATTAGATTGATTAGTTACCTAGTTTATAGCGATGTAAATATTTTTGTAATACTATATGTATTGTAAATCATTTATCAATAAAATCAAGAAACATATTCCTGTACTGTGTAATCACCTCCCCCAACTCCTGTGACTACCAATCTTTCACACCTCCTAACTAGCGCATCCTCACATGCCTAAACCATCCCAGTCACTCTCCCTCATCTAGTCCGCCATGGAGGTCACTCCAACCTTATCTCGTATAACTTCATTTCTAATCACGTCTCTCCTAGTATGACCGCACATCCATTTGAGCATCCTCATCTCCGCCACCTGCATCTTTTGAGCGTGACCATTCTTAACTGGCCAATATCTGTCACATACAACAATACTGGTCTAACAATCACTCTAGAACTTACCTTTCAGTCTATGTGACACTTTCTTATCGCAAAGCACCCAGTAGGCGAGTCTTCATTTCATCCATCATGCTCTAATACGGTTTGCGATGTCATCGTCAATCTCACCATCCCTTTGTATTATGAGCACAAGGTACTTGAAGTTTCCTCTTTTAGCCATAGTTTGTGTCTCGATCTTCACTTGCACATCTGTCTCGTGTATCATGTCACTGAACTTATACTCCATGTACTCCATCTTACTCATGTTTAACCTGAAACCTTTAGATTCTATTGTCACTCTCCAAAGTTTCAGATTAATAAAATTGAAATAGATGAAGAAGTTTTTTTTTTGCTGCTTTTTAAAGTTTATGATATTTTATCCAAATATTATTTTCACATAATAAAGTACTAAATTTTGATTAATTTTAAAATTGTGATTTATTTTCAATTAGTAGTCGTTTTATGACTATTTATGAAAATTTTATCAAATGAAAACAAAAGCCCTATAACCGTATTTACCTTTATGTATAACCGTATTTACCTTTATGTTTCAGTCATCTCCCTTTTTCTTTTCACTCCACTTTCATCTTTGTGTGGTCGTTGGGCTGGTGGGATAAGGACAATTATTTTGGAATAAAATACGGCATAATTTTATTTTACTTTTGATTATGAATATTAACTAGTTTTAAAATTATTGTATTCCATCATTTATATTAAAATGATGAGATTAGTTATCTCATATAAAAAATGAAATCACGAATCTCTCGAGATATCCTTATATATCTCATCCACCAACCAACCAATGCTTTCAAATAAGATGACTCATCAACAATTGGCGTACGATTACCCACTCAGCCATCATATCTCTTCTAAATAAAATATCAATTTCAAATGTCATCCGATCTTTTTTTTAACTCAGGTCTCGAGGCGACTTGTGCCTCCCTATCGCTAGTACCTGCACAAGTACTGGTACTAGACTCATGAGGATGATGGGATCGGTCCTTCAGCACCCCACCACCAGGTAAATCGCGGGATGTGCACCCCGTGGTCAGTGTCTGTTTGCGTCCAACGGATCAATGCTACAAGGTTGATCCCCTCTTTCGGCTTGGCGGGGATCGAACCCACACTGCAACATGCCCGCGCGGATTTTAGCGCCCAGGCTTTACCACAAGGTATATGCCCCGGAGGACGATATCCATTGAGGGGATTCGAACCTGCGACCCAAGGGTACATGCAAGAACCTTTCACCAGCAAGCTGGAGCTCTTTGGATAAATGTCATCCGATCTTGATTGGCTTTCCGGGGGTGATAATGTAAAAATCGAGCCAAGCGGATTAATTTTAAATTTTATTAATAAAATCACATATTTCAATATAGATTTGTGATTCTACCGTATAATTATGATAAAGTTTTAACTTATATAAAATAAATTTAAAAAAATATCAAACCGATATCCTTGTAAAATTAACTTAAATATAAAGTTTATATTTAAGTATAGACTTTATATCTTTGTGAGATTGACTTAAGTATGACGTCTATATTATAAAAAGATATATTAACCCCGCACATTGATTTTTGTCAAAGTATTTTTAACTGTAAATTTTCATTAGCAATTCAATAATTATTCTAAGATAAAATAATATTTATTTTTGGTAAAATGTATGTTGGGATTGCACAACTTGTATTATTGCCACTTTTTCGCTATAAATTAAAATATAGTTTGAGCATTGCATGTGCTCAAAGTCTTGTAGTAACAATTGCATCCAACAAACATATAGTACTCTCAATCTATATTTTATGGGTTACCTTAAAGATTGTTATTATCATACATAACAAATGAGGCTATGACTGGCCAGTGGGCCCGGTCCTGCCCCGAACCCGACCTTTTAATTTATTTTTTTTGCGGTATCAGGACTCGAACCCGGTCCCGATCCCGCCCGAAACTTCCCCTTTTTCACAAACAACCGTTGCACCAACGACCATTTTACATTTTGGCCGTTGTGCAACAATCATTTTTGGCCTCCCCCTCCCCCAACCCCCCTACCCCCTTAATATTTATTTTTAACCCATAAGTTATTATATTTACACTTTAATCCAATTTTCCAACTATAAATACCTCATTTTCTCTTCATCTTTCTCACAAATCTTCCTACGATCTCTCAATATCTCTCTCTACAAGTCTACATTGTCTACTAAATACTCAATTTTATTTATTCATTTGGGAGTGAAGTTGGCAACTAGCTTGAGGATCTTCCATCGAGCAAAGTTTCAATTTTCAACCTCTCGATTACACGTCGACGTTACGTCAGCGTTTAGTACATTCGTTCCTTCATTAAATTATTATTGTCTGTTTATTTTATTTAGCGCACTTAATTTCATTTACTTTAATTATTTATTAGTATAATTATAAATTTATAATGGAAGGATTTAAACGCATGCTTACGGGTAGGGGTCATGCTTCTTCTAGTAGGGGCAACAAAGGCAAGTGTACTTCTTCTAGTCATCCTATTCTAGACAGAATCATATTCCTACACATGATGATTTTGTTGATATTGAATATTTTCCTACAATACCATTAGATTTAGACGATGAGCTATTTTCTGGAACTCAAGAAGACTTTAATTTAGACGATGATCTAGATGAGACACCCACTAATGTAGATGACTACACACCCACTAGTGCACCTTCAATTGAAATATTAATAAATAAATATTATGTTTTATTATTATCACATCATTTTATTTTGTCTAGCATACAAGATGAATGGAAAAAAGTATAGGCATTACAAACAAGAAAGTGCAAGCAACCAACCGGCTTCCATACCATCTTCTTCTTTTTTAACACAACCTCAAAAAGACGTGTTGTTTATGTGGCTAGTATTGAAAGCCTTAGACATAGAATGTTTAGTGGTACCACTACTAATCAAGTTAGCGAGTTTGATGTTTTTATTTTGCAGGGCGTTGTACCGTACGAAGTAGTACTCAATGAAGAAGGACGTGAAAACTTGCTGAAATACTGGAGGGAGAATGAGACGTGGCATAGAGAACCAAACATTTGGCAAATAGTGAAATACACGTGTTGTCACGTGTAATTTCATATTTTTAAAATTTTTAAAATTTTTGTTTTATTTTCTTTCTTTTTCTTTTCTTTTTAATCCCAAAATGTAATGGAAATATTATTTTATATTTAAAAAAATGAAAAGGACAATTATTTTTATATGAACTTGAAAAATTATTAGAGGTGTTAAGTATATTCGAATGTTGTTGAAGTTTTAAAGTTGAGATTCAAGTGCTAAATTCTTTCTAAACCCTTAGTTGTTGATGAGATTCGAAAATGAAAAAAGAATTTCGAATTCACCATTGTTGAACCTTGAAAAAACTTGAAGAACAAAAAATGAGTTTTGTCGAAATTCGTGGTTGTTGGCTAGTTACAGGAGTATGGTGATGATGTTGTGAAGTTGTAGTTGAAATTTGAGTTTGATTTGTGTGAATTTATCTGAGTTTTTTGTTGAATATTGACACCAAAAATTAGACTTGGAGCTCCTAAAAATGGATGATAAAATGGTGATGAAGAACTCTTGAAAATCAACTTTGGAAGTTGGAACGGACACACGTGCCCATTTCGTATAGGTTAGAGCCATTTTTTAAAGTTTTCGCGCGCTTGAAGGAGGTGTTCTCATGCAGTACTCCATGTCAATAATAAAGGTGCAAAGAATTACTTTAAAAAAGTTTAGAGGGGTAATAAGATCCCCGCAAAGATAAGGTGTGTCGCAATAACTTTAGGTATAATTCAGGGAGGTAATAGTGTCTTATCCCTATTTAAATTATTAATTATGGAACTTATAGTATTTTTTACGTAGTTTCTAAATATATAAATTTTATTTTAAAATATTTAAAGATTTTATGTTCTAACACACTGTCAAAATTAGAAAATTTTACTCTCAAAAAGCGAAAAGTGTCAATCTTTTCGAGACGAAGGAAGTAATTTAATTTGTTAGTATACCAAGTTGCTTAACTTATTCAGTGAATAACACATAAACATGCCCTTTAACTTGGCGCGAGCTGGCAACTATGACCTCAAATTTTATCAGTGCACAAGTAGGCACTTAAACTTGCCAAAAGTCGAACAAGCATACACACGCGTCTTACATGGCAAACTGAGTGAGATACACTCGAAAACAGGAGAGTTGATGCTCAATATCGCATGTATATACTTGTTCGACTTTTGGCAAGTTTAAGTGCCTACTTGTATACTAGCAAAGTTTGAGGTCAAAGTTGTCATCTCACGCTAAGTTAAAGGACATGTTTATGTATTTTTCTTTAGTTTACCTTT
The DNA here is from genome assembly GCA_029783415.1 of Anisodus acutangulus. Classification (NCBI taxonomy): domain Eukaryota; kingdom Viridiplantae; phylum Streptophyta; class Magnoliopsida; order Solanales; family Solanaceae; genus Anisodus; species Anisodus acutangulus. The sequence goes on from CM056504.1 coordinate 10,897,441, forward strand.
TTCATTTTTTTTAATGTCCAATCTACGTGTAAATTAGTTGACAGTCTCTGATTGGGCATTAATCCACGTGGGAGCAATTGCACTTCACGCTAGTGACCTGTCAGAAATTTGTGTATGCATGTTCGACTTTTGACAAGTTTAAGTGACCACTTGTGTACTAGCAAAGTTTGAGGTCATAGTTGTCGGGTCGCGCAAGTTAAAGGGCTTGTTTGTGTGTTCAAAAAACACTTTACGTGATGGTATACGTAAAAATTATTTTAAATGAATAGATTTAAACCCCCATATACAGCCAAAATATGAGATCCTTAACTATAAAAAAACACTCTCTCCATTTATTTTTACTTATTCATTAAGCTAAAAACAAATTTTTATCATTAATTATTCATTTCTCAAATTATTTCTCAAATTTATTGAAATTATACATAAATTAATATAACTATTATGAAAAATAGACTTTCATTTATTATTTTTTCAAAAAACAATATAACGTAGATTATGAATAAGTAAAAATAAATGAAAAGAGTAGTATATAAAAGATATCGGATCTGTCTTTGGTTTGTGCGCAATCTTGTGCAAATAAATTATGACATCCATGACTATTGAAAATATTGTAGATATCGAATCTGCTCTTTGGTTCGTGTGCAAACTTATGCAGAAATATGACATCCTTGACTATATAACAAAGTTGCAATTTTGACAATTGTATTTGTATTACAAAAAAAATTATATGTCTATTAAATAATATAAGAGGCACAAAAACAGCCTTGAGATATTTTTATTACACTATCTTGTTTAATTATTGAGTTTTTTTTTATATATATATGTTATTTTTTAAATTAAGTGGAAAAAAAACCGTCGCGGATCCCGATCCCGCCTGACCCGACCCGATCCCGCCAAATCCGTCCCGAGCCCGGCCCACTGGCCACCCTTAAATGAGGCATTATAATAATAGTGTGATTCTTACATAACAAATTTAAAATAAAATATTAAAAATCAACCAAATAGTATTAGTACTAAAGAGAAAACGAGATTATTAAGATAACTTTGAGAAGTCTAATTTTGATTACACATAATATTATAACCAAAATGAATATGGTATAAATTTTTAAAATAACCATTGAATTGAACCATTAACACGTCTATTGACTTCCTCTACAAGGGTCTATCAGAAACAATCTCTCTACCCCACAAATCTAGAGGTAAAGTATGTGTACATCTTATTCTCCCAGGCCCCACTTCGTGGGATTACACTGCGTGTGTTGTTGTTGTAGTATTGACTTTCTCTACAACCACACTAAGGCAAATCAACCAACAATCAATTATCTCATTTCACATATTTTTACAAGTTCTCCACTGTAAAGCTCATGGACCAGATTGCCAGACAGATAAACTGCACTAACATTATCACAGTAGACCAGGGTAGCTTTCTGAATAGGAACGTGTAGTTCTAACAAAAGATTACGCAACCAACATGATTCTGACACCACATTTATCACGCCTCGATACACGGCCTCTGCATTGGATCTTGATAATGTAGCTTATCGTTTTGCAGACCACGAGACCAAGTTATCCCCAAGAAACATATAATAACCAGAAGTCGAGCGTATGGTATCATGACAGCTACCCCAATCAGCATATGTATAAGACACAAGGGTAGAAACAGACGTATGATACAAATGCAAGCCATAATCAAGTGTGCCCTGGATGTATCGTATAATGCGTTTGAGCGCATTCATATGCTCAATCCGTGGATCATGCATAAACAAACACACCTGTTGAACTGCATAAGTAATATCAAGCCTTGTGAATGTAAGATATTGAAGTGCCCCTGCAAGGCTGCGATAGTGGGTGGGATCCTCGAACTTAGTGCCAGATGTAGCACTCAGCTTCGGGTTAGTATTAACCGGAGTAGAAGTATATTTACACGATTACATACCATTCTTTCAGTGATCTCAACGGCATACTTTATTTGTGATAAAAATAAACCACCTGAATGACGAGTGACAGCAATCCCCAAGAAATAACTCAAGGGCTCCAAGTCTTTCATAGCAAATTCGAAACTGAGAAGTGTCATGATAGACTTGCGCAAATTATCAGACGAAGCAGTCAATATAATATCATCGACATACAACAAAATGTATGCCAGAGAAGTACCATGACGATATATAAAGAGAGAATGATCAGACCGGCTATGAGAAAAACTAATAGAGGATACATAATCTGCAAACCTTTTATACCAAGCTCGTGGGGGCCTGCTTAAGTCTATACAAGGACTTCTTCAGCAAACATACATGATGAGGATGATTGGGATCTCGAAAACCCAAGGGTTAATGCATATAAAATGTCTTCTTAAGATCACCGTGTAAAAATGCATTTTTCACATCCAACTGATGAATGAGTCATGCTTTTGAGAGAGCCAAACTAAGAATAGTACGAATAGTAGCTGGTTTGACCACCGGACTAAATATTTCACCACAATTCATGCCAACCTGTTGAGTTTTACCATCACCTACAAGATGAACCTTATGCCTCTCAAAAGAACCGTCAGAATTTTATTTATGAGTAAAAATCCACATAGACCGAATAATATTAACACCAGAAGGACGGGGCACCAACTCCCACATTTTATTTTCAATAAGAGCATTATATTCGTCAATCATAGCCAATTTCCAATTCGGGTCATTTAATACGGATATAGGGTTACGCATGAGGGCGAATTTAAGGACATTAGAATTGAGATTAAAATGTCATTTCGGTTTAAAAATACCCCTTTGACTACGAGTAACGGGCCTTTGACTAGAGGAGGAATTGGATGGATTTTGGGCAATGTGTGGAACGGGGACAGATTGGCCAGCAGGCAATGGGCCTGCTGGCCCAACAACTGGAACAGTAATAGTAATAAGCTCGGGATTGGACTGAAACACGGGAACATACTGGACCGTGTCATCGGCCCACTGGGAAGAACAATGGTTGCGGTAGAATGTGGGCCAGTAGGCAGTAGGCCTACTGGAGTATTTTGGTCACGAGATAAGTCAAAAAGATGGTGGATAATATATGGTGAGACCTCGTCATCTAAACAATTATACGAACTCGGCACAATACTTCTCACTTTAGTAAAAGGAAATTGGGTTTCATAAAAAATAACATGGTGACTAATTATGATTTTATTAGATGATAAATCAAAATATTTATAACCACGATGATTAGACGGATAACCCAGAAACACACAAGCGGTAGAACGGGCCTGAAGTTTGTTAATTGTAGTTGATGGAAAAAGTGGATATCATAAACACCCAAAGACCCTAAGATGAGAATACGAAGGATCCTAATTATAGAGAACTTTAAGGAGAGATTTAGATGCTAATCCTTTGGTGGGAAGTACGTCAATGAGGTAAGTAGCCATGTGTAGTGCATAATGCCAAAAAGAAGGGGGTACAAAAGCATGGGCTAATAAAGTTCGGACAATATTATTAATGATACGAATTTTTCATTTGGCTTTCTCATTTTGTGAGGACGTATGAGGACAAGAAAAATGAAAAACTATGTCATTAGCATCACAAAATTCCAGAAATAACCCATTATCATATTCCTTGCCATTATCACATTGAATAGTTTTAATTTTCCGTTCGAATTGGGTACGGATGAATGCTCTAAATTTTAAGAATGTGAAAAAAACATGAGGCTTTTTCGATAAAGTAAAGGTCCACAAAAAATTAGAATAATTATAAAAAAATAGGATATAATAACGATGACCCACAAAACTTAACACGGGGATGTCCATAAATCACTATGAATAATGTCAAACGGCATCAAAGTACTAGATGTAGAGGCTACAAATGGTAATCTAGCATGTTTCCCTAACGGACAAGAAGGACAAAGTGGAGTACTACGCGTACCCTTACAAGAAATAAAATTATTTTTATACAAAAAAGAAATAATAGACGATCCCGGATGACCCAAACGTGCATGCCATAAGGAAGGAGCAAGGGCGGCAAAAGTAGATGACATGGCTTGACTCGCGGAAGTGGTGATATTTGTGATAGGATATAGCTCTCCCCTACTATTGCATATCATTAGAGGTATCCCCATATTGAAATCCATCACAGAAAACCCAAAGGGATCAAAATTAACAGAAACCCAATTATCAGTGGTGAATTTTTGGACAGACACCAATTTTTTAATTAAGTTAGGGGCATGGAGGGTATTTTTCAAAACCAATGTGGGGAAGACAAAATTGTATGTCTATAACAGCGAATTGGAATTGAATTGCTATTACCAACAATAATACCACGATTTTTGCTCAAATTGAAATAAGACGAGAGAGTACCTTGGTCAGACGTCATGCGAGATGTGGCTCCGGTGTCCATATACCAATTCACGTATGGAGGATTTAATCCAAGCGTGTGCATTACGACCTCAATATCTATGAGAGTTGGTGTGGGGACCACTGCTTGGAATGTCTACAGAGGCCGAGGTCCAAGCAAACCTGCCTGCGGCCCCGACCCAGAAGTGAATTTGCTGCCAGTATTCGAACTCGAGAAACTGGGCCTGACCTGTTGTTAGAACTGGGCCCAGTTACCCAGGTAAGGGCAGTGAGAAAAATAGAGATTGTTGGGCCAATGGCCACTGACCCAGTTCCATGGACAGGGAGCCCACGACTGGGACCAGTTGGCCTGTGGCCCACTGCCACCATTATTTCGGCCACCTCCATTACCACCGCGATTGCCACCACAGTTTTTGCCATTATTTTTACAATTTTGACCCTTTTTGCTACCACCGTTGTTGCGTTGTGGGTCAGAATTCTCGGAGAATGAGTGAGGGTCATCTGATGTGGTCATCATGGCAACGGAATTTGCACATGTAACCGTATTTTTAGCTAAGCCAACTTTTTCTAACGTGAGCATCGAACGGGCCTAATAAAAGGGTGGTAGAGGGTTACTTTGACGAAGTAGTATACGCCGTTATAGGCCTCAAACAGTCCTGCAACCATTTGGAAAATAAGAAGATCATTGGTAACCGACACATCAACGTTGCGAAGTTGGACTGCCAATTCCTTCAGCCTTTTACAATAGGCCAAAACGTTAGGAAAATCTACCATGTGGACATGTGAAAATTCCTGCTCGAGGGTGACAACATGGGAATTCTTGTTATCTTGCAATATATCACGCACCCTATTCCATGTTTCCATTGCCGTAGTGTCGGGCTCAATGATCGTTTGTAGGAGGTCGATAGAAATAGTGAAATAAATCCATTGGAGAACGGTAGCACCAAGTGTCGTCCATAACGTAGGATTTTCCTCGGGGTTAGGCACCTCCTCTATTTCAGGTGTCGAGGGAATTATGTGATGAAGGACTTGACGCTAGCGTGCGTGAATTTTGAATAATTCCACCCATGTCGCGTATTGAACGTTTTCCATCTCAAGAACAATAGGAATGTGGTTCCTGATGTTGGAAACTGTAAGGGCTGGATGAAACATGTTCTTTGACTAGACATTACAAAAGAACAATAGGAGAATTAGGAATTTTGAAGAAAATTTGGGAAGGGAGGAGGAAGAAGTCGGTCGAAAATCGAGAAGGGTTCTCGAAATTTGAGCCGAGAGTAGCTGAAGAAAATTGGGAAGAGAGGTGGTTTAGACCTAGACTTCTAATACCACGAAAGAATTAATCCCTTGATTATTTTTATTGAATGAATAGGTATATATACAAGTTACAATCTCCAAATATGGAAAATCCTATTCCTACTAAACTTCTAATATCCTAGTTCTACTTGTACAAGAATTCTACAATTATGGTAATTATACAACATAATTTAATACTTATATTTGTGGTACAAGACTAGTCGAAATCGTGTATATCATAGGGATATACATGGTATATTCTATCAATTACAACAATGAGAAGTGTTGGTTACCCAACGCCATGAGAGTAGTTTTACTGCAATCAAGATCAACACTGATGAAATTAAGCTAAATCTTGTTGCTGTTGGAAATTTGCCTTTGGCGGGGAGGTGCGTCCACCCATATTTAATGAATTAAACACTAGTGTTCCGCATATTGGAGGCTTTGTCTCTTCTCACATGCATAATCTACTAAGTGAGTAAATGATCGTAGGGCCAAGAATCGTCAAATTTCGTTGAGAAATGAAAGAGATATTGGTCCATGAAGTAAGGTGTTTGAGGCATGGAAATATGGTGTGGGACAAATATACCACATCGGTGGGAAAAGAAAGAATTGCTCACTTTATAAGTTTCTAAAGTGGTTGAGGGTTTGGGACCCCAAGGGGTATCCCATGTGTTTAAATGAGGGAGGACCTAGATGTGCCTGGGTTCAAGGCTAAGCCCACACGCGCGCCGCCGCCGCCGCCGCCGCCGCCCGCCTATCCAGTCCGGTGGGGGTCAGGCTCGGGTCGTGGGTCATGGGCTGTGTGAACTTTCTGATATTATCTTTTTGGACCCCAAATTGCTTAATATTTACAGTTTGGTCCAAGAGTTTCTGGAAAGTTGATTTTGGGAATGACGGAAGGCAGAAACTTTCTGCCTACCATTTGGGCTATTTTTTGAAGCATTAACCAGCTATTACTTGGCTGTTAACTCCTCCATAAACAGCCCTCCTTCAATGACTATGAACAGCCTCACTAATGGTATTAAACCTGTCATTATTAGCCTCCCTAATAGCCATTAACAGCCCTCCTAATGACTATTTACAGCCATGTTTGTGGCAGTTGAGGAGTCCTTCCTCCATGTTATATATTGATGCATGTTGACTCAATTGTGTTACACAGAGTATACACGAAAATAGCATCACAAAACAGTGATAAAAAACAGTGAGCAAACACACACATATACATTAGATATACACAACAGAGACACACTATATACACAGAGACAAAACAGAAGAGAAAGTCAGTCCAATAACGTTGGACCAAAATAGAAACTCTTCTTTCCTATTCCATTTCTTCAGCAGGTCGATTCGTATTTGTTTTCTTCGTCAGACTCAACCTATTTGCTTTATAGTGTTGGGATTAAAATGTTGTTTTATATTGGGATACTATTGCCCGCTAACGTAAAATCATATATACGGGGCAATCTTGTCTTAAGGACAGAGTTCAATCACTCGACTCAGCACACAATTGTAACCATCCAGATTTAGTGTTTCTTAATTTCAGGTCATCAAGATTCAAGACTCAACAACTTTATGGCAGTTTTGAAGATTGGTTATTTGTTTATCCTTTCGAACACTTGTAATATTTATTTACTTCTCGTACTGCTTTACAATAGTACCCAACAATTTAAGACAAGATTGTATTAGTGTTTGAAAGATGCCGGTCAAAAGTTGTGTGACCAAATCTAGATATGACTGTGGTTTTCTGCTTGGAGAGAGTGATGATGATGTTGGTGAAGGTCAACGTGTTCATGGTGTCACCGCTCCCGAGAGTGGTGGGAACAAGTGCTCACGAGAGGCTGAAAATGTCAACTGGGATAAGAGGAGAAGGCTGAAGATGTGGTTCTATCTTGTAGCAGAAGGCCTATATCTGTCCCAGATAAATGATCCGAATTATGGTAAGGAGGAAATGGACACTCAGTCCGATGAAGTGACTGAAGTGAGCCATAAACCGAAATTGGGATAAATTATTTTCTTCATTGTCAAGAATAAATATTAAATGATGTCTGATTAAAAATGGCTTAAAAGTAAGGAGGAATATGAAAATGTTTTACGAAATAATTTATATTCCTTACGCTTTAAAATCAGAAGTTTAATCTCTTCTTCTTTCCCGTTTAAAGATTGGACTTTGTAAATGACTCAAAAAGATCCGTTCTTTTAAGTGTAATTATTAAAAGTGTGTAAAGTATGTTCGCACATACGATGAAGAAAGATCCACTAACTGTGTGAAAACTGTTACCACTCTTAAGTAAGCGCCGAAAATTGTCTAGGCACCAATCATAACGGAAGAAGTCTAAAAGCTAAAGACGTTGAGCCTGTCACACTATTTGGTAGAAGATCATTCATAGGATGATATTGGACACTCAGTCATACAAAGCCTCCGGACGACTGGAGTGGGCCAAAATTCCTTTGATAGAATGATATTGGACACTTAGTCATACAAAGCCTCCGGGCGACTGGAGTGGGCTAAAATTCCTTTGATATGATGATATTGGACACTCAGTCATACAAAGCCTACAGACGACTGGAGTGGGGCCAGAATTCATTTCATGGTAAAAGTAATGGACACCTAGTGTGGTGGGCCAGAGTTTCCAGGTCTTAAATGATCTGAAGGCCTAAAGAAAGACAGAAAAGAAATTGGACATTCAGTCTACCAATGCAACTGGAGTGGCCCAGAGTATCCAGATCACATATGATCCGATTACGCCCTAACCACGGGCAAGAGGTTGTTCATGTGAAGCAACGCCACCTCTAAAGTAGAAGGGGTTGGAGAGGTTATCCTCAATAGGACTTCAGGGAATGAGATCACTCTAAGATGAGGTGATACATGTCCCAAACATGGTTTAAGGGACACTATTGGTCAAGCTGATTTGAGACTAATCCAACAGGTCTGTAATAACTAAGAATGGTACATTATGTCTGTAGCCAAATGAATGATATATTTATAATCCGTGCATCTATGCCATCATAGATTAAGACACGTTAAATAGAAAGTCATTCGAAAGCTAACGATGTTGAGATTGTTGCCTTCTGTCGACATAAACCCTCAAAATAAATGTGAGGTAGGCGAAGAAGCAAAATCACCTTTCCAAGTTCCGTCAAAGGAATAGCGAAAGAAGTAAAGTCACACATACTTGGGTGATTTGAAGTTTATACAAAATAGAGGGGGGAGATAAGTACGTTGTGACCTTCATTGATGATGGTACAACGTATTGTATCTTTTGTTTGTCAAAAAGCAAAGATGAAATTGTTGAAGAGGATAAGCGCTACAAAGCAGAAGTTGAAAATCAACTAAGCCTACGGATTGAGGAATTCGTAGTGACAGAGGGGGAGAATGTGAAGCATCGTTCATTAAACGACTGCTCATTACTCACCTCAATCCAACAGTGTTAGCCAAATGCAAAGTCGTACACCTAAATTATGTGGGGCAAGAAGATCCTTACCGCTAATGCGATTCTCAACAGAAATACGCATAAGGATAAGGATAACTCTCCGTGTAAAACATGGAAAGGATCTCACATACAAATGTAAGATGTGGGGTGGCTTGGTAAAAGTTGGAATACCGAAACAGGTCAAGTTGGACCTAAGACTGTAGATTGCATATCCAATGGATCTGTAAATAACAGTAGTGTTTATCGCCTCTTGGTGTCAAAGAATGCTGAATTCTTTGAAGATAACTTTTCTTGAAAAGGAAAAAGAAGTAATTGCTCAAGGTTAACAAGAACCCGCGAGGGCCTGACTATTCGGAACTATACATTCCATATCTACAGGACTCGGAAGTTGCTGACTATCCGGAACTTAATATTCCAAATCTGCAGAACTCATGGATTCTAGATGTTGAACCGAGACGGAGCAAAAAGGGGACAAAGACTTGTTTCAGGCTTTCTAGCTTGTATGGTTGAGAATGAATCATGGACAATTGACAAATAATTGTCATCTCCAAAAGCGCTGCTTTGGAAAGAAGCTACAAAGAGAGAAATAGATTCCATCATATAGACCATACTTGCGTAATGGTTGATCTTCCTCCGGGAAAAGAACCTTTGGATTGTGAAAATGGATACTCAAATGTGAGTACAAAGTAGATGGATCTACTGTCGAGTATAAGGCCTCTGCTACTTGTACATGTGCTCCCCTGTGAGTAACTTAACATCCAAGGCCATTGCAGTCTTGCGTGGCATGGATGTTGAAACAGCCTTCCCAACCGGAGAGTTGGAAGAAGAGGATCAGAGTTGGTTTGCTGGACTGTTGGACTTCTTCCTCAACTTTCATTTTGGTCCCTGAAATATTTACATTTTGGTCCTGGAAGTTTCAGATAAAACAGAAACATTGACTCTGAAGTTAGAAAGCCAACAGTCTGAGAATGGAAGTCATATTGAAATAAAGTCTCGATATAAAAGATATGGGTATCACAGATGACATCTTAGGAATTGGATTTCTAAGACATCTAACGGACTGGTCTAACTCCAAACTCAGTCGTGAGATAGTTGACAGTCTCGTTGAAGCCACTAATGGATATGAATCATAGAACTGATTGGAATCATGGTGCACCCATAGATAAGGAGCGATATGCACAGGTCACGTATAGTTCAATGTATTGTACACACTACAACCGACCTGGTATCGACCTACAAAGCAGATCCATTGAACTAAGGTTCACTGATAATTTTAATAAGTGATTCTGGAAAAGGCGTTAAGTCGGATATGACAATATCTGAAATATCCGCTTATCTACGGATCATGGTATTCTGGATGTCCAACAGTTCTGGGAGAACACAGTGATGCAAACTGGACATCAGGTTTGAAGAACACCAAAGCCACAAGTAAATGTGTATGGTGGGTCTTGGAAAATCCTCTAAGCAAACTTGCATCGGCCGATTCATGATGAAATCGGAGTTTATCACTTTATACAAAGCATGAAAGAAGTTGAGTGACTTCACGACTCCTTAGAGGACGTCCCTTATTGGGAAAAACCCGTGCCTTCAGCAGTTATACACTGTGGCTAGCCGGTTGGCTTCAGGAAGGACAATGATGACGATGTCTGGACATATCTGTCAGGATATGTCGGAGACATAAGACCGTATAGCAGTTGATCATCACGGGTGTCACTTCTTTGTTTACTAACTAAGGGACTACCCGGAGATCAAATGTTCTGCCTGTCTAGGGGAATGGGCTTAAAACCCAAACAATACGAACCATTGCGGTGGTAACCCAACCATCTTGATTGGAGATCCCAAGAATTTGGTTCAATGGGAAAACTAAACTGCAAAAGGTTCAGTTGAGTGCTTCGGTGGAAGCAGGAAGCAAGAAGCACTTCGGATGATGATTTCTGTACGGAAACATGAATCCAAAGCTGTTCCCGCGATAGACGTTAAAGTGCTACCTGCATGGTGGGTAAAGGTTAAGCTTCCAAACCATTAATGATCCCCAAATGGTTGAGGTTAAGGTTGGGAAAACTTTTAATGATTCCTAACACTTGTGAAGTGAGGTATAGCAGGATACCTTGTAGGAGATCACCTATTTAAGTGCGAGGAAGGCCGCCTCAAATGAACGCACTTAAGAATCCAAGTGTGTCCACGGCCACCACGGACAAAACCATAAGAATGAAAATGAATAAAGAGAGTTATTATGTTGATATCATTGTCTTGGCTTACACTAAACACTAACGGTTCAAGACATCATATTCACCGCGCAGTAAGTAAGTTCGGTGGTATTCAACTAGGAAAGGTTCAAAGCGGAAGCTACCTCTCCTGATGCAATATCTTTTCGCTGAAAGATTGCTGAAAGTATGCACCTTCTGTGTGCGTTAAAATTTCTCTTTTATCTCGATACTCAGCCTCTGCACTCGAACGGGACAACGTTGACTGACGCTTTGCAGACCAGGAGACCAAGTTATTACCTAGAAACATACAATAGCCAGACGTAGAGCGCCTGGTGTCTGGACAGCCACCCCAATTAGCATCAGTATATAAGACAAGTGTAGATGTCGACGACAGATATAAATATAAGCCATAGTCAAGTGTCCCCTGGATGTACCGAATAATGCGTTTAAGCGCATTTATGTGCTCAACCCTGGGATCATGTATAAACAAACACACTTGCTGGATGGCATACGTAATATCCAATCTCGTGAACGTAAGATACTGAAGGGCCCTTGCAAGACTGCGATAGCGGGTTGGATCTTCATAAGCTGAGCCAGCCGCCGCACCCAACTTGGGCTTAGTATCAACCGGAGTGGAAGTGGACTTACATGATAACATCCCAGCCCGTTCGATGATCTCAGCTGCATACTTTCTATGTGATAAGAACAATCCACCGGCATGACGAGTGACAGCAATCCACAAAAAATAACTTAAGGACCTCACGTCTTTCATAGCAAATGCAGAACCGAGCATTGCCATGATAGACTGGCGTAATACATCAGACGAGGCAGTCAAGATAATATCATCCACATATAAGAGTATATAAGCCAATGAAGAACCACGATGATATATGAATAATGAATTATCAGACCTGCTGTGAGAGAATCCAATCGACGAAACATAGTCTGCAAACCTCTTATACCAAGCCCGTGGAGACTGCTTAAGCCCATATAAGGACTTCTTCAACAAACAGACATGATGAGGATATTTGGGATCCCTAAACCCCAAAGGCTGATGCATATATACTATCTCCTTGATATCACCATGTAAGAAAGCATTCTTCACATCTAACTGATGAATGGGCCATGCTTTCGAAAGAGCCAAGCTGAACACAGTGCGGATGGTAGCCAGCTTGACCACCGGGCTAAACGTCTCACCACAATCTACACTAATCTACTGAGTCTTACCATTACCGACAAGATGAGCTTTATGCCGCACAAAAGAACCGTTAGAATTATCCTTATGAGCAAAAATCCAGACCGAATAATATTAACACCAGATGGATGGGGTACCAACACCCACGTCTTATTTTCAATAAGAGCATTATATTCGTCGGTCATAGTAATTTTCCAATTCGGGTCATTTAAAGCAGACACAAGATTATGTGATAAGGGTGATTTAAGAACATTAGAATTTAAATTAAAATGTATTTTCGGTGTAAAAATACCCCATTGACTACGAGTGACCGGTCTATGACACAAGAGAGAATTGGACGGATTATGGGACATTGCAGGACACGGGACGGACCGGCCCGATGGCGATGGGCTCTGCCCAGGCTCGAACCGAAGCGATGAAGGGCGGACTGGGCAGATGTCGACCCGAATAGGGCGCTACTGGCGGGCGGGCGGAAGGCGATCCGGTTTACGGACCCTCGGCAGTGGTGGTGCGGTATTGGAGAACCGATGGGCGATGGGCCATTGGCGAATTTTAGGTACATGATAGGTCCGATAAGTGGTGAATAATATATAGAGATAGATCGTCATCCAAAACATTATACAAACTAGGCACGAGACTACTCAATTTTGCAAATGGGAATTAGGACTCATCAAAATTAACATAACGACTAATGATGATTTTATTTGATGATAAATTAAAATATTTGTAACCACGATAATTAGACGGATAACCCAAAAACACACATGGGGTAGAACGGGCCTGAAGTTTGTTAATTGAGGTGGATGAAAACAACGGATAACATAAGCACCCAAAGACCCTAAGATGTAAAAACGAAGGAGTCTTATTATATAAAATTTGAAGAGGGGACGAATACGTCAAACTTTTGATAGGAAGAATGTTAAGGAGATATATAGCTATTTGTAGAGCATGATGCCAAAAAGTAGGGGGTACGGAAGCATGAAGCAATAAAGTTCGGACAATATTGTTAATTGTATGAATTTTTGTTCGGCTTTCCCATTTTGTGAAGACGTATGAGGACAAGAAAAATGAAAATGGATCCCATTAGTAGCACAAAATATCTGAAATACCCCATTATCATATTCTTTTCCATTATCACATTGGATATTCTTTATTTTCCGTTCAAATTGGGTTCTAATGAATGCTCTAAATTTTAAGAAGGTGGAAAAAACTTGAGATTTTTTCGCTATTGGAAAAGTCCATAAAAATTAGAATAATCATCCAAAAATAGAACATAATAACGATGACCCAAAGAATTGAGGACCGTAGACGTCCATGGATCGCTATGAATAATATCAAATGACGGTAGAGTATGAGAAGTAGAGTCTACAAACGGCAATCTAGTTATTTTGCCTAAAGAACAAGATTGAAAATTTAGAGTATTATGCGTACCCTTACAAGAAATAAATTTATTTTTATATAAAGAAGACAAAATAGACGACCCCGGATGACCTAGACGCGCATGCCACAGGGAAGGAACAAAGGCGGCAAACGTAGATGGCAAGACTTGACTTGAAAAACCGAAACTTGGTTTGATCGGATAAAGATCTCCCCTACTATCACACCTCATGAGAGGACTCCCCGTCTTGAAATCCTTCACAAAAAACCCAAATGGATCAAATTCAACAGAAACAAAATTATCAGTTGTGAATTTATGAACATACACTAAATTTTTAATCAATTTAGGGGTGTGAAGGGTATTTTTCAAGATAAGTGGTGGATGGGGTGGAGGCAAAACTTTATGACCATAACCACGAATCTGAATAGAATTACCATTCCCAACAATTATACCATGAGGGTTGCTCAAATTAGAATAAGACGAGAGAGTACCATGGTCGGATGTCATGTGGGTAGTGGCTCCGGTGTCCATGTACCAATTTGGGTATGAAGGATTTAATCAAAGCGTGTGCATCGCGACTTTGATGTTGATAGGAGTGGGGGCCACTGCGTGATGGGCCTGCAGGGGCCGAGGCCCAAGAACTCCTGCTTGTTGCCTCAGCCCAGAGAGGTTACTGAAATTGGGCCATTGCATGTTGGGCTGAGACTGGGGCTGGCTAGCCAACTGCCAGTGAGCTGGAAACGATGGACTGCTATTGTTTGGCCCAAACTGTGGGTCTCACTGCCACTGCATAGGGTCCCACTGTGGGCCTCAAAACTGTTGCTGCTGGTGACTTCCCTCGAGGACCACCACCGCCACCACTACTGTTCCGGCTGCCGCCATTGTTGCCGCCGCGATTCTTGCCATTATTTTTCCTATTTTGCCCTTTTTACTGCCACCGTGTTGCGATTTTGGCTCTAGTTGTTGGAACCGATAGGAGGAAAATTAGACTCCGACATCATGACAATGGGACTAGCACCGATAGCCGCATTTTTAGCCATGCCTGCTTCTTCGAGTGTAATCATAGAACGAGCCTGATAAAATTGCGAAAGAGGGCTGCTCTGACGAAGAAGTGTGCCAACAACATTAAAGGCCTCAAATACACATGCGACCATCTGAAGGACTAGACGATCGTTCGTAACGGGCGCACCAACGTTGCGGAGTTGGTCCGCCAATTCCTTCAACCTTTTGCAGTACGCTGAAACGTTAGAGAAATCTTTCATATTGACATGTGAGAATTCCTGCTCCAAAGTAACATCACGCGAATTTTGATTATCTTGAAAAATATCACGTACTCTATTCCATGCCGCCATCGTCGTAGCATCAGGTTCGATAATCATTTGCAAGAGGTCGATAGAAATAGTAAAGTAAATTCACTGAAGAATAGTAGCATCAAGTGTTGACCATAACTTAGGATCAACCTCGGGTTTGGGCACCTCTGTATCCGTATGAGCCACGGGGATAATATGATGGAGGACTTGATGCGAGCGTGCATGAATTTTTTCGGCCCACGTCGCTTATTGGACGTTTTCAATTTGAAGAATGATAGGGATTTGATTCTTAATATTAAAAATAGCAAGGGTGGGGTGAAACGTGTTCACAACCATAATAGCAATGCAAGACGTGATTTAGGGATTGGAAAGAAAAGTTTGGGAAGAGAGGAGAGACCGTCGACACAAATTCCGAGGAGAATGGGCTCGGAAAATGAGGTATGGTGACGGAAACTATGAAGGAATTTGAGAGAGGATTTTAAGACCTAGACTTCTGATACCATGTTGAAGTGTGTGACCGTCTCATCTAAAAACTTAAGCTGTTAGAGAGACCACACTTTTAATATATAATTATATTCTCAACACGCCCCCTCACGTGTTGGCCTAATTTTTTTCATGGTCCAAGCGCCTTGAAAATTCTTTTTGATAATGGGTGGCGGTGAGATTCGATCCCAGGACCTTTGGCCTGCTCTGATATCATGAAAGAAATAATCCCTTGATTATTTTCATAAATGAAAGAGAATATATACAAATTACAATTTCTATAATAGGAAAATCCTAGTCATATTCTAATCCTAAAAGCTTATTCTACTTGTACAAGACTCCTATAATTATGGTAAGTATACAATTCTAATTATGATACAATTATACTAAAAACATATAGCACACTTGGTACGGTAAAGGCAATGTACCGTGATATACATGGTTGTATATCACGGTATATTTAACAGTTTCTCTGTTTTAATTTTTTAACTTCTTTGTGGTGATAGTGTTTTTTTTGTATCAATGGCAGGGTGGTCGAAGAGAGTTGACAGGTCGGATAAAACAAGCTTTAGAAAATTCAAAAACCGAAAAGTACATTACGATAATGTGAAGATGTTGTTCATAGAAGTTCTTACTATATTCTTCAAAGAAGTTATTGGGACTTTGTTTTGTAGGTCATTGTTGGAAATTTGCCTTTGGCGGGAGTTGAGTCCAGCCATCTTTAATGACTTAAACATTAGTGTTTCGCATGTTGAAAACTTCGGTTCTTCACACATGCATAATCTACTAAGTAAGTAGATGACCGTAGGGCCAAGGATCGTCAAATTTCATTGAGAAATGAAAGAGATATTGGTCCACGAAGTGAGGTGTTTGAAATATGGAAAAAGGTGGTAAAGACCAATCCTCCCTCATCGGTGGGGGAAGAAAGATTTGTTTAGTTTATAAGTCTCAACATTGGCTTGGGGATTGGGACCCCACGAGGTATCTCATGTGTTTAAAGGAGGGAGGACCTAGATGTGCTTCGGTTCAAGGATAATCCCACACGCGCGCCGCAGCCCGCCCGTCCAGTCCGGTCGTGGGTCGTGGGCTTCTTCTGGTATTATATTTTTGGACCCAAATTGCTTCATATTTATAGTTTGGTCCCCTGAAGTTTCTGGTAAGTTAAATTGGGCAGAGAACTTGTGCTTTTGCTGGTTGTTGTTGGTTTTTGGAACGTTAACCAGCCTTAATATACACTCAATTCAGTCATTTATTTTGGCTGAATAACTCTCCCTAAAAGCTAATCCGTTGCACATCAATTCACCATTTATTTTTGCTGAATTACTACCTCCATAATTGCCATTACTTGGACAGTAACAACAATTATGTGGGCAGTTGGTAAGTCCTCTCCTACAACTATATAATGGAGCCTTTGCCAATTGTTGAGAGCACACAGAACATACAAACGAAATCAGATTCTTCCTACAACTTTCCAGCATCATTTCATTACTCAAAATTCTTCAAAGTAACACTTGAGTTTCCTTTGCTCATTTGTTGAGTTGTTGTTTTATCTTGGGAGGTCCAAAACGTAGAAAGGATATATACGGGGCAATCTTGTCTTGAAGACAGAGTGTCATCACTCGACTCAACATATCAAAACTGTTCCAGTTTCTTGTTCCAGTTCATTGAAATTTCAGTTGTTGTAATTTCATTGTGTTGTAATTCTTTGCAGTTATTTATTTTCGTTTCCTGCACCATTGTAACCAACAGTCATTGCCACCAATGTTGGGTAATGGAAAATCAGTTGATTTGTTCAAACTTTACTTGGTTGTGAATGTATTTGGTGGGTATCAAAGCATTTCTGCAAATGGGTCTTGGGGTTTAGTAGCTAAAGATTGTAGGTTTGATTCGAGTTATGGATCAGCTGTAAGTTGGTTTATGTTAAGTATTTGAATGCATTAGAAAGATGGATGTTGAGATTTAAGAAAAGTCATAGTAGTGTAAACAGTGAGGTTAGAAAAGTGATAGTTTTGCATGGGACAGATGACTGGTTAACGAAGTCGAGTATGGCAAAGAGGGACAAACATTAGGGAATACGTTACTGCATTATGTAGTTATTTTTAGTTTTTCAATGTTATGTAGTGGCACAATGAAACATATTTTGCTGTTTTTGTCTTGAATCAGTCTTAAAAGTTGTTGTATTGATTCACTCCAAAAATATTTTGGGTGCTAAGTTTTTATGGGTTGCCATGTATGTCAATGGCAATGAAGTAGTTTTGTGGGAGTTGAACAATGTTAAGTATTTTGTGTGTTGCAATATATGACAATGCCATTACCAATTATCTATGAAGATGTCTTGTATGTTGTTGATTTACATCTCTTGTGACTTGTGGGTTGCAAAGCTTTTGGTGCGTATGTTTTTTTGGGTTGCTATACATGTCAAAATGCAGATTTTTAAGACAAGCAACTACGAGCAGAATGCATAATTTTTCACATGTATTGTTCATTAGTAAGCAAAACACCAAGATGGATAACTCATTGCAATTAACCTGCAGAATCCTAAACACTAATTCAAACGATGAATCTGAAGATTTCTTTCATTTGACAACAAAACCAACCTAACCAATTCATAATACTAATCTAACACAAACAAACAATAGTACCGCACTACATCATCTTAGCAGCTACAAAACCAATAATAATAACCCAAAATATTATAAGCAAGCTTATCAATTGATGCACTTTCAACTTCAAGTTCGACACTTTATCATCCAGGGTGTCCACTTTCTTCAAATTTGAACTTTCAATACCACCTTTCAACTCCAACTTTGACACTTTATCTTCCAAGGTAGAAACTTCCTTCAAATCTTCAATTTCAGTAGCAGCCATATCTCTTAAATCTGAATCATTGCTGGACACTTTGTTGAGTTCTTGACTTTCAATACCACCCATAGGTAAGTGAGATTATAATATTATTCACAATTATTCATTTTTGACAGAATCGTTTTATTGATTAGGCGTGGGCACGCTCTGTCAGACAACCTTTTATCAATAATTATATATATATGAAATATCACGAATTTTATATATATTAGTAGATAAAATACCTTTGATAGAAGGTTACTCACTTGAAAGTTTGTGTCTTTGTGAATAAATACATTTGAATGGTTGTGTCTTTATGAATAAACATCATTCAAATATTGTGTCTTTATGGATGGACACCATTCAAAGGTAGTGACCTTATGAAATGACACCTCTTTGAGAAAGGTTGTGTCCATTATGAAAAGAGACTTAAAAGTCTATAAATTATCCAGATTTTACTACAGATTGAGATATAGATCAATATAGATTTATAATTAGTTCTAGAAACACAATCTTATTTGCTTAAGATAGTGTTTAGGATTTGTTGTATCTTGGGGGTAATTTGCCAAAAACTCTTAGCAAACCTTGGGTTGGTGAGGACAAATAAAACCTTAAAGGAAAATGTTTCTACATGCCTCAAATCCTTTAGAAGCCTCCATTGCAAAATTAAAACGTTAAAGATTGTTTTTTCATTTCTCTTCTTTTGCCTCCTTATTCTTCTTTTAAACCAACAATCTTTAAGGTTTTAATTTTGCAATGGAGGCTTCTAAAAATATGACTTCGTTCCTCAATTCAAATGTTCAACTTGATCGCTTTAACGACACCAACTTCACTCGCGGGAAAGGAAAACTGTTCTTTCTTCTCACTGTGCTCAAGATTGCTTATGTGCTTATCCAAAGTGCCACCATTTCCAGAGCCAAAGGAAGATGACACAGAAGTGATCAAAGCCGCTAGGAAAAAGCGTGAAGATGATGAAGTGGTGTGTAGAGGTCACATTCTCAATACTCTTTCCGATAGGCACTATGATCTCTACAACTTGATGGAATCTCCGATTGAAATTTGGAATGCTCTCGAGTATAAATATAAGACGGAGAAAGAAGGTACGGATAAATTTCTTATATCTAAATATCTTGAATTTACCATGATTGATACAAAGTCCGTTCTTGATCAAATACATGAATTGCAAGTCATTGTTACTAAGTTTCGAGAATTGAAAGTTGAAATTTCTGAACCATTTCTAGTGGGGACAATTATTGCTAAATTGCCTCAAAGTTGGAATGGTTATAGAAAGAAACTTATTCATAAAAGAGAGGACATACCTTTGGAAGAATTAGAAAAACATTTGAGAATCGAAGAAGAGACTAGATCTCGTGATTCTAAGAACAAATATGATTCTTCCAAAGTTAATGACGCTGAAGCTAGTAAGTTCTCAAAGAATTTCAAAGTCAAGAACAATCAGAAATTCAAGAAGTCCGATAATGGCCCACAAAAGTTCTCCGGAAATCATTTTAATTGTGGAAAAAAGGGTCATCGCAAAAGTGACTGCAAATTCAAGAAGAATGAAGAAGGAAATTCTAACAAGGCCAATGTTATTGAGGAGAAAATTGAAGAAATTTTTGCTATGGTCTCCGAAATGCAAATTGACATGGTTACCCAAATCAATATGGCTGAAACAAAGTCTTCAGATTGGTGGCTCGACTCGGGTGCAACCATTCATGTTTGTAATGACAAGAATCTATTTAAGTCTTACAAAATGGAGAATGAAGGACAAAATATTCTTATGGGGAACAATGATTCAGCCATGGTTGCCGGTAAAGGTATGGTGGAAATTAACTTCACTTCTGGAAAAAAAGTCACATTGAACAATATCTTCCATGTGCCTTCCATTAGGAAGAATCTTGTTTCTACTAGTTGCTTGTGTAAGAATAGGATTAAGATTGTTCTTGAGGGCAATAATTGTATTGTATCAAAGAATGCAACATTTGTGGGGAAATGGTATTCTTGGGATGGAATGTATAAGATAAGCATTAATAATAATAATTTCAATTCTGCTTATATTGTTTAGTCTTTTGATATTTGGCATACTAGATTAACACATTTAAATTTTTGATCTTTAAAGTACATGTCCAAGCATGAGTTGATTAATTGCAAAGATATAAAAAATGATAAATGTGAAATATGCATCCAAGAAAAATTGACTAAGAAATTGTTTCTAAGTGCTGAACGAAATACTCAAATATTGGATTTGATTCATACCGATATTTGTGAGTATAACGGTGTTTTGACTAGAGGAGGGAAAATATACTTTATCACTTTCATTAATGATTGTTCAAGATACACTCATGTGTACTTACTTATAATAAAAGATGAAGCCTTTGAGAAATTTAAAATTTTCAAGGCTGAAGTTGAGAACCAAAAAGATAAGAGAATCAAAATAGTTCGAAGTGATAGAGGAGGTGAATATTTTTCTAATTAATTTGATAATTTTGAAGAATATGGAATTATTCACCAAAGAACATCACCTTTTACTCCTCAACAAAACGGTATGGCCGAAAGAAAGAATAGAATTTTTACAGATATGATAAATTCTATGATTCTTAATGCTAAGTTAACAAAAAACTTATGGAGGGAATCATTACTCAGTGCATGTCATGTTCATAATAGAATTACCTCTCTAAAAACACATGTATCTCCCTATGAAATTTGGAAAGGAAGAAAACCAAACTTGATGTATTTAAGGATATGGGGTTGTTTAGCTTTTTATAGAAAGCATGACCCAAAATCATCTAAGTTAGATGCTAGAGGTATTAAAAGTGTTTTTGTGGGATATGCTAAGAGTTCCAAGGCTTATAGATTATTAAATTTAGATTCTAATATCATTATTGAATCAAGAGATGTTGAATTTATTGAAAATAAGTTTAATCATGATTATGTAACTCAATTAGAATCTATCATTGATCAGCCATGTGATGATTCTCTTGGTGTTTCTACTGATTATAAAAGGAAAGAGTCTATGACATCTTTCGAACCAAGGAGAAGTCAACGTGAAATAAAAGGAAAATATTTACCACCTGATTTTATTTCATCACAAGCATTACTCTTCTTGGTTGAAGGGAATAGAAATAATGTACTAAATAAAGTATCATTATTGCTAAATGTTGAAGAAGATCCAAAGACATTTAATGAAGTTATTCTTCAAGAGATTCCTCCTTTTGGAGAGAGACGGTGAATGATGAAATTGATTCAATTATGTCAAATCAGACATGAATTTTGGTTGATCTTCCATTGGGATCTAAATCAATTACAAATAAATGGGTCTTTCGTAGAAAGTATAATACTGATGGCTCTTTGTAGACTTTCAAGGCTAGATTGATAGTCAAAGGGTTTAAACAAAGATATGATATTGACTATTTTGACACATGCTCTGGTAGCAAGATTAACATTTATTAGAGTGTTATTTGCAATTGCTTCCTTGAACAATTTGCATGTGCATCAAATGGATGTGAAAAAAACTTTTTTTAATGGTGATCTTGATGAAGATATTTATATGGAACAACCCGAGGAATTTATTTTGGCTGAAAATGAGAAAAAGGTATGCAAGTTAGTCAAATCTCTTTATGGTTTAAAGCAAGCATCAAAACAATGGCATGATAAATTCGACAAAGTCATTTTATCTTATGGTTTTGAGCATAATAATGCAGATAAGTGCATATATTCCAAATTTACAAGTGATTTTGGTGTGATTTTATGCTTATATGTTGACGACATGCTTATCTTTGGAGCTAACATGCTAGGGGGTAAAAGACACTAAGAATTATCTAGCTTCACAATTTAAGATGAAAGATCTTGGTGAAGTAGATACTATCTTAGGTGTAAAAGTGTGGTTGGTAGCTTGATGTATGATATGCATTGTACAAGGCATGATATAGCTTTTGCGGTATGCAAAATGACTAGATTTATGAGTAACTCGGGCGTTGAGTACTGGAAAGCAATTGGATGAATACTTGGTTATCTTAAAAGAACCATGAATTTGGGTTTGCATTATAACAACTATCCTGAAGTACTTGAAGGGTATTCAGATGCTAGTTGGATAACCAATATAAGTGATAATAAATCCACATTTGGATAGATCTTTAAAATTGCTGGAGGAGCCGTTTCTTGGGCATCCAAGAAGCAAACATGCATAACTCACTCAATAATGGAAAGTGAGTTTATAACCCTTGCAGCAACAGGCAAAGAAGCAGAATGATTGAGAAATTTGTTATTTGATATAAAGTTGTGGCCACAACCGATGCCGTCTATTTCTGTGTACTGCGATAGTGAAGTTACATTGTCTAGGGCTTATAATAAGGTGTATAATGGAAAGTCTAGACATATTGTCTTGAGACATGTGTATATGAAACAATTAATAACTGATGGTGTTATTAATGTGATTTACATTAGGACAAATAAAAACCTAGCAGATCATTTAACAAAAGGTCTTTCAAGAGACATAGTTAAGGATACATCTAGTGGAATGGGGCTGAAACCTTCTAGTTTTACAATCACCAATGATGGTAACCCAACTATGTAATAGTTATACCGTTATTCCATAGTTAAATGGGTAAGAATAAGTCATTGTTTAGTGACGGGTTTGGCACCGGAAAAAAATAATATTTACTAGTCCCTTCCAAGATGTTCGGAGTAAATAGCTACGGAGTAGAGGTTGAGTACTAACTCTTAATGAAGTTCAAGTCTCATAGTAGCTAGAGGCAAAATTTGAAACTTCACCTAAGTGATCATAAGAAATGGTGCCGTTTCTAACAAGATCGTAGTTTAATCTTGTAAATGCTCATGAATCCAAGATAGAGCACAAGGACGGAATAATGCTAAATAAATTAAAACGTAATTTAAAATCTGAGATAGCTTATATATGATGTATCTCCGATATTTGCTTAAGAGAAAGTTCAATGCTAAGCACACTATTGTCTTGTAGATACTTTGAAATGCATTCACTAATTAAAGGTTAAAATCGAAAGATACCTCTTTGTATGTATAAGTTTATCATTGTAAATATGGAATAATATTACAATCTAGTGGGGGATTGTAAGTGAGATTATAATATTATTCACAATTATTCATTTTTGACAGAAGCGTTTTATTGATTAGGTGTGTGCACGCTCTATCAGACAACATTTTATCAATAATTATATATGTTGGTTACAAAGGTGCAGAAAATGAAAATTACAAGTAACTGCTAAGTAATAGAAGAACTGAAATTACAATTCAACAACAAACTGAAATTACAATTATGTTGAATAAGAAACTGGAACTATTTTTGTGTATGCTGAATCGAGTGTTGCACTCTGTCTTTAAGACAATATTGCCCCGTATGTATCATTTATATGTCCTGGACAATTGTCTCCCAAGATAAAACAGCAATGGAACAATTGAGCAAAGGAAACTCAAGTGCTACCGTGAAGAATTTTGAGTAATGAAATGATGCTTGGAAGGTTGTAGGAAGAACTCTTTGTTTCTACTTTTCGTCTGTTTTATGTGTGGCTCAATAATGGTGACAAGGGGTCTTTATATAGTTAAAGGAGAGGCTGATGAACTGCCTCCATAAGTGCCATTACTGGCCAAGTAATGACAATTATGGAGGTAGTAATTCGACCAAAATAAATTGTGAAGATGTGCAACGGATTGACCATTTAGGAAGAGTAATTCAGCCAAAATGAATTCAGGCAATTCTGACTTTCTTGAAACTTCAGGGACCAAACTGTACATGTTGAAACTTCAGGGACCAAACTGTACATATGAAAGAATTCTGGTCCAAAAAAGATAATATCAAAAGAAGCACAGCCCACGACCCGTGAACCCGGAACGGGACGGGCGCGAGGCGGCGCGCGGGTGGGCTTTCCTCGAACCGAAGCACATCTAGGTAATCCCTCTTTTAAACACATGGGATACCCCTTGGGGTCCCAAACCCCAAGCCAACTTTGAGTCTTATAAACAAAACAATTCTTTCTTCCTCCACCGATGAGGGAGAATTGATCCCATACCACACTTTTCCATGCTTCAAACACCTCACTTCGTGGACCAATATCTATTTCATTTCTCAACAAAATTTGACGATTTTTGGTCTTACGGTTATCTACGTACTTAGTAGATCATGCACGTGTGAAGAACCGAATTCTCCAACATGCGTAACACTAGTGTTTAAGCCGTTAAAGTTAGTCGGATGCAACTCCCGCCAAAGGCAAATTTCCAACAATCCCCTCTTGAAAGAGATTTTGGCGCAATCACATAGTGCCTTTTCCATTTCTAGCAATATTTCAGCGAACTGATGTTGCATAAGGAGAGGTAGCTTCAGCTTTGAACCTTTCATAGTTAAATACCATCAAACTTACTTACTGCACGGTGAACGTGATGTCTTGAACCGTCAGTGTTTAGTGTAAGCCAAGTCAATAGTACCAACACAACAAATTCCCTTACTCTCTTCTTCGTAATGTTTTGTCCGTTTTGGCCATTGACAACTTCTTGTATTCTTAAGTGCGTTCATTTGAGGCGGCCCATCCTCTCACTTAAATAGGTGGTCTCCTACAAGGTATCCTGCTATACCCCAATTCACAAGTGTTAGGAACCATTAAATATTTCCCAAAATCTAACCTCAACTGTTGAGGATCATTAAAGGTTTTGAAAACTTAACCTTTACCCATACTGCAGATAGCACTTAACGTCTATCGTGGGAACGACTTTGGATTTGGTGTTTCTTTACAGAAATCATATCCGAAGTGCTCATGCTTCCACTGAAGCGATCAACTGAACCTTTACCGCTTAGTTTTCCCATTGAACCAAATTACTGGGATCTCCAGTTAGTAAGGTTGGGTTACCACTGTATTGGTCCTTATATTTTGGGTTTTAAGCCCATTCCCCTAGACAGGCAAGCCATCTGATCCTTGGGTAAGCCCTTTGTCAATGGGTCTGCAATACCATCCTTTGACTTAATGTAATCAATGGATATTATACCCGTGGTGATCAGTTGCCTAACGGTCTTATGCCTCCATCGAATATGATGAGACTTGCCGTTGTACATAGCATTTCGTGCCCTTCCTAGAGCCGACTGACTGTCGCAGTGTATCATTACCGAAGGTACGGGTTTATTCCAACACGAAACATCCTCTAAGAAGTCATGAAGCCACTCATCTTCTTCTCTTGCTTTGTCTAAAGCGATAAACTCTGATTCCATTGTGGATCGGGCGATGCAATTTTGCTTAGAGGATTTCCAAGACACAACCCCACCACCAATTGTAAATACATACCCACTGGTGGACTTGGTGTTCTTTATATCAGATATCCAGTTTGCATCACTGTACCCCTCTAGTACAGCTGGATATATTGAATAGTGTAACCCAAAAGTTAACGTGTATTTCAGGTATTATAATACCTGATTCAACGCCTTCCAGTGATTATCACTCGGATTACGGGTGAACCTAGCCAACTTATTGACTGCATAAGCAATATCAGATCGAGTGCAGTTTGTTCTATTTATCAAACTACCGATCACCTGTGCATATCGCTCCTGGTATACAGGTGCACCAAGATTTTTATCAAGCTTTTGATATGTATCCATTGGTGACTTTATTGGTGAACTGTCTAACATCTCAAACTTTCTCAAAACATCCTCGATTTAGTGAGACTGAGATAAGACCGGTTCGTCAGACGTCTTAGAGATTTTAATCCCTAAGATGACATCTGTGATACCCATATCC
The DNA here is from genome assembly GCA_029783415.1 of Anisodus acutangulus. NCBI lineage: Eukaryota > Viridiplantae > Streptophyta > Magnoliopsida > Solanales > Solanaceae > Anisodus > Anisodus acutangulus. Next base: position 10,923,657 of record CM056504.1, read on the forward strand.
TTCATGTCGAAGCATTGTTTCAACATGTTCTTAGTCTCTAGGATTACCCTAGGACTGCTTCCTGTGATCAACATGTCGTCTACATACAATCATATCATAACAAACGAGTCAGAGTTACCTTTCGTGTAGACACATTTATCACACTCATTAATGGCGAAACCCTTCGATAGTAGAGTACTATCAAAAAATTTCGTGCCATTGCTTCAGGGCTTGTTTCAGCCCGTACAGAGATTTGACAAGCCGACAGACTTTTTTCTCTTGCCCTTGAACCACATACCCCTCGGGTTGGTCCATATAAATTTCTTCTTTCAAATCACCATTTAGGAAGGCTGTCTTAACATCCATTTGATGTATCTCAAGGTCACGCAAAGCTGCGATCGCAATGAATACCCGTATGGATGTTATCCGGGATACCGGGGAGTATGTGTCAAAGTAGTCAAAGCCTTCTGTCTGTCGATAGCCCTTGACTACCAACCTAGCCTTGTACTTGTCTATAGACCCATCTGCTTTGTATTTCCGTTTGAGTATCCATTTACAACCCAACGGTTTATTTCCCGGAGGAAGATCAACCAACTCTCAAGTATGGTTATGCAGAATGGAGCCTATTTCACTCTCAATAGCTTCTTTCCAGAGCGGTGCTTCTGGAGTTGACAACGCCTTAGCAATTGTCCTTGGTTCATCATTAACCATATAAGCTACAAAGTCAGGACCGAAGGATTTATCCTTCCTGGCCCTTTTACTTCGCCTTAGATCCATCTCTGGAGTCTCCAAGTTCTGAGAATCTGGAACACTAGATTCCGGATGTTCAGCCACCTCGAGATCCGCTAGATCTGAATCATCTAGATCTGGGCCGTCAACGACTCCCGATTCTTGAGAGCTTTGTGTATAACTTCATTTGCGAGAGGTTATGTCTTTTTCCTTTCTAGGAAAGGTACCTTCAAAGAATAGAGCATTCCTTGATTCCATGATTGTACCCTGGTGGATATCTGGAATATCTGACTTATGCACTAAGAAGCGATAAGCACTACTGTTATTTGCATATCCGATGAATATGCAATCTACAATCTTAGGCCCAATCTTGACCTGCTTTGGCTTGGGTACTTCAACATTTGCCAAACAACTCCACACCTTAAAATATTTGTAGGTGGGTTTCTTTTCCTTCCATGATTCATATGGAGTTTTGTACTTACCCTTATGTGGGACTCTGTTAAGAATCGTATTAGCGGTAAGGACGACTTCTCCCCACATATTTTGGGGAAGATCGGAATTGATAAGCAAGGCATTCATCATTTCCTTCAATGTGCGGTTCTTACGTTCCATCACACCGTTTGATTGAGGTGAGTATGGAGCCATCGTTTGATGAACAATGCCTTCTTGGGCACAGTATTCCTCAAATGGCTCTACGTATTCTCCCCCTCTATCGCTACGAATGGATTTAATCTGTAGGCTTAGTTGATTCTCAACTTCTGCTTTGTAACGTCGGAACGCTTCAAAGGCTTCATCCTTACTTTTCAACAAGTAAAGGTAACAATACCTTGTGCTATCATCAATGAATGTCACAAAGTACTTGTTCCTCCCTCTACTTTGTGCGAACTTCAAATCACATATATCTGTGTGAATAAGTTCTAGAAGAGCGGTATTCCTTTCGACAGATCAAAAAAGAAGCTTGCTGAGTTTTGCCTCTACGCACACCTCACACTTATGTTGAGGGTTTACGTCAATAGACGGTAACAACTCCATCTTTACCAGCCTTTGGATAGACTTGTAGTTAACGTGTCCTAATCGATGATGCCATAAATTAGAAGACTCAAACAAATAAGAAGAAGGTTCAACTTTATTACTTGGACGCTTTACAGACATGGCATTCACTTTGAAGAGGCATTCACAGACGAAGCCTCTCCCCACAAATGTGACATTCTTAGTGAGTACAAACTTATTGGATTCAAACACTAGCCTAAAACCAGCATTAACCAATAAAGGTCCAGAAATTAGATTTCTTCTAATCTCTGGGACGTGCATCACTTCCTTCAGAGTGAGCTCCTTACCAGAAGTTATCTTCAGGACCACTTTTCCTACCCCCAGTACGTCAGAGGAAGCATTGTTGCCCATGAACAGCTTCTTATCGGTGACCGGTGTGTACGTGGAGAAGGCATCTTTGTTGGAACAAATGTGTCTAGTAGCACCTGTGTCCATCCACCATTGCATTGGATTCTCAACCAAGTTGGCTTCTAGCACCACTGCCGAGAATTCCTCAATCATGTCATCCAGGAGCGTGTCCTTGACGACATTAGCATGCGCCTTGCCTTTAGACTTGGCTTTCTGTTGTTGCTCAGTCTTGAGCTTGCGACATTCCTTGATCCTATGACCAGGTTTCCCACAGTGGTGATAGTTACCTCTAAACATCTCCGTTGCGTGGGCCTTGCCATCTTTTTGGAACTTCCGCTTCTTGCTTGAGTTCCCTTTGGCCTCAGCCAGATTCGCCTTTGCCTCAGCAGGTTGTCTACCCCTTGGCAAGGTCTTCTTATTATCTTCCTGGATTTGGAGTTTGATAATAAGCTCTTCAAAGGTTATCTCCTTTGTCTTGAGTTTTAAGTAACTCATAAACTCATTACACGAATGAGGTAACTTTTCAATCAGCGATGCAACCAAAAACTGCTCGTTTGGTTTCATTCCTTCCAAATCCAGGTGATGTAAAATCATTTGGAATTCCTGGACTTGGGACATCACTGTCTTACTATCCACAATTTGGAATTTTAGAAATTTCCCAACGATGAACTTCTTAGTACCCGCATCTTGTGCGTTGTACTTCTTTTGCAGTTTTTTCCACAACTCTTTGGCAGTGCCAACGATGGAATAGACTGTGTAGAGAGGGTCTGCCAAGCAATTCAGTATGTAATTCTTACACATGAAATTGCTATGATTCCATGCATCAAGAACCATCTTCATGCCGTTAACGACATGGATACCAAGGCCCCCTTCACCCGTTTCAGCATGCGAAGATGGTTAGGAACCGGGCCATTCCCATGACAGTTAAGTAGAAGAGCATCTTTTGCTGCCATCTCTTAAATTCTGATCCCATGAATTTTTCAGGGCGATCATGGTGGTGTGAGGCAGAAGGTGGAGCACCAGCAGTCGGGAAGGCAGCGGAGTTGTTGCCTTGAACATTAGCGGTAGCAGTAGTGAAGGCAGCAGAGTTACTACCTTGGCCAGTAGCGGCAGTAGCGGGGAAGGCAACATTGTTGCCTTGAGAGGCAGCAGCAATAGCAGCAGCATCGTTCATGTTTCCAGCCATGTTAGAGCAGTTACAGTAAGAAAATATTGTCTTAAACTTATTGGTTACAAAGGTGCAGGAAAGGAAATTACAAGTAACTGCTAAGTAATAGAAGAATTCTGGTCCAAACTGTACATATGGCAAAGTTCTCTGGTCCAAAAAGATAATATTAGAAGAAGCACAGCCCACGACCCGGGACTCGAGACCCGGACCGGACCGGACGGGCGGGCGGCGGCGGCGCGCATGTGGGCTTTCCTCGAACCGAAGCACATCTAGGTCCTCCCTCCTTTAAACACATGGGATACCCCTTGGGGTCCCAAACCCCAAGCCAACTTTGAGTCTTATAAACAAACCAATTCTTTTTTCCTCCACCGATGAGGGAGAATTGATCTCATACCACACTTTTCCATGCTTCAAACACCTCACTTCGTTGACCAATATCTCTTTCATTTCTCAACGAAATTTGACGATTCTTGGCCCTACGGTTATCTACGTACTTAGTAGATCATGCACGAGTGAAGAACCGGATTCTCCAACATGCGTAACACTAGTGTAAGCCGTTAAAGTTGGTCGAATGCAACTCCCGCCAAAGGCAAATTTCCAACAATAAATATATATGAAATATCACGAATTATATATATATATATATATATATTAGTAGATATAATACATTTGATAGAAGGTTACTCACTTGAAAGATTGTGTCTTTGTGAATAAATACATTTGAATGATAGTGTCTTTATGAATAAATATCATTCAAATATTGTGTCTTTATGGATGAACATCATTCAAATGTCGTGCTCTTATGAAATGATATCTTTTTGAGAAGGGTTGTGTCCATTATGAAAAGAGACTCAAAAGTCTATAAATTATCCAGATTTTACTACAGATTAGGATATAGATCAATATAGATTTATAATTAGTTTTAGAAACACAATCTTATTTGCTTGGGATAGTGTTTAGGATTTGTTTGTAGAATGTGAGTAATTTTTCATAAAGTCTTAGCAAATGTTGTGTTGGTGAGAGCAATTAAAACCTTAAAAGAAAGTATTTCTACACGCCTCAAATCCTGTTTTGTCATTTATTTTCTTTTGCCTCCTTATTCTTCTTTTACACCAACACCATATCCTCCACAATCTTCTTCAAATGGTTTCTTTCCTTCCGAATTGAATTTCATTTAACTTTTTTGATTGTGGATCATCATTGGCACATGAGATGGAAGTTTATCATCGATCCAATCTCAATAACCATAGGAGTTTGACCCAGGACAACGACATTTGTGTAATCGATGTCCACCATTCTCAGAGGTCATAGTAGTAAAATGTCTTGCAATCAACCCTCACTTACATGTACGGGACTGTACTTGTTGAGAAGAAGAAACAGAAGAAGACACCTACTTTTTTAAACAAAAAAAAGAACAAAACAAACAACAATTTACTTGATTGATGGTAGAAAACTAAGAAGAAAAGTGCATTTTCTAAGAACCATAAGAAGAGGAAGAAGAAGACTCAGTTGAAATGAAGTGGGTTCGATGGTTTTTCGTTTGGTTTAATAGAGATTTTAGTCGGGTGGGTCGGGATTTATTAGGTGGATTCAGGTAATAAGTTGGAATTTAATTAATTTAGGTTAATTAAAGGGCAGGCCAATGATAGAGTGCCATGTAACAAATGAAATACTTAATTGTGTTTTTGAATGAGACTGTTAAAAATAAGAGAAAAGTAAGTCTAATAGGTTGACTTCGAGGGTATTTGGGAGCCAAAAGGTAAACGAAAGACATTTTATATCAAATCTGATAGTTTAAGAGTATTTTAGGCCCTTCTTTGTAGATTAAATATCATCCATTTCAAATTTAATTCATAACCGAATTTAATTAGAAGAAAATTGTATAGCATTATAGTTATTGGTAAATACATAAATTTATTTCTAATTGAAACGAAAGTTAACAATAAAGTAAGAAGCAAATAAAGAAAGATCACAATTAGGACAGTACTAACTTGAAAATCACTCCTTTTAGATTCTTTCTTAACTACCCTTCATCCCACAACATCAAGTCCAAGGTCCTCAAAATAATACTCATATAAATAGACTATAAAATAAATGTTATGAAATAATAAAATTAGAATAAAAATATTGTGGAGAAAGAGAGAAGATATGATACTTCTTTATTACTCTTGAGGGGTTGTAAATACAATGAAGAGAACCCCTTTATTTATAAGGAAAAAGTAGCTTGGTCCCAAAATCTCAAACCCTAACTTTGCTCCTAAATATAGACATCCACAATAATAAATAAATAATATTTATAATACTCTCGTGGTGTCTATTTGATAGATAATTAGCCTCGTTAAAACCTTACTAGAAAAAACTCAGTGGAAAAAATTCTAGTGAAGGGAAAAAGTACACATCTCTAATAATACGCATTTTGGCAGCCTCATTAAAAACCTTGCAAGGGAAATTCTGTGGGGAAAAACCTTGTAAGGGAAAAAGAGTACAACACGTATTAACTCCCCTTGATGAGAACATCAATCTAAAACTTGAATCTTCGCAATCCAATGTTGTGCACCATCTTCTAGAAAGTTGTAGTAAGTAGAGACTCAGTGAACAAATCAACTATATTATCACTTACGAATCTGTTGCACGTTGATATTATCATTATTTTAGAGATCGTGTGTGAAGAACAACTTGGTGAAATATGCTTTGTTCTATCCCCTTTTATGAATCCTCTCTTTAGTTGGGCCATGATCTTCAGTGTTTGGATAGAGTTGCATCGGCATATAATTTTGTTGAAAACACTCCAAGTGCATTCCTGATTTGCTTTATAAATAGATGTTATCTTTATAAGATTTTGACTGTCATGCAGAACAACATCGTTGTAATCCCTCATAGGGATAGAAAAATATATAAATGCATCAATTGCATAAAGATATGGCACTTTAGGATCAAAGAGTTCTGCAGGTTTCTCAATTCAACTTCTTTTAGCAGATAATTTATTGCTTTTGAAAACTCTTCTAGAGACGAGTCGTGATAACTCTGTTGGGTCCGGGGCTACGGATAAGCAAGAATATGTAAGAATAAAACAGTAACAGCTAAAGCAATTGAAACAGTTTCTGGATGTTGCCTTCAATGTTGTGTCAACATCTGAGGCAACATTGTGATAAAACAGTTATAAACCTTTATAGAGTAAATGCAGCGGAAAAGTAAAGAGACACAATGTTTATATTTTCAAGGGTATATATTAATATATCCCTTGATGGTCAATGACCAAAGAATTGTATAAATTATATACAATTACAAATGAATTTCTTTTTACAAGATTGAACAATAAATAAGAAAAAGAAATTACAAACAAAAATGAAGTCGCAGATGACTTCAGCCTAAAGTTAAAAGATCTAAAAAGATAAATACAACATATTCATTACTATTGCTTGAAATATAAGCTTGATCTAGAATCTGAGCAGCAGTAGTAATGTGGAACTAGATGTTGTTATACAACTTTAGCCTAAGTGTGTTGATCCAGTTTCTAAGGTGAATATCCGAGAGTTCTCTTGGTAATTTTTCTCGTTCAATTCTGGATATCGATACTCTGAAGTTCCCTTCTATTTATAGTGTGGAACTTTTTTTGAAATCCTCACTGGTTGGTTGCGGAGGCTGAGTAAAAGAAGGCTTCAGCTTGGACCGGTTCTTGCTCCTTCAAAAGCTCAACGTTCTAGACTTGGTCTTCACGCTGCTTCCTCTCCAAGCTTTGACTGTTTCTTTTACCACGTTTTAAACACAACATCATTGTTAGTTTGCCTAGGTTATTTTTTTACTCACAGTAACACAACCTGTTTTGGCCGGAAGAATAGGCAAAATTGTTACAGGGATGTTGTCAGGAATGTTGTCACAATATCGCAGGCAACATTCTTATTTTCATAAGATGTTGTCCTGAGCATTTACAGATGTTGTCACAACATCCATCCAACATCAACAATCTCCCTTTTTTTACCTTTCTTCACAAAACTCCATACGAAGTGAAAATGACTAGGATATTGATTCCCGATGTAGTCCTTACATTCCAAGAATCAGTAGGATCAGTGTTATGCTCCCCCTTAACCTGCAGTAGCAAATTTCAAGCAGTGTTGTATCGATGATTTGATCAGATAGGAGTTATGTTCTGTTAGTCGTGACTTACTTACGGCAACTGCGTAATCAGTCTACAGTAACCATTCATAACAATCCACATCAGGCAAACATATATAAACAACTTTTGAAAGCAGTCACAATGTCTGCAAGAACAGACCAAATGTCTCAAAGTAAAAAAATACAAACACAAATAATATTCCAAATGTCAGTAATGTCAGTATAGTCCACTATTCAAATAAACATTCATCATTGAATCAACACTCCATCAGCATAATCATCCTTGACTAGAGTAATCAAGTCACAATAACTTTCAGCCACTTTTTGTGATCAATCACTCTATGCAACACCATATTCATCTCCATGGCTTCAGAAGTAGTTAACAATCAATCATCTCACCTCCTCTCCCCTGCATCATTACCTGCACCCTTATCAGTAGCAGTTCCCCATGTCTGTCTGCTTCCAGCAGCAGCATCAGCATCAGCATCATCTCCCCCTTTTTGTGAAGAAAGTAAGCCCATGTAATAGTTCCCTGCTCGCACTAGTTCTTGAATTTGTCTATCAAGTTCAGTAATGTGTTGTCGTAGCCAGTCTTTGGACATTGGGACCTGTCCTTGAGCAATGTTGCCAGGAATGTCGGCAACATCCTTTGATGTATTAGTGTCCCATTCATCTTTCTTCCAGGGCAGGTCAATAACCCTGTCCCTGCTGTTAACAACTGCTCGTTATACTGAGTAAACCTCTAAGGCTGGACTTAGCTTTTCTCCTTTTGGAGTCTTAAAACCTTGGTTGAGCATGATTTGAAAAATCAAGAAGGGGTATGGAAGGGCAGAGTTGCTTTGTTTTTCTGCCAAGTTGACAGCATGGTTGAATATAAGTGTTCCTAAGTCAACTTTTTGATTCCTTCTAATCTTAAAAAGCAGTGATGCTTGATCAAGGGTCACTACTGTCTCGTTGAGAGAGAGTAGCCAGTTGTATATAGCAAGTTTGTGCAAAGTGGCAAACAAGGCAGTGAGTTTTGACACAGGACTGCGAGGAGCCCAAACAGTGATCAAATTCCCTATAAGGTACTTGATCATTGAATTGAGTTCCTCCACAGTGGGGTTTGGTTGAGGTTCTCTTTTACTAATAATTATCCCAAGGGTAGAGTTGATGATATTAGGTGTAAGATTGTACACCTTGTTGTATAGGTACACTTTCCCAAATTTCTTTGAGGTTGTGTCCTTAACATCAAGCATCAGATTAGCATAGAATATCCTAATCACCTTCTCACAATAAGAATTCTTACCAGATACAGACTTAAGATGTTTCAACTACTTAAGAAATCAACTAAACCATTTTTGGAGAATGAAGTTAGGTCAATCACCTTCTCCCCTCTAACTCCTCTATTCTTAAACCAATTCCAATTGCTGGAGCATGATTTAGTTTGAAACATGGAAGAGTAGGGAATTGCCTCAGAATCTATTTCAGATTCTATGTATACTTGTTCGGATGAGGTGGCTGCAGGTGTTGCCTCGGATGTTGGGGCAACATAGTCTGGGTCCATTTTCTCGTATGTTGCCTTTGATGTTGAGGCAACATATTTATCAAAATTCCAGTATGTTCTATGGACCCCTTTAGGAATGAAGTTTCGTAGAGGTGTGTCATCAGACATCTCTTCTTCTTCTTTTTCCTTCTCAGATTCTTCTTGTGGAGTGGAAGTCGATGGAGTTCTGGAGGAACTGGGCACACTGAAATTGGTGTCAGTGCTGCTGCTTATGGTAGTATCAACAGGGAAAGTCGACTCTTCCCTGGATCTTTTGGCAGACTGATATTCACCGAATTGGTTTTCAAAAACCCTCTTTGACCTTTGCGTCGAAAATGTCAATTTTGAGGCAAGGTTCGAGAAATCAGATGTTGCATCAACATCGATTGGGTTTTCATTATCGCATGGGTAGCTCACCTGTAATGGCTTATCTGAACCAAGCAGGATCATAGCCTGTGTGTCGTCCTCCTCGACAGGGCTCAAGTCATTGATGGAAGTATAATGCTTGTAAACATTGTCGTTATTTGCTAGACTAGTCGACATTGGAGAATAATCTTTGGTGTTTGTTGATTTTGGGGACACGGACATGGGAGAGGCTTTTGAAGGATTGGGCGTGTTGGAGAAGCTTTGGTTTTGAGAAATGACGGTGTTGTTTGGGCTGTCATGGTTTAATGGGTTGGTAGTCGGCTGATGTGACAATTCCAAGATAAAAAATGGGAGGTTTTATATACTTACACTTAAACTCCTTTTCTTTAAATTTAGATTGTCTAGAAGAATAAAAACTCTTTACACACCTAAAATAGGATTGTCATAGCACATATCATCATTTTAAAAAAAATGGTTATCCAGAATTTTTGGACTTCCAGTTAAAAACAGAGATGTTTTAAATACCAAAAAATGAATAAAATAAGATAAATCAGTTTGATCAATGTACTGAAACACGATGTTGTTGATGATGTTGGCAACATTTCAAAGTTAAACAAGCATTATGAGACTCCAAGGATTTTCTGATTTGGCAGATAATATTTTCTTACATGTTCCCTATGAGACTGATCGCTGGACTAATGTAACATTTTACCATTGTCCTTAATCAACTTAGTTGAACACATACAGATTAAAAAAAATATTGAGGAATTTTCAACCTTTTTGAACACGTGGTACTCCTATAGAATAGGAACGATACCAATCTTAGAGCTTTGCTCTTTTTGTATACATCCAAATCTTTTAGTAGAGGTTTCGCCTTCATATCTTGTCCTTTTAGAGTCATGCTTGAATCTTTTTTTTTTAAAAATGCAACATCACTACAACACTTATCCTGTTTATTGACTCAACAGTAAATGTTACCCAGAATGTTAGGACAACATTTCGGACAACATCTACCTAGTCTGTCTTATTTTCAAAGAAAACAGAGACCGAGAGATTTTTTCAAGCTAGAAAATCTCTCATGATTTTAAGGTTTGGTAAAAATGTCAGCCAGTTAAAAAAGAGTATCAACATGTTCGATTTGAACTAGCTGTTTTTCCACCAAGTCTCTTAAAAAATGATGTCTTATGTCTATGTGCTTTGTACGTGAATGCTGAACTGGATTTTTGGAAATATTAATAGCACTCAGATTATCACAGTACAAAATCATGGAGTTATTAGATATGCCATAGTCATCTAGCATATGTCGTAACCAAATCAGTTGAGCACAACAACTTCCGGCTGCCACATATTCAGATTCGGCAGTCGAGAGTGATACACAATTTTGTTTACGACTGTACCATGAGACTAGATTATTGCCAAGATAGAAACACCCACCACTAGTGCTTTTTCTATCGTCTACATCACCGGCCCAATCCGAGTCACTATATCCTATTAGATTAGGATTAGTGTCTTTGGAGTACCAAATTCCCAAGTCACTTGTACCGGCAATGTATCGAATGATACGTTTCACAGCATTAAAATGAGATACCTTGGACTGGCTTGGAACCTGGCGCAAACATATACGCTAAACATGATATCGGGGCGACTGGCAGTAAGGTATAGAAGGCTACCTATCATAGATCGGTATAATATTGGGTCAACATCTTGTCCAACATCGTCTTTACATACCTGTTGCGCAGAGCCCATTGGAGTCTTCATGTGTTTAGCATTTTCCAGCCCAAATCTCCTAACAAGATTCTTGGCGTATTTGCTTTGAGATACAAAGATCCCATCTTCATTCTGTTTAATCTGCAAGCCTAAGAAAAATGTTAGTTCTCCAATCATGCTCATCTCAAATGTTGTTGACATTGCTTCGACAAAAGACTTTACTAGTGATTCTGTAGTCGAACCAAAAACAATATCATCAACATAGATTTGAGCTATTATTACATCTACACCGTGTCTTTTAATGAATAATGTTCTGTCAGCTTCTCCACGGGTAAAACCAAACTCAACAAGAAAGTTAGTTAGACGACCATACCATGCATGTGGTGCTTGTTTTAGTCCATACAAGGCTTTCTTGAGATTGTACACAAGATGTGGATGGTGAGGATCCTCAAATCCCTTTGGTTGTTCAACATAAACTTCTTTGTCCAAGTATCCATTGAGAAAGGCACATTTAACGTCCATTTGGTGCAAGGTAATCTTTAGATAGCAAGCAATAGCAAGAAGTAACCTTATTGACTCAATTCTAGCCACAGGAGCGAAGGTCTCGTCATAGTCGATACCTTCTACTTGTGTATATCCTTGAGCAACAAGTCGAGCTTTGTTCCTGACAATCTTCCCTAACTCATCTGATTTGTTTTTGAATATCCACTTGGTCCCAATAACATTTGTGTTGATGGGTGGTGGTACCAAGTCCCAAACCTCATTTCGGGCAAATTGTTCAAGCTCTTCTTGCATGGCTTGAATCCAAAAATTATCTTTTAATGCTTCCCCAATATTTTTAGGGTCCAAATTAGATGTAAGACAAGAGAGACTTACTTGTTGATATATGGTGGACATGCACATATACCTTACAATTTCTCGGTAATTTACTGGCTCTTTCCATCTTGTACGCCTCTCCTAAAAAACTCCCCCTATCACCTGATCGGGTGGATGGTTCCTTCTAATCCTCGATGGAGGGTCTCTTCTCACTTGATCATTTAGTTCAGTAGCAGATTCCTCCTCGATTTCATCCCCTGTGTTCTCTTTTTGAGGTTCAGATATTTCTTCTGATGTTGGGACAACATCTGGGACTATATCTGTTTCTTCTGTGGGTTGCTCTTCTTCAATTGTAACCACAATGTTATTTTCTGAAGATCTACCAGATATATCCAGTAGGTCATCGAAAATAACATTGACTGATTCTTGTATGGTCTTTGTTCGAAGATTGTATACTCGATAAGCATGGCTATTCTGAGAGTAGCCAACGAATATTCCCTTGTCACTCTTAGAGTCAAATTTGGCCAGTTTATCCCTGTCATTAAGAATATAGCGCACACACCCAAAGACATGAAAGTATCGCACTGTAGGTTTCTTTCCATTCAACAGTTCATAGAGTGTCATCTTGGTCCCTAGCCTTAAATAAATTCTATTAGTTATATGACATGCCATGTTCAAGGCTTCTGCCCAAAACCTTTTTGACACTTGCTTAGAACTTAACATAACTCTAGCCATTTCTTGTAGAGTTCTGTTCTTTCTCTCGGCAACCCCATTTTGTTGTGGTATTTTTGGTGTCGAAAATTCATGGAATATGCCTTTCTTTTGGCAGAATTTTGCAAAGATTTGATTTTCAAACTCCTTTCCATGATCAGATCTAATTCTGAAAATCAAAAAACAAAACAGATTTTTAATCCTAGAGTAAAGTGTTCTAAACATCTCAAAGGTTTGTGATTTTTCTTTTAAAAAATAGATCAAAGTGAATCTGGAAAAATCATCTACTATCACATAAGAATATCTCATTCCTCCTAGGCTATCTACCTCGATTGGACCCATAAGATCCATATGCAATAATTGGAAACAATGAGACGTACCTGAATGGTATCCGTCACATTGGACAACATTATGAGAGACTCGGGTCTGCTTTCCTTTCAAACAATCTTCACACAGTGTTTTATCTTTTGGATCCAGTCTGGGAATGTCTCTGACAGCTTCAAATGAGATCAGCTTCTCCAAGGTGTCGTAGTTGACATGTCCCAACTTTTGATGCCAAAGTGTCATGTCACCTACCTTTGCGGAGTTGCAAAACTCTTATCTACCGACTAGATAGCAATTATCTCCCGTTCGGGTTCCTGACATGATATATTTATCTGCAGAATCTGTAACCTTGCATCCAAGATTGTTGAATTTCACCTCGAGATCATCATCACATAGTTGGCTTATGCTAAGAAGATTAGCAACTAAACATTCTACATGAAGAACATTTTTCAAGGTTGGTACATCCGGAACATTAAGAGTTCATTTACCAATTATCTTACTCTTACTTCCTCCTCCAAAGGTCACGTATCCTCCATTGAATGCTCCATACTCCTTCAATAGACTTTTGGTACCTGTCATTTGACGTGAGCAGCCACTATCGAAATACCAAGACCCTGTAATGTTAGTACGCAAAGCAGTTAAGCACACATTACATTTCAGATTCAATTTGGGTACCCATTCCTTTTTCTTCCTTCTGCTTTCAGGCAGGTTGCTTTGAATGTTGTCAGTGATGTTGGGCAACATTGTTGACGACATTTTAGGAAATATCTTGAGTGCAGAGTTTTGAAGTTTGTAGCAGTAGGGCATAAGATGTCCTAACTTTTTACAGAAGCTACATACAAACTTCGATCCAATTTTAGTGATCTGAGAGTTGCTCGTATTTTCTTTGACAAATTTTATCCTCTCAGTTTGACTATGGATTCTGGAAGTATTTATTTTGCTAGGGGATTGGTACCCAAGCCCAGCCCTTGTAGGATTATTGAAGTTTAATATTTCATCCAGTTTGGAGGTTCCCATGTTGAGCCTTTGAAAGGTGGTCTCAGCTACGTTCAATCGTGCACGAATCTTACCAAGCTCTAGGTCTTTCTTGGTAAGTACCACCTCTAATCGGTTGATTGTGCCTTTCAGATTGCTATTCTTAAGAGCCAATAATTTTGCTTTTGAGTCTAGTTGCTCAGATTCAGTGATTAAGGCTTTACATAGATTTTGTAATTCCTTTATTACGTCATCTTTGGTGTCAACTAGATCCAAATTTATAGCCTCAGATGAAGAAATAAATCTACTAAAACAATTTACATCAGAATAGTCAAAGTATACATACCTCTCTAATGTTGAAGACATTCCATATGTTAGTCGATCTTTGTCGCAACACTCATCAATAACATCTTCATCGTCGGACGGTGAATGTTCGAACATGGTCGCCAAAGATTACCTGTGGTTCTTCTTCTTGATCTCCTTCCTCCTCTTCGTTCTCATCATCACTGAGAGTTACCCACATAACCTTACCAATTTTTCTAAGGGTGTTTGCACACTCATTAGCATAGTGTCCCCAACCCGAGCATACATGACACTGCACTCCCTCGAGTTGCTTGGGATTGAAATTGGTACAGTCGGAGTTAGATTTCCTCAGTGGATTGTGATTTCTTTGCTCAGAAGGTAACCTATTCGGCTGTTTATTGAAGAGTGAGTTTTGATGTTGTTTGTATTTGGCTTTATTGCGATCAATGTTGATCTTTCTCACCATCGAATTGAATCAACGAGTAAGTAAGGCAACAGTTGCACCATTTCCCAGTTCCTCTAAGTTTTCTTCCTCGTTTTCCAATTCAGTTTCCGAGGTTTGTCCTTGGAGTGCCAAAGTCTTGTCTTTATACAGATCTCTTTGGCTCTTCATGTTCATCTCATATGTTTGAAAGATGCTCATCAAGGCATGTAGATCCATAGTAGCAAGATTATGGGCCTCTTCAATATCACAAATCTTAGTATTAAACCTTTCAGGAAGAGATCTGAGAGCTTTATCCATAAGTTGTGTGTTGGTTAAAGGAGAACCAAGCACTTGACACTGATTAGCAATGTCAATTAACTTTTCAAAATAGGATTTTATGTCTTCAGATTCTTCCATCCTTAAGCGTTCATATTGGCTCAAAATCATGCGAAGCTTTGTACGTCGTACACTTGAGGTACCTTCACAATGAATTTGTAAGGTCTCCCAAGCGTCATTGGTCGTAGTACAATTCTGGATTAGTTTGAACATATAGAGATATACCCATCCAAATATCGCATTTAGGGCCTTTTCATTGAAGCTCGCACTGTTGATCTCTTCCGCGGTCCATTCAGATTCGGGTTTGGTAAGTACATCACCATCCTCGTCTGCTGGGTACTTGGGAATCACATATCCTTCAGAAACTGATCTCCAAGCTCGAACATCAATGGATTTGATGTGCGAACGTAGTCGGATTTTCCAATAGGCATAGTTAGTTCCGTCAAGAATTGGAAGTCTACCAACGTTTTGTATAGCTGAGTCCATAGCCGTAATATTCAGAATCAAACACTTATTGTATCAAGTGTTGGCTCTGATACCACTTGTTGGGTCCGGGGCTACGGATAAGCAAGAATATGTAAGAATAAAACAGTAACAGCTAAAGCAATTAAAACAGTTTCTGGATATTGCCTTCAATGTTGTGTCAACATCTGAGGCAACATTGTGATAAAACAGTTATAAACCTTTATAGAGTAAATGCAGCGAAAAAGTAAAGAGACACAAGGTTTATATTTTCAAGGGTATATATTAATATATCCCTTGATGGTGAATGACCAAAGAATTGTATAAATTATATACAATTACAAATGAATTTCTTTTTAAAAGATTGAACAATAAATAAGAAAAAGAAATTACAAACAAAAATGAAGTCACAGATGACTTCAGCCTAAAGTTAAAAGATCTAAAAAGATAAATACAACATCTTCCTTACTATTGCTTGAAATATAAGCTTGATCTAGAATCTGAGCAGCAGTAGTAATGTGGGACTAGATGTTGTTATACAACTTTAGGTTAAGTGTGTTGATCCAGTTTCTAAGGTGAATATCCGAGAGTTCTCTTGGTAATTTTTCTCGTTCAATTCTGGATATCGATACTATGAAGTTCCCTTCTATTTATAGTGTGGAACTTTTCTTGAAATCCTCACTGGTTGGTTGAGGAGGCTGAGTAAAAGAAGGCTTCAGCTTGAACCAGTTCTTGCTCCTTCAAAAGCTCAACGTTCTGGACTTGATCTTCACGCTGCTTCCTCTCCAAGCTTTGACTGTTTCTTTTACCACGTTTTAAACACAACATCATTGTTAGTTTGCCTAGGTTATTTTTTTACTCACAGTAACACAACCTGTTTTGGCAGGAAGAATAGGCAAAATCGTTACAGGGATGTTGTCAGGAATGTTGTCACAACATCACAGACAACATTCTTATTTTCATAAGATGTTGTCCTGAGCATTTACAGATGTTGTCACAACATCCATCCAACATCAACAAACTCCACAACCAATAGCACGTCTGTATTTATAGTCTTTATTAAATATCATCACATTCACTTCTGGGAATGAATCTGTATTTTAACATTTATCCAAATTTTTCATTCTTCAAAAATGGAACATAATCATCTGAACATGCCTTAATCATATAAAACTATGATCGCTTATAACCTCTTCTAAGATATTGTTGCTACATGAGCAAATCAAGGTATGTATGTATCTAACGTAGATTTTTTTTCTAACATATCTTCAATTACTCACAATAAGCCTACAAAAATATTACCACTTCTGATGATTAAATAATTTAGTTTCAATGAGATACATGAAACATAACCACTTCTGATGGTCGTAGTACTATGCTAGAGTTCAAGTGAACCATGACATTACTATTGTAATAGCTTATAACTTCTTTTAAGATATTACTGCTTAAGAAGTAAATCGAGACATGCATATAATGTAGAGAATTTTTCTCTAACACGTCCTCAATTATAATCACAATAAAAGCATCAAAATATTATGGCATCTGATAGATTGCAAATTTAATCTCAATGAAGCACATGAAATATAATCACTTTTGATGTCATATTACTCTATCAAATTGAATTTACTTTCAGTTAATAGTTAATCTAATATTCATAACAATGAGTTGAAAGTTGAAACCTATTCTGGGGAAACAATAAACATAATTGTACTGTCGACAAATAAGTTCACCCAAAACAGCAGCACATCAAAATAATTCTCTGTGTAGTTCTGCTGTCCGAAAATTGATAGCAAATTTCATTGACCTATTGTTACTGATGATTACTTATTTTTTATATTTCATTGATGCAAATTTATTAAGAAATAATCTCATGTAATTATCACATGGTTATCCATGTAAAAGAAATTATGGTGATCAGATGATCTATGAACGTGACTACATATTAAGAGTGGCCAGTGGGCTGGGCTCGGGTCTGGCGGGCCGGGTCTGGCGGGGTCGGGGTTGGGGCGGGACGGGAGAAGGGGTCGGGGTCGGCGGGCTCTGGCGGGGTCGGGTCTGGCAGGACTGGAGCAAGTCCCGTCCCGATCCCGATCCCATCGGTATCGGGTCGGGGCAGGCTCGGGTCAGGCTCGGGCTCGGGGCGGGATACGGCGGGTTTTCCTTTTTTTTTTTAAAATAACATATGTATAAAAAAAACTCAATAAACAAAATAAGATAGTGTAATAAAAATATCTCAAGGCTGTTTTTTTGCCTCTTATATTATTAAATAGACATATGATTTTTTTGTAATACAAATACAATTGTCTAAAATCTAAATTGCAACTTTGTGGTGTTGTCCAAAAGTTGCAAATTACATAATAAAATTACAATTTAAAAAATTACATTCTCAAAAAAACCTGTTCTAATTGCTTGATGATTTCATGTGGTTCTTCGGTTGGAATTGGTATTTGTTGGTCAAATTGATCCACGTCGCTTCCATTACCTTCGGTTAAGATTTTGTTGTAGTTTTCATCATCTTCTTCGTTGATCTCCGGTTGACCGAACCTTCTCTGTTCCGCTCGTATCCAATCTCTGAATAATACTGCAATTTCCAAGTTGTCTCCGGCTAATGAGTGTCTGTGGTCTCCTATTTGATATCTGCCTGCAGAAAAAGCGCTTTCAGACGCAGTTGACGATGCTTGAATGTTCAAAACATCTCGAGCCATCAATGAAAGTGTCGGAAAAGTCTTCTCATTCCCCCTCCAGTATTTCAGCAAGTCTTCATGTCCATCTTCATTGATAACTTCTTGATACGGTACAGAACCCTGCAAAACAAAAATATCCAATTCGCTAATTTGGTTAGTAGTAGAGGTACGACCGCACATTCTATTTCTGAGGCTTTTAATACTAGCCGCAGAAACAGCATGTCTTTTGTGAGGTTGTGTTGAAGATGAAGAAGATGGTATGGAAGCTGGTAAGTTACTAGCATTTTCTTGTTGATAAAATCTATATATATTTTTGCATTGGTGTTCTACGCTAGACAACACTTCTTCTTTAGTTTGTTCAATAGGTGGTGGGTGATTTAGATTTTTGGGACTTAGAGGTGGTAGTACTTCTATACAATCGTAAATAGTTTCAATTAGTGATTTAGTACCGTCTATTTTAATAGTAGGATTTAATACAGAACCAATAATATAAATAGAGGGAATAGAAATAAAATATTTTTTTATTTTGAGAAACATTTTTTAATAACTGCCTTATAAGCTGGGTTTTCCATATATTCACTAAGTAATAAAAATATTAGAGTTATATAAAATAACATAGTTGAAATAGTAGGATAATATATACCGGAAAATTCTTTTGCTGCTTGAAAAAATTTCTCTAAAAATACAATAAGTTCGGAAATTTTTTTCCAATCACTATCTAAAATCATATCAGCTGGCTTTTTATTATGAGAGTTAAAAAATAAAGTTATAGGTAATTTATAGTCATAAGCAACAAGTAGTTGCTCGTATAAAGAATTCCACCTAGTGGATACTTCTTGTGGAATTTTTCTACAAGGTAGTCCACAATCATGACAAATTTTTTTATATTCTTTTCTACGTTATACTTTATTACTTTTAAAAATAAAGTTTATAGCAAATTGTATTTTACTAAGAATGTCTTCAAAAAGTGATAGACCATCCTTTACAATTAAGTTATATATATGGCACACACATTTTATATGAAAATGGTCTGGAAAAGATGGAGTTAAACTATTTTTTAAAATTGTAATTGCGTAATTGTTATTAGAAGCGTTATCTAATGTAATAGTCATAATTTTATCGGTAATTCCGTAATAATCGCACACTTGATAAATATTTTCTGCAATAAAAGTACCAGTGTGCCTATCATCTATATATCTATACGCTAAAATACGTTTTTGCATAGACCATTTATAATCTATCCAATGACAAGTTACAGTTAAATAATCATGACCGTTAGTACTACGACCTATATCAGACGTGATAGATACTTTGCCATTAAAATGATATAATGAAAAACGTAAATATTGTTGATATTCATGCGCGAATTTAAATACATCTCTCTTAACAGTTGATCTAGGAAAGCCGTTAAAAGGAGGATTAGATATATATCTAATGTAATGAATAAAACCGGGAGATGAAGGAAATGAAAAAGGCAAACCCTCCACAAAGAACTAATTTTGATATTGCTTCCCTATCTCTATGTTTATTGTATTTAGAGCCTACAATTCCCCGCCATAGGGTTAATTTGACCAGACTTGGTGGGACAAGATCGGTATGTGAACCTTGTCCCGATGGAGCGGCGTTTGTGCATCCGGTTTTGAAGCCTGGTATTGGGCATACCTAGCTGGATGAGCACTTACTACGTGTCTAATTAAACCCCGCCCCACCGTGACCTTTTCCGCTTTTAAATTTTAAAACATTTTTACAAATTTTACATATGGCTACTTGATTCTCTACGTCCCTATCAAAAATGTCCATGCATCTGATTTTAATGGTCGCTTTCTTTGGACCTCGTCTCATACTAGGGGGAATAGGAGGTATTTCAGTTGAAGGTGCACTAGTGGGTGTGTTGTCATCAACATTAGTGGGTATATCATCTAGATCATCGTCTAAATTAAAGTCTTCTTGAGTTTCAGAAAATAGCTCCTGGTCTAAATCTAATGGTATTGTAGGAAAATGTTGAGTATCCACAAAATCATCCTGTGTAAGAATAGATGACTAGAAGAAGTACCCTTGCCCTGATTGCCCATACTAGAAGAAGCACCCTTACCCTTACCCTTAAACATACCTTTTAATCCTTCCATTTTAATTATGATAATAAATAATTAAAGATAATAAAATTAAGTGCGCTAAATAAAATAAACAGACAATAATAATTTAATGAAGGAACGAATGTACCAAACGCCGACGTAACGTCGACGTGTAATCGAGAGGTTGAAAATTGAAACTTTGCTCGATGGAAGATCCTCAAGCTAGTTGCCAACTTCACTCCCAATTCCCAAATGAATAAATAAAATTGAATATTTAGCAAACAATGTAGACTTGTAGAGAGATATATTGAGAAATTAGAGAGATTGTAGGAAGATTCGTGAGAAAGATGAAGAGAAAATGAGTTATTTATAGTTGGAAAATTGGGTTAAAGTGTAAATTTAATAACTTATGGGTTAAAAATAAATATTAGGGGGTGGGGGGTTGGGGGAGGGGGGGCCTAAAATGGCCGTTGGCCAACGGCCATAATCTAAAATGGTCGTTGGTGCAACGATCATTTTTGCAAAGGGGGGAAAAGGGCGGGGTCGGGCTCGGGCTCGGGACGGGGCGGGGTCGATTCAAGCGGGCCTGGAGCGGGCTCGGGTCTCGCGGGACGAGACATCGTCCCGTCCCGAGTTCGAGTCCCGCCCCCGTTATTTTTTTTTTTGGCGGGGTCGGGGCTGGCTCGGGGCGGGGTCGGGGCTGGCTCGGGACGGGGTCGGGCCGTCCCGGCCCACTGGCCAGCCCTACTACATATTAAAACAAAATTAAAAAGGACTTAAAGTATTCAACAAATCATGTTACTATTATTATATCATAAAACGGTTCATACCTGGATCGGAAAGAATATTGACTAACTCTTTTAATAAGAACGTACCCTATTGAAGTAGATATCTCAATTCGTTAGAGGCTCGTGCTAATAACGTGTTATGAAATAATAATTTAGAATAAAAATATTGTGGAGAAAGAGAGAAGCAAAGTAATTTGGTCCCAAAATCACATACCCTAACTTTTCTCCTAAATATAGACATCCACAGTAATAAATAAATAATAAACCAATTTTTCCAATTATACATTAAGAAAGTATATTTGGATTTGGTGTCTCCCTCCCTCCACCCCCCAACACCCCTGACCCAACCAAAAAAAAAGTCTCACGAAAAACAAGAATTTGTTGAACTAGGGCTTAGAAATCACCACTCTTAATTAGGCATTTTATTGGTAAGTTTCTTCTTTCTTTTTCAAAATATCCACAAATTCTTGAAAAAAATGTCTTTTTTTTATTTTCTCCGTCTCAAATTATCTGTCATGCTTTCTAAAAATAATTATCTTAAATTATTTATTATTAAAAATTCAAAATAAAATTAATTATCTTTTTTCATTTTACTCTTGATAATTATTTTCTGAAAATTATAAGCACCTCAATTGTGAAGTGATTTATGATTGTTTAAATACAGATGAACGATAAAATAGTTAAAAGTTCTTTCTAATTAGTCCTCTGTCTCAATTTTTGGTCCGTCTCAGAAAAATGTCACATTTTTATAATTAAAAATAATTTAATTTTATAAAATAATTTATAATCACATATTTATATAAAATTTATTTTAGATCATATATTTTTTTAAAAAAAATTAAATTTCGTATTAAGTCACCTAGTGATACGGACTGAGTATTATTTTGAAGACCGTGTGAAAGAAAATCACGACACAGAATTTATTTGAGACTATTTTAGTTCAAAAATCGGGAGAGAAAAGAAAAACATCCGCCCCTCTTCCTCTCCCTCCTCTTGTTTGTTATGTGTATCGATGGCAGGTTGGTCTAAGAGAGTTGATGGGTCGGGTCAAGAAACCTTAAAAAAAAACGAAAACCCGAAAGTAGATTATGATAATGTGAGGTTATTGTTTATAGAAATTCTGACTATATATTTCAAAGAAGTTATTGGTACTTTCTTGATTTATAGGCCATTGCCACCAATGTTAGGTAATGGAAAATCAGTTGATTTATTTAAACTTTACTTAACTGTAAGGGAAAATGGTGGGTATTTAAGAGTTTCTGAAAATGGATTATGGGGTTTAGTTGCTAAGAATTGTGGGTTTGATTTGAGTTGTGGAGTAGCTGTTAAGTTGGTTTATGTAAAGTATTTGGATGCATTAGAGAGATGGATGTTGAGATTCAAGAAAAGTAATGGTAGTGTTAAAAATGAGGTGAAAAAATGTGATTTGAGTGATGTTGAGTTGCAGTTGAAGGATATTTTAACGAATATTTTGGGTAAAAATGTAAATTGGGGTGATTTTGAGGGGTTGACTGAAAGTACTGAGAAATTCGATGGTAAAAAAAAATTGGTGAAATTTGGAGAAAATGCAAATTTGGGTGATTTTGAGGTGTTGAATGGAAGTACTGAGAAATTCGATGGTAAAAGAAATTTGGTGAAATTTGGAGAAAATGCAAATTTGAGTGATTTTGAGGTGTTGAAAGGAAGTACTGAGAAATTTGATGGTAGAAGAAATTTGGTCAGATTTGGAGAAAATGCAAATTTGGGTGATTTTGAGGTGTTGAAAGGAAGTACTGAGAAATTTGATGGTAGAAGAAATTTGGTCAAATTTGGAAAAAATGCAAATTTGGGTGATTTTGAGGTGTTGAATGGAAGTACTGAGAAATTTGATGGTAAAAAAAATTTGGTGAAATTTGGAGAAAATACAAATTTGGGTGATATTGATGAAAATAGGAGTGTTCTGCATAGGACAGATGAGTGGTTAACGAAGTCGAGTGTGGTTGAGGAAAATTGCGTTAGTAGGAAGAGGAAGAGAGAATGTTACTCGGATTTGGTGAGGTGGGTTAGTGAAGTTGCGAAGAATCCTTATGATCCTGATGTTGGTTGTTTGCCAGAAAGGTCTAAATGGAAGGATTATGGGAATGAAGTGGTTTGGAAGCGGGTTTTGATGCTGCGAGATGAAATGCTTTTGAAAAGGGATGTGGATTCATGTGCTCAATATTCAATATGGCAGGTACTTTCAGTTTCTTGCTGGAGATTGATACTTCATATCATTATGAATTGCGTAGTACTGTAGAAGTTGCTTTAGACAACTTGTATATATATGCCTTATTCGTTTTGTGGATAGAATGTCTTATTTCTACAGTTCCAATAGAGAGTTGAACACATTGTTATAATTTGTTGCTTTATGGTCATTATGATGCACATGTATGTGTGGTGGTGGTTGGGGGTGGGGGAGGGTGGGGAGTAGGTAACTGCATGTCATGTAATGAATTTTGTATGACCTCTTCATCCATATCTTTCAATTGTGTCACATTCGCTTAGAATTTGGTCTAGAAGATCAACGGTTATACTGAGGTTTAACTTTTGTTAAGTTCCACATTGGTTGAGGGAATGGGTTGTAGTCTTTAGCAATCCTTGCCATATCTTAACATGGTATCTGAGTCAGATCCGTGGATCCGCGCTGTTGTTTCTTAATGTTGGGTACCCGTAATCCACACTTTATTTGAGTCCTGAGCGTGTGAGGGGATGTTAAGTCTCACATTAGTTGGGGGAATGAGTTGTGTTGTCTCCTTATATGAACTTGACCAATCCTCCTTCACGAGCTAGCTTTTGGGTTGAGTTAGACCCAAGGGGCATATCGTCACACAAATGTCAACTACCTTGCTATTATTTTCTTGATAGTCAATTATGAAGTTGACCAAGAAAGGCACAGTTATAGTTGCATTAGGAGGCATCATGAATGCAATGTGCAGGTTCTGTGTGAGTCAATAGGGCAGCTATTTTATTGTGTTTATAGTAGGATGAGATCCTCTAGATGAGGCTATAACAAAATATATTTCATAAGTTGATGAGATAACACATTTATGGAGAAACCACAACAGGTCCTAATAATGTGTAAGGACAGGAGCCATGTTATTCTGTCAAATAAAGAAATTGGCATAGAGATGCATCATCTCTTCTTAATTGTGGTAGGTTGTTAAATGGACATGCTAAGCAGAAGAGTACACAGGACATATGTGCTTCGACATAGGTAAAGCTGGTCTAGACATACATAGCTGAAGGGTGAAACTATGAAAATTAGAGAGGCTACCAACCGCTGTTGTTAGATCTTTGTAGAAAATGTCCACCAAGACTTGGACAGACAGTTGAAATCACCTAGTGGTTTTGACTCCGCTGAGATTTGAAGCGAGACCTTATGATCCACACATTATTGATGTTATCATCATCATCATTCCGCCCTATTCACAGGATGAAATGGACTGTAAATTTTTGCACTAAGGGGAAGAGAAGTGGATGATTTATGTCAATTTTCCAAATTGTTTATTGTATCGTTGTTTGGAATTGCCATAGCAAATAATAATCTGCCCCGGGGGGGGGGTGTTCTTGATAAAGAAATACCGAACAACTGCACTTGCAGGCCTCTTAGATCACAGTTAATTGTATAACTTTGTCAATTCCCCATATTGTTATGGAGTACGCTTTGCCTTTTTTACCTACGCCGTCCTTGGTTATTTTTGTATAATCTAAAATTATGCCATGCTTTGATGTTTCTGAAAATACAGCTTGCCGTCTTGTGTTTGTCCACTTTGTAGCACGTTCCAGATTGATTAACCAATGCACTTCCATCATGTCCATCTTTTAATGACATGTTTATACCTGAGGAGAACTTCCTGCTTCCTGTAGTGATCTTTTTATGCACAACATGCCATTTTCATTAAACAAGTTGCTATTAAAAAAAAGACAGCTTCCCTTGGTTTATGTGCATTTTTATGACTCTGAAAGTGGAACTTCACTTTTTACACAGAGTTGCAGTACATAGCGTTGTATCATTTGCCCTTCAGCTTCTCTTTTTTCCCTAGCATATACACTTATCTAGTAGATCATGTTTACGTGAACATCCAAAATTTATGGAAGATCACAAATTTTGTCCAGGCTTGGCTTAATTTGGAAAATTATTTGCCTTATAGATAAAACAGAAGATGCATCCATCTATGTATGATGATAGTTCTGGTTCTGGAAGATTAAGATGCAGCCAGCGAGTCCTGTCTGCAAAAGATCCTCTGAAAAAGAGGCGTGCACTGCTGCTTTCGGTGTCACCTTCAAGTTCTCATGATGTTGATGATCAGGTTGATGGACCAACTGTTTCTTCTGCAGAGTCAGCAGTTGGTTTTTGGTGGAAGCAGCGGAGGAAGAGAATACCAGTTGGGCCACAGTTTCAAGCAGATATTCCCGAATCTATTGAGGAGATCTATGAAAGCGACTCTAAATGGCTGGGCACCCAAATCTGGCCACTAGACAAACAAGTTAAAAAAAGAACGTTAGTTGACAGAAATCCTGTCGGGAAAGGAAGGAAACATATCTGTGGCTGCCGATCTCCAGGTTCTTATGACTGTGTCAAGGTTCATATTTTCGAGAAAAGGAGGAAGGTTAAGATTGATTTGGGATCAGCCTATTATCAGTGGAAATTTGACTCTATGGGTGAAGAAGTTGCACTTTCTTGGTCAAGAGAAGAAGAACGGAAATTTCAGGATATAGTAAAATCGAACCCTTTATCTGAGGAAAAGAGTTTCTGGAATGAGATTTTTAAGTTCTTTCCAAACAAAAGCAGGGAGTCTTTAGTAAGCTATTACTTTAATGTCTTCCTTCTACGTCGCAGAGGCGACCAGAATAGGACTAATGCCAGTAATGTTGACAGTGATGATGATGAATCAGAATATGGACCGAGATTTAATTGTTTTGGGCGGGATGCTAAGTTCTCCATCTTTCGTTCCCCAAAGAAAAACACATCTGGATCGAAGGTAATACATGAATCATGATTGCAGTCATGGCATTTTCCAGAACTGTATTGCAGGAGTTTTCTTGTGCTTTTGTTCTTCAGCAAGTTATATTGGCAAGTGGAATTGTACATAATTTGGGTCAGTGAATTTTGGGGGTTGAATGGAATTTCAAGGATATTGTTTTTTCTCCGTTTCTTAGCCTGCACAGCTTCTCCCCATCGTTTTGATTACGAACATGTGTATGAATGTTGCTTTACATTAACAAGTTCTTGAATTAGTAAAGTACTCAAAATTACAGAGGATCAAGATTGCAAGGAACACAAGTCTCGCTTTACAGCCAACATTTTTGTAAGTTGATGTACACATGCTGCACTTTCTGATATCCTCATCGTTTAATGAGATTATATTTTCCAACTCTTTTGCCTTTGCTTCGGTGCTCTTCTAAAGCTTTTAATTAGCCCATTTATTTACACTTTGGAAGTCTCTTGGATGTGTGTGTAAAACAGAGCTGGAGCCTTTCTAGGCCAAGCAAACATATCAAGACATCACAGCTTTGTAGGTTTTCAGCTCATCATAGGGAGCTTTATTAGGGGTAAAATGAGAAGTAAAGGGGAAGCCCAGTGCACTAAGCTCCTGTTATGCGCGGGGTCCGGGGAAGGGCCGGACCACAAGGGTCTGTTGTACGTAGCCTTACCTTGCATTTCTGTCAGAGGCTGTTTCCACGGCTTGAACCCATGACCTCCTGGTTACATGTCAACAACTTTACCAGTTACTCCAAGGCTCCCCTAGGGGTAAAATGAGAAGTCTAAGGTTAAAATGGTTTCCAAATATAAATATGTGCCTTTTTTAAAGGCTTGAACCTCTTGCTCGTATACTTTATCAGCTGGAAGGGTTGAGTTAATGCAGTTGGCCTGCTACCAAAAATGAGCCAACATACTTCTTCACTGGATGAATTTGACATCTCATTGGCATGACTAGTATCTAAGTTATATGTTTCTATACTATTTGTGTATAACATGTTATAGCATGTAACATCAACAACATACCCAGTATAATTCCACAAGTGGGGTCTGGAGAGGGTAGAGTGTACGCATACCTTACCCCTAACTTGGAAGGTGGAGAGGTTGTTTCCGAGCGTGAAGAACTGCATCATAGCATGTTGCGTGAAGAACTGCATCATAACATGTTAATTATCATATTTACTATAGAACTGCATTATCATTTGGAAATAAGGTGAATAACTTAAGAGAACGACCATGAAGCACGATCACATCAAGACTAAATGTTGTTGAAAAACAAACTAATACAGTAAATATTATTGATTAGATAGCAAGCTCTGACTCAAAACCTGTATACATTGAGGCTTCAGCCTATATTCCTCAAGCTCTAGTAATAATAATACTGTTGCTTCTTAGTTCATATTAAAGAGGGAAAAACAAAAAAAAGTTGCAATACTGAAAGGTGACTACTGATTACAGATACATTAGCTAGCATCACAAAGAGACAATACTTGTTCCAACCAAACTTGCAATAATCACCATGTTAAAGAGTCCCACGTCGGCCATCCTAAGGGATAGGTGGTCTCTTTATAGGTCCAAGATCCATTTCTTTACACACCAACTACTTGTCTGTCCCGCCAACCGGCACTTCCTTCGCGCTCCGACCGGGCTTACAACTGTTGCAAACCAAATTGCTACCGCAATCACTGTCTGACCCGCATGGTGTCTTGCCGCACTTCATTACCTTACCAACACCCTGTTTAGCCACTACTTGCACTTTTCCTGCATAGTCAAATCGAATTGATACAGGTCTCAGGTATGTATGTATATAAATTCAAACAGCTAGTACTGAAGAAGAAAGGTAAAACAATATAATGAACCTGTAGTTGCAACAAGGATAACACATACTTGTCCACGAGCTATCTTTTCGCGAACAAAGTGAATATCCATCTCGATATGTTTAGTGCGCTGATGTTGGACCGGATTCCCAGAGAGATAGACGGCACTAACATTATCACAGTAGACCAAGGTAGCTTTTTAAATAGGAAAGTGAAGCTCTAATAAAAGATTACGCAGCCAACATACTCAGACACCACATTGGCTATGCCTCGATACTCGATCTCCACACTGGATCGCGATAAAGTAGCCTGCGTTTTGCCGACCAAGAGACCAAGTTATCACCAAGAAACATATAATAACCAGAAGTTGAACGTCTAGTATCTGGACATTCACCCTAATCAACATATGTATAAGATGTGAGAGTAGAAACGGAGGATGGATATAAATGCAACTCATAATCAAGCGTGCCATGTATGTATCGTATAATGCGTTTGAGCGCATGCATGTGCTCAATCCGCGGATCATGCATAAATAAACACACCTGCTGAACTACATAAATAATATCTGGACTTGTGAATGTAAGATACTGAAGAACCCCTGCAAGACTACGATTAGGGATGGGCAAAAAACCCGGAGAACTGAATTCGGTTCGGTTTTTTCTCATTTTTTAAAAAAAAAAAATGATTTTTTGAAAAAACCGAACCGAATCAAAATTTAGTGATTCGATTCGGTTCGGTTTTTAAATTTTGAATACGAACCGAACCGAAAAAATGAATTAAATATATATATATATATATATATATATATATATATATATATATATATAATTTTATTTTAGGCTACTACTATCTCTTGAATAATAGCCATTGAAGCTAATCTGTGAAACTTTTATGGAAGTTGCATGCGGCATGAACTTGATTAACATATCACAGAAGCATTGACATAAAATGTAGGGAGAAAAAGTAGTTGTAAATTGATAAAACTTTAAATGGTCATAACTCTGCGCTCGGATGTCCGTTTTACCCGATTTTTTTTAATTTTGCGTATTTTTTCTAGACGGGGCCGGCCCAAACAGCCACAAAGCGGTTTGGCACAACCAATTTTTACGAAAACGTCCGTTTTTCCAATCAATTTGTGTTTTCCCCCAAATCGATTTCTAATTTTCCTTTTTCTTTAGTAAACATCTCATGATACACAATAGATTTCAACGTCGAAATTTCATAATAGTGTAGGTGTGAATGTCAATTTCAGTTTTGGAAATTCAATTTTTTTTAAAAATAAAAAATTCCCCGACCTGGCCCAGCACACTAGAAAAAACCGATATAATTCGATACGTTCGGCATATAAACCGAACATATCAGTTTTTTTTAAAAAAAAAGTTGTATTCATTTTTTTAAAAAAAAACTAATTTGTATTCGGTTCATATTTTTCAGATACAAAACCAAACCGAACCGATATACACCCACCCCTAACTACGATAGTGGGTGGGATCCTCATATGGTGTGCTAGATGTAGCACTCAGCTTCGGTTTGGTATCAACCGGAGTAGAAGAAGACTTACAAGATGACATGTCAGCTCTCTCTCAATAATCTCAACCGCATACTTCCTCTGTGATAAAAATAGACCACCTGCATGACGAGTGACATCTATTCTAAAAAAATAACTTAAGGGCCCTAAGTCTTTCATAACAAATTCTGAACTGAGAAGGGTCATGATAGACTTGCGCAAATTATCAGAGGATGCAGTCAAAATAATATCATCCACATATAACAGAATGTATGCTAGAGAAGTACCATGACGATAGATGAACAGATAATTATCAGACCTGCTGCGAAAAAACCCAATAGTAGACACATAATCTGCAAACCTCTTATACCAAGCCGTGGGGCCTGTTTATATAAGTACTTCTTCAGCAAACAAACATGGTGTCGCGCCCGTTTTTTGACCTTGCTCGGGTCAAAGCGGAGCGCGGACGTGTCCGGTGATTCCTGGGTAAAAAGGGTTGAGGAGTCGCCACCTAATTATCTTTTACGGTGAATTAGGACACCTAAATATTAAACTAAATGCTGCAATGTAAACTCCAATTTTAAGGTCTGCGAAACTAGCGAGATTCTAGGTAAGGGTTCTTTATTATCCTAAAGGGAAGGGGTTAGGCATCCTTTAAGATCCGCTAACTTGCGGTTATCCGGTCAAACTCAGGTTAATTATTACACTAAGAAAAATGCATGTTTAAAGTATGAAGTTAAAAAGATGTTTGCAAATAATTAATGAAAGAGATGCATTTTTGTACATGTATGCATTTGTGACAATAATAAGGAGAAAAGCAATTCATTTGTAATGCCAAAGGAGTAATTTTTTGAAAATCATTTTTTAGTTGTGCAATTAATAAAATAAATAGAAGATGATCAAAATTTGTTTTGAAAATTTTAAATATGTATGACGATCCTAAAAATAAATAAACTAGCGGAGGGTTTCTAAGTTTGAATTTAACCGAGCCTACAAATAAATAAGCTAGCGACGGGTTTTAAATCTTAAACTACCCTATGAATTAATCCTAAGTTTGCCTATTCTAAGCATTTCAATAGTTACATAAGTGCGATAAATAATATTACAATACAAAGCGAGATAAAAGCTGAATTAAAAAAGAAATAAAATAAATAAACTCCGAGGAATAATCTGCCTTTATTTACTTTAATCCCTGCAAGCTGTCAAGAACAAACGGTTAGAAACAGTTAAATACAAATAACTTCATATCCGTATTCAAAACAGTGAATGTTTTGATCACGGAGGGCTCAGACTTAAATTTTGAAAAGAACATTCCAATCACGTCGTGGCTGCAAACATATGACTAACGTGGTTTATTTTTTATTGCCTCGCCTACTAAACGTGTTGGTCTCTCGGGTGAAATAGAAAAGATCACTATAATCACGTCGTGGCTGCGAATATATAACTTGTTGGTTATTTTAGTCACCTCGCCTACTAAACATGTTGATCTTGGAAAAAGGTTTAAGCCTCATCATTGCCCAGAAGTTATATTTCCGTCTTTGCAACTGTGGAGGCCTCAAAATCGACGGATATTTTTCATCGGCCAGTGTAGTATCGTGTTCAAATCAGTAAAATTAAAATGAAACGGTAAGCAGCAGCAGTAGGCAGTAAACAGTACGCAGAAAAACAGAGGCAAATTCTGAAAAGACGCGGTGTTAGTTTAAAACAGTAAAAAAAGAAACAAAGAAGTAAAACCGAGCAAAGAAACTGAAATAGAAAGCAGTACCCAAAAAGACGCGGTATTTATTCAAAACAGTAAAACAGTAATATATCCGTTGCACGGATGTTTAAAACAGTTAAACTGAAAAACAGAGAAAACGAAAAAGCGCGGCCGCGAATTCAATTTCATCGGCCTAAATGCAGTTTTTAGTTTGAAAACAAGAAACAATCCTTGAGGCAGAAATCGATTAAGCAGGAAAAGCGAAACAGAGAATCAGTCTTGAAAGCGAGAAAGCGAAAAAGTGCGGCCTCAAATTCAATTTCGTCGGCCTAAGTATAGTATTTGTTCAAATCAAGAAAATAATACCAAAACAAGAAACCGAAATATTGCGATTGTCCAAAGCGGTTTAAACCAAATTTCAGTAGAAAACAAAGAAAGAATTGGGTTTTTAAAAATAACGCAGAGTGGGTTTGAAACGTTAGCAAATGGGCTGTCCAAAGCGACCTTAAAGTAGCAGGCTTTTAGCCAAGAAAACAGCAGCAAGTGTGCTAAAAATACAGCAGTGATAAGACATCAAATGAGCTCAGTAATACAACAATATTTTGGCCAGAATATCACATCTGTTTTAGCTCAAAACATAGCAGCAGATTCAACCCCAAATGCAGCAAGTTAATCCAGTGTAGCATCTGTTTTTTTTATGAAGTGTAGCAACTGAATGAATGTAGTAGCTTCCTTTCGGAGTATAACATTTCGAACCAGCAGCCAGATGTGGCAATAAATAACCAAGAATAATGCAGCAACTCATAATGCCAGAAATACAATAGCATAATGGCCAAAAGGAGACAGCAATGAATTGATAAAAACACAGCAATTTCTTATATCCACAGAAGGCTCCAACATTCTCATAATGCATCATAGGATGGGTTCAAAATCCAGCCAGCAAGCAATAATCAATCATAGCAAACAATAACAAGATGACAACAACAAGGTAGCCTTAAAGTACATCCCAAGCAAGACTTGTCAAGGCAACAACAATGAGTCCAAAATGCTGCAAAATAATTCATCAGACAGACTTCACTTTTAAAAGAACAAGGAAGCAAAGGGGGCTACCACCGTCAATTTTCAATGCCGCAACGAGATCAAAAGGTTTCTAGAACCATAGGCATGGCAGGCTATCGAAGAAGGCTAAACCAAACCCGAAGCTTGTCTTGGCTTTCAACCAACATATTAAGATAAATATAAACCTCACATGTGTATATTCTGAAAGTCCCAAATAAAGATAGGAAAAAGACATAATATGGAAGGAAGGAGTGGAAACATTATGCATAGAGGTTCAGAGGGTATGAATTAGGACCAACAACACACATAATGCTTTCATGTCCTCATACAAAATTAAATACTAAAGGGATCAACATTAGCCATTTTTTTTACTCATTCTCATGTTAATTTAAAAGAGGTTACTGAACTAAAGAAACATAATTATACTAAGGAATAAATCATTAACAAGTAACTTAACATACAAATTTAAACTAGACTAATTAAATCACATAATGCTGAATATAAGCCTGACATTTTTAAGTACTAATGATCAAACTAGACACATTGGAAAACAACTACAGTAGCAAATATCATGACATGCTTAACTAATCAACACCCTGCCCTTATTAAACAACATACTTGGCATATTACATTAAATATGAACCTAAGAGTTAACTTAATAAACAAAATGAACCTAGATTAGCTAAAACAGGCTGGACAGACATCATATTAAGGCATGGATGGACACAATAATATAAACAAGCATAACGAACACATGATTAACCAAAAGAACACACAGAAATACAGAAGGAAACTAAAGTTGAGAGGAATCTGAGTTTACGGACCTTCTCCGGGCAGCGAACCGAGGTGTGCTTTGAATCGTCGAATCCGCTCGGAGATGTTTAGAATTCAGATTTTGGAATTTTGATCACCCAATTCTGAATTGGTAATTCTGAAAAGGATACTGTTTTTCTGATGTTCGACCCGACCCGACCTGGCAGTGACCCGACCCGGCAGTGAACATGAAAAATAGTGGGAAAATAGCAAAAATTCCAGATTCTTCAACACAAAAAAACAATAATTTCGACCTATTTTTCGGAATCCTTAAATTGAAGAACACATGCAAGAACAAAGAAATGTTCCTATAAGATTTCTGATATTTTTTAGTGAAGAACAATACAAACAAATACAATACAACCAAAACTTAAACCTAAATTTCAAACTCAAAAATCGAATTAAAAACCCCTCAAAAGAACATTTTTATCCGAAAAAAGCCCCTCCAAAGACAGACTTTTTTTTGAACCTCCAAGACGGATTTTCGAACCCCCTTCAAATGAAGAACAAGGGGCATATTTATAGGTGGGTTTCCCCCCCAACGTTCACCTCATCGAAGTGAGTTTGAAATTTGAATTAAAGGCAAAAGAAATCGCGGATTTGAGGGGCATGGGTCGCGGATTTTATGGTGTCAGCCAATAGCAGGGGGTCGATGAAGGCGAGAGGTTGGTGGTGGCGGGCGAGATGACGGCGACATGGGGTCGCCGGTATGAAGAGTGTGGGGTCGGCGACTTTGGTTGAGGGGTTTAGGTTTAGGGTTTTTGTTTTTTATTTGGTTTGGGGATTAAAAGAGGGGGAAGACGAGTTGGGTCGGGTCGGATCGGTCGGGTGTGGGCTGGGTTGTTTTAATTTGGGGATTGGGCTTGTGGGTCGGCCGATTGGGCCTGGTGGTTTTTTTTTTGTTTTGTGGGTTTGGGTAAAAGGGAATTTAATTGGGGAGTTTGGGCTTGTGAATTTTGTTTGGGTAGAATTTGTATTGGGTTGGAAAAATGAAATGGGTTAGAAATTGTTTTGGGTTATGAAATGAAAAATGGGTTATGGATTTAAAAATATATAAGAGGGGCTTAATATTAAAACATATTTATATATTTTTTGTAAAAGATGTGAATCATTTAAAATAACGTAACGATGTGATAATAATAAAAATATAATATTTGCGAAATGTTTAAAAATAAAAATAAAAAAAAGTAAATGCGATGCAATTTTGCGAGAATAAAATAACATAGAATTTTTTGGATAAAACTTATGATTGTGATAAAGAATGCAAATGACAGTAAAAACGCGGATAATAATAATAATAATAATAAGATATATGCCTATATTTAAAAATTATTTTAAAAGTGTCAAAATATTAAAAATTACGAATAAAATCATAAAAGATGGGACAAAATTGGGTGTCAACAGATGCCCCTCTTTGGACGGAGACGATGGAAGAGTTTTCGGCCAAAGAAGTTGACTGAGTGGCCAATTTTGTCCTGATCATCGGGACTGCATGGTAAGAAATAGAATCCCGAGGGGTATAGAAGTTGCAAAAAGATGGTGCACATTCAAGCAACAATGCCCCAGTGTCGACTTAGGATGACACTGGTCGCAGATGCGAGAAACTAATGGGAAAAGCGGATCGACGTTCGAAGTAGGTCGTTGACCAAATTGCCTCAGTTCGCCGTAAGAGATAGCTCCACGTTGTGATGAAGTTCCTGCAAATTAAAAACTCCTGCAAACTAAAGCTTAAGATATAATTAGTGTATAACTGCTGAGAAAAATTGTAGAGAAAATAACTTGGAAATACCCGCATTAGGTGGTGGGTGCCTGACTGAAATTAAAATACCCTCATTATAAGGTGGGCGCCTGACTGAAATTAAAATACCCGCATTATGAGGTGGGCGCCTGACTGAAATTAAAATACCCTCATTATAAGGTGGGCGCCTGACTGAAATTAAAATACCCGCATTATAAGGTGGGCGCCTGAAATGACGTCGTTGAATTGATGTGTTGTGCTGAAGACGTCGTTGTAATGATGTAAAAGACAATTGTTGTGCTGCATGTAACGTCGATGACGTTGTTGTAATGCTGTTTTGCTGTAAAAGATAATTGTTGTGCTGAAGACGTCGTTGTAATGCTGTTGACGTCATTGTAATACTGTAAAAATAAATGTTGTGCAGAAGACGCCGTTGCGTAGGCGTGTTGTTGATGACGCCGTTGTATAGGCGCGTTGCTGATGACATCATTGTAATGTTGTTTATGTCGTTGTAATGCTGTAAA
Organism: Anisodus acutangulus; assembly: GCA_029783415.1. Taxonomy (NCBI): domain Eukaryota; kingdom Viridiplantae; phylum Streptophyta; class Magnoliopsida; order Solanales; family Solanaceae; genus Anisodus; species Anisodus acutangulus. The sequence continues at coordinate 10,958,693 of CM056504.1, forward strand.
AGATAGTTGATTTGCAGAAGACGCCGTTGCATAGGCGTGTTGTTCATGACACCGTTGTATGTGCGCGTTGCTGACGACATCATTGTAATATTGTTGATGTCGTTGTTGTAAGAATGTAACGCTGGGGTCGTCGTTGTATCGACGTGTTGTGTTGAAGACGTCATTGTGATGACGTTGTTGCAAGAATGTAATGCTGTTTGTTGTAAGAGATAGGCGTTGTGCTGAAGACGTCGTTGAAATGTTGTTGACGTCGTTGTAATGTTGTAAAAAAAGATGGTGTGCTGCCGTAACGTCGTGGACGTTGTTGTAATGTAGTTTTGCTGTAGAAGGTAGATGTTGAACTGAAGGCGTCATTGTAATGTTGTTGACGTCATTGTAATGCTGTAAAAAAATAGATATCGTGTTGCCGTAACGTCGTGGACGTTGTTGTAATGTTGTTGAAGATAGTTGATGTGCTGCAGTAACGTCAATGACGTTGTTGTAATGCTGTAAAAGATAGCTGCTGCGTTAAAAACGTCATTATAATGTTGTTGACGTCGTTGTAATGCTGTAAAAGATATTTGTTGTGCTGCAGTAACGTCAATGACGTTGTTGTAATGCCATAAAAGATAGATGTTGCATCGAAGACGTCATTGTAATGTTGTTGACGTCGTTGAGATGCGGTAAAAGATAGTTGTTGCATTGCCGTAAAAGATAGCTGTTGTTTTGAAGACGTCATTGTAATGCTGTTGACGTCGTTGAGATGCTGTAAAAGATAGTTGTTGTGTTACCGTAAAAGATAGCTGCTGCGTTGAAGACGTCATTGTAATGCTGTTGACGTCGTTGAGATGCGGTAAAAGATAGTTGCTGCATTGCCGTAAAAGATAGCTGTTGTTTTGAAGACGTCATTGTAATGTTGTTGACGCCGTTGAGATGCGGTAAAAGATAGTTGCTGCGTTGAAGACGTCATTGTAATGTTGTTGACGTCGTCGTAAAGCTGTAAAAACGATTGTCGTGCTGCCATAACGTCGATGACGTTATTGTAATGTTGTCTTGTTGTAAGAGATGTAAGTGACGTCCTTGCCGTCAGTTTGCTGTAATAGGGTTCCACGTTGTGCTGAATCTTCTGCCGATCCAAACTCATGTGAATTGAAATGTCGTCCTGGCACGGGCGAAAATGTGATGCGACGTCTTTGCCGTCGGGTTTGCCTTGTTGTCGTTCTTTGTGATTCGAAATAACATCTTTGTGCAGACATAATAGTCGGGACCACAGAGGTCAAGATGATGTCTTCGTCTAAATGCAGAACAAGAACGTAATCCTTGTAGTGAGTTGTGGTGCCGAAATTCTTTGGGGAATTGATCATAACTGATGTGGCTTCCCTGCTTTTTCAAGTGAAGAACACGTACTCAAAGAAAATTTGTGAGTTTGGGGAGGGGCGGTTGATTCGCGTTGACTTGGTAGCTTTGGCTCTTGATAATTGCATGTCATGTCGATTCGGACACAGTAGCCCTGCCTGGTTCCCGCCTTGGCTAACCGTTAATGAAAACATTTGTTGAAAATAATTTGTTTATAAGAAAGTATGCTTATCATTAAAAAGTTCTTGTCGAACTGCTAATGAAAATATTTGTTGAAAATGATTTGCTTATAAGAAAGTATGCATATTAGTAAAAAATCTTGTCAAACTCTAATGAAAGTATTTGTTGAAAATAAATTGCTTATAAGAAAGTATGCATATATGTAAATGTCATCGAGCAATGACATGCGGTGAAACAAAGCAAACGTCTTATCCAAAATCCTCTTAGGCTGAAGACTTAGTTTGCCGATGCTTTTCCATGTTTATCGGCGTCCTCCGGCAGTGATCCCTTAAAAATGCCCCAGTTTCCGATATGTGAGAATGATGATCTTTTGAACGGAAAAACGAGTCTTGTGTAGATTGCTTGCCTGTCCTATCAGGGTGATCAGATGGGTGCATTTTGTCCTATGTGAGATAAAGGAGAAAATATTTTCTAATGGTGGGACCGAAGCCAATTTAGGCTGCCTACGTATCCCCACGAGGGAATCAGGTCATGACGTAGTTCATTACAAGCAAAGAGGGTTGTAAGGTTTTTCTAAAGATGGGACCGAAGCCGATGTGGTCGCCTACGTATCCCGCCGAGGGAATCAGGTCATAACGTAGTTCAGGTTTACAAGTAAAAAGGAACTTAGGGAAATTTGTGATCTAAGAAACGGAACCCTACGTGGGTTCTATGCGTATCCCGACGAGGGAGCGCAACTTTTACAACATAGAAAAAGTATTACATAGAGAATAACTAATCTTAGATATGGTATCTCTTCACAGCATCTGCATTGATGGTTTTTGGCCATTCTATTCTGATAAGGTTGCCCCGGACAACTGTGTCCATCTGCTTTTCATCAATCAGTCTCTTAGTAAGTGATTCTGTATCCACTTGGCTGCGAAAGAAATAGCATTGCCCAGTAGAAGTCCTGATCGTAGTGTGGTAGCCCAAGAGTACAAATGGCAAACGTCCGTGCCAATGCTTGTAACTATCAACCATCTTGATTTTTCATCCAAATCTGGCTTTGACTTATTCCGAAAATGCCCCAATTCTTCCGGTTGTGAGTCTTCCTTATATTCTTCGAAGCCGTGCTTGTTGTTCGGGACCTTGTTTGCTTGTTTCATTACATGTCACGTATTATCGGCAAATTCATACGTTTGCATGATGAAAAAGAAAAGAAATTGATTAAACAAAACAGATTTTAAAATAGCAAAAGCAATGCGGATTTGTCTTTTTGAGCTTTCAAAAAGGTGGAGGCAAAATACATTAAACTGCATAAAATGCGATTCAGGCCTCAATTTAAATCGCATTTTTATTAAGTTAGCGCTAATACAATTTGGATAGGCATGATTGGGAAATAACAGATGGGGTGCTCCGCCAGTTTTAGTCAACACGAATCAACTTTTGGGGAAATAAATAAGGCAAAATGAATCTCCTGAAAAATGAAGAAAACCAAATTAGTATAAGGTGAGTAATTATTGATTCAAATAATATACACATAGTGGAAAGCAGTAGAAAATAGCAAAATGATTGTAAGGCAATTAAATGCGCATTCTAATATGCATGGGGCCTCCCTTATGCCGGAGGTGGGCCTAAACGCCAGATATGCGGGATTACGACAGATTTGATCCAAGCTGCTAAACTGCAATGCTTTGTCGAAAACGAGACAAAATGAATGTACATTTTCCAATTTCAGCATGTCATGATTAGTCTTGGATTAATCTATCCTTATCACGCTACACATAATATGATGATTGGTCGTTGGGTTGTGAGACCCGTAGACATCTTTGGCGGATTTCTTAATTATGGAGTCGATACCAAGGATCGACCCACCTAAGGTGTATGTATGCATGACTTAAAATAAAGGGTGGTATAGCTCTATCTTAAATTTTTTAAGATTTGGCTGACTAGACACAAGGTTCCCGAGCGGACTACTCGAGTGAGAAGGCTACGCGGCCACCGGATGGTCCGGTCACTCCGCGCATACGCCAACTCTCCTAAAATTTGGTAGATTGAAAGAAATTTGCGGGTGCGCAAAACACACCTCGTGTGTAGTGTGTGATAGTGTCAATTTTCCAGAGTGGAAGAAATATGAGCGAAATGCCAATTTAAGATAAGCAGTAAAAATATGGAAATTAAAGCAGTTATGCATGCAAAATTTCACAAAGGAAACAAATCAAAGCATATATCAAACAAAGAGTGAAAGTAAAGCACAAATAATTAACCTGAATTTTGCTATGGTTAAGAACCTGAAAGTCCCCAGTGGAGTCGCCATGCTGTAGTGCCCGTTTTTCGACCTTGCTCGGGTCAAAGCGGAGCGCGGACGTGTCCGGTGATTCCTGGGTAAAAAGGGTTGAGGAGTCGCCACCTAATTATCTTTTACGGTGAATTAGGACACCTAAATATTAAACTAAATGCTGCAATGTAAACTCCAATTTTAAGGTCTGCGAAACTAGCGAGATTCTAGGTAAGGGTTCTTTATTATCCTAAAGGGAAGGGGTTAGGCATCCTTTAAGATCCGCTAACTTGCGATTATCCGGTCAAACTCAGGTTAATTATTACACTAAGAAAAATGCATGTTTAAAGTATGAAGTTAAAAAGATGTTTGCAAATAATTAATGAAAGAGATGCATTTTTGTACATGTATGCATTTGTGACAATAATAAGGAGAAAAGCAATTCATTTGTAATGCCAAAGGAGTAATTTTTGAAAATCATTTTTTAGTTGTGCAATTAATAAAATAAATAGAAGATGATCAAAATTTGTTTTGAAAATTTTAAATATGTATGACGAGCCTAAAAATAAATAAACTAGCGGAGGGTTTCTAAGTTTGAATTTAACCGAGCCTACAAATAAATAAGCTAGCGACGGGTTTCAAATCTTAAACTACCCTATGAATTAATCCTAAGTTTGCCTATTCTAAGCATTTCAATAGTTACATAAGTGCGATAAATAATATTACAATACAAAGCGAGATAAAAGCTGAATTAAAGAAAGAAATAAAATAAATAAACTCCGAGGAATAATCTGCCTTTATTTACTTTAATCCCTGCAAGCTGTCAAGAACAAACGGTTAGAAACAGTTAAATACAAATAACTTCATATCCGTATTCAAAACAGTGAATGTTTTGATCACGGAGGGCTCAGACTTAAATTTTGAAAAGAACATTCCAATCACGTCGTGGCTGCAAACATATGACTAACGTGGTTTATTTTTGATTGCCTCGCCTACTAAACGTGTTGGTCTCTCGGGTGAAATAGAAAAGATCACTATAATCACGTCGTGGCTGCGAATATATAACTTGTTGGTTATTTTAGTCACCTCGCCTACTAAACATGTTGATCTTGGAAAAATGTTTAAGCCTCATCATTGCCCAGAAGTTATATTTTCGTCTTTGCAACTGTGGATGCCTCAAAATCGACGGATATTTTTCATCGGCCAGTGTAGTATCGTGTTCAAATCAGTAAAATTAAAATGAAACGGTAAGCAGCAACAATAGGCAGTAAACAGTACGCAGAAAAACAGAGGCAAATTCTGAAAAGACGCGGTGTTAGTTTAAAACAGTAAAAAGAAAAAGCAAAGAATAAAACCGAGCAGCAAACTGAAATAGAAAGCAGTACCCAAAAAGACGCGGTATTTATTCAAAACAGTAAAACAGTAATATATCCGTTGCACGGATGTTTAAAACAGTTAAACTGAAAAACAGAGAAAACGAAAAAGCGCGGCCGCGAATTCAATTTCATCGGCCTAAATGCAGTTTTTAGTTTGAAAACAGTAAAACAATACTGAGACAGAAATCAGTAAACAGGAAAACTGAAACAGAGAATCAGTGCTGAAACAGAGAAACGAAAAAGTGCGGCCTCAAATTCAATTTCGTCGGCCTAAGTATAGTATTTGTTCAAATCAGTAAAATAATACCAAAACAGTAAAACCGAAATATTGCAGTTGTCCAAAGCAGTTTTAAACCAGCTGTTTTCAGCCGAGAAAAACAGCAGCAATTGGGTTTTTAAAAATAACGCAGTAGTGGGCTTGAAACGCAGCGATGGGCTGTCCAAAACAAATTTAAAGTAGCGTGCTTTTAGCCAAGAAAACAAAGACAAGTGTGCTAAAAATACAGCAGTGATAAGACATCAAATGAGCTCAGTAATACAACAATATTTTGGCCAGAATATCACATCTGTTTTAGCTCAAAACATAGCAGCAGATTCAACCCCAAATGCGACAAGTTAATCGATTGTAGCATCTGTTTTTTATGAAGTGTAGCAACCGAATGAATGTAGTAGCTTCCTTTCGGAGTATAACATTTCGAACCAAAGAATGATGTGGCAATAAATAACCAAGAATAATGCAGCAACTCATAATGCCAGAAATACAATAGCATAATGGCCAAAAGGAGACAGCAATGAATTGATAAAAACACAGCAATTTCTTATATCCACAGAAGGCTCCAACATTCTCATAATGCATCATAGGATGGGTTCAAAATCCAGCCAGCAAGCAATAATCAATCATAGCAAACAATAACAAGATGACAACAACAAGGTAGCCTTAAAGTACATCCCAAGCAAGACTTGTCAAGGCAACAACAATGAGTCCAAAATCTTTGCAAAATAATTCATCAGACAGACTTCACTTTTAAAAGAACAAGGAAGCAAAGGGGGCTACCACCGTCAATTTTCAATGCCGCAACGAGATCAAAGGTTTCTAGAACCATAGGCATGGCAGGCTATCGAAGAAGGCTAAACCAAACCCGAAGCTTGTCTTGGCTTTCAACCAACATATTAAGATAAATATAAACCTCACATGTGTATATTCTGAAAGTCCCAAATAAAGATAGGAAAAAGACATAATATGGAAGGAAGGAGTGGAAACATTATGCATAGAGGTTCAGAGGGTATGAATTAGGACCAACAACACACATAATGCTTTCATGTCCTCATACAAAATTAAATACTAAAGGGATCAACATTAGCCATTTTTTTTACTCATTCTCATGTTAATTTAAAAGAGGTTACTGAACTAAAGAAACATAATTATACTAAGGAATAAATCATTAACAAGTAACTTAACATACAAATTTAAACTAGACTAATTAAATCACATAATGCTGAATATAAGCCTGACATTTTTAAGTACTAATGATCAAACTAGACACATTGGAAAACAACTACAGTAGCAAATATCATGACATGCTTAACTAATCAACACCCTGCCCTTATTAAACAACATACTTGGCATATTACATTAAATATGAACCTAAGAGTTAACTTAATAAACAAAATGAACCTAGATTAGCTAAAACAGGCTGGACAGACATCATATTAAGGCATGGATGGACACAATAATATAAACAAGCATAACGAACACATGATTAACCAAAAGAACACACAGAAATACAGAAGGAAACTAAAGTTGAGAGGAATCTGAGTTTACGGACCTTCTCCGGGCAGCGAACCGAGGTGTGCTTTGAATCGTCGAATCCGCTCGGAGATGTTTAGAATTCAGATTTTGGAATTTTGATCACCCAATTCTGAATTGGTAATTCTGAAAAGGATACTGTTTTTCTGATGTTCGACCCGACCCGACCTGGCAGTGACCCGACCCGGCAGTGAACCCGAAAAATAGTGGGAAAATAGCAAAAATTCCAGATTCTTCAACACAAAAAAACAATAATTTCGACCTATTTTTCGGAATCCTTAAATTGAAGAACACATGCAAGAACAAAGAAATGTTCCTATAAGATTTCGGATATTTTTTAGTGAAGAACAATACAAACAAATACAAGACAACCAAAACTTAAACCTAAATTTCAAACTCAAAAATCGAATTAAAAACCCCTCAAAAGAACATTTTTATCCGAAAAAAGCCCCTCCAAAGACAGACTTTTTTTTGAACCTCCAAGACGGATTTCCGAACCCCCTTCAAATGAAGAACAAGGGGCATATTTATAGGTGGGTTTCCCCCCAACGTTCACCTCGTCGAAGTGAGTTTGAAATTTGAATTAAAGGCAAAAGAAATCGCGGATTTGAGGGGCATGGGTCGCGGATTTTATGGTGTCAGCGCAACAGAGGGGGGTCAGTGAAGGCAGAGGGTTGGTGGTAGCAGGGGCGAGGTGACCGGCGACGTGGGGTCGCCGGTATGGGGGTGTGGGGTCGGCGGCTTTGGTTGAGGGGTTTAGGGTTTTTTGTTTTTGTTTTGATTTGGTTTGGGGATTAAAAGAGAGGGGAAGACGAGTTGGGTCGGGTCGGGTCGGTCGGTCGGGTGTGGTGGGTTGTTTTAATTTGGGGATTGGGCTTGTGGGTCGATTGGGCCTGGTGGTTTTTGTTTTTTATTTTGTGGGTTTGGGTAAAAGGGAATTTAATTGGGGAGTTTGGGCTTGTGAATTTTGTTTGGGTAGAATTTGTATTGGGTTGGGAAAATGAAATGGGTTAGAAATTGTTTTGGGTTATGAAATGAAAAATGGGTTATGGATTTAAAAATATATAAGAGGGGCTTAATATTAAAACATATTTATATATTTTTTGTAAAAGATGTGAATCATTTAAAATAACGTAACGATGTGATAATAATAAAAATATAATATTTGCGAAATATTTAAAAATAAAAATAAAAAAAAGTAAATGCGATGCAATTTTGCGAGAATAAAATAACATAGAATTTTTTGGATAAAACTTATGATTGTGATAAAGAATGCAAATGACAGTAAAAACGCGGATAATAATAATAATAATAAGATATATGCCTATATTTAAAAATTGTTTTAAAAGTGTCAAAATATTAAAAATTACGAATAAAATCATAAAAGATGGGACAAAATTGGGTGTCAACACATGGTAAGGATAATTGAGGTCCTTAAAACTCAAGGGTTGATGCATGTATATTGTCTCCTTAAGATCACCGTGTAAGAAAAAAAAAATTCACATCCAGTTGATGAATGGGCCATGTTTTCGAGTGAGCCAGACTAAGCATAGTGCGAATAGTTGCCGGTTTGACCACCGGACTAAATATCTCTCCACAATCTACGCCAACATGTTGTGTTTTGCCATCACCTACAAGACGGGTCTTATGCCTCTCAAAAGAACCTTCAAAATTTTCTTTATAAGTAAAAATCCACATAGACCGAATAATAATAACACCAGGCGGACGGGGCACCAAATCACATGTCTTATTTTCAATAAGAGCATTATATTCGTCAACCATGACCATTTTCTAATTTGGGTCATGAAGGGCAGACACTGGGTTACGTGGTAGGGGTGATTTAGTGACATTAGAATGAAGATTAAAATGTCGTTTTAGGAAAATACCCCGTTGGCTACGCGTAACGGGCCCTTGACTTGAGATAGAATTTGACGGGATTTGGGTAATTATTAGGTCAGTAGTGGACTGGCCAGCAGGCAGTGGGCCTGTTGGCCCAATAGCAGCTGGCTAACGACCTGGAGAAGAAGGAGAAAAATTTGGGCCAAAAACTGGACTGAGTCTCGGAACTAAAAATTGGGCCAAGATCGCCACTGGGTCGGGTCTCAAAACTGGGCTGAGAGGCTGGAACATTGCCGAGATTGTTTGGGCCAGCAGGCAGTGGGCCTGTTGGCATATTTGACTCTCGGGCCCACTGTTGTAGAATATACGGGGAGTGAGCATCGTCCAAAAAATTATAAGCACTCGACACGGATTTAGATACTTGAGCAAACGAAAATTGGGTTTCATCAAATATAACATGGCGAGTAATTATGATTTTATTAGAAGATAAATCAAAACATTTATAACCACGATGATTAGACGAAAAAACTAAAAATTAACAAACGGTAGACCGAGCTTGGAGTTTATTAATTGTAGTGGACAGAAAAAGTGGATAGCACAAGCACCCAAACACCCTAAGATGAGAATACGAGGGATATTTATTGTAAAAATATTTAAGTGGGGATTGATATGCTAAATCTTTGTTAGGGAGAATGTTAAGGAGGTAGGTCGTCATTTGTAACGCATGATGCCAAAAAGATGGGGGTAATGAATCATGAACTAGTAAGGTTCAGACAATATTATTAATGTTACGAATTTTTCTTTCGGCCTTCCCATTTTGCGAGGATGTATGAGGACAAGAAAATCAAAAAGATATGCCATGAGTTTCACAAAATTCTTGAAATGGCCCATTATCATATTCCCTACCATTATCACATTGAATATTTTTAATTTCCCGTGCAAATTGGGTACGGATGAAAGCTCTAAATTTTAAGAATATGGAAAAAACTTGAGATTTTCTAGACAAAGGAAAAGTCCACAAAAAAATAGAATAATCATCCAAAAATAAAATATAATAATGATGGCCCAAAGAATGAGAGATGTCCATAAATCACTATGAATAATGTCAAAAGGCATCAACGTACTAGAAGTAGAGGCGACAAACGGTAATCTAATATGTTTCCCAAGAGGACAAGAAGGACAAATATGAGTACTACGCGTACTCGTACAATCAATGAAATTATTATTTTTAAGAGAAGAAATAATAGACGACCCCGGATGACTCAAACGGACATGCCACAAGGAAGGAGTAAGAGCGGCAAATGTGGAAGGTGTAGCTTGACTCGTGGAAATGGTGGTGGTGGTGATTGGATAAAGCTCTCCCGACTATTACACCTTATTAGAGGTATTCCCGTCTTGAAATCCTTGACAGAAAATCCAAAAGGGTCAAAGTTAACAGAAACTCAATTATCAGTTGTGAATTTTTGGACAGATGCCAAATTTTTAATTAAGTGAGGGGCATGAAGGATATTTTGGAGGATGAGAGGTGGATGTGGGGGGGAAACAAATTTGTGTGACCATAAGCACGAATTGGAATTGAATTGTCATTACCAATAATTATGCCACGAGTTTTACTCAAATTGAAATAAAACGAGCTTGCGCGGATGTCATATGAGAAGTGGCTCCGGTGTTCATGTACCAATTTGTGTTCGGGGGATTTAATCCAAGTATATGTATCGCAGCCTCGATATCCGTGGGTGTTGGAACTGCTGCTGGGCCCACAGTCATGAAGGCCTGATGACAATGCCCAATGACGGTGGCCCAGGCGAAAGTCTTTGCGGTGGACCTCGCTGGCGGCCCAATTATTTGGGTAAACTGCTAAAACTAGAAAGGGTAATCGGGCGGTTGGGCCCTTTGCCAGCCTGCGGCGGGCCGCTGTTGGCCCACCTCGCCCAAGCTGCGATTTCCACCGCCACCACGACCACCATCGCCGCCACCGTCGCCACCGCGGCTACCGCCTTTGTTGCCACCGCGGTCGCCACTTTTCCCGCCGAACTTTCGATTTTGACCCTGTTTTCCACCCTCGTTGTTCCAATGTGGAGTGGAATTAGCTGAAGATGATGGAGAGTAGGAATTTTGTGGTGAGGCCGTCATCATGGCAGAAGTTGCTCCAGTTGCGCCCTTTTTAGCCAACCCCGCCTCTTCAAGGGTGAGCATAGACCGGGCTTGATAAAACGGGGGAAGAGGGTTGCTTTAACGAAAAATAGTCTCAACACCATTATAGGCCTCGGATAGGCCGACAACCATCTGAAGAACAAGACGGTTATTCGTGACGGGCTCACCAACGTTCTTGAGTTGATCCTCCAATTCCTTCATCCTTTTACAATAAGCTGAGACATTCGAAAAATCATTCATAGTGACATGGGAGAATTCTTGCTCAAGAGTGACAACACGAGAATTTTTGTTATCTTGGAATATATCACGCACCCTATTCCAAGTGTCTATCGCCTTGGCGTCGGGTTCAATAATCGTCTACAAAAGGACCGTAGAGATAGTGGAATATATCCACTGGAGTACGGTAGCATCAAGAGTAGTCCAGAACACAGGGTCATCATTGGCGGTAGGCACCTTCTCATTGCCTGTATCCGCGGGGATGATGTGGTGAAGGACTTGATGCGAGCGTGAGTGAACTTTAAATAATTTTGTCCACATCGCGTATTGGACGTTTTTCATCTCAAGAATGATATAGATATGGTTCTTGATGTTAGAGACGGTAAGGGCAGGATGAAAATGTTCTTTGAGGTGAACATAATGAAAGAACAAGAGGAGAATTTGGGAAGAGAGGAAAAAATTTAGAAGAAAAAAGATGTCGGAATCGCGTATTCCGAGGGTGCTAGGCGGCGAAAGTGTAGTTGGGAGAAAGAAATTTTGCCCTAGACTTCTGGTACCATGAAAGAAATAATCCATTGATTATTTTCATTAATGGAGAGGTCTATATATACAATCTCTAAATATGGAAAATCATATTCCTACTATAATACAAATATCCTAATTAACCCTGTACAAGGATTCTACAAAATATGATAAGTTCATAAATATACATGGTTTCTATCAGATAACAATTAAGAAAAACGCAAATTTCACTTGTGGAGTCATTAATTTATACGTGATGCTAATATGAATGAATTGAATGGGGAATTAAGAAGGTATGATACGCGTATTTATACACACTAAGAGACAAAAACGTGCATTTAATGGCACTTATAATAATGCACCATAATCTTAAGCATGGGAAGACGTGCTCTTGTTGTTTTCTTGCCGCCACGGCCTCAATATAATTCTGGCTATCCTTTCTCTTCTTTTGTGTGAGGCCCATAATGTTTTGATCCTTTCTTTCTTGCTTGCTCTATCATTTTTTTTAGGGCCTCTCGGACCCCATTGTCAATAGTGTTCTTTAGCGGGAGGTATGTCTCGGCTAATGTTTTTGTTTCTAATAAAAGCTTCTGCTCTTTCGGCATCTCTTTCGCTTGTCCAGTAACCTCTTCTTTCTCAAAAAGAAAAAGTTGGAATCCGGTTTTGACGCCTCTAAACAATTGTGTCTTCCCAAACAAAGCAGTCTTAGTAGGCATTTGACCATGCATTTTCAAACCATGATTTCATAATTTGATTTCAAATCACGTTTGTTTATGCAATTTGAAAATAACTTGAACTTCAACTTCATGTCATGGTTTGAAATCCCAAATCATCCAAAAAGGTGTGATTGGGATTCCAAATCATGATTTCAAAATTTTTTTTTTAAATATAAAACTTAGCCCATAAATTTATATTTTATAAAAAAAATCCATAAATTAGTAGATATATACCAATTGATCGATTGTATCAGATATAATTGTCCAATACATAATATATATTGTATCATATGATTCAAATCACTGATTTCAAACCATGATTTCAAATTATGTCCAAACGGCTCCTTAGTTGATACTCTCTCCGTCACATATTACTTGTCCACATTACTAAAAATATATGTCTCAAATTACTTGTCAATTTATAAAATCTTGATAGAATTAATTATTCCCATCTTACCCTTAATAAAAGAGTTTTTGAAAATAATCAATGTTGATTAGAGTGTAATTTATTGTCTAGACAGAAGGGTAAGATAGTAAAAATACACCTTACATTTATGATTTCTTAATGAACGTGTAAAAGAGAAAGTAGACAAGTAATATGGGACCGAGTACGTATCTGGCTACAGATCGGCAACCATTTTTCGAGGAAGCATCCGCCCGAGTTAACCCATAATGGCAGATTAATTCATTGTGCAATAATGTTTTATTTAAATATTCAGAAGCATTTATCAGCTTTAACTTCCTTTCTTGCTTATTTGACTTAGATAGATAACAAGCTCTTGGTAAAAACCTGTTTACATTGAGGCTTCAGCCTATGCATCAAGCTCTGGCAATAACAATACTGTTGTTTCTGTTGTTAATCTGTATTGCAAAAAATCAGTAAACAATAATAACTGAAAATAAATAGCATCAGTGTTGGAAAATTATTTTTCCAGAATATAATCGAGCCCACTTAGTTCAAAGTGTGTCCTTAAGGAAATTATTCCCCTCACAGTACTCGAGGTTGATGGAATATCCCCTCCCATGATAGAACGATTATCTTACCAGAATAGTAGTACTCCAAACTCTGGTAGCGGCGAACCACTCAACAGTAGTATATCACACAGAATTTATTCGTGCAGAAGAAGAAGAAGATTTTGTAGTTCAGAAAATTAGTAATTAAAATTCTGAGGAATCAAATGAATTTATAGCCATGGAAGTACTGTTTCTGAAGGTTTGCAACCCTTCTGAACAGTCACTAAAACTGGTGGGAAATTTAAATGTGGGAAAGAAACCGGGTCGCGGATCAAAAAGATTATCAATCAATCAGATCATTTGACCGAATCCGAATCCGAATCCGAATCCGAATCCGAGCCGAGCCGAGCCGAGCCGAGCCGAGCCGAGCCGAGCCGAGCCGAAGCCGAAGCCGAGCCGAGCGAGCGACGACGACGGCGCGAGGGGTCCTTGCCCCCTCAACCCTTTTATTGACAAGAAGGAGTAATTCTACTTATAAGTAGAAGAACTTTTCTTTCCACTACCGATGTGGGACAAATGCTTATTTTATAAAGCAAGAGAGAATTCCCACTTTTCTTTCCACTACCGATGTGGGACAACTCCCACTTTTCTTTCCACTACCGATGTGGGACAACTCCCACTTTTTCTTTCCACTACCGATGTGAGACAAATGATTATTTTATAGAGCAAGAGGGAACTCCCTCCATTTCCCATTCAATCTATCATTTAAACCCAACAATCACCCACATGAATGGGGAATGACTGTAGCGCCCTATTTTGACCTTGCTCGGGTCAAAGCGGAGCGCGGACGTGTCCGGTGATTCCTGGGTAAAATGATTGAGGAGTCGCCACCTAATTATCTTTTACGGTGAATTAGGACACCTACATATTAAACTAAGTGCTGCAATGTAAACTCCAATTTTAAGGTCTACGAAACTAGCGAGATTCTAGGTAAGGGTTCTTTATTATCCTAAAGGGAAGGGGTTAGGCATCCTTTAAGATCCGCTAACTTGCGGTTATCCAGTCAAACTCAGGTTAATTATTGCTAAAAAATGCATGTTTTACAAGTATAATAGATTAAAAGATGTTTTGCAAATAATTGGTAAATGATGCTTTTTATACAAGTACGTATTCAGATGACATAAAAATAAAGATACATGTAAAGTTTTGAAAAATATGCATTTTGTGACAATAAATTATTTATACTATCAAAGAAGTAAAATTTTGGGAATCATTGAATTGTAAATTGACAAAAGATAAACTTATTCGGAATGATTAATAAAGCGAATAAAAGATAACAAAAGTTGTTTTTTGAGAATTTTGAATACGCGTGACGAGCCTAAAATAAAACTAGCGAAGGATTTCTAAGTTTGAATTCAACCGAGCCTATAAATAAATAAGCTAGCGACGGGTTTCAAATCTTAAACTACCTTATGAATCAATCCTAAGTTTGCCTATTCTAAGCATTTCAATAGTTACATACGTGCGATAAATAATATTACAATACAAAGCGGGATAAAGCTGAATTAAAGAAAGAAATAAAATAAATAAACTCCGAGGAATAATTCGTCGTTATTTTTTACTTTAATCCCTGCAAGCTGTCAAAAACAAACGATTAGAAACAGTTAAATACAAATAACTCCATATCCGCATTCAAAACAGTGAATGTTTTGATCACGGAGGGCTCAGACTTAAATTTTGAAAAGAGCATTCCAATCACGTCGTGGCTGCAAACATATGACTAATGTGGTTATTTTGATTACCTCGCCTACTAAACGTGTTGGTCTTTCGGGTGAAATAGAAAAGATCACTATAATCACGTCGTGGCTGCGAATATATAACTTGTTGGTTATTTTAGTCACCTCGCCTACTAAACATGTTGATCTTGGAAAAAGGTTTAAGCCTCATCATTGCCCAGAAGTTATATTTCCGTCTTTGCAACTGTGGAGGCCTCAAAATCGACGGATATTTTCATCGGCGATGCAAAGATCGTGTTCAAATCAAGAAATTAAAATGCAACGAAGAAACAGCAATAGCAGAAGGTAAAGCGAAGCGAGAAAATAATTTCCGAAAAGACGCGGTGTTTAGTTTAAAGCAGTAAAAGCGATAAAATATCCGTTGCCGGATACTTAAAAACGATCTTTGAAAACAGAGAAATGAAACGAAAGAAAAGCGCGGCCTCGAATTCAATTTCGTCGGCCTAAATGCGGTATTAATAAGACAGTAAAGCATTAAGAATAGTAAGATATCCGTTACCCGGATGTTTAACCCAGCGAACAGAAAAACAGAGAAACGAAAGAAATAAATAAAAGCAGATGAAATAGTGAGTTAATTACGAAAAAGCGGACGGAAAAGTGAACAGTGAGTTAATTCCGGAAGAAGAAAAAAACAGACCCGGGATGAAATCAGAAATTCAGATTTTTTAGATAACCAGCAACAGATATGAAATGCAAGAATTCTGGAAATATCCAAATCGGGTCGACCCGACCCCGGGTTAGTGACCCGACCCGAATCAGTGGTTCAAACCCGAATCAGATTTTAACACCAAATTCAGATAACCAATAACAAGGATATGAAATGCAAGAATTCCGGAAAATATTCGAATCGGGTCGACCCGATCCGGGTCGATGACTGACGAATCGATGACGAATCCGAAATCAAATGATCCAAACCCAAATCAGATTTTAACACCAAATTCAGATAACCAATAACAAGAAAATGAAATGCAAGAATTCTGGAAAATATTTATCCGAATCAAGGTCGACCGAGTCGATGACTGACCGAATCCGATATGCAACCCGAAATCGAATAATTTCACCAATTTCGGATAACCAACATACTGAAATATGAAATGCAAGAATTACGAAAATAATATACGAATCGTCGACCACGACCGGTCGACCCGACCGAATCGGATATGCAACCCGAAATCGAATAATTTCACCAATTTGGATAACCAACATATAGAAATATGAAATGCAAGAATTCTGGAAATATCCAAATCGGGTTGACCCGACCCCGGGACAGTGACCCGACCCGAATCAGTGGTCCAAACCCGAATCAGATTTTAACACCAAATTCAGATAACCAAAAACAAGGATATGAAATGCAAGAATTAGGAAAATATTCGACCGGTCGACCGATCCGGTCGATGACTGACGAATCGGTGACGAATCCGAAATCAAATGATCCAAACCCAAATCAGATTTTAACACCAAATTCAGATAGTCAATAACAAGAAAATGAAATGCAAGAATTCTGGAAAATATTTATCCGAACCGGGTCGACCCGACCCGAGTCAGTGACCCGACCCGAATCCGGTATGCAACCCGAAATCGAATAATTTCACCAATTTCAGATAACCAACATACAGAAATATGAAATGCAAGAATTCTGAAAATAATATACGAATTAATCGTCGAAGGTCGTGGACCCGACCCGAATCAGATATGCAACCCGAAATCGAATAATTTTACCAATTTCAGATAACCAACATATAGAAATATGAAATGCAAGAATTCCGAAAAATAATACCCGAACCGGGTCGACCCGACCTGGGTCAGTGACCCGACCCGAATCAAGTGTCAAAATCAGAGAATCAAACGTAGAGAACCAACCTTTTCGGACTTAATTCTTGAACAACAAGGGAGGAAAAAATGGTTGAAACCAAGAACACAACCCAAAAATATTTATATCCAAATCGGACCTCCGAAAAAATCTCTCGGTTTTTCTCTTCTTTTTTTTTCATTTTCGAAGAACACAAGGGGTTTTTATAGCCCCCATTCTCCCAAAAACCGAGTTCAAATTCGAAATAAAGGGCCCAAAACAATGATTTTGGAAAGGGTTTTTTAGGGGTATGGGTTGGTGGTGTCAGGAGGCGGTGTTGGCGAGTGGTGGTGTCAGGTGTAGGGTGCGGCGACGTAGGGGGTTAGGGGTGCGGCGATGTAGGGGATAGGGGGCGTAGGGGTGCGGCAACGAGGTTGGGGGTGTTAGGGTTTTTTTGATTTTGGGTTTTGGTTTGGGAATAAAGGGAGGTCGACCGGTCGGGTTTGGGTGGGCCGACGGGTTGAGAATTTGGTGGGGTTTTCAGGTGGGTTTTGGGCTTGTGGTGTTGGGCCAATAAGAAAGGGGAGTTGGGCCGGTTTTGGGTGTAAGAGGGAAATAAAGGAAATGGGTATTGGGCTTGGTTTGGGGCTTTGGTTTAAGGGTGTTGGGTTTTGTTTTGTGGGTTTTGGTATAAGGGAAATAAAGGGAAGGGAATAAGGGTTTGTTGGGCTTAGGAGTTTGGGGTTTTCGGGTGGGCCGAAATAAGGGAAGAGGGAGTTGAATTGTTTTGGGTTGAGTAGGATTAAATGGGTGATGGGTTTTAGTTTGGGTAGAAATTGTTTTGGGTTGGAAAAAAATGAAAAATGGATTATGGATTTAAAAATATAAAAAGGGTTTAATATTAAAGAGTGTTATTTTTATTTTTTATTTTTTGCAAAAAGATGTGAATTATTTAAAATAACATAACGATGTGATAATAAAAATAAAATATAATATTTGCGAAATATTTAATGCTTGATAAAAAAATGGAAATGCGATGCAATTTTGCGAGAATAAAATAACATTGAATTTTCGTATAAAACTTATGATTATGATAAAGATGCGAATAATAATAATAATAAGATATATACACATATATGCCTATATTAAAAAATTGTTTTAAAAGTGTCAAAAATATTAAAAACTACGAATAAAATCATAATAGGTGGGACAAAATTGGGTGTCAACAGATGCCCCTCTTTGGATGGAGACGATGAAAGAGTTTTCGGCCAAAGAAGTTGACTGAGTGGCCAATTTTGTCCTGATCATCGGGACTGCATGGTAAGAAATAGAATCCCGAGGGGTATAGAAGTTGCAAAAAGATGGTGCACATTCAAGAAACCATGCCCCAGTGTCGACTTAGGATGACACTGGTCGCAGATGCGAGAAACTAATGGGAAAGAGCGGATCGACGTTCGAAGTAGGTCGTTGACCAAATTACCTCAGTTCGCCGTAAGAGATAGCTCCACGTTGTGATGAAGTTTCTGCAAATTAAAAACTCCTGCAAACTAAAGCTTAAGATATAATTAGTGTATAACTGCTGAGAAAAATTGTAGAGAAAATAACTTGGAAATACCCGCATTAGGAGGTGGGCGCCTGACTGAAATTAAAATACCCTCATTATAAGATGGGCGCCTGAAATGACGTCGTTGGATCGACGTGTTGTGTTGAAGACGTCGTTGTAATGTTGTTGACGTCGCCGTTGTATAGACTTTGCTGATGTCGTCATTGTATAGACGTTGATGATGTCGTCGTTGTATAGACTTTGCTGATGTCGTTGTTGTTGTAAAAATAGTTGTCGTGCTGCCGTAACATCGTGGACGTTGTTGTAATGTTGTTGAAGATAGTTGATGTCGCAAAGAACGCGTCAATAGCGTTGTTGTAATCTTTGTAAAGATAGGCTGCTGCGTTGAAGACGTCATTGTAATCTTTGTTGACGTCGTTGTAATCTTTGTAAAGATATTTGTTGTGCTCTGATATAAATCGATGGCGTTATTTTGTAATGATGTTTCTTTATTGCGGATAAATTTGTTGTCTTTGAAGGCGTCGTTGTAATCTTTGTTGAAGATAGTTGATTTCTTTGCGATGCGTTAATGACGTTGTTGTAATGCTGTAAAAGATAGCTGCTGCGTTGAAGACGTCATTGTAATGCTGTTGACGTCGTTGTAATGCTGTAAAAGATATTTGTTGTCTTTGCAAAGAACGCCAATAGCGTTGTTGTAATCCGTAAAAGATAGATCTTTGCGTTGAAGACGTCATTGTAATCTTTGTTGACGTCGTTGTAATGTCAGTAAAGATATTTGTTGTCTTTGCGATACTTGTCGATGGCGTTGTTGTAATGATGTTTGCTATTGCGGATAATTTGTTGTCTTTGAAAGCGTCGTTGTATCTTGTTGAAGATAGTTGATGTCTTTGCGATACTTGTCAATAGCGTTGTTGTAATCTTTGTAAAAGATAGTTCTTTGCGTTGAAAGCGGCATTGTAATGTTGTCTGTTGTAAGAGATGTAAGTAGCGCCCTTGCCGTCGATTTCTTGTAATAGGGTTCCACGTTGTCGAATCTTACGCCGATCCAAACTCACGTGAATTGAAATGTCGCCCTGGCACGGGCGAAAATGTGATGCGACGTCTTTGCCGTCGGGTTTGCCGTGTTATCGTTCCTTGTGATTTGAAATAACATCTTTGTGCGAGACATAATAGTCGGGACCTGAGGTCAAGATGATGTCTTCGTATAAATGCAAAACAGAACGTAATCCTTGTAGTGAGTTGTGGTGCCGAAATTCTTTGGGAATTGATCATAATCGATGTGGCTTCTGCTTTTTCAACCTGAAGAACCTGTACTCAAAGAAAATTTGTGAGTTTGGGGAGGGGCGGTTGATTCGCGTTGACTTGGTAGCTTTGGCTCTTGATAGCTGCATGTCCTGCTGATTCGGACCTGTAGCCCCTGTCTGGTTCCCAGTCTTGGCCAACCGTTAATGAAAACATTTGTTGAAAATAATTTGTTTATAAGAAAGTATGCTTATCATTAAAAAGTTCTTGAAAATATTTGTTGAAAATGATTTGCTTATAAGAAAGTATGCATATTAGTAAAAAAAAATCTTGTCAAACTCTAATGAAAGTATTTGTTGAAAATAAATTGTGTATAAGAAAGTATGCATATTAGTAATAAAAATCTTGTCAAACTTTAATGAAAATATTTGGTGAAAATAAATTGCTTATAAGAAAGTATGCATATATGTAAATGTCTGTCGAGCAGCGACATGCGGTGAAACAAAGCAAACGTCTTATCCAAAATCCTCTTAGGCTGAAGACTTAGTTTGCCGATGTTTTTCCATGTTTATCGGCGTCCTCCGACAGTGATCCCTTAAAAATGCCCCAGTTTTCGATATGTGAGGATGATGAACTTTCGAACGGACAACCGAGTCTTGTCTGGGTCGCTTGCATGTCCTATCAGGATGATCAGATGGGTGCATTTTGTCTTTTGTGAGATAAAGGAGAAAATATTTCCTAATGGTGGGACCGAAGCCGATTTAGGCCGCCTACGTATCCCCATGAGGGAATCAGGTCGTGACGTAGTTCATTACAAGTAAAGAGATTTGTAAGGTTTTTCTAAAGATGGGACCGAAGCCGATGTGGCCGCCTACGTATCCCGCCGAGGGAATCAGGTCATAACGTAGTTCAGGTAAGCAAAGGAGATTGTAAGGATTTTTCTAAAGATGGGACCCGGCCGATGTGTGGCGCCACGTATCCCGCCGAGGGAATCAGGTCATAACGTAGTTCGTAAGCAAATGAGATTGTAAGGATTTTTCTAAAGATGGGACCGGCCGATGTGGCGCCACGTATCCCGCCGAGGGAATCAGGTCATAACGTAGTTCAGGTTACAAGTAAAAAGGAACTTGGGGAAATTTGTGATCTAAGAAACGGAACCCTACGTGGGTTTTATGCGTATCCCGACGAGGGAGCGCAACTTTTACAACATAGGAAAAGTATTACATAGAGAATAACTAATCTTAGATATGGTATCTCTTCACTGCATCTGCATTGATGGTTTTTGGCCATTCTATTCTGATAAGGTTGCCCCGGACAACTGCGTCCATCTGCTTTTCATCAACCAGTCTCTTAGTAAATGATTCTGTATCCACTTGGCTGCGAAAGAAATAACATTGCCCCAGCAGAAGTCCTGATCGTAGTGTGGTAGCCCAAGAGTACAAATGGCAAACGTCCGTGCCAATGCTTGTAACTATCAACCATCTTGATGTTTCATCCAAATCTGGCTTCGGCTTATTCCAAAAATGCCTCAATTCTTCCGCTTGTGAGTCTTCCTTATATTCTTCGAAGCCTTGCTTGTTGTTTGAGACTTTGTTTGCTTGTTTCATTATATGTCACATACTGCCGACAAATTAGTTTGCATGATGAAAAAAGAAAAGAGAATTATTGAACAAAACATATTTTATAATAGCAAAAGCAATGCAGATTTGTCATTTTAAGCTTTCAAAAGGTAGAGGCAAAACACATTAAATGCATATATGTGATTCAGGCCTCAATCTGAATCGCATTGTTTCATTAAAAATTGATGCAGTTAACTAGTTTCTGGGAGAAACAAGGTCAGGGCACATGTCCAATTTTCCCAAAACATCTCCTTGCTCTGCATCCCAACTGGTTGAGTCTCTAGCGTAATCACCGAGAATCATATTACTTTTTGCTTCTTTTTCAGCAATGAAAAATCTTTGGAATCCTTTCACGAGGTTGGCTGCATTGTCCTCCTTTGATTCCTGAGTGGCGCATGCTTTGACGAATGACTGACTCAGAGGTGGAACATGCTTTGGTAAATGAGCATTTATCTTTCTTCGGAGATTGGTTGATAAAACTTTTTCAAGAAAAGATGGTGTCATGATCCGCGACTTTGGAGGAAGTACTTCTACTCCCAACGGTGCCCTTAACTGTACTGTAATCATAGGGGTGATAGAGGCCGGTGATTCAACATTTTCCTTTCTCCGGACTGGCACAATAGTCCCTTCCAAATTGTGTTCTTCATCAACAGTAATCATGTTCACATTGGCATTGTCCTGATTTGGCAAAGGGTTATCATTTACATTAGAGGAAGGGCCTTTCAGTTGGATAACTCCTTCTTTGATCAATGTCTCAATTTTGTTTATGAGGGCATAGCAATTCTCAGTGTCGTGCCCAGGAATCCCCGAGTGGTACGCACAATGCTTAGTCTCATCGTGCCATTTTGGAACAGGATTGGGGACATTTCCTGGGATGGGCTGGAGTATTCCCGCGGTTTTCAGTCGTTCATACAACTGGGCTCGAGGTTCGGCTAAAGGTGTATAGGTTTTGGCTGGCTTCCTTTCGTATTTTGCGCGGGGTCTGGGTGCATTTGGTGTATGGACTTGTGGATGAGGCAAGTATGCGGGCTGATATTGTGGGGGATTCGGATAGACAGGCGCTCGAGGCAGGCTATATATTGGATGGGTATGGTAGACAGGGTAGGGACCAGGTGGGTATTGATAGTAAGGTTGAGGGCTTTGGGTGTATGGGTAATAATAGGAAGGATGAGGACTTTGGTTGTTTTGATTGTAGTAGGGAGGGTGGGGTGATGGCATTTGGTAGGTTGACATTTGATTTGGCCTATGTTTCTGAACTGTCACCACAGAGGACACTCCATCTCTCTTCCTCTTTACTGCTCCCTCAAATGAGTCCGACTGGATTGTCTCACTTGTTGCTTGCAATGCTACAAAGTTTGTAATTCTTCCTGTTCTGATTCCCTCTTCTATGAAATCTCCCATCCTTATAACTTCAGAGAAACTTCGTCCTATGACGCTTATCATTCTCTCATAGTATGTTGCATCTTTCAAAGATTGTACAAAGAGAGTGTTCATCTCGCTTTCTTCTATCGGGGGTTGAACTTTCGCTGCTTCTGCCCTCCACTTCATGGCGTATTCTCTGAAGGTCTCTGTGGGCTTCTTTTCCAACTTCATTAGATAAAATCTGTCCAAGGCGTGTCGTTGTTGAATTTAAATCATCCACGAAATCTTGTGCCATCGTGCCCCAATTACGCCATTTTTGCGGGTTTTGGCTCGTGTACGGTCAGTGCTTCTCTGTCAAACTCCTTACGAACAACTTCATTATGATGGCCTGGTCTTTACCTCCCCCAATCAGTTTGTCACAGTATAATCTTAAATGAGCGTGAGGATTTCCTTTCCCATCAAACAAACCAAATTTTGGCACCTTATATCCTCTGTGCAATTCAATGTCGGGATGCATACACAGATCTTCGTACTCAAGTCCTTCATGTCCCTTGCTGGTTTGGATATTCTTGAATGCCTCTTTAGGTCAGTAAATCTCTCTCGCCACACTTTCATCGGTTCGATCCTCACCCGCTTTGTCCATTTCTTCACACCGCCAATTTCTGAAGAGCCATGTTTGGTGTTGCGGTAGTAAAAGGTTGGGCTTCCATTACATATATTGGCGGCACATCTTTGCTTGTTGTGATCGGCGATGTGTGCCATCAATATGTGTTGGTCTGTTTGGGTGATTTTTGCGTGGAAGGGGTGTTTTGGATGAGTGTGGTAATTTGAGTATGTGGAGTTGTGAATGAGGCCGGATCATTTTGTAGCGGGCTTTGTTGTGGACTTGCTTGCGGGTTAGTGTGTTGCGGATTGGTTTTGCATAATGACGAATTGTCGGGGAGGTTTTGGGGAAATGGCGGTTCAGGAGATGAGAAAATTTGTGGTGCAGTTGCATTCGTCCCTTGTTCAGGGAGTGGGGTATTGGCGCTAATGGACAGGTTGGTGAGATTTTGGAGCCGCTCTATCTCAGTCTGCATGGCTGCCTTACATTGTAAATGATTGGGCGATGTATTTTTCTTGGACGGTAGTATCTCTATTTTCTGAAGCCTCTGGTTCATCTCTAGAAAGAGTGATAAGTTCCAGGCCAGTCTGTTCGGATGCATCTGAATCAGTCATTTGGCTGAAGGATTGTGCCTTTGACCTCGTGAAGTAGGGATGATCCGCCAGTTTTAGTCAACGCAAATCAACCTTTGGGAAGAATAATTTAGGAAAAATAAACCTTCTAAAAAATGAAGAAAACCAAGTTAGTATAAGGCGAGTAATTATTGCTTTAAATAATATGCACATAGTGAAAAAGCAGGAGAAAACAACAAAATGATTGTAAGGCAATTAAATGCGCATCCTAATATGCATGGGGCCTCTCTTATGCCAGAGGTGGGCCTAAACGCCAGATATGCGGGATTACGACAGATTTGATCCAAGCTGCTAAACTGCAATGCTTTGTCGGAAATGAGACAAAATGAATGTACATTTTCCAATTCGACATGTCATGATTAGTCTTGGATTAGTCTATCCTTATCACGCTACACATAATATGATGATTGGTCGTTGGGTTGTGAGACCCGTAGACATCTTTGGCGGATTTCTTAATTGTGGAGTCGATACCAAGGATCGACCCACCTAAGGTGTATGTATGCATGACTTAAAATAAAGGGTGGTATAGCTCTATCTTAAATTTTCTAAGATTTGGCTGACTAGACACAAGGTTCCCGAGCGGACTACTCGAGTGAGAAGGCTACGCGGCCACCAGATGGTCCGGTCACTCCGCGCATACGCCAACTCTCCTAAAATTTGGTAGATTGAAAGAAATTTGCGGGTGCGCAAAACACACCTCGCGTGTAGTGTGTGATAGTGTCAATTTTCCAGAGTGGAAGAAATATGAGCGAAATGCCAATTTAAGATAAGCAGTGAAAAATAAGGAAATTAAAGCAGTTATGCATGCAAAAAATTTCACAAAGGAAATAAATCAAAGCATACATCAAACAAAGAGTGAAAGTAAAGCACAAATAATAATTAACCTGAATTTTGCTATGGTTAAGAACCTGAAAATCCCCAGCGGAGTCGCCATGCTGTAGCGCACTATTTTGACCTTGCTCGGGTCAAAGCGGAGCGCGGACGTGTCCGGTGATTCCTGGGTAAAATGATTGAGGAGTCGCCACCTAATTATCTTTTACGGTGAATTAGGACACCTACATATTAAACTAAGTGCTGCAATGTAAACTCCAATTTTAAGGTCTACGAAACTAGCGAGATTCTAGGTAAGGGTTCTTTATTATCCTAAAGGGAAGGGGTTAGGCATCCTTTAAGATCCGCTAACTTGCGGTTATCCAGTCAAACTCAGGTTAATTATTGCTAAAAAATGCATGTTTTACAAGTATAATAGATTAAAAGATGTTTTGCAAATAATTGGTAAATGATGCTTTTTATACAAGTACGTATTCAGATGACATAAAAATAAAGATACATGTAAAGTTTTGAAAAATATGCATTTTGTGACAATAAATTATTTATACTATCAAAGAAGTAAAATTTTGGGAATCATTGAATTGTAAATTGACAAAAGATAAACTTATTCGGAATGATTAATAAAGCGAATAAAAGATAACAAAAGTTGTTTTTTGAGAATTTTGAATACGCGTGACGAGCCTAAAATAAAACTAGCGAAGGATTTCTAAGTTTGAATTCAACCGAGCCTATAAATAAATAAGCTAGCGACGGGTTTCAAATCTTAAACTACCTTATGAATCAATCCTAAGTTTGCCTATTCTAAGCATTTCAATAGTTACATACGTGCGATAAATAATATTACAATACAAAGCGGGATAAAGCTGAATTAAAGAAAGAAATAAAATAAATAAACTCCGAGGAATAATTCGTCGTTATTTTTTACTTTAATCCCTGCAAGCTGTCAAAAACAAACGATTAGAAACAGTTAAATACAAATAACTCCATATCCGCATTCAAAACAGTGAATGTTTTGATCACGGAGGGCTCAGACTTAAATTTTGAAAAGAGCATTCCAATCACGTCGTGGTCGCAAAACATATGACTAATGTGGTTATTTTGATTACCTCGCCTACTAAACGTGTTGGTCTTTCGGGTGAAATAGAAAAGATCACTATAATCACGTCGTGGCTGCGAATATATAACTTGTTGGTTATTTTAGTCACCTCGCCTACTAAACATGTTGATCTTGGAAAAAGGTTTAAGCCTCATCATTGCCCAGAAGTTATATTTCCGTCTTTGCAACTGTGGAGGCCTCAAAATCGACGGATATTTTTCATCGGCCAAGGCAAAGATCGTGTTCAAATCAAGTAAAATTAAAATGCAACAAAGAAACAAAGAATAAACAGAAGGTAAAACAAGAAGCGTAAAATAATTTCCGAAAGACGCGGTGTTTAGTTTAAAACAAGAAAAGCGATAAAATATCATTGCCGGATACTTAAAGCGATCTTTGAAAACAGAGAAATGAAACGAAAGAAAAGCGCGGCCTCGAATTCAATTTCGTCGGCCTAAATGCGGTATTAATAAGACAGTAAAGCATTAAGAATAGTAAGATATCCGTTACCCGGATGTTTAACCCAGCGAATAGAAAAACAGAGAAACGAAAGAAATAAATAAAAGCAGATGAAATAGTGAGTTAATTCTGAAAAACAGACCCGGAAAAGTGAACAGTGAGTTAATTCCGGGAGAAGAAAAAAACAGACCCGGGATGAAATCAAAAATTCAGATTTTTTAGATAACCAGCAACAGATATGAAATGCAAGAATTCTGGAAATATCCAAATCGGGTCGACCCGACCCCGGGTCAGTGACCCGACCCGAATCAGTGGTCCAAACCCGAATCAGATTTTAACACCAAATTCAGATAACCAATAACAAGGATATGAAACGCAAGAATTCCGGAAAATATTCGAATCGGGTCGACCCGATCCGGGTCAGTGACCTGACCCGAATCAGTGACCCGAATCCGAAATCAAATGATCCAAACCCAAATCAGATTTTAACACCAAATTCAGATAGTCAATAACAAGAAAATGAAATGCAAGAATTCTGGAAAATATTTATCCGAATCGTCGACCGACCCGAAGTCGATGACTGACCGAATCCGGTATGCAACCCGAAATCGAATAATTTCACCAATTTGGATAACCAACATACGTAAATATGAAATGCAAGAATTTCGAAAATAATATACGAATCGTCGATTCGACCGTCGTGGACCCGACCCGAATCAGATATGCAACCCGAAATCGAATAATTTCACCAATTTCAGATAACCAACATATAGAAATATGAAATGCAAGAATTCTGGAAATATCCAAATCGGGTTGACCCGACCCCGGGACAGTGACCCGACCCGAATCAGTGGTCCAAACCCGAATCAGATTTTAACACCAAATTCAGATAACCAATAACAAGGATATGAAATGCAAGAATTCCGGAAAATATTCGAATCGGGTCGACCCGATCCGGGTCAGTGACCTGACCCGAATCAGTGACCCGAATCCGAAATCAAATGATCCAAACCCAAATCAGATTTTAACACCAAATTCAGATAACCAATAACAAGAAAATGAAATGCAAGAATTCTGGAAAATATTTATCCGAACCGGGTCGACCCGACCCGAGTCAGTGACCCGACCCGAGTCAGTGACCCGACCCGAATCCGATATGCAACCCGAAATCGAATAATTTCACCAATTTCAGATAACCAACATACAGAAATATGAAATGCAAGAATTCTGAAAATAATATCTGAATCGGTCGATCTGACCGTTAGGGACCCGACCCGAATCAGATATGCAACCCGAAATCGAATAATTTCACCAATTTCAGATAACCAACATATAGAAATATGAAATGCAAGAATTCTGAAAAATAATACCCGAACCGGGTCGACCCGACCTGGGTCAGTGACCCGACCCGAATCAAGTGTCAAAATCAGAGAATCAAACGTAGAGAACCAACCTTTTCGGACTTAATTCTTGAACAACAAGGGAGAAAAAAATGGTTGAAACCAAGAACACAACCCAAAAATATTTATATCCAAATCGGACCTCCGAAAAAATCTCTCGGTTTTTCTCTTCTTTTTTTTTTTCATTTTCGAAGAACACAAGGGGTTTTTATAGCCCCCATTCTCCCAAAAACCGAGTTCAAATTCGAAATAAAGGGCCCAAAACAATGATTTTGGAACGGGTTTTTTAGGGGTATGAGTTGGTGGTGTCAGGCGGCGGTGTTGGCGAGTGGTGGTGTCAGGTGTAGGGTGCGGCGACGTAGGGGGTTAGGGGTGCGGCGATGTAGGGGATAGGGGGCGTAGGGTGCGGCAACGAGGGTTGGGGGTGTTAGGGTTTTTTTGATTTTGGGTTTTGGTTTGGGGAATAAAAGGGAGGTCGACCGGTCGGGTTGGGTGGGCCGACGGGTTGAGAATTTGGGCCGGGTTTTCAGGTGGGTTTTGGGCTTGTGGTGTTGGGCCAATAAGAAAGGGAGTTGGGCTTCGCTTTTGGGTGTAAGAGGGAAATAAAGGGAAATGGGTATTGGGCTTGGTTTGGGGCTTTGGTTTAAGGGTGTTGGGTTTTGTTTTGTGGGTTTTGGTATAAGGGAAATAAAGGGAAGGGAATAAGGGTTTGTTGGGCTTAGGAGTTTGGGGTTTTGGGTGGGCGAAATAAGGGAAGAGGGAGTTGAATTGTTTTGGGTTGAGTAGGATTAAATGGGTGATGGGTTTTAGTTTGGGTAGAAATTGTTTTGGGTTGGAAAAAAATGAAAAATGGATTATGGATTTAAAAATATAAAAGGGGTTTAATATTAAAGAGTGTTATTTTTATTTTTATTTTTTTGTAAAAAGATGTGAATTATTTAAAATAACATAACGATGTGATAATAAAAATAAAATATAATATTTGCGAAATATTTAATGCTTGATAAAAAAATGGAAATGCGATGCAATTTTGCGAGAATAAAATAACATTGAATTTTCGTATAAAACTTATGATTCTGATAAAGATGCGAATAATAATAATAATAAGATATATACACATATATGCCTATATTAAAAAATTGTTTTAAAAGTGTCAAAAATATTAAAAACTACGAATAAAATCATAATAGGTGGGACAAAATTGGGTGTCAACAATGACTATAAGATAAAGGAATGCGCGGACAAGTGTGATATACAAGCGAGAATTGACTGCATCTGGATAAGTAGGTTTCCCTTTGAACTTTCCGTAGTGAACTTATATCGGATATACTCGATCAATCGGTAGATTTGATATCTTTGAACCGTCGAATTTTGTTGTATACCTAGACAACATAAGTCACACAATCAACCCTCAACCGTTTATGGTTCTCACGGTTGTGTTCGTTTCAGCCATGAACACCTCCTGGTTTCATGAGTGTGTAGAGAATGGGCATTTACTGTCATTTCCCATTAAAGCGGCTTACACTTAACACTCACATAGGTGATTTCTAAACATGTGGTCCTTTATCCACATTATCTGGTCATACACTGCCAGATTTAGATAATCATTAAAGAACCTTAATACTTTATTAACTCATTAACAAGCCATAAGGTTTTATCCTTATTTCTGAACATTGTCTTCATCCGAGAATGGGTTGAGTTATTTGACAATGTTGAACCGTTCAGAAGGGTTGCAAACCTTCAGAAATAGTACTTCCATGGCTATAAATTCATTTGATTCCTCAGAATTTTAATTACTAATTTTCTGAACTACAAAATCTTCTTCTTCTTCTGCACGAATAAATTATGTGTGATATACTACTGTTGAGTGGTTCGCCGCTACCAGAGTTTGGAGTACTACTATTCTGGTAAGATAATCGTTCTATCCTGGGAGGGGATATTCCATCAACCTCGAGTACTGTGAGGGGAATAATTTCCTTAATGACACACTTTGAACTAAGTGGGCTCGATTATATTCTGGAAAAATAATTTTCCAACACTGATTCTGTTTATTTTCAGTTATTATTGTTTACTGGTTTTTGCAATACAGATTAACAACAATCTTAAGGAAATTATATTTTTAGATTAATCTGTATTTTGTTTTGGAGACTAAAACCTGTGTGGTTTTCTACTCCGTGTGAAATTTCATATTCTGACTTGAAGTTATAAAAACTTCGTTGGAATATTAAAGTTCATACTTTTACAACGATTTGAAGAACATAAAAAAAAAAACTTCATCGTTGTTGTATTTTGGTATGGAGATTAAAACCTGTGCAGTTTTCTACTCCATATGAATATTAGTATTCTGACTCGAATATATAAAAACTTCGTTGGAATACTAAAGTTTCATAATTATACTGCAATTTGAAGAAATAAAATCTTCATCGTTTAAGTCTGTGATTGAATTGTTATTCTGGTTTTATTAACTAAAACAGTTTGTCGATTTGACTGTGACAAACGAATAATGGCAATTGAGACTGGAACTACCTCTGCAATTACTGCACCAGCGGTTACTCCTACAACCCGTACCGATGTACCACCGGTTGAGAAACCTGCGAAGTTCACCGGTGCCAACTTTAAAGGATGGCAGCAAAGAATGTTCTTTTGGCTTACCACCCTTGGTATGCAAAAGTTCACCAGTGAGGACCCTCATGTGCTCGCCACGACATGCCCGACAACCAAAAGTTCATGGTTACCGAGGCTTGAAACAGATCGATTTTTGTGCAAAGGCTACATTTTGAGTGCCTTAGAAGATGACTTGTACAACGTCTACAGTGCAGTAGAGACTTCCAAAAAACTATGGAGTGCACTTGAAAAGAAGTACAAAACTGAAGATGCTTGGTTGAAGAATTTTGTGGTTGCCAAATTCCTAGACTACAAAATGGTGGATGGAAAAACCGTTGGAACCCAAGTTCAAGAGCTTCAACTTATCTTCCATGACCTTATTGCTGAAGGTATGGTAGTAAATGAAGCGTTCCAAGTGGCGGCAATTATTGAGAAGTTGCCGCCCTCATGGAAAGATTTCAAGAATTATCTTAAGCACAAAAGAAAAGAAATGAAGTTGGAAGATCTTGTGATTCGTCTCAAGATCGAGGAAGATAACATAACCGCTGAGAAAAGGTACCGTAAGACTTCACCAATTGAAGGGGCAAACATCGTTGAAGATGCTGCTCTGAAAAAGAACAAGAAAAGGAAGAGGCCTTCTGGAAAGGAGAAGGATTCCAACAAGAAAAAGTTCAAGGGCAACTGCTTTAATTGTGGGAAAGCTGGCCACAAAGCCCCGTGATTGTCGCCTCGAAAAGAACAAGGGAAAAGGACAAGCCAATATGGTGGAAAAAAATGATGATATGGATGATCTGTGTGCAATGCTATCGGAGTGAAATTTGGTTGGAAACCCAAAGGAGTGGTGGCTTGATTCTGGTGCCACTCGACATGTTTGCGCTACAAAAGAAGCATTTGCAACCTATGCTCCCGCTGGACCGAAGAGGTACATTTATGGGAAATACCGCAATGACCAAGGTTGAAGGATATGGGAAGATACTTCTGAAGATGACTTCCGGCAAGGTCCTGACTCTCAACAATGTTATGCACGTTCCAACAATTCGGAAGAATTTAGTTTCAACCGGACTACTCATCAAAAACGGGTTTAAATGTGTGTTGGTTAGTGAGAAAATTGTAATAAGTAAGAATGATTTGTTCATAGGAAAGGGCTACCTCACCGAGGGCCTTTTCAAACTCAATGTAATGGTTGTTGACAGTATTAATAAGAATTCAGCTTCGTCTTACTTATTGGAGTCAAATAATTTATGGCATGTTCGTTTAGGACATGTCAACTACAAAACCTTGCGAAAATTGATTAATTTAGAAGTATTGCCTAACTTCGAGTGTAATAAATCTAAATGTGAAATCTGTGTCGAATCTAAGTTTGTTAAACATCCATATAAGTCTATTGATAGGAATTCAAATCCTTTAGACTTAATTCACACAGATATATGTGATATGAAGTCAATACCATCTCGCGGTGGGAAAAAATATTTTATAACTTTTATTGACGATTGCACTCGATATTGTTATGTGTATTTGCTTAATAGTAAGGATGAAGCAATTGATGCATTTAAGCAATACAAAAACGAAGTGGAAAATCAATTGAATAAAAAGATAAAAATGATTAGAAGTGATAGGGGAGGAGAGTACGAATCTCCTTTTGCAGAGATATGTTTAGAATATGAAATTATTCATCAAACTACTGCCCCTTACACACCACAATCAAATGGAATTGCGGAAAGAAAAATCCGAACATTAAAGAAAATGATGAATGCCTTACTAATAAGTTCCGGTTTACCGCAAAGCTTGTGGGGGGAAGCTATCCTTACAGCTAACCGAATACTCAATAGGGTGCCCCACAACAAAACACAATATGTTCCATAGGAACTATGGAAATGAAGAAAACCCAACTTGAAATATTTCAAAGTGTGGGGTGTTTAGCAAAGGTCCAAGTTCCTTTGCCCAAAAGGGTAAAAATCGGACCAAAAACTGTGGATTGTGTTTTTATTGGTTATGCTACAAACAGCAAAGCTTGTCGGTTTTTAGTTCGCAAATCGGACAATCCCGAAATTCATGTTAATACGGTAATTGAATCAGATAATGCTGAATTCTTTGAAAATATTTATCCATATAAAACTGAATGTGAGTCGTCAAGTGAAAGATCTAAACGACCGCGGGAAGAACCAAAGGAAAATACACCAAGTAAAGCGGATGCAAGGCGTAGCAAACGTCAAAGGACATCTACTTCCTTTGGACCAGATTTTGTGACATTCTTGCTTGAAAATGAGCCTCAAACATTTAAAGCAGCGATGTCTTCTTCTGATTCAACATTTTGGAAAGAGACAGTCAATAGTGAGATTGAATCAATTTTGAACAATCATACATGGGAATTGGTTGATCTTCTTCCTGGAAATAAACATTTAGGATCAAAATGGATTTTTAAAAGGAAAATGAAAGTTGATGGCACTATTGACAAATATAAGGCAAGACTTGTGGTCAAAGGTTATAGACAAAAAGAAGGTCTTGATTACTTTAACACATACTCGCCGGTAACAAGAATAACATCTATTCGGGTGTTAGTAGCACTGGCGCCCGTATATGGTCTTGAAATCCATCAAATGGATGTCAAGACAGCTTTCTTAAATGGAAAATTGGAGGAAGAAATTTACATGGAACAACCTGAGGGCTTTGTGGTTCCTGGTAAAGAAAGGAAAGTGTGCAAACTTGTTAAGTCACTTTATGGACTTAAACAAGCACCCAAACAATGGCATGCAAAATTTGACCAAACAATGTTGGCAAATGGATTTAAGATTAATGAGTGTGATAAATGTGTTTACATTAAAAATACTCCAAATCATGAAGTCATTGTTTGTTTATATGTTGATGACATGTTGATAATGAGTAGAGATATTACCGATATAACTGCTACGAAGCGTATGTTGGCTAGCAAATTTGATATGAAAGACTTAGGAGTTGCTGATTTGATCTTAGGCATCAGAATTCATAAAACTCCACAAGGTCTAGCATTATCACAGTCTCATTATATTGAAAGAGTACTTGACAAGTTTAAGTATTTAAATTTCAATGTTGTAAAGACTCCAATTGATGTAAGTTTTGCACTTCAAAAGAATAAAGTTGAAAGTGACTCACAATTGGACTATGCACGAGTTTTGGGAAGTTTGATGTATATTAGGAATTGTACACGATCAGATATAGCATGTGCTATAAGCAAGCTGAGTCGATTCACGAGTAATCTCAATCAAACTCATTGGATGGCAATGAAACGAGTCTTGGGGTATTTAAAACACACCCAAGACTATGCTTTGCATTATAACAAATATCCCGTCGTGATCGAAGGATATAGTGATGCAAATTGGATCACCGGATCATTTGAAGTTAAATCCACGAGTGGTTATGTTTTCACAATTGGGGGTGGATCAGTGTCTTGGAAATCATCAAAACAGACATGCATCGCCCGCTCTACAATGGAATCTGAATTTATAGCTTTAGACAAGGCCGGTGAAGAAACTGAATGGCTCCGGAATTTCTTAGAAGATATTCCATTCTGGCCCAAACCTTTGGCTCCTATATGTATACATTGTGACAGTCAAGCAGCAATAGGTAGGGCAGGGAGCGTAATGTACAACGAAAAATCTCGTCACATACAACGAAGACACATTACCGTTAGACAACTCCTTTCTAGTGGCGTTATCACGATTGACTATGTAAAGTCAAGAGATAATGTGGCGGATCCGCTTACAAAAGGCTTATCTAGAGAGGGAGTTAGTAGATCATCAATGGGAATGGGGTTAAGGCCGAGGACAAGTCATCATAGCGGTAACTCTACCTAGCAGACTGGAGATCCCAAGAGCTAGGTTCAAGGAGATCAAACAAAGTTGTGACTGACGGTTCAACATTGTCAAATAACTCAACCCATTCTCGGATGAAGATAATGTTCAGAAATAAGGATAAAACATTATGGCATGTTAATGAGTTAATAAAGCATTAAAGTTCTTTAATGATTATCTAAATCTGGTAGTGTATGACCAGATAATGTGGATAAAGGACCACATGTTTAGAAATCACCTATGTGAGTGTTAAGTGTAAGTCGCTTTAAAGGGGAATGACAGTAAAGGCCCATTCTCTACACACTCATGAAACCAGGAGGTGTTCATGGCTGAAACGAACACAACCGTGAGAACCATAAACGGTTGAGGGTTGATTGTGTGACTTATGTTGTCTAGGTATACAACAAAGTTCGACGGTTCAAAGATATCAAATCTACCGATTGATCGAGTATATCCGATATAAGTTCACTACGGAAAGTTCAAAGGGAAACCTACTTATCCAGATGCAGTCAATTCTCGCTTGTATATCACACTTGTCCGTGCATTCCTTTATCTTATAGCCATTCCCCATTCATGTGGGGGATTGTTGGGTTTAAATGATAGATTGAATGGGAAATGGAGGGAGTTCCCTCTTGCTCTATAAAATAATTATTTGTCCCACATCGGTAGTGGAAAGAAAAAGTGGGAGTAGTCCCACATCGGTAGTGGAAAGAAAAGTGGGAGTTGTCCCACATCGGTAGTGGAAAGAAAAGTGGGAATTCTCTCTTGCTTTATAAAATAAGCATTTGTCCCACATCGGTAGTGGAAAGAAAAGTTCTTCTACTTATAAGTAGAATTACTCCTTCTTGTCAATAAAAGGGTTGAGGGGGCAAGGACCCCTCGAGTCGTCGTCGTCGTCGCTCACTCGGCTCGGCTCGGCTTCGGCTTCGGCTTCGGCTCGGCTCGGCTCGGTTCGGCTCGGCTCGGCTCGGATCTGATCGGATCGGATCTGATTCGGATTCGGATTCGGATTCGGATTCGGATTCGGATGGATTTGGATTTGGATTTGGATTTGGTCAAATGATCTGATTGATTGATAATCTTTTTGGACCAAATTTTCTATAATTTTTAATTATTTAATTAATTATTATTTAATTAAATTAATTAACTTATCCAATCCTACCCGTTAGTGACCCTGACCCGCGACCCGGCCGGATCCGCGGCCCGGTTTCTTTCCCACATTTAAATTTCCCACCAGTTTTAGTGACTGTTCAGAAGGATTGCAAACCTTCAGAAACAGTACTTCCATGGCTATAAATTCATTTGATTCCTCAGAATTTTAATTACTAATTTTCTGAACTACAAAATCTTCTTCTTCTTCTGCACGAATAAATTCTGTGTGATATACTACTGTTGAGTGGTTCCCCGCTACCAGAGTTTGGAGTACTACTATTCTGGTAAGATAATCGTTCTATCCTGGGAGGGGATATTCCATCAACCTCGAGTACTGTGAGGGGAATAATTTCCTTAAGGACACACTTTGAACTAAGTGGGCTCGATTATATTCTGGAAAAATAATTTTCCAACACTAATTCTGTTTATTTTCAGTTATTATTATTTACTGGTTTTTTGCAATACAGATTAACAACACTTCATTCCTTCCATTTTATGTGATAATATTTAGTAC
This sequence comes from Anisodus acutangulus, assembly GCA_029783415.1. Classification (NCBI taxonomy): domain Eukaryota; kingdom Viridiplantae; phylum Streptophyta; class Magnoliopsida; order Solanales; family Solanaceae; genus Anisodus; species Anisodus acutangulus. The sequence goes on from CM056504.1 coordinate 10,994,537, forward strand.
TCATTATTTCGTTAAATAAATAGTGGCACATTCCAAAATAATATAACTTTGATTTTCTATTTTATCTTTAATGATATGTTTTCATAGCCATATAAATTTCAAGATTTTACTCAAATTACAAATTTCAAAAGTCAAATTTTCTTCTTTTAATTTCGCAATCAGTTAAATTACGACACATAAATTTAAAGGCGGAAATAATGGGGGAAAAAACTTTACATTATTCGTAATGGAAAAAAGTTTTGAACTCGAGAAGACCCACGTATACTATGATTGATGTCTTTAAAGGAAATTATTACCTTATAATGGTAGTAAATTATATATTGTAAATAGTCAAGTTGAGAAGGAAAAAACGTTTGTATACATTGTTGGGGTTAATAAATTATATGGTCATCCAAGTATAGTAAATTACTAAAGTTATTTAGGATTATTTTAATCAACAACATCACTCAACCAGTTTATCCACAAAGTCACTCAAGTTAGACCAGTTTATCCACAAAGTCATTCAACTTTTCAAGTGGTTTATGAATTTATTGCTTTATTTTTTTGTTATAATGACTTTGTGGATAAAGTGGTTTAACTTGAGTGATTTTATTGATATAAAATAAATATGATTGACGTAGTGAGTAATATATAATACTTTTATTTTTGATTTCTCATCCGGTGTTCGATATTCGTATTGGAGCCCGACTAATTCGGATTCGCGCCGTGTAGGGCCATTCGAGGAAGTGTTCTCTACCATAGATTTTTTCATCTAAAAACCCGAAACCGAAACCTCTGATTAAGAGAGGAGAGCCCCACCTGATGCACCACATCCTTTGATGGTGAATAATATATTATACTTAGATGATTATATAATTTATTGAAAGAAATAATCTCTTGATTATTTTCATTGATTAAAAAAGTTTATATGCAATTTACATATTTCTATAGGAGAATCATATTCCTATTCTACTCCTAAAACCTTATTCTACTTGGACACTAACTATACAATTATGGTAATACAATTATGGTAAGTATACAATACTAATTATACTCAAATACTACCTAAACTAATATACAAAATCTGAAATATACATATGATATATTGATTATACTCAAATACTACCTAAACTAATATACAAAATCTGAAATATACATATGATATATTGTATATCATATGTATATTTAACACACACCCGCAGTCATAGCGAGCGGTCTTCGAACGCTGAGACTGTCCCTAAAATTTTCAAAAAGGACTGAGGGAAGACCCTTTGTAAAGATGTCGGCAATTTGATACCTGAACGGGATATGGCAGACGCAAACTTGACCACGAGCAACCTTTTCGTGAACAAAGTGAATGTCCATCTCGATATGCTTAGTGCGCTGGTGCCGAACCAGATTACCAGAAAGGTAGATGACACTAATATTATCACAATAAACCAAGGTTGCTTTCTGAATTGGACAATGAAGCTCTAACAGCAAATTACGTAACCAACATGATTCAGAGACCACATTAGCTACCCCTCGATACTCTGCCTCTGCATTGGAACGGGATAAAGTCGACTGACGCTTCGCAGACCATGAGACCAAGTTATTACCAAGAGACATACAATAGCCAGACGTAGACCGTCTGGTGTCCGGACAGCCACCCCAATCAACATCTATATACTAGACAAGTGTTGACATGGATGAAGGATATAAATGCAAGCTATAGTCAAGCGTACCCTGAATATACCGAAGGATGCGTTTGAGCCCATTCATGTGCTCAACTCTGGGATCATGCATAAATAAACACACCTGCTATACGGCATACGTAGTATCAGGTCTCGTGAATGTAAGATACCGAAGGGCCCCTGTAAGACTGTGATAGCGGGTTGGATCCTCGTATGGTACGCCGGCCGCGGCACTAAGCTTGGACTTAGTATCAACTAGAGTGGAAGTGGACTTACAGGATGACATCCCAGCCCTCTTAATGATCTCAGCTGCATAATTCCTTTGAGATAAGAACAACCCACCGGTATGATGAGTGACAACAATCCCCAAAAAATAACTCAAGGGCCCCAAGTCTTTCATAGCAAACTCAGAGCTGAGCATTGTCATGATAGACTAGCGTAAGGCATCAGAAGAGACAGTCAAAATAATATTATCCACATATAACAGAATATAGGCCAAGGACGAACCACGACGGTAGATGAACAAGGAATTATCCGACCTGCTGTGAGTGAACCCAATAGTCGAAACATAGTCGGCAAACCGCGTATACCAGGCCCGTGGAGACTGCTTAAGCCCATATAAGGACTTCTTCAACAAACAAACATGATGAGGATGTTTGGGATCCCTAAATTCCAAAGGCTGATGCATATAGACTGTTTCCTTGAGATCACCATGTAGGAAAACATTCTTTACATCTAACTGATGAATAGGCCATGCTTTCGAAAGAGACAAGCTAAGCACAGTGTGAATGGTAGCCGGCTTGACCACCGGACTAAACGTCTCACCACAATCCACAACAACCTGCTGAGTCTTACCATCACCAACAAGTCGCGCCTTATGTCGGGCAAATGAACCATCCGAATTGTCCTTATGAGCAAAAATCCACATAGACCTAATAATATTAATACAAGATGGAAGGGGTACCAACTCCCACGTCTTATTATCAATAAGAGCATTATATTCATCGGTCATAGCAATTTTCCAATTCGGGTCATTTAATACAAACACAGGATTACGGGGTAAGGGTGATTTAAGAACATTAGAATGTAAATTAAAATGTCTTTTTAATTTAAAAACACCCCGTTGACTACGAGTGACCGGTCTATGACTCGAGGAAGAATTGGGCAGATTTTGGAAATTTTCTGGACTCGGGAAGGACTGGCCAGCAGGCAGTGGGCCTGCTGGCCAATTACGGTAAACATGTGTATGAACTGGACCAGTTTCAAAATTAGGCTGGATCGCCTGGCCCAGCCCGGTGACTATCTTGGGCAATCGTAGCTCGTGAAGCGATGGGGCGTGAGCGGTGAGGCAGGCGATGGGCCCGCTGGAGAATTTTGGGTGCGGGAGACGTCTGAAAAATGGTGAATAATATACGGGGATATACCATCATCCAAAATATTATACGAACTAGGCACGGGAGTACTAACCTTAGCAAACAGGAATTGGGATTCATCAAAAATTACATGGCGACTAATGATGATTTTATCAGAAGATAAATCAAAACATTTGTAACCACGATGATTGGCCGGATAACCCAAGAACACACACGGGGTAGAACGGGCCTGAAGTTTGTTAATTGTGGTGGACGGAAAGAGTGGATAACACAAGCACCCAAAGACCCTAAGATGTGAATACGAAGGAGTCTTAATATATAAAATTTAAAGGGGGACAAATATGTCAAACCTTTGGAAGGAATAATGTTAAGAAGATATGTAGCCATTTGTAGAGCATGATGCCAAAAGACGGGGGTATGGAAGCATGAATTGGTAAAGTGCGGACAATATTATTAATGGTACGATATTTACGTTCGGCTTTTCCATTTTGTGAAGACGTATGAGGGCAAGAAAAATGAAAATTGATCCCATTATTTGCACAAAATTCTTGAAACACCCCATTGTCATATTCTTTGCCATTATCACATTGGATATTTTTTATTTCACGTTCTAATTGGGTTCTAATGAATGCTCTAAATTTTAAGAAGATGGAAAAAACTTGAGATTTGTTTGCTATTGGAAAAGTCCACAAAAAATTAGAATAATCATCCAAAAGGAGAACATAATACCGATGACCCAAAGAACTAAGTACAGGAGACGTCCATAGATCAATATGAATAATATCAAATGGCATTAAAGTATGAGAATTAGAGTCTACAAATGGCAACTTAACTATTTTTCCTAAAGAACAAGATTGACAATTCGGAGTGCTACGCTCACCCTTACAAGAAATAAAATTATTTTTCTCTAAGGAAAACAAAATAGACGATCCTGGATGACCTAGACGAGCATGCCACAAGGAAGGAGCAAGGGCTGCAAACGCTGACGGCAAGACTTGACTCGATGGACCGGAACATGGCGTGATAGGATAAAGATCTCCCCTACTATCACACCTCATGAGAGGACTCCCCGTTTTGAAATCCTTCACAGAGAACCCAAATGGATCAAATTCTATGGACACGGAATTATCAGTTTTGGAGCGTGAAGGGTATTTTTCAAAATAAGGGGTGGATGAGGAGGAGGCAATATTTTATGACCATAACCACGAATTGGAATTGAATTATCATTACCAACAATTGTACCACGATTGTTGCTCAAATTGGAATAAGACGAGAGAGTACCTAAATCGGATGTCATGTGAGTAGTGGCATCGGTGTCCATGTACTAATTTGGTCCGAAGGATTTATTCCAAGCGTATGCATCGCGGCTTCGATGTCGATAGAAGTGGGGCCCACTGCATGATGGGCCTGGTGGGGCCCAGACTTGCCTCCCTGCTGACCCGGCACCCCACTGGATTGTTGGACTAAGACCATGCTAGAGTAGCTGGGCCGCAAAGAAGGCTGAAATTAGGCCCAATTACCGTGGGCTGGAGGCGCTGAAAAGTCGAGATTGTTGGGCCACTGCCTACTGGTCCAGGCCCACGACTAGGGGGCCCGTGACTGGGACCAATGGGGATGAGGCCCACTGTTGATGGGGTGGGGCCTACTGCCACCGGTACTGCTGACGTTACCACCGCGGTTTCTTTCATTATTTTTCCTAGTATTCTTGCTGCCACCGTGAGCACGGTTTTGGCCCGAATTATCAACACACCCTGGAGAATTTGTGGAGGACGTCATCATGACCACATGACTTGCCCCAATAGCCGCCTTCTTAGCCAATCCGGCTTCTTCCAAAGTAAGCATGGAGTGGGCTTGATAGAACGTTGGGAGAGGGTTACTTTGACGAAGTTGGGTCCCAACGCCACTAAATGTCTCAGAGAGGCCAGCAACCATCTGTAGAACCAGCGATCTTCACTAACGGGTGCACCAACGTTGCGGAGTTGGTCTGCCAATTCCTTCAACCTTTTGCAATACGCTGAAACATTTGGGAAATTTTTCATGTTGACGTGGGAAAAGTCCTGCTCAATAGTAACAATTCTGGAATTCTGATTATCTTGGAATATGTCACGCAGCCTATCCCAAGCAGCCATTGCCGTAGCGTCTGGCTCAATAATCGTCTGCAACAGGTCAGTAGAGATAGTGGAATAAATCCACTGAAGGACGGTGGCATCAAGCGTTGTCCATAACTTAGGATCATCCTCACGTTGAGGCACCTCCGTATCCTCAGGAGCCGCGAGGATTATGTGATGGATGACTTGATGTGAGCGAGCGTGAATTTTAAACAACTCGGCCCACGTCGTGTATTGGACGTTTTCTATTTCAAGAATGAGAGGTATGTGATTCTTGATGTTAGAAATAACACGGGCAGGATAAACGTTCTCTTTGTCGTCGACATAACGAAAGAACAATAGGTTTGTAGAAAATTTGGGAAGAGATGAGGTAAAATTTAACACAAAATCCGAGGAAGGGGCACAGAAATCGATGCAATTTTTGGTCGAGAAGGGGCACGAAAAACCGAGAGAAGTTTTGGAGAAGAGCGGAAGCAATTTAGTCCTAGACTTCTGATACCATGAAAGAAATAATCCCTTGATTATTTTCATTGATTAAAAGAGTTTATATACAATTTACATATTTCTATAATAGGAGAATCATATTCATATTCTACTTCTAAAATCTTATTCTACTTGGACACTAACTATACAATTATGGTAATACAATTATGATAAGTTTACAATACTAATTATACTCAAATACTACCTAAACTAATATACAAAATCTGAAATATACATATGATATATTGTATATCATATGTATATTTAACAGTTATGTACTCCACATTATTGTACTGTAAAGTATACCCCATTTTGCCAGTATCTCGATCTGTATCATGAAATTGCATGGATCTTTTTGTTTGTTTGTTTGTTTGTGAAATGATTAATTAATTCATATTCGAATTGGACTATTCAAATATTTCACATCATGTAACTTCATCCCTAGATGTTTTTGTCAACTTTCCTCCTAATATAACGACCTTATAAACTTCTCTCCATCCTCACTCCCCAAGCTTACACACTTTTCTCTCTATGTCCAGTTTCTATCCCTTTCCTATCAAATAGTAGTGATATCTATAATTAAATTCATCATTATGTAACGACAAAAAGTCTCATTTTGTATAACGACCAATTTAGTGTGATCGCATCGTTACCTTTTTTTCTCATTTTGTCTTTACTTATTATTCAATAATCTTATTTTATCTTTTGCCTTACGTTCTTATAGTAGCTCTATCCGCACCCCATTTTTTGTTGGTTTATATCCTTCAAATTGTTGATGTGTGATATTATGAAATGACGAAAAATAATATAATCTATCCAAATATTATATTCATCAAAACAATAGAGTACGATACAATATAATACATACAGTATAATACGATACATTATGAAACAATATATGACTACCATCCAAAATGAGTGTAAGTTCAATATTTCTACATAATGTCACACATCATCAATATGTTGTTAGTTTAAATATAATGTTTGTTTTCATTGTTGCTTAAATTTATTATATTGTATCACGAAATCATCATTATGTAAAGACAAAAAATCTCATTTTGTATAACGATCGATTCAGTGTGAACGCATCGTTACCTTTTTTCTCATTTGTTATTTATTTATTATTCAATAATCCTATTTTATCTTTTGCCCTACGTTCTTATAGCAGTTTTATCCCACTCCCTATTTTTTTGTAGGTTTATATCTTTCAAATTGATGATGTGTGACATTATGTAATGATGGAAACTAATATAATATATCCAAATATTATATTATCAGAGCAATACAATACGACAATATAATACATATAGTATAATACGATACATTATGAAATAATATTTAACTATCATCCAAAATGAGTGTAAGTTCAATATTTCCTAATTAAAATATCCTAAACTCTGAATAAGACTATAAGAGCACAATCTATTTTGTAACCATATGAGTTGATAAGAAAAGTCTCTATGCAGCCTGAGCTAAACAGCTATGGAAACAGTGAACATCAATGGTGAATTTTTCCTACAAGTAAAAATTTAGAAAAAATGTTTGAAGAGTCTTTCAGGTAGCCATTAGATCATCCCAGCACCTATTTTGGAGCTGAGAACGATCATCTATGGTTCCACGACCCGAAGGCCATGGAGGCTGTTAATCACGCTCTTGTCTAATGACCATGATTCATCCACCCGACTTGGTTTCCTGTCTCCTTAGAACTCAAGGATACAGTGGTACTAGCCTATAGAACAGATCATGTTCAAATAGGGTCGTGACTTGTAGTCCCAGTGCTCAATATTAAATACTCCATCTGTCCAAAGGTTGATCAGTTTGGCGGTCAAACAACATTTTTTTAAATTTAATTTTAGACATAGATTATTTGAATATTTTATAATAAATTTTACATATTTGAAAACTACATAAAAATTATTATAAATCTGCATAATTAATAATTTATAATATATGAAAAGAGGTGGAAAAAATCGTAGTCAAAGAAAAAATCTCTAACATTAAAATAATTTGGGATCTATTGTGTTGTTTCACCGATGTGGGGTATATAACTAGACTATCAGCGATATAAAACACATATGTTCTGATGTTAGGGGAGAAATAAACGCAAGACAAGATAAAAGTGAAAAGACGAAAACAGAAAATTAAACTTTTTAAAAATGATAAAAACAAAATCCGACCTGCCGGATTCGAACCAGCGACCTAAAGATTTCAGCAAACGTACTACAGTCTTCCGCTCTACCAACTGAGCTAAGGTCGGCTTGTTTCTTTTGGTAATAACTAATAACATATAATTTATACCATTTGCTTTACTCCATTCCCTTTTTTATGTGGTGATTATTGTTTTATTAGTCCGTTCTAAAAATATTATGCATACTATATTCGGAAAGAACTCTAGCTTGAATTTCTCATGTTACCCTTGATGACATGCTTTTATAGTCATAGAAATCACACAACATATTTAAAATCACAAATTTTAAAAATATTCTTTTTTTATTTAACAACATGACTAATCAAACTCCGGCACATAAATTGAATAGAGGGAGTAATGAAATTTCGATCAAAATTTAGGAAATTGAAATTTTACAGTACTCAATATAGAAAAAGGTCGTTGAATACGTATACGATGATTACTACGTCTTTTACGTCATGGAACAAGATATAACTTCATCCCTAGATCAAGGGCGGATTTACATGGAGGTGAGGGTATAGGGTAGATTTTATGTGTTTGTGTACGTATATTAATTTTTAAACACCTTGAACAAATATAAAAAGTTAGTTCAAGTGGGTCTAGGGTGTTCAAAATTGTCTCCAACATCCTAGATTAGATTCTTAGGGACAACATTATTTTTATATTTAGCTTTTGTATTTTTTTTTAACACCCTGAGTGAAAATTCTGAACCCGCCACTGCCCTAGATGTAGGCGGATGTAGCATTCTTACACTGGGTTCATATGAACCCAACATTTTTGATGATATAATTTTATGTGTAAAAAATTAATAAGATTATAATTAATAATAATATGTCTGAATCCATAATTTTAAAATACAATAGGTTTATGTTAAAAACCTTAATAAATTGAACATATTAAGTTTAAATTCTGAAACCGCCTCCACCTAGATGTGAATACTTTTCTCATGTTCCTCTCTATGTCCGGTTTTCATTCCTTTCCTTCAATTAGTAGTGCTGCCATAATTAGGAGCTTACACTTAAAAAGAAAAGAGAAGCTTTCCATATTTGCCAATTCTTAATGTTCAGAGCAAATTGTTGCAAAGATGAGATTAAATGCTTATTGATGAAAGAAATGGTCTAGTTGGTTTATAATGTGGGACAAAAACAACCATGCCCTTTACTTCAAATGTTTGGAGGCCAAGCATCTATTTTTAGTTTTTCTATCTGTCTATAATATATATTGTCTTATTGTACTCTACTTTAGATCAACTTACCTTGGTGGTAGGAGGAAGTTTGGAGTTGGTTTCACCCTTTTTGGCTGAACCTTATTGTGTATTATAAAAAATGATAATAGTACAATTTTACGGAGGGGCCATATTTATACTTACTTGAGCGTCGTATATATGGCCACAATCACATCTCCCTGAATTGCGATCATGATTCTTGGACCTATTTGAACATTAAAATTATTCACTTTTTTCGGAATAAATTTTTCATTCTATTTGAAAATCAGTATTTGATCATGAAAATTGCAAATCCAACTTGATGTTGTATTTCAAATTTGGAAAACAACTAATAACCTATTTTTCGACTCCCTTAGCATTTTTGAAGTTGTATTTAAGTACATTCAAGCATGAACAATACTCCAAATATTTTTTACAAAAAAATATGACCAAACATAACTCCGTCTTCAACTTCAACTCCATAAATTTCAAATAAAGTGAAAAATATTTAAAATATACGCCCCAACGCTTACTTAATGATTTGAGGTCTGTGTAGGTCGGACTAGTTATGTTGAGATCATAGCTTCTTGGACTACAATCACGGCTCTTAAGGTTTGGCTTAGGTTGGGCGATGAGCTACAATAGATTATATAATTATATTTGTAAAATTATTTTTACAACTATTATTTATGATTAAAATACGATTCCTACAGTATAAACCAAATAACACCTAACAATTACAAAATGATAAGAATGCATGAGCAGTTTCTCAGGGCTTTAGCTCAATTTTCACAAATTGCTCCTTACAACAATATAAACTATAGAGATCTAGTAGCTCAGTTGGTTAGTTACCTGAACTTTCACCTTATTGATGAGGGTTCAAGTCCCCATGTTGTAATCACACTACCCTACCCCTATGTAATAAAAATAAAAATATTTTAAAAAAAAGTATATGACAGATGAGAGGGAAAGATTAAATAAGTCACTTATAATTCGACGTTTCAAGACCTCTTGAGTCTTGCCATCAATTTAACCTTCGTTACCTTGAGTTCCTTGACTTGTCAGAGAACCCGTTTTCTGGGTTGCTTCCATCTTGTTTCAATAAGTTGGAATCACTACAACACCTTTTCCTCAACAAAAATCAACTAAGTGGCAGCCTTACACATGTATTCCGAGACAATTCTAATTTGCTCACTTTAGATCTCAAGGCAATCAATTTAAAGGTGAGATAGTGGAGGCAGTTTGTCGACAACAAGTAAATTAAGAGCACTCCAATATTTGCTGAGAAACAAATATACTAAACTAATTCTTCCATCAAAAGTAAAACATATATAAACGGAAGACTGACACTATAATACCAACCCACTAAATTCTTCATTAAGTCATATCAGAAAGCAGTATTGAAAATCAAAAGGGGAAAAGTTTGACAAATACTGCTAAGAACATTAGTTTGAAGTCTCTCGTCTCACACAATTACAAGCTCTTTGAAAGCAAATGCCACCTCTACCACAATCAACATGGATGTATATAGCCCCAGAGATAGATCACCCAAACATCAATCCTTAGCCGAGTGATTTTTTCCCAGAAAAAGGATCTAAAATAACCATCGAGGTAAGCAGGAGAAGGTGATGACTAGTTGACCTTTACAGAGCAAGCCCTACCCTGAAAACAAAATAATCAGTCATAATTCAAGCTATGCGGGGAACAAAGGCAGAGGATTCTTTTTTTTTTGGAAGGGGGGGGGGGGGGGGGGAGCAATTATTCAAATGAAGTGTTCACTAATGATTGGGATATATCTAAAAGATAAATACAGGATTCACCTAACCTCTAGAGCCTTAGCAGTACAGCAAAATTTATTGTGGACTAGACGAAATTCTATGAAGGCATACAGTATCTTGGGTTGTTAATCATACCGACCTAACTTACTCCAAATTCTTTTGCAAGAGATTCTACAATGGTTCCATCTTGCAAGAATAACTTCTACAGTACTACTCCAAACTATCATTTTAGTTCATCTCATAATAGGGTAACAAATCGGAATGTGGTCAATTCTACTCTGGATTACCACAGTTGATTCAGACACTAAAACTTGGAAAATATTGGAACAAGTCCATTATGCATAGTTAGTACATCAGCCATAAATATGTAACCTGAAAGTTGATGCAAAATGGACAACCTAAGAACCCAGCAAACTACAGAACTTCAGCTTCAAAGAGCAATTACCCTCCCACCTCATTTTAATTGACCTGTTTGTCATTTTCATGGAAATTAATAGAAAAATGTGCAATAAGTTTATTATATTTGAGTTTCTTACAACTATTTTACTAATTATAATAAAATTGCAATGTGAAAATAGTACAAGTGGATAATACTTGGTCACAATGGACTTTTCCGTTCAAGCAAAGATGTTCTTTACAGGATTGTAGTAGGTCAAAAACTGGAGAGCTTCAATACTTTGTGATATTATACAAAAAAAGTTCCTGTTTGGATGATATAAAAATCACTACCTTCAGTGTAACAACCAAATGATCAGAGACAGTCACGAGAAAATCGTTCATATATAGCCAATCTTCAATACTCTGTGATAGGATACCATGTCAATAAAGTAGATTATTTAAAGTCTAGCCAAATTCAGCTTTTATCATATTTTCTCGATACCTCTATATCTGTTCAAAACCTATATCACTATTCAGACCAGAGCAATTTTCATCCACTCCTTCGAGATCCATCAAGAGACCACATCATACATCAAGCACCATCTGGATTTCAAGATTGACAAACTTAAATTCAACATAAAACAGTAGTAGTGTAGACTTCTACATAGACGAAACAAGGAACATTTACAATTTTTATGCTAGTAGGAGGAAACCTGCAAACCCGACCCGACCCGCATAAGGACAAATCCGCCCCGTTGCCATCCCTACTGAAAATATAATAGCGTCAGATCCAAAATTACTAATAGTTTAGCTCAAACTAGACTTAAGGAGCTGCATTTTCAGTTTGCATATTAATTGCAGAATATACTCTACAAAGACATCCCCCCCAGCCAAGAATTGCTATACTTCAAATGAGCTTAGACAAGCAATATAGACTGAGCTATACTTGAAGATTGAAAGTGAACTCGGTTATGCAATTATGCAAACAGCTAATTGAAATTAAATTGCAGCTTTAAAACGTCACACTTATTATGTCAATTAGCCTTTTCGAGACCAATCATCATGCAAGAAACACACCATAGCATCACCACTGAAAATAAAATAGCCTCTAATCCAAAATATGGTAATACTTTAACTCAAACTAGACTTAAAGAGCTGCATTTTCAGTTTGCACATTAATTCAGAATATACTCTACAAAGATTAGACAAGCAATATAGAGCTAGCTATAATGAATTTGGTTAACAATACGTACTGATTCTACTACTGCTGCTGATTTTGCTGGTGAGGTGCATTTGGAGGTGGTGGCATTCCCGGGCGTGGCGGTCCAAAGACTGGAACTTGTCCACCTGGAGGTGGTGGAGGCATCCCCGGGTGAGGCGGGCCACCTGTCATTCCTGGTCTTGGTGGCCCCGCCCCTAGTGGTGGTGGACCTCTCATCATCTGCGGAGGTGGTGGGCCCATTGGCCGCTGACCAAATTGTGGCAGAAACAAGCCTGGCCCACCAGGCCTAAACTGTGGTGGCGGAGCCATAGGTGGTGGCCCACCCGGCCTCTGCATTTGCATTTGCATTTGCATTGGCTGCGGCACGCCACCGGTTGGCCTATCCATAGGAGGTGGCGGGTAATTGATCGGCGGACGAGAAATCTGGGGTTGCATCATTCCCGGTGCGGGCCCGCCAACTCCCCTAACCGGGCCAGCAAGCCCGTGCGGGGCATGAACAAGAGGGCCGGTAGGAACACCACGGCCCGCAGCCCGGCCCAGCCCGGGACCCGGAACAATGTTAACACCACCAGCACTAGTAGCTTTAACACGAGAATCATCAGGTGGAGGTGGACCTTCAACAGTCATGGAAATTACTTCTTCACCCCTGAGAAGGAGAAGCCCAAGTGTACGGCGATCTTCACGTTCTTCTTTGGAACCTTTAGTAGGAGGAAGCTTACGAAACTCTTCGCAATCTCCGAGTACGAGATTCATATGGCGATCGAATGCCATGAATTTGCCGATTAATTGACGGCCATCTTGGATAGTTACACGCATACGGTAATTTATGTATTGAAGCATTTTGGAGCTCTTTGACATCGACATTGTTGAAGCGAAAACGCAAATTGGGGGTTAGGGTTTATCGTAGATCTCAGAAATTCGAGAGAGTGATTGGAGGGTGTTAGGGTTTTGGAAATAATGGCTTTTGGGGGGTAGTATTGGATTTATTGTTGAAAAGAGCGGGCCAATCTGTATTTTTCAATCTTTTTCCTCTCATATGTTTAATTTTAAGTTGTTTCTTTTTTTTTAATAATGGAATTTAATAATTTAACACTTGTCCTGCTCCTTTTTTTTTTCAGATTTTAGATTAAAGTTTTTCAGAATTGTAACTTTTTCTTTATTTTCAAATATAGTTTCAAGGGAGCAGCTGTGGACCAAGGAAATTTGGATGCGTGAATTTTATTTTTAAAAATGTGCATTTTCTATATTTTGCATGGGATTGAGGAAAATTAATTAATTGATATAATTCTTGTGAAAGATATTGGTATTTCAAAACATGACATTCTTGTGGGACGAAAGGAAAACTTATATTTAAAATCTTGTATTTATCCAATGCGTGTGATTTAAATAGATGAAGAATTCATAGTTAGATCAAGTTGTATCCTTTCCATTGAAAGTTAAATTTTAGGAAAATTTACTTGAGTTATTTATAGATAATAACTGTATTTCAATTTAATTACATTTCATATCTACAGTAAATTTTTAATTTACCTATCATAGTTATACTAAATACATAGAGTTATTTCACTGTATCAATCTTATCTTTCACCCCTCTCTCTCCTCCCTCAACTTACTCTCCTTTTTACCTCACTATGGCAGGTAGCCGCCTCTCTCCCTCCTTTTCTCCATTTCCGGCGTAACCTAAACCACCGCCTAGCCGCCACCGCGAACTTCCGCTCCACGACCTTAGTGCTGCCCTCCCTCTCTCTCACGCTCCTTTTCCACTGTCACTATTCGCCCGCTCCTCCAATTCCCACGAGCTTCACCAATGTCATTGCCGCCCTTTTTGGGCCTCAGCTTTCCCGGCGCCGTCCACTACCAATTCACAACCAGACCTCCATCTCAACCGTTACCACACCCCTTCTCCCCGATCGTTCTCCTTCCCCCACTGCTCTAGTGAACCAGAGTAGAGCAGTCGCACACCCCATCTCCACCAACGTCGGCGCACCCCATCATCTCCGCCTCAACCAAATCTGACGGAGATGTCAAAATTCATCGCTTCTCCTCCTTCTTTGTATCTCAAATATTAGTGTATTCGTCTGGCCAAAATCCATGTCTTCTTCTCATTCTTGTATTTTAGATCTGAGTGTGTTTGAATGTATTCATCATTTAAGTGTATTTTTTTGTATTTGAACCAGAATCCATGGCTTCTTCTCCTTGTACCTCAGATCTGAGTGTATTTGAGTGTATTCGTCATTTTTAAGTGTACTTGTATTCGACCGGAGATTGAGCTCAAATACATTCAATTTATGCATTGCAGTATCTACGCAAGTCTGTATATTCAAATACATTGTTAAATACACCAGGTTAGCTCGCTCAAAAATTTAGATACAACATAATAGCGTATTCGAATACAATCAAATGCACCTGAAATAGCTAAAAACTAGCTACGAAATGTAATTATCAAAAGTATAGCTATAATTGGTTAGAAGCTCCTAAAGTATGGATATTTATGTAAATTATCCATAAATAAGTACTTGGATGTCTTAAAAATAGTTAATTAATTCGTTAGTGTGAATATTTTGGTATATTTAGAGTCCAAAGCTTCAGTGCACCACATGATCAACAGCAAAAAATAACTGGGCAATACAATTGGACCTAAGCATTTTCTCTTTCCATGGACACATAATAATGGAGTATACATGTACAACAAATCCAGAACCAAAAAAAGTTGTACAATGTAGCACCGGAAAAACCACAACTTCAACTAAATGGATTACATACTCTCATTTCATCATCATAACCTAACCCTATATCACCATTAAGAAATGCTTATGATAGAAAACTAACTAATGCTTCACTCAATTACAGAAAGAAAGTTTTCCTGACTATGTTAAATTTATGTCAATGAATACTGCTCTAGCAGCCAGCTCACGAGTCCCGCGGCAGTTAAAGCTGTTAAAACCTAAATAAGAAAACGTTCTATACCCTAGCAAGCAGATCTAGCAGGTGCTTATCAGCTGCTAATTCTTCTCCTTTTGAAGGCAGGATGGATGACTTTTTTACTAGACTGTAGTTTGTCAATCCTTGCCATAGCTTCCTTCATCCTTTTCAATACAATAGGTATGGCAGATGCATTACTTGTTATCTTCTGTTTAAGGAGCTGCGCTTTCTCATCTTCTTTCTGCACCTCTCCAGCTAAGGCAGCACCACGTTGACTAGGCCCTTCAACGTCTGTGACAGAGACCAGGATATTAATTACAAATAGAACGAATATGTAAAACCACAAATTTACTGAAGTATCAGCACAAGGACACCGATCTTTGCATGTATTCTATCAAATTCTGCAGGCATTTTTCAAGACTCCCACTAATGACAAAGCTAAAAACCTTCACAAGGGAAAATGTGATTAAAGTGCAATTAGCTCCTAATCACTCTATGAAAATGTCTCTCCTTGTAGCTCTCGAGCAAAAAAAAGTAATCATTTGTTTAAAGGTAAAGTAAAAGCAAGCACTCATATTGAACAGAAAGAGGATTGTGTGGTTCCTCTTTCCTTTTATTACAGTAGAGATCCCACATTGAACAGTTAACAATTGTTCAATGGTTTAAAAGGTTCCAAATATATCTTGGGCTTAAAATTTCCAGGGAACCAGGACAAAACCTTTTTAGGTATCTATCCTAGCAGGTGGAATCAGATAGTTATCTTGTTGATTTCCACTTCCTAAAGTTCTTCGTATAATACATGAGCTTATTTTTCTTAATGTAAGTCTGATTTTTACTACTACCCCTATAATATTGTTCAGATTTTTATCTTCCAACTTAAAACACCAGGAAATCTAAGCACCTCTAGTTTTGAAGACAATGTGCGAAAACTTCACTCAGTCATTTCTATAGGTACTGGTCCAAAAAAAATTGAAAAGGAGAAAGGTTTAATCAATTGCAGGGACAATCAGGCCACACCGTGCAAAAAGGAGGAAAAGCACATCTGGAAACACAACCCATTGTGAAAAATTTACAAACAGTTAAGAAACTACTTCCAGTATTATCAAGAGCACCAGAACAATTTAAGAACACATACGCCTGCTAAGACCGGGCTTTATATGATCCTGATCAGTGATCAGTATATTTGAATATTCTGGATATGTGAAGACCGTTCATATCAGAAACGAATGATTCCTTCAACATTTATTAAAAGGGAAAAAAGGAAGAGAAAAACCAGTCACTCAACAGAAAGATTGTAGCAAAGGAAACCTCATCTCCAAATAGTTTTGCACTCAACTGCATTATGACGGAACTTGCTCATAAACCACATTGCAAACTTTGTTTTTCTTTTTTATTATTATGTTTAAACTTTAAACTACCCTTTCATCCTTAGTTTATATTGCTGGGGAAGGAGGGAGAAGCTGTTGTAATCTTTACTAATTCCTTTTTCTAATCATTTTACTAGCAGTGTTTGTTAGTGTAAGATTTATGCTTGCACAGAGTTTCAATTAAGAAGGTAATACTCTTTTTCGCAATCATCAAGAACTCAAGAATATGAGAATAATGGTAAAGCCATGTCGTCATAATGGCTTAACTCGGTGGGTCAAGTTAAACCACAAACTATCCTTCAGTACACGACAAGAGGAACATGGTCAAAGTTGTTTAACTATTTTGGTGGCCTCAATATAAAGCTAGAACCGGACACTAACTTTCTATACAAGACCGTAGACGACATGCTTGGTGGCTGCAAGCTGCATCTTACAGCAGAATAGTAGATTTGACATAAGAAAGCAAGAATAAGCTCTCACTTCAACGGAGAGACCTATGACACCACAGTAGTTCACAGCACTGCAAACTCACCCACGCGTTAACCAACTCATATAAAGCCTAAGCTAACAGAGAAAGAAGTTCAAGTGTTATGACAGGACATCCTTTTTACCACAATGTATGGGTTTCAAAGCACGAAGCAGGTCCAAGTTCAAAGTCTATGATAATGATGTCACCCAAAGTCGCATCTTTACCTATGATCTCCTCAAACTCAGCGTAGATGAGTTACACAGCGACTTCCGGACTCCCAGCTGACGCCAAATTTCGAACAACCTTCATTGGATCAGTAACTCGCATAATAAGGAAACGCTGTCTAAGAATTTTAACTATAAGAGCTGGGTTTATAGTTTATACTGAACTAGGAAGGACAAATTTCTTTCTTTATAAGGTAGGATAGACAATTTCTTGTTCACAAGGAAACACTAGATCCTCTTTCAATTCACTCATTGCACCATTCTCTATAATGTGCTTCTAATACTGTTTGATAGTCGTGGTCTTCTTGTATTATGAATTTACTTCAATCTGTAAGAAATGATGACACCCAGGGTGTGCGGTAGCGGTCCCTGAAGTATTAGAAGTAGGACAAAAAGGTCCTCTCTGTTAGCAAACAAAGCCAATTATGTCTCTATCCCGTTAAGCCAAATAAGTTTTAAAAGGAAATACATGACACCTGGAGGTTCGTTAACGGGATAGGGGCATAATTGAGCCAGTTTGGCGAGGGAATTTTTGTTATATTTCTAATAATTCAGGAGCATTTTTAGACCAAAAATCAAACAGACGGCATTTTTGGTCTATTCCAATAGTTCAAGGCATTTTTTGCCCTTTTTCAAAAAATTAAAAATAAAGAGATAGTAGCTGATTTCTTCCATCTACCGAAGTGCCATTGTAAAAAAATGGAGTAAATAAAGACACCAAATTTCACCAATATATTGTTCCTATTAAACAACACAACATGAAGAGGAGTCTTGGAGTAACTGGTAAAGTTGTTGTCATGTGACCTGGAGGTCACGGGTTCAAGCCGTGGAAACAGTCTCTTGCGGAAATGCAGGATAAGGCTGCATACAATAGACCCTTATCGTCCGGCCCTTCCCCGGACCCCGCGAATAGCAAGAGCTTAGTGCATCATGATAGAATATACGGAGTATATTCCCATATACTATTATATTCCCTGAGATTATTAGAGATCTTGTAATTATGGTAGTAGTTTTGTATTAGAAAAATGTAATTATGGCAGTAGTCTTGTATTAGGAAAAATGTATATTTGATTTCCGTAATTATAGGCTAGGTTTACTATTGTATATCATGTATATAAACCATTTACATTAATGAAAATAATCAATGGATTATTCTCTTTCATGGTATCAGCAGTCTAGGCCAAACTTTTCCTGCTCCAAAAATACCCACCTTCTGCCGCCCTACTCCTACCAGTGGCCGTCGGCCGCCCTACTCCCTCCCTTCAATTTTTTTCCACCATCTAATTCTCCTCTTGTTCTATCATCATGTCTACCACAAAGAACATCTTTCATCCTACCCTTGCAGTCTCCAATATCAAGAACAACATCCTATCATTCTTGAGATGGAAAACGTCCAATACGCGACGTGGGCAGAACTATTTAAAACTCACGCAAGGTCTAATAGAGTCCTCCATCACATCGTCAAACCAGAAAAAGGTAAGGAGAAGGTGTCTACCACCGATGATGAAATAGAGTTGTGGGCAACTCTTGATGCTACGGTACTCCAATGGATTTATTCCACCATCTCTACGGACATCTTACAGACTATTATCGAACCTGACGCCACATCAAAAGAAGCTTGAAATAGGTTGCGTGATATATTCCAAGATAACAAAAATTCTCGTGACGTGACCCTTGAGCAGAAATTCT
This sequence comes from Anisodus acutangulus, assembly GCA_029783415.1. Classification (NCBI taxonomy): domain Eukaryota; kingdom Viridiplantae; phylum Streptophyta; class Magnoliopsida; order Solanales; family Solanaceae; genus Anisodus; species Anisodus acutangulus. The sequence goes on from CM056504.1 coordinate 11,013,594, forward strand.
CCCACATAAATATGGAGGATATGGAGGATTTTTCGAATGCCTCCGCCTATTGTCAACGGCTCAAGGAGTTGTCGTATCAACTCAAGAACGTTGGCACGCCCGTCACTAATGATCGTCTTGTTCTTCAGCTGGTTGCAAGCCTCTCCGAGGAGTATAGTGGAGTTGGAACTCTTCTTCGTCAAAGCAATTCTCTCCCACCGCTCTACCAGGCACGTTCCATGCTCACCTTAGAAAAAGCAAGATTGGCTAAAAAGGCGGCTACCGGAGCTAATTCCGCTATGATGGTGGCCACGTCCCGCGAAACTGATGACTCTCAATCATTCTCCAAAAATTATGGTCAAAACCGTAATAATGGGGGTGGCAAAAAGGTCAAATCCATGGGAAAAATCACGGTGACGGACGTGGCGGTGGCAAGGGTGATGCCGCGGCGACAGTGGCAGAAGTGGTGAACGACCAAACGGCGATAGTGACAATCAGTAGGGGACCGGGCCACTGAACCCTTGGCAGCAGGCTTGGGCCGCTGGGCAGTGGCCCATGTCGCCCTTCCCTTTTCCTCTTCTAACTGGGCCAGGCCCACTGGACAAAACAAGCAGCAGCCGTCTGGACCGAGAAATAATTCGGCCTGGCAGCAGGCCTTCGCTGTTGCAGGTCCAGCAGCGGTCCCAACCCACACGGACATCGAGGCAGCGATGCATACACTTGGATTAAATTCTTCAGATATAAATTGGTACATGGACATAGGTGTTACTTCTCACATGACGTCCGCACCAAGTAATCTCTCGTCTTATTCCAATTTGAGCAAAAAATAATTGTTGGTAATGGTACTACAATTCCAATTCGTGGTTATGGTTACACTAATTTGTCTCCCACGAACCCACCTTTAGCCTTGAAAAATGTCCATGCTCTTCACTTAAAAATTTGGTGTCTGTTTGAAAATTTACAACTGATAATTGAGTTTATATTGACTTTGACTCTTTTAGATATTCTGTGAAGGATTTCTCGATGGAGATACCTCTAATGAGATGTGATAGTCGGGGCGAACTCTATCCCATCACCACCTCCACCATCACTTCCACTAATCAAGTCACACCGTTAATGTTTGCCACTTTAGCACTTTCCTTATGGCATGCACGTTTGGGTCATCCAGGAGCGCCTGTTCTTTCCTCCCTTAAAAACAATAAATTTATTGAGTGTAATAGTACGCGTAGTACTAATATTTGTCCATTTTGTCCGCTTGAGAAGCATGTTAAATTAACGTTTGTTGCCTCCAATTCTAGTACTTTATTGTCATTTGATATAATTCATAGTGATTTGTGGACATCTCCTGTTTTGAGCTCTTTGGGCCACCATTATTATGTGTTTTTTTTATGATTCTTCTAATTTTTTGTGGACGTTTTCTTTATCTAAAAAATTTCAAGTTTATTTCATATTTCTATCATTTAGAGTATTCATTTGTACCCAATTTAAACGGAAAATTAAAAACATTCAATGCAATAATGTAAGAGAATTTGATAATGGATCATTTAGAGAATTTTGTAGCATTAATGATATATCTTTTCGATTTTCTTGTCCACATACATCCTCACAAAATGGGAAAGCCGCGAGAAAAATACGCACAATTAATAATAATGTTTGGACATTACTAGCCCATGTTTCCTTACCACTTTCATTTTGGCATCATGCATTACAAATGGCTACTTACCTTCTTAACATACTCCCTAGCAAAGGATTAGCATTCCAATCTCCACTCCAAATTCTTTATCATAAAGACCATTCGTATTCTTAACTTAAGGTGTTTGGGTGTTTATGCTATCCTCTCTTCTCATCCACTACAATAAACAAACTTTAAGTCCGTTCTACTGCGTGTTTTTTTGGGTTATCTATTGAATCATCGTGGTTACAAATGTTATGATTTATCCTCTAATAAAATCATAATTAGTCGCCATGTAATTTTTTATGAAACTCAATTTTCGTTTGCTAAGTTGCATAATATCGTGTCTAATTATTATAATTTTCTGAATGATGGGATATGTGGTCCACCATTTGGTCCGGCCCGCCTCTCGGGATTTGGACCAACAGACACCGACCCAAACCCTTCCGTGACCAAATGGCAAGCTGGCCCAATCTCCTCCCGTTACCCAATTCTGCCAGCAAGCAGTGGGCCTGCTGTCCCATCTTATTCCGGTGCGTCCCTGCCAGCAGGCCCACTGTCTGCTGGCCCAGTCTTCATCCCACCCGTGACCACCCTCTCGGTCCAATCAGTTCTAGCGTCCCTACACCGATCCAAGTCCGGCCCACTTCTATTCCGAGTCAAGGGCCCATTACTCATAGCCAACGGGGTATATTTAGACCAAAACGATAATTTAATCTCAACTATAATGTCACTAAATCACCCCTACCACGTAACTCAGTGTCTTCTCTTAGTGACCCGAAAAATGGTCATGGATGATGAATATAATGATCTTATTGAAAATAAGACGTGGGAGTTGGTGCCTCGTCCGCCTAGTGTCAATGTGATTCATCCTATTCAGAAAGCTACCTTGGTATACTGCGATAATGTTAGTGCGATATATCTCTCTAGCAATCCAGTCCAACATCAACGCACTAAACATATTGAGATGGATATTCACTTTGTTCGCGAAAAGGTAACTCGTGGACAAATATGTGTCTTGCATGTCCCTTCACGGTACCAAATTGTTGACATATTTACTAAGGGTCTTCCCTTAGTTCTGTTTGACGATTTTAAAGACAGTCTCAGCGTACGACAACCGACCGCTCTGACTGCGGGGTGTGATAGAATATACGGAGTATATTCCCAATATACTACGTATATTTCCTGATATTATTACAGATCTTGTAATTATGGTAGTAGTCTTGTATTAGAAAAATGTAATTATGGTAGTAGTCTTGTATTAGGAAAAATGTATATTTGATTTCCGTAATTATAGGCTAGGTTTACTATTGTATATCAAGTATATAAACCATTTACATTAATGAAAATAATCAAGGGATAATCAAGGGATTATTCTCTTTCACATCGGGAATGCCCTTTTATAAAACAACAATACAGCATAAAACACTGCCAATCAATGAATCAATCCATCAACTATTCCATTACGAATCATCTATAACCATTGAACTCTATATGTCATCCCATTCCAAAATTAAATAATATTTCCGTATAGTTAACACTATGAATCTCAAAATACTTAGAAAAAAGAACCCTAGAAATGTACCGGATGTGGGTGGGTCATTGGAGCACCCAGGTTGAGATTCGGGTCCCTCGGTATTCAAAACGGGTCTTTGAGCAGCAAGAATTGAACCGAAAGTAGTATTAAGCTGACCCGGAAGTGAGGTTCTGCAGTCGGCAACTTTATCAGCAATTTGGTTAACTTGTTCTTCCACTTCTCTTATTTCTTCTTCTAGCTCCAATACGTCGTCGTTTTGGCCTAGGGTTTCTGCCTGGCTTTGCTGCGAAATGGGTCTTCTCGTTTCCATTGCTTTACTTTTTTTTGAAATGCTGAGAAACGAAAGAAGAGAAGATTAGAGGTCCACTTTGGGAAGCAATATTTTGAAATGACGAGCGCAAGATAAACTAGGGGGACAACTTCTTCAGGCCAAACAAACAAGTCTATGTAATTTGTAGTGTCATTAATATGCTCTATATAATTATTAGGAAACTAATTTTATTAAGGATACGTTCAGCTATGAGAATTATTTATTTTTTTTAAATTAGTGTTTAACCATTAAAATTTTAAATACAATTTTAAATTATATTTGAAATTTGAAAAACAACTAATACCTTATTTTTCATTTTTTTCCATTTTTAGTTTTGGACCCTTACTTTCATTTTTCTGTTTTCAATTATTTACCCTAAAAGTTTTTATTTTTATAATAAGGACCCTCAAAGTATTTATTTTTACAACTATTTTTATAAAAGTCTTTCAAAATGTTTATTTTTACATCTACTTGGTTTAGTTCTTGTTGGGTTTTGTCTGCAGTACAAGTGCAAGGTGGGGTTGATGGGGCATTGTTTACGCACTGATTATGTTTATTAATTATTTTTGATGGCTTTGCTAGTTTTTAAAAAATTGGGGGTATGAATAATATTTCATATTTTTTTGATAAAATATATTTCAATAATCAAATATTATTTGCAAAAATTATGGCCAAACACAACTTTAACTCCAACTTTAAAATTTTCAAAAAAAAAGTGATTTTTTTTTTGTTTCTATGACCAAACGCCTACTAAATTTAATCATTTTATTTATCTTAGTTATATGATTTTTCTCTCATCGAGAGTTAATCTAATGAATTATTTACTAATTAAATTAAATTTATTTATTAGAATAATATTTTTTTTATTTCTCATTCGGTGTCTGATACCCGTATTGGAGCCCGAATATATTTAGATTCGCGCCATGTAGGATCATGTTTCCTACCAAAGATGTTTTTCATAATCAAGACTTAAATCCGAGACCTTTGATTAAGAAAAGAATAGCTCTATTCGCTGCACTGCATCCTTTGTGAGATTATCTGCAACAACAAAAAAAAAAAGGAAAGCAAGAGAGGACAATGGTGGCAAGGATGAAGTCACATTCATATAAGTCAGTTAGGCATTATTTGTATGTACTTACTAAAAATCTTAATCTTTATCAGCCATTAAGTGTTTGAATGCTTAAACATTCAGATCTTAAATTAAGTATGTTTATTTTGTTTGTCACAATCACTTAATAGGTTTGAATAAATCTGCATGATTAAAATTTATAATAAAGTCTTAATATCATTTTAAGTCTATCCAAAAATAATTAATGATGGCGGTTCATCAATTCACTGCTATCGTCATCGTTCACCATTATAAATTACCACTATTGTTTCCCATAATTATCTTTTACCATCACCACTCACCGGAAATCACCCACAACCATAATCCTCAGCCACAACCACCGCAAACAAACAAGTCTATGTAATCATTAGTGTCATTATTATGTTGTATATAATTATTAAGAAACTAATTTTATTAAGGACTCGTTTGGCCATGAGAATTATTTATTTTTTCCAGATTTTATTTTTATTTTAAAAAAAAATAGTGTTTGGCTATAGAATTTCAAATACAACCTCAAGTTGTATTTGGAATTTGGAAAACAACCAATACCTTATTTTTCACTTTTTCCATTTTCTGTTTTGGACCCTTATTTTTATTTTTCTGTTTTCAATTGTTTACCCTAAAAGTTTTAAATTTTATATTAAGGACCCTCAAAGTATTTATTTTTACAACTATTTTTATAAAAGTCTTTCAAAGTGTTTATTTTTAAAGCTACTTGGTTTAGTTCTTATTGGATTTGTCTGCAGAACAAGTGCAAGGTGGGGTTGATGGGGCAGTGTTTATGTACTAATTATGTTATTAATTATTTTTATGATTTGTTAGTTTTTAAAAATTGAGGATATAAATCATATTTCATATTTTTTGATAAAATATATTTTAACAACAAAATATTATTTGCAAAAACTATTGTCAAACATAATCAACTCCAACTCCAACTTTAAAAACTTTAAAAAAGTGATTTTTTTTATTTCTATGGCCAAACGCCTACTAAATTTAATCATTTTATTTATCTTAGTTTATATGATTTTTATCTCATCGAGAGTTAATTTAATATTTTTACTAATTAAATTAAATTAGATTAATTTATTATTTTAAATCAAAATTTAGATATTCAAAACTATAAAAAAATTACTACTAATACAATTCTTTAAAGGTAAGACGTCATATATTCAATTTTTAAATTTTGGCGTTATTTAATTTGTTGAATAATATTTTTTTATTTCTCATTTGGTGTATGTACCCGCATTGGAGCCCGAATATATTTAGATTCGCGCCATATATCGTCGCGCTTCCTACCAAAGATTTTTTCCATACTCAAAGCTCAAACCCGAGACCTCTAATTAAAGAAAGAATAGCTATATTCGTTACACCACATCCTTTGTGAGATTATCTAAAAAAAAAAAGGAAAGCAAGAGAGGAAAATGGTGGCATGGAGGAAGTCACATTCATATAAGTCACTTAGGCCTAATTTGCATGTACTTAATAAAAATCTTAACTTTAATCAATCATTAAGTGTTTTTTTAAAGTTTAAATGCTTAAACATTCAGATCATAAGTTAAGTATGTTTATTTTGTTTGTCACAATCACTTAATAGGTTTTGAATAAATCTACATGATTAAAGATCTATAATAAAGTCTTAATATTATTTTATATTTATCCAAAGATTACTAATGATGGTGGTTCATCAATTCACTGCTACCGCCATCGTCCACCATTATCAATTACCATTATTGTTGTCCACTATTATCTACTACCACCACTACCCACCAAAAACCACCCACAACCATAATCCTCAGCCACAACCACCATTGTATGTCAATCACCACAATCAACCATCATGGTCACTAGTCATAAATTAAAATCATCACCACCAATCACCATTACCACGATAACCACTAACCACTACGGACAATCACCACTATATATCGCCAACTATCGCTATCATTTATAACTACCATCAACTATCACTATTTTCCACCACAACTATCAATCACCGCCATTAATTATCACCATCAACCCCTACTAATAGCTACCATCACCACTAACTACTGCCCATAATATCACCATTAGTCAACATCATCCCCAATCAACATCCAAAACCATCACCCTAGTCATTACCACCACCAACCGCCATACAATTTTTATAAATATTTAATTGTTGTGGCATTAGATTAATTTAATATTTATTATTTTTCTTAAAAAAAGATAAATTCTATATATTCAAATGTTAAAAAAATGTCTTAATTATTTAACATTTAGATGTGTATTCATATTCAGATATTTTAATCTTAATAAAATAAATGATGCCTAGTGTCACACCCCAATATTTACTGGTCTAAAATATAAAATATATTTCGAATTTGTGATAACTTGATAAGTCAAAAGAATTTTGAAAATAATTTTGAGTCATCACTTAATGTAAGAAATGAGATAAGTTAATTTTTTGCCTATTCAAGTTTAAAAACCAATACAATATCATCCATAGAAATATTAAATGTCATAGTAAGGAAGGGAAGGGGGAAAACTTGGTAGTAATACTAACCAACACCTGGTGTTTACGCCAAATTATATGTTTAAAAGTTAGCGGTTAAAAGTTAAAGGAAAAAATGATAGGAGTATTGTTTAACGATTATTAAGGGGTCGTTTGGTAGAGCGTATAAAAATAATATTGAATATGGTGTATTAGTAATGTTGATATTAATAATATTGACATTAGTTATGCATGGATTATTTTTTATCCACCGTTTAGTTTGATGTATTAGAAATAACATGCATTGCATAAATTCTAAAAATAGTTAGTTTTTTACAAAAATTCCTCCGTGCTATACTTTTTGAGGGACTTCATAGCAATTGTGTCTTTAACCATGCTAATGCATGCATTAAAATCTATTGATTGCTAATACCATGGTTTGCTAGGTATTAGTTGTGCATAACATAATACCAAAGGGTGTATAACTAATGCTTAGTTATACATAGGATGAAAAAGTGTACCAAACAAGATATTGTTAATACACAAAGCTAATGCATGCATTATATTCTCTAGTACATTCTACCAAACGACCCAAGTGATAAATGTGTGTATACACACCTATCGTTCAAAAAAATAAACATACACACTTCCTACTTCATTAATTTAGTGTAAATGAAGATACATAATAGTTAACCATGATAAAAATATGTATGGGAACACATTTCTTACCTTTATTAATTTGGTATAAAACATCTATTACAAGTAAGTTCTAGTACTAGTCAAGAATTAGTTGTCTAGATTTAAAAAGAAATTACACACATCCTTTCATCGATTGTCATGTTATACACATTTTCCTTCTGATTTAAAATATTGCACAAATCAACCTTTTAGTTTCGTGTAACGATATTATAAATCAATTGTAGGACTATTTTTGTCACTTACTTATTAGTTTTATTAACTTGTGTATCAAAAATATATTAAGTTATATTTACTGTATCATAAATTCTAGCCGATCAACCTCATTAACATTGCGTACGAAAAGTGTGTCAACCAAGTCTGGGTGGTGTAGTCGGTTATCACGCTAGTCTCACACACTAGAGGTCCCCGGTTCGAACCCGGGCTCAGACATTTTTTTGTGTTGCTTCACATGTTTACTTCTGGACTAATTACTGTAGTTAATTTGTTGCTTGCAATTGACACACATTTACTGGCACGTGTATATCAGTCGATTTCTAATATTGTTAATACAGATTTTGATACTACTTAAAATTGCTACATGCTCTACCTTGAGTAAGGTCTACGTACACTCTACCCTCCTCAGAACCTACCGTGTGGGATATGTTGTTGTTATACTTAAAATTTCTACAGGAACATGATATAGTTATTGTTTATTCTATCTACTAGTTGCCAGAGAAGCACTGTGCTCTTTCATTTAAAGTTAGGAGTCCAAATAACATCTTCATACTGTATCTCGCCAAAAATGTCACGATGTTCAATTCAATCCAAGGCTGAACAAATTTAACATTTCAAGCATTTCTTGGAGGATACTTCTCACAAGATATAAGTATATGGTGATCTAATTTGTGCAAAAGGGTATCATACAAAGGATGACTTTAGGCTACTGCTAATAGTAGGCCACAATATTAATTCTCAAAACTACAATTTCCTCCTCCAAAAGGGATTACGATTACTGGACTAACTGAGAAAATTGTTTCCTCATTCATGTCTCTTCTAGTATATTTCCATGAGTATCACGCTCTTGATGAGGTTGTACAAGAGAACAAACATATTTTTGTACGTCTGGCATTCTCTAAGCCAATTTTGAAGTCATTGAATTTAGAAGTTGAACTCAAATCATTTTATTTTTCTATAACAAATACTTTCTACCAACTCTATTTACACATGGAAATAGAAGTAAGTCTTCCCTTGTTTTTCCCAGGTATTGAAACATTCATGTATGGTACATTCCTTCTTTCTGTACAGTAGCTGAAGTCATGATAGACAAGACTTCAGTCTTTTGTTTAAGCCGTACTTCCTAATCATCCTATAAGGTTGGCCAACCATTCGGAGAATGTTCACTAAAACGTCTCTTTCTTTTGGTGTTTAATCTTTCTTGAATCTGCTTTTCGTTTGCCATTGCTTCCTGGATGTTGTCGCGAACACGCTGACAGAGCTCATCAAGTGCAAGCATTGGAAATGGCTCCTCGATAAGGACACCGACCTGCAAAAAATGAACATCCTCTTTTGGTCAAACCAAAATTAACTGATATTATTTGAAATCCTGTATACTCCTCATTACAGTGACGAAGCCAGAATTTTCACTAGGGGGAGTCAAAATATAAACAAGTAAACAAACGAAATAATCAAGGGATTCAACATATAGTATATATACAATAAAAATAAAAAATTACCCATCTCTCGCAGTGTAATTTTCCAGCGAAGGGGTGTCAATTGAGTAAGTTACTAACCGAGATGAGACCTTTGTATTGGACAGTGTCAATGCTCCAATCAAATAAGAATCCTTTAAGTGTGTTTCTCTCTTCTCTTTACCGGAAACAACCTCTCAACCTCCCAACGTAGGGGTAAGATCTACATACATTCTACCCTCCCCTACCCCATTTTGTGGGATTTCACTAGGTATGTTGTTGTTGTTCTCTCTTCTCTTTATTTTTGTTATTGTTTTTCTTTTTGGGGGATTTCAAATTGAAAATCAAGGTTACAGTATCATAAACCCTTGGGGCCTCAGACCATATATCAGACACTGTAATAAGACCATTAAGTTTAGCACTTGAACATAGCAATTTAAATTGAAGATGATACCAGCTGGAATACCCTCACCCAGGGGCGGATGTAGAGTTGTGGCGCCGCGTTCATCAACCCAGTACTCTCGATGTGGAGCATAAATTAATATGTAAAAGTTCATTAAAATTGCAACATATGGTATCTCTGAACCCATAATTTTAAAAATACAATGAGTTCAATGCTAAGAACCTTAGCAGTTGAACCCATAGAGTTTAAATCTTGGATCCGCCTCTGCCCCCACCAATTGAAACTTAAGAGAAATAACAATATGCTCATTTATACTTTTTTTTCTTGAGCTATCATATTGAATAGTATGGCATGCAGGCCAAGTCATAACATCTTAAATACACTCCTGCCTTCAAACAAATTGATCTCTAGTTCTCTACTGAGGGAAGTAATTACATTATAAAGCATTTCTTCCTCTGTTTAGAATATAGATGGAAAACATTAAGAAGGAGGAGAAGAAAATAAATCTGACCTCTTCGATGCAGAATAAGGAAGCAGCACTTATGAAAGTAGCTGGAACCACAATCCAGTGGCAGTCGTCCCAAAGAATTATAGGAAGAGTGAGATGCCAAAGGACCAAGAACCGTGACGTCAACCGAGTATATGAAAGGGGAATAGGTATGCCCATGAGTTGTTCACATACACCGATACCTTCATGGAAACAGGCAATATTCGAGTCCTGCACTTTTTAAAACCAGAAGTTATCGGAGACTATTCATAAGGTTTAAATCTTAAGAGCATCCTGCAAGTGACGAAATCAATGTGCTTAGCAAGTGAAGCTCCTTCTTAAAGGAACTTAAGGGATCAGTAGATTACCAAAACAGACTTTTTCCCTTTTTGGCCCGTCAGCCAAAATTAGTTACGGGCGTTAACCGAAATATACAAAACAAATACACTGGGAGACTTTTCTACTTCATAAAACTGTATATCTTCTTGAAGAATAATTACCAGCTGACTCAGTTTCGTCCCCTCCAAGTTTAAAGACTGAAGACTCTGAGAGATGAATCCAATGACGCAACGAGGGCGATGATTAGAACTGAGAACTACTGCTAAATCATCAGCCTCAAGTAAGTTTTTGAGATCACTTGCTATATCCGAGCCATATGTTATGTGGCACTGCAAAGAAGTACTGTAATTTTAGTGCTTAATACTATGCAAGATGCAAGGAGCATTACTTTTGCTTATCATAGAGAATGTTTTAACTATAGGACTTATTAATATATCAGTTAGCAATGAGATCGAAATACCAGATGTTCCATGTCTAAAATGTAAAATAAGGATTTAAAGCTTCTATGAATTCAAGGTCATTTCAGATAAACCTCAACAACAATACTGTGATAGAAGACCTACTAATGCAGTTTTGAGAAAGTTCCTTTTAATTTATGATTGATAGAAAACGTTAAATCATTTCTCTAAGCTCAAACAAGGAAGAATATACATGGCCATTGGAATTCTGAAACTAATTCTTCTTTTGTTTTGATAAGGTAAATGTTTATAAATAAAGGTGCCAAGAAGGTACAAATACAGCAGATAAACTGCTTCCAGAAGCAGAAAAAGAACTACATATGTCCTATCTCCTCTAAGAAATCTAAATACTCATCCATGTTTTCCATAACACTCCTTTTACACCAAAAAAACAAATTCAAAAGACATTTTTTATCCTGGATGCATGTTGTTTTGTCCCTTCAAAGCAAACTCTGTTTCTCTCCAGCCATATTGTCCAAAAGACACATATTGACTGCTGACTCTTAGCCTAGGGTCTTCCGAAAACAGCCTCTCTACCTCCTTGAAGTATGGGCAACGTCTGCGTACACTCTACCCTCCCCAGACCCCACTTGTGGGATTATACTGGGTATGTCGTTGTTGACTTAATGTTGTACTCTTAGCCATGGTCTGATGTTTTCATGTCTCCAGTAGACTCTTTACATTTGGTGGCATAACCCAATTAATACCATACCTGTTAAGGAATAGCTCCCAACACTGCCTTACCACTTCGAAAATAATTCAAAAGCCACTCACTAGATTCATTTGTAAATTATGGTTACATTTCATATGTGAATTTCCAGCGACATTCTAGAAATTACTGCAATTTCGAACTCAACTATCTGATCATCGCATTAGCCAACAGTTAGCAAATTATTCCTACTTTCACTTGTAAATAGTGATTTACTGAATGTTTTGTCATCCCGTCCTTTATTTTTCTATTTCGTAACAGAACTAGTTGCAGAAATACCATATCAGTAACGATGACTAATGAATTTGTCTCCTACAAGGAGTGCAGGAAGGGGCGGATGCATCTTGTTGGCACTGGGTTCATATGAACCCAGTACTTTCGGTACGGAGTATAAATTTATGTATAAAAAACCACTAAAATTGCAATAAATGGTAGATAAGAACCCATAACTTCAAAATATAATGGATTCAATATTAAGAGCTTTAGGGATCGTTTGCTTGATGGTTAGGATGGGAGTTATTCATGTATGAAAATTATGCAGAGCTAATACCGAGTTTGGTAGCATTTTAGTTGCTTTGTATAAAATTCAGCACACCAAATACAATGTTTGGTTATCATTTTACAATCCACTTAAATAAAACATGCATTATGTTATGAGTTAATTTTATGTATTATTTTACGTGACATAGAAGATGGAATAACTAATACATAAATAACTAATCCCTGCATAGCTAAACCTTACATGACAAATCTTTGCATAACTAATATCTGTAATACTAATACCTGCACACTAACAACCAAACAAACCCCTTAAAGGTTGAACCTATAGAGCTTAAATCCTGAATAAGCCTCTGTGCACGGACCAACTGTAATCCCATAGCAAGAATTATTGAGCATAATTTAAGGCCACAAATAAAAATGTACGGTATGTATAGAAAGACTATAGTGAGTCAAATTGATTAACTATACCAATATATATATATACCTTTAAGGAAACTGGAAATGCCATAATATACTGCAAAAGTGCCTCTTTGAGCACAACATCCCTCTTATCAACACAAGCAATAACCTGCCTAGCAAAATCATTTGTTCCAGCAATAACCTTAGTCCAGGCCTTCTTCCCTGCTTCGAACCTCGAGTATGATGCCTCGGTCCTAAACACCAACAAAAGCGCCAGAGCTGGAGCTGTCAACTGATAAGGCTGTGGACTGGCTCTCAACACAGGGAAAAACTCAGGCAACCAATGCATTGAAACTGCAGAATTATAACTAGCAATCACCAAAGCAAATGAAGTAAAAGCTATAACCGGAGGAATCAACGACAAAATCACCCGAGAATTGAAGCTCGAAAACAAGTGCCTAACATGTCTTAAAGAACTTCTATGTTGCACCCAAGTTTCATGGTTGTATAAAGATCTCTTCTTTCTCATTCCCACTTCTTGAATTTTGTCAGACCAATCGGGTATTACGCGAAGAATCGAGACAAGTGTAGTTATTAGATTTGAATCTTGTGGTGGTTTTGAAGGTTGAGAAGAACAGAGTACTCTGAAAGTGAGCTTCTTGTAGCTAAGTAATTTGGAAGGTTTCTTGAGGGTAAAATGGGAAGAAAAAGATGCATTGGTAGGAGATTGAATGGTGAAAAGGGTTCTTGAATGTGTCATTGAAGGGAATTAAGGTTAGGGTTTGGAGGAAGGTGACAACATGGGAGTGTTTGAAAGAGTGAAGTGAAGAGTAGTTGTGTAAAGAACATAGTGGATACTGGATTAGGTGGTTGGTAACGGTTAATTTGTGAATCTCCTTTTTTCACTTATTAGGAATAAAATAAAAGAAGGAAATAATGGTGTCACAGCAAGGTGAGTCAAGGTCTAGGACTCATAACTTGTCCCAAAACTTACTTCAGATATTTAACTTTACGAAAGCTTAAATGTCACCTAAACAACTTTCAAGTGAATTTGAAACCTACTTAAAAGTACATAATCACACTTGTGATGGGAGGTGGTTTACACGTACCTCCACGGGTCAATTTTTTTTTTTTTTAAAAAAATTTCCCCCCCTTTTCATCCATCTCTTCCCCACAACATTTCCTTTTTCTTCGTTACAATCGTCGGCGAAAACCTACGATTAAATTTTCGGACATGCAAATGGTAAGTCCGAGAATGCCAAATATGTATTGCAGATAAATGCACCCATAAATATATACCAGTAGAGGAGGAAGGAAATGGAGTATTTTTTTCTCCATCCGCGGACGTTCCGTCCCTATATATCAGCTTCTACCAATGTTCCTTCTCTTTCTCACTCCTTCGACGACATTTACAATTCCGAACGGAACTCTAATGGTGGAAAGAGAAAAAGAAAAGGTAAAAAAAAAGGACATGGTTAACTTTTTATCTCTTTTTTCCTTTTCACCTGAGTTTGGGAGAGTGAAAACAGTTCCCTTGTCATATCATCTTCTGAGGATGTATGAAATTCACTTGAAAGTATTTAGAGAGTATTTATACTCCCGTAAAATTAAATTACTAAAGTGAGTTTTCAAGATAAGTTACAGAGATTTTATGTATTTTTTCCAATTTAAGATCACGTTAAGAGTGTGTTTGGCATGACAAAAAATATTTTTCTAGAAAAAAGTGATCTTCTAACTTATTTTAAGTAGAAATATTGACGCAATAATTATTTATATATGATATAGAGAAACACTATTGGGTAAGGATTATAATAGTGGGGGAGGAATTGGGGATGGGTGGAGGCTGAAAGGTGGGGTGGGGTTTGGGTGTGTGCGCGCGCATAAATGTTGATTTTACTGGTGATTGTCTATGATAGTATGCATTAAGTTAATCTTTTTAACTTAAACAAGATAACATCAAATTTCCTACTTTAGAAGAAAAAAAAGCAAAACTTCAACCAATAATCTTACTAATTATTACTACTTGCTAATCTACACTTCATGAATGTGGGGGTGGGGGTGGGGGTGAGGGGTTGAAGTGAGATTTTGTGATTGAGGGGGTGACGATTAATGCAGAACACTTCACTCATGAAATTTGTCTTCCCTATTTCTATTAGGAAAAGTCATTTTATTTCCTAAAAAATATGTCTCTTTTGAGCAATCATGGAAAAATTTTAAAAACCTATCCCTACCCCCACCAAAGTAACTTATACTTATCCAATGGGGCAAGTTAATCCAGACCTAGCCAGTAAGAAATCGAATCAGACAGACTAGTAAAAGGAAGGTTACTTGGGTTGGGATTGCATTTTAGACCTAATTCGTCCGAACCAGAGGGGGGGGGGGAGTGCACAAACAATTACGATTATGACCTTTATTTAAATAAAAAACAAATGGAATTTACAAAGTTCTGGTCCGGGAGGGATAATATCAATCACTTGCCGTCTCTATGACGCATCCGTTATGGTTATCTCATATCCCCTTTTTCTTTTCGTATGATTTTGCTTACTATACCTGCTGAAAATTTAAAGTTAAGCCTCCTAATAATCAATTTCAAGTCACGAAGTCTATAATTGAAATTGCGGGTTTGAAGTTAGAAAACTTCAAAAGCCCTGGTAAAGCCTAACTCCATACCTCATGTTTGAAGTGCAAAGATAGTTTAAATTGAGACTCTATATCTAAAGTTAGGTTTTTATAGAACCTAAGTTTAGACTTGACGGTCTGAAATTGATAAAAAGGTCTGAAAAAAGAAGAAGAAGAAGCAAAAATCTGCATCGACAACAACATGAGCGTTATGAAATTTGTCAAAATTGGCTAAACTTTAAATAATTTTTGAAATTGGATTTGTTTTAAATAGAGGGTGCTCAAAACGGCTGTTATTTTTTCTACCCATAATCGGTCCATTTATTATTAAAGTGATCACTTTTTAATCACCTAATGTCCTCTAAGTTTGTATAGGTTAGGCACTTTTAGTCTAAGACGAAAGAATATGGGAGTAACAGTTGAATAGTTGGTTGAAGCTGCATATAAATTAAGAAATTTCGAAAAGTTTAGGTGGTCTCACTTGGGAAATTCAACACATATGGTTGGAAAAAAAATCTGTGATTGCTACAAATGGATATCAGTATGTGAGCCTAGATTTATGTTTTCTCTCATCTAAAGAAGGGTTCTAGAAGTGAGAGACAAATCTATTGAAATAAGGGTGTAACAAAGACGATTTTTTTCCTTAAAATTTGGTTGTTAATTTTCATAAGAATGTGTCTGTTTTCTGTTGCCTGGACTAAAGATAATGAAGTTTTGCAAACTTAAAGGACATAAAATGTTTCGGATTATATTAAGAGAACAAAATTAAACTACTCTCGAAGATAAGAGATAATTTTGACCAAAAGTTCATCCAGAGTTACCTATTCATCTCAAAATTAAAGATAAAAACAAAAGATACACGTGGTGACCCCATTGTGTAAAATATTCAAGTTCGCTTCACTCGAAAAATCTAATATTTAAGGGGACTTTATGCAATGTATATTTCAAACGAAAAATTTACATTTCTCATAGTCAAATACATATTTATACATGGAACAACCAAATTTCTAAAAGGTCGTGGTCTCTATATGAAAGGTGTATTTTTACTACCTTATCCTTATCTCTATCTATCTAATTTCACTCTATTTAATATTGATTGTTTACAAGAACACTTTATATTAAAGGTAAAATAGGAAAGATTTAATTAATTATGTCTTAGTTTTGTAAATTGACAAGTAATTTGAGATATATATTTTTAGTAATGTGGGCACCTAATATGGGACGAAGGAAGTATTTGCTCCAAATAAGATTTAGCAATTCCACATTTATTGCAACTTGATTTCGAATGATCATGACCTAATAATTAATATGTAGTAATATAATGAGATTTTACATTAACATGTTACCCAGCTATTACATAGGCAACATTATACTAGGAAACATATTATAAGATTTAAAAATAATTTCTTATAATATCACAAGTTTCTATAATCGTATATAAGCAACTTTGTCAACTTTTTAAAAATTGGTTAAAACCTTTGCCAGTAACACAATAAGTCTCGAGAAAATTAATATTAACAATAAAAATTGATCCACCATATGGAAAGGAATAACTACTGTCATGTTTTATACATTCAATGATAAAAGAAAAACGAAGGCAGAAAAAAGTTCTTTAAATTTGGACGGCTTCATTATAATTTTGTTATCAATAAAATATTAGTTAATGATAATCAGAAATTATTGCAATAAATATGAAATTGCTAAATCTAATCGGGAGCAACTAAATTCAAAGCTATGCATGAAAGCTGGGGGAACGCTTAAACTACAAAAAGGGAAAACATTGCAATGAGTGAAAATTGAACCAATAATTTTGATGAAAATTTGAACCGTCTTAATCTATGAGATGAGTTTTTCAGTTGTGTCAAGGGGATGCATTATAGAATATATATATTTTTTTTTAAAAATTAAATTTGACCTTATATATACAATGTAATTTTTCGGCGAAGGAGTTTTAGACGAACCCCCTTACTACCACCACTACAAGAAAAATGGCTATTAGCGACGGAAAAACTGATACCTAAAACTCTATATCTGGTCCCTAATTATCAATAGCTACCGGATTATTCCGTCCTTATAGGCTCCGCCAGACGGGATTTGACTGGGTCCTTCAAGTGTCTTAGCGACCGGAGAAATTCGGGTCCTAACAATACCTTTTGGTACCACTTTTCTGGTCCGTAAGCATAGACAGCGAATCGCTTTTACTAGTCCTAGAAAGTTATTACGACTAGAATTACTTGAAACTTGAAAGTGCTTTACAGACCATAAAATCTAGTCCCTGAACAATATATGAACTTTTACTACAAATATTATAGAATCTCCAATATATATAGATAATCACAAGAACATAAACAAAATTATCAATATATATATATATATATATATATATATATATATATATATATATATACAAAATTCATAATTAATTACAAAAAATGTATAACATCCCACTTGTAGAGTTGTATATCATAAATTGTTTACACAACCACTAAGAAAAAAATTATGTATTCCCTAAACGTCCTAGTAAAACATAACCAATTTGTCATCTTCTATCAAGTCTTCAAAACTTCCAGCTTGACTTGTAACTTCTAATCTTCAAATCCTGTCAAAAGTATAAAAAGTATGTGTTGGAATATGTAAAGCAACAACGGGAATAGTAAATAACTATTACAGTGATCGAAAGGATAAACAACAATTAAGACAACAATAAGTTGTCAATATCTTGATCTTGAATGAAACTTCAAATATAGAACTTGTATTCGGAAATACAAGAACATGAACTGCTACACTTGTGGCTTGTAGATCCGCTGAGAATACGAACGGTTAGAGTCCTTCGTCTGTTAAGTTTACACCTGAAACACTTAGCAACCAATTAGATAAACCACAACACCACCGGCTGAGTCGAGAGATGGTTCTCTGTCTTTAAGACAAGATTGCTCTCGTATATAGGCTTTACGAAAGTGTGGACAATAGTCTCCCAAGATGAAACAACAAACTATCAAGTGTGCAAAGCCTACACAAATGATCTCAGCGAAGAAACGAATAATGAAGATTGCTAAGAGAAGGATTGCTTATCAGTAAAATCTGATCTCTTTGTGGTGTTGTATACTTATTTTTCTGTTCATATGTGCATATATGTTCATCTATAGAATTGAGCCAAGACTTCAATTTATAGGTGTGTAAGATGGCCTCTTCAAGTGCCCCACAATGACAATCAATTGCCATGTAATGAATGACATTTTAACCCCAAGTAATGCAGCAACATAATGATCCAAGTAATGACCATTATTGGGTGGTTTCAATGCCATTGAAGCCCCCTCAACAGCCAAACCTTTGGGATTCCGTCGAGCAAACATTGTCTGGGAAGCGCCGCGGCGCTGTAACATTTAGCGCCACGGCTCCAGTGACCAAAAATTAGAATTAGCACCGCAACACTACAAGGGGGGCGCCACGGCGCTCCGATGCCGCGACCTAGTCCGGGAGGCGCCGCGGTCCTTCTCGGCTCCGAGGCCCTTTTTCGACCCATTCCATCTTACACCTCGCACAATCCTTCATTCGTTTACCAACGTGGAACACTTGTCATTTAGCAAATAATCGTCCATCATTCTATGTCTCAAACATTTCACTTACGTACCAATATCTCTTTCATTTATGAAATTTACGATACTTGGCACTAAGATTGCACGTGTGTGGAAACGACATTTCCGACGTGCGGGGCCTCAATTGTTTGAGTCATAAATAATGGGATAAACTTAATTCCACATTAGTAAATTTCCAACAATCCCCTCTTGAAAGAGATTTTGGCGCACACATAATGTGCTTATTTTCAGCAATCTTACAGCGAAAAGATATTGCATTAGGAGAGATGGCTTACGCTTTGAACCTTCCCTAGTTGAAAACCATTGGACTTACTGCGCGGTGAACGTGATGTCTTAAACCGTCAGTGTTTATTGTAAGCCAAGACAGTGGTACCAACACAATACCTCCCATTTATTCGTTTCTTCTTTTGTTCTGTCCGTTGTGGTCGTTGACACACTTGGATTCTTAAGTGCGTTCATTTGAGGCGGACTATCCTCACACTTAAATGGTGATCTCCTACAAGGTATCCTGCTATACCACACTTCACAAGTGTTAGAAATTTTTAAAAGTTTCCCCAAACTTTACCTCAATCGTTTGAGGATCGTTAAAGGCTTGGAAGCTTAACCTTTACCCACCATGCAGGTAGCACTTTAATGTCTATCGCGGGAACGACTTTGGATTCATGTTTCTTAACAGAAATCATAATCCAGAGTGCTCTTGCTTCCACCGAAGCCCTCAACTGAACCTTTTGCAGCTTAGTTTTCCCATTGAACCAAATTCTTGGGATCTCCAGTCAGTATGGTTGAGTTACCATTGTAAAGGTTCGTATTGTTTGGGTTTTTAAGCCCATTCCCCTAGACAGGCAGAACTCTTGATCTTTGGGTAGTCCCTTAGTTAAAGGGTCCGCTATATCATTTGATTAATAATCAAGGAAATGACACCCGTGATGATCAATTGCCATACAGTCTCATGTCTCCGACAGATTTGACAGATATGTCCAGACGCCGTCATCCGTGCCCTTCCTGAAGCCGACCGGCTAGCCACAATGTATAACTGCTGAAGGAATGAGTTTCTACCAATAAGGGACGTCCTCTAAGGAGTCGTGAAGTTACTCAACTTCTTTCATGCTTTGTAAAAAGTGATAAACTCTGATTACATCATGAATCGGCCGATGCAAGTTTGCTTAGAGGATTTTCCAATACCCACCATACACACTTACTTGTGGCTTTGATGTTTTTCATATCTGATGTCTAGTTTGCATCAATGTGTTTTCCCAGAACCGCTGGACATTCAGAATACCATAATCCGTAAACAAATGAATATTTCAGATATCGTCATATCCGACTTAACGCCTTCTATCGATCATTTTCAGAATCACGAGTGAACCTTAGTTCAACTGATCTGCTTTGTAAGCTGATACCAGGTCGGTTGTAGTGTGTAACATACATTGAACTACATGTGACATGCACATATCACTCTTTGTATATGGGTGCACCATGATTCCAATCAGTTCTATGATTCATATCCATTGGTGGCTTTAACGAGACTGTCAACTATCTCACAACTGAGTTTGGAGTTAGACCAGTCCGTTAGATGTCTTAGAAATCTCAATTCCTAAGATGTCATCTGTGATACCCACGTTTTTCATATCGAGACTTTTGTTTCAATATGACTTCCACTTTCAGACTGTTGGTTTTTCCAACTGTTGGCTTTCTAACTTCAGAGTCAATGTTTCTGTTGTCAGATTCATTATTTATGTTTTATTTGAAACTTCCAGGACCAAAAAGTAAACATTTCAGGGACCAAAATGAAAGTTCAGGAAGAAGCCCAACAGTCCAACAAACCAACTCTAATCCTCCCATTCCAACTCTCCGATTAGGAATGCGGCATCAATATCTATGTCATGCAAGACTACAATGGCCCTGGATGTTAAGCTATTCACAGGGGAGCACATGTACAAGTAGCCGATGCCTTATACTCGTCAGTAGATCCATCTACTTGGTACTCACTTTTGAGTATCCACTTTCACAACCCAAAGGTTCTTTTTCCGGAGGAAGGTCAACCATTACCCAAGTATGGTTCTATATGATGAAATTTATTTCTCTTTCTATAGCTTCTTTCCAAAGCAACAACGCTTTTGGAGATGACAATTCTCTGTTAATTGTCCATGGTTCATTCTCAACCATACAAGCTAGAATGCCTGGAACAAGTCTTTGTCCCTTTTTTGCTCCGTGTCAGTTCAACATCTAAAATTCCTGAGTTCTGTAGATCTGGAATATTAAGTTTCGGATAATCAGCAACTTCCGAGTCCTGTAGCTCTGGAACGTCTCGTTCCAGACAGTCAGGCACTTGCGGGTTCTTGTTAACCTCGAGCAATTACTTCTTTTTCCATTCTCAAGAAAAGTTATCTTCAAAGAATTCAGCATTCTTTGACACCAAGAGGCGATAAACACTACTGTTATTTGCAGATCCAGTGGATATGCAATTTACAGTCTTAGGTCCAACTAGACCTGTTTCGGTATTCCAACCTCAACAAGCCACCCCACATCACAACATTTATATATGAGATCATTTCCATGTTTCACACGGAGAGTTATCCTTATCCTTATGCGTAGTTCTGTCGAGAATCACATTAGCGATAATGATCGACTTGCCCCACATATTTTGGACGTACGACTTTGCGCTTGGCTAATATCGTTAGACTGATGTGAGTAATGAGCAGTCGTTTGATCAACGATGCTTCACATTATCCCCCTCTATCACTACGAATTCCTCAATCCGTAGGCTTAGTTGATTTTCAACTTCTGTTTTGTAGCGCTTATCCGCTTTAATAACTTCATCTTTGCTTTTCTACAAATAAAGGATGTAATACGTTGTACCATCATCAATGAAGGTCACAAAGTACTTGTCTCCCCCCTCTATTTTGTATAAACTTCAAATCACCCATGTAGGTGTGACTAAGTTCTAGAGGAGCGATGCTTCTTTCGTTATTCCTTTGACGGAATGGAAATGTGTTTTTCCCTCTTCGTCTACCTCACATTCATTTTGAGGGTTTATGTCAACAGAAGACAACAATCCCAACTTCGTTAGCTTTTGAATAACTTTCTATTTAACGTGTCTTAATCTATGATGGCATAGATGCACAGATTACAAATATATCATTCATTTAGCTACAGACATACTGTACCATTCTTAGTTATTACAGACCTGTTGGACTAGTCTCAAACCAGCTTGGCCAACAACGTCTCTTAAACCAAGTTTGGGACATGTATCACCTCATTTTAGAGTGATCACATTCCCTGAAGTCCTATTGAGGACAACCTCTCCAACCCCTTCTACTTTAGAGGTGGCGTTGCTTCATATGAACAACCTCTTTCCCGTGGTTAAGGCTTAACCGGATCATATATGATCTGGATACTCTGGCCCATTCCAGTTGCTTTGGCATACTGAGTGTCCAATTACTTTTCTGCCTTACTTTTAGCCTTCAGATCATTTAAGACCTGGAAACTCTGGCCCACCTCACTAGGTGTCTATTACTTTTCTGTCAACTTAATTCTGGCCCATTCCAGTCGCCCGTAGGCTTTGTACGACTGAGTGTCCAATATCATCTTATCAAATGAATTATGGCCCACTCCAATCGCCCGTAGGCTTTGTACGACTGAGTGTCAAAGATCATTCTATCAAATGAATGATCTTCTGTCAGATAGTGTGACAGGTTCAACGTCTTAAGATAAGCCATTATCTTTTAGTCTTCTTCCTTTGTGATTGGTGCCCAAGGAAATCCCTGACGCTTACTTAAGAGTGGTAACAGTTTTCACACAGTCAGTGAATCTCTCTCCTTCGTATGTGCGAACATACTTTACACACTTTTAATAATTACATCCAAAAAAACAGATCTTTTAAGTTTTGTTTACAATAGTCCAATCTTTAACCGGGAAGGGAGGAGATTCAATATCTGATTTTAGAGTGTAGGAAATATAAGTTTTAATGAAAACACTTTCATATTCTCAGCCTTGCTTTACACACTTTTATTCAGATATTAACTAAACATATTATTGATAAGGAATGATTAACTTAGACCTTTTGGATTCTGGCACACTTCAGTTAGACTGAGTGTCCAAATCCTCCTTACCATAATTCAGATCCTCTGTTTGAGACAGATATAAGACTTTTGCGATATGATAGAACATCATCTTCAGCCTTCTCCTCTTGTCCCAGTTGACATCCTCAGCCTCTCGTGGGCGCTTGTTTCCACCACCCTCGGGAGCGGTGACACCAACTTGTCCTTGATCTTTAGCCTTACTAGCATGACTATCAACAGTATCTTGAAGCTCAGCATCAGATTCAGAGATCCCTCAGTTGACGAAAACATATTTGTAACTATCGTCAAAGAGAGAACCATAACTAGGCCCAATCTTGAAAGCACGGTTGTGGTTTGAACTGTTAGCAAAATTCTCAACAGAAATATTTTCAAGAAGAAAACCACAGCCAAATTTGGTCACACACTTGTCGACCAACATCTTTCGAATTACTAATAAAATCTTGTCTTAAAATTATTGGAATATGTAAAGCAACAACGAGAATAGTAAATAACAATTATAGTGATCTAAAGAATAAACAACAATTAGGACAACAACAAGTTGTCAACAATTAGGACAACAACAAGTTGTCAATATCTTGATCTTGAATGAAACTTCAAATATAGAACTTGTCTAAGGACCTGGGTCTTGGGACTTTCTGATATTATCTATTTGGACCCCAAATTATTTAATATTTATAGTTTGGTTCCTAGAGTTTCTGAAATGTTGAATTTGGGAACGACGGAAGGCAGAAAGTTTCTGCCTACCGTTGGAGTTGATTTTTGGGGGTGTTATTGTGCATTAATCAGCCATTACTTGGCTGATTAACTCCCTTCATTACCTGACTGAATTACACCCTCCTTCAATGGCCATAAACAGTCATTACTTGGCAGTTTTACTCCCTCATTCAATGGTTTTAAACAACCATGTCTTGGGCAGTTGAAGCAGTCTCCCTTGTGCTATATATTGATGCATTTTGGCTCAATTGTCAGTGATGAAAAACACACAAAAATAGAATAGAAAGACACAGCAAAAATGAGACAACAGTTATATACACAGAGACAAAAACAGAAGAGAAACAACACAGATTATGTCCGCAGAAACAGTGTCAAAATAGAAACTCTTCCTTCCTTTTCCATTTCTTCAGCAAGTCGTTTTGTATTTATTTTCTTCGTCAGGATCAACCTATTTGCTTTGTAGTGTTGATATTAAGTGTTGTTTTATCTTGGAAGACTATTGCCCGCTAACGTAAAAGCATATATACGGGGCAATCTTGTCGTAAGGACAGAGTGTCATCACTCGACTCAGCATACAATTGTAACAATCCAAATTTAGTTATTTCTTGATTTCAGGTTATCAAGATTCTAGACTCAACAAACTTACGGCAGTTCTAAACATTGACATATTTATTTATCATTTCGAACACTTGTAATATTTATTTACTTTCCGTACTGCTTTACAATATCCAACAAAGCTTAAGACAAGATTGTATTAGTGTTCGAAAGATGTCGGTCGAAAGTTGTGTGACCAAATTTGGATATGGTTGTGGTTTTCTGGTTGAAGAGAGTGATGATTATGCTATTGAAGGTCAACGTGTTCATGGTGTCACTGCTCCCGAGAGTGGTAGGAACAAGCGCTCACGAGAGGCTGATGATGTCAACTGGGACAAGAGGAGAAGGCTGAAGATGTGGTTCTATCTTGCAGCAGAAGGCCTATATCTATCCCAGACAAAGGATCCGAATTATGGTAAGGAGAAAATGGACTCAGTCCGATGAAGTGACTAAAGTGGGCCAGAATCCAAAATTGGGATAAGTTATTTTTCTTCCTTGTCAAGAATAAAGATTAAATGATGTCTGATTAAAAATGGCTTAAAGTAAGGAGGAATATGAAAATGTTTTCATGAAATAATTTATATTCCTTACGCTTTAAAATCAGAAGTTTAATCTCATCTTCATTCCCGTTTAAAGATTGGACTTTGTAAACGACTTAAAAAGATCCGTTCTTTTAAGTGTAATTATTAAAAGTGTGTAAAGTATGCTCGCACATACGAGGGAGAAAGATCCACTAACAGTGCAAAAAATGTTACCACTCTTAAGTAAGCGCCAAGAATTGTCTGGGCACCAATCATAAGGGAAGAAGACTAAAAACTAAAGACGTTGAGCCTGTCACACTATTTTAGCAGAAGATCCTTGATAGGATGATATTGGACACTCAGTCATACAAAGCCTACGGGCCCTGGAGTGAGCCAAAATTCCTTTGATAGAATGATATTGGACACTCAGTCATACAAAGCCTATGAGCGACTGGAGTGGGACCAGAATTCATTTCATAGGAAAAGTAACGGACACCTAGTGTGGTGGGCCATAGTTCCCAGGTCTTAAATGATCTGAAGGCCTAAAGAAAGGCAGTAAAGAAATTGGACACTCAGTCTGCCAAAGCAACTGGAGTGGGCCAGAGTATCCAGATCACATATGATCCGATTACGCCCTAACCACGGGCAAGAGGTTGTTCATGTGAAGCAACGCCACCTCTAAAGTAAAAGGGGTTGGAGAGGTTGTCCTCAATAGGACTTCAGGGGATGTGATCACTCTAAAATGAGGTGATACATGTCCCAAACTTGATTTAAGGGACGTTGTTGGTCAAGCTGGTTTGAGACTAGTCCAACAGGTCTGTAATAACTAAGAATGGTACAAATGAATGATATATTTGTAATCTGTGCATCTATGCCATCATACATTAAGACACGTTAAATAAAAAGTCATTCAAAAGCTAAAAAAATTGAGATTGTTGCCTTCTTTCGACATAAACCCTCAAAATGAATGTGAGGTAGGCAAAGAGGCAAAATCACATTTCCAAATTCCGTCAAAAGAATAGGGAAAGAAGCATCGCTCCTCTAGAATTTAGTCACACCTACTTGGGTGATTTGAAGTTTATACAAAATAGAGGGGGGAGACAAGTACGTTGTGACCTTAATTGATAATGGTACAACGTATTGTATCCTTTGTTTGTTGAAAAGCAAAGATGAAGTTATTGAAGCAGATAAGCGCTACAAAGCAGAAGTTGAAAATCTACTAAGCCTATGGATTGAGAAATTCGTAGTGATAGAGGGGGGGGGGGAATATGAAGCATCGTTCATTAAACGACTGCTCATTACTCACCTCTGTCTAACGGTGTTAGCCAAGCGCAAATCTGTACGCCCAAAATATGTGGGGCAAGGCGATCCTTACTGCTAATGTGATTCTCAACAGAAATACACATAAGGTTAAGGATAACTCTCCATGTGAAACATGAAAAGGATCTCACATACAGATGTTGTGATGTGGGGTGGCTTGGTAAAAGTTAGAATACCGAAAGAGGTCAAGTTGGACCTAAGACTGTAGATTGCATATCCACTGGATCTGCAAATAACAGTAGTGCTTATCGCCTCTTGGTGTCAAAGAATTTTGAATTCTTTGAAGATAACTTTCCTTGAAAAAGAAAAAGAAGTAATTGCTCAAGGTTAACAAGAACCCGCGAGTGCCTGACTGTCCGGAACTAGATGTTCCGTATCTACAGGACGCGAAATTTGCTGACTATCCGAAACTTCAAATTCCAGATCTACAGAACTCAGGGATTCTAGATGTTGAACCGAGACGGAGCAAAGGCCATCTAGCTTGTATGGTTGAGAATGAACCATGGACAATTAACAAACAATTGTCATCTCCAGAAGCGCTGCATTGGAAAGAAGCTATAGAAAGAGAAATAAATTCCATCATATAGAACCATACTTGGGTAATGGTTGATCTTCCTCCGGGAAAAGAACATTTGGGTTGTGGAAAAGAATACTCAAAAGTGAGTACAAAGTAGATGGATCTACTGACGAGTATAAAGCCTTGGCTACTTGTACATGTGCTCCCCTGTGAGTAGCTTAACATCCAGGGCCATTGCAGTCCTACATGACATGGATGTTGAAACAGTCTTCCTAACTGGAGAGTAGGAAGGGGAGGATCAGAGTTGGTTTGCTAGACTGTTGGGCTTCTTCCTGAACTTTCATTTTGGTCCCTGAAATGTTTACATTTTGGTCCTGAAAGTTTAAGATAAAACAGAAATAATGAATCTGACCACAGAAACATTGACTCTGAAGTTAGAAAACCAACAGTTGGAAAACCAACAGTCTGAGAATGGAAGTCATATTGAAACAAAGTCTCGATATGAAAGATATGAGTATCACAGATGACATCTTAGGAATTGGATTTCTAAGACATCTAACGGACTGGTCTAACTCCAAACTCAGTTGTGAGATAGTTGATTGTCTCGTTGAAGCCACCATTGGATATGAATCATATAACTGATTGAAATCATGGTGCACCCATATACAAGGAGCGATATGCGCAGGTCACATGTAGTTCAATGTATGTTACACACTACAATCGATCTGGTATCGGCCTACAAAACAGATCAACTGAACTAAGGTTCACTGATGATTTTAATAAATGATTAATAGAAGGCGTTAAGTCGGATATGACGATATCTGAAATATTCGCTTATCTATGGATTATGGTATTCTGGATGTCCAGTGATTCTGGGAGAACAAAGTGATGCAAACTGGATATCAGATATGAAGAACACCAATGCCACAAGTAAATGTGTATGGCGGGTCTTGAAAAATCCTCTAAGCAAACATGCATCGGCCGATTCATGATGGAGTCGGAGTTTATCGCTTTATACAAAGCATGAAAGAATTTGAGTAACTTCATGACTCCTTAGAGGACGTCCCTTATTGGGAGAAATCCGTGCCTTAGCAGTTATACACTGTGGCTAGCCGATCGGCTTCATGAAGGACACGGATGACGGGGTCTGAACATATCTGTCAGGATCTGTCAGAGACATAAGACCGTATGACTGTTGATCATCACGGGTATCACTTCCTTGATTACTAACTAAGGAACTACCCGGAGATCAATTGTTCTGCATGTCTAGGAGAATGGGCTTAAAACCCAAACAATACAAACCATTGCGGTGGTAACCCAACCATACTGATTGGAGATCCCAAGAATTTGGTTCAATGGGAAAACTAAGCTGCAAAAGTTCAGTTGAGCGCTTCGGTGGAAGCAAGAGCACCTCGGATGATGATTTCTGTATGGAAACATGAATCCAAAGATGTTCCCGTGATAGAAATTAAGGTGCTACCTGTATGGTGGGTAAAGGTAAAGCTTCCAAACCTTTAACGATCCTCAAACGGTTGAGGTTAAGGTTGGAGAAACTTTTAATGATTCCTAACACTTGTGAAGTGTGGTATAGCAGAATACCTGGTAGGAGATCACCTATTTAAGTGTGAGGACAGGCCGCCTCAAATGAACGTATTTAAGAATCCAAGTGTATCCACGGCCACAACGGACAAAACCATAAGAATGGAAACGAATAAGGAGAGTTATTGTGTTGGTATCATTGTCTTGACTTACATTAAACACTGACGGTTTAAGATATCACGTTCACCGCGCAGTAAGTAAGTTCGATGGTATTCAACTAGGGAAGGTTCAAAGCAGAAACTACCTCTCCTGATGTAATATCTTTTCGCTGAAAGATTGCTGAAAGTAGGCACCATGTGTGCGCGCCAAAATCTCTTTCAAGAGGGGATTGTTGTAAATTTGCCTTTGATGGGGAGGTGCGTCCACCCATATTTAATTAATTAAACACTAGGGTTTCGCATGTTGGAGGCTTTGTCTCATCACAAGTGCATAATCTACTAAGTGAGTAGATGACCGAAGGGCCAAGAATCGTCAAATTTCGTTGAGAAATGAAAGAGATATTGGTCCACGAAGTAAAGTGTTTGAGGCATGGAAATATGGTGTGAGACAAATCTACCACATCAGTGGGAAAATGAAGAATTGCTCTCTTTATAAGTCTTATAATTGGTTAAGGGTTTGGGACCCCAAGGGGTAACCCATGTGTTTAAAGGAGGGATGACATAGATGTGCTTGGGTTCAAGGCTAAGCCCACACGCGCGCCGCCGCCGCCCGCCCGTCCCGTCCGGGCCGGGCTCGTCACGAGTCGTGGGTCTTGGAACTTTATGATATTATCTCTTTGGACCCCAAATTATTTAATATTTACAGTTTGGTTCCTGGAGTTTCTGGAATGTTGAATTTAGGAACGACGTACCGTTGGAGTTGATTTTTGGGGGAATTATTGTGCATTAACCAGCCATTACTTGGCTGAATAACTCCCTCAATTACTTGGCTGAATTACACCCTCATTCAATGGCCATAAACAACCATTACTTGACAGTTTTACTCCCTCATTCAATGGCCTTAAACAACCATGTCTTGGGCAGTTAAAGCAGCCTCCCTTGTGCTATATATTGATGCCTTTTGGCTCAATTGTCTGTGACGAAAAACACACAAAAATAGAATAGAAATACACAGCAAAAACGAGACAAAAATTATATACACAGAGACAAAAACAGAAGAGAAACAACATAGATTCTGTCCGCAGAAACAGTGTCAAAACAGAAACTCTTCCTTCATTTTCCATTTTTTCAGCAAGTCATTTCGTATTTGTTTTTTTCGTCAGGATCAACCTATTTGCTTTGTAGTGTTGATATTAAGTGTTGTTTTATCTTGGGAGACTATTGCCCGCTAACGTAAAAGCATATATACGGGGCAATCTTGTCTTAAGGACATAATGCCATCATTCGTCTCAGCACACAGTTATAACAATCTAGATTTAGTTGTTTCTTGATTTCAGGTTATCAAGATTCTAGACTCAACAAGCTTGCAGAAACCTGGTCATAAGATCAAGGAATGCCGCAAGCTCAAGACTGAGCAACAACAGAAAGCCAAAGCTAAAGACAAGACTTTTTATCTGAATGTTTAGTGGCTGAGATATTTCGTCAAGAGATTTCAAAATATGAAGAATTAAACACGCAAGAACGCGAAGGTAAAGACTAAACTTAACCTATTAAAGTTTAACTCACATTTTCATGCTCCGTTTAACTTTTTTTTCCTACTTTTACCCTGCTCCATCAAGTCTTTCTTTAAAAAAATTGTGCTTTTCCCCCTTTCATTAACAATGTTTTACTTTAAAAATTACCAAGATTTTTTAAAATGGTGTAAATATTGAATTACTAATATTGTACTCGACAGTAATAAAAAATAAAAAGAATAAAAATAAATACTCAACAACACCAGTATCAATATGTTAAATGATAAAAATATAACTTAAAACTGGGGAAACGCTAAAGCTATGAAATCTGGTCCCTCTTGATTTTATTCTTATCTCCATTTTTCTAAATTCTTACTTGAATATGACACAATTCTCATATTAATATTAATGATATAAATTTATAAAATTAAACATAAGTCTTAATTGGCCATAACTAAATAGTAAATTGTTTCATATCAAGAAGAATGATATAATTTCAAATTTAGTAATAATTTAATTTAAAAATATTTATTTTATTTTAATGAGACAATTTATAATTATATAAATATTTATATATCATTTTAAATTATAAAATTTAAAAACTTCATTTAATGTTTAAAATTCGTGTGCAGTAAAACATAAGTTATAACTATTCATGTATAATCGTTTGGGACGTGAGTGACATTTGCTTAAAGAAAAAACAGCAACACTGCAGAGCGCCAAGATTTAGTTGCTCTGGTAGAGTTATATTTACTCTATTCTCAGCACATTCGGCGATTTAATGGTACTGAAAGCCGCTAAAACTGCACCACAACCAACTCAGCCAGCCATGAACAGAAAGAGGCCACTTGACATCTCCAAATTGCAAAATTCTCCTTACTACAAGATGAGACTCATTGTTAAAGATCTTCGACCCCATGTTATCGAGGTACATTTTTCTCTAAATTAATGTTATAAATTTACTTGCTTTGTACTGTTCTTGATATTATTGCTTGTGGGTGTCCTTCAATTTTTGGTTTTTCCAATTAAAATTAAGTTTTTTTTTTCTTCTTGCTTCTTTATATAAATTGACTTGCTTTTTGGACTGTTCTTGTTATTATTGCTTGTGGGTGTCCTAATTTTGTTGTTTTTCCAATTAATTTTCTCTAAAAGATTGTATAAATTGACTTGCTTTGGACTGTTCTTGATATTTTTGCTTGTGGGTGTCCTTCAATTTGTGTTTTTTGTAAAAAATTCTAAATGAATTGACCAGTTTTGGGGTGTTCTTGATATTATTGCTTGTGGGTGTCCTTCAATTTGTGATTTTTCCAATTAAATTTAGTACTTTTTTTCTTGCTTCTCTATGTAAATTGACTTGATTTGGAGTGTTCTTGTTATTATTGCTTGTGGGTGTCCTTCAGTTTTTGATTTTTCCAATTAAATTCCTCTGAGAATTGAATTTAGGATTTCTTTTTTCTTGCTTCTCTATGTAAATTGACTTGCTTTGGACTGTTCTTATTATTATTGCTTGTGGGTGTCCTTCAATTTGTGGTTTTCGCAGTTAAAAATCTCTGAGAATTGAATTTTATACTTTTTTACTTGCTGTGATTCTATTGTTGATATTTTGTTTTGTTAAAAAAGTAAAAAAATATCACATTTCACCAGTTTAAAAAAAAATGTCACATTTCCTATTCATGTTGGAGTATTATTTTGTTTTCTCCAGTTTTAAGAGGTATTCTAGCTTCTGTAGTGGTAAAGATTTGACATTTATAGTAATATGAAAATCTGTGAATAGACTTGACTTTGATTGGATAGTTCTTGTTACTATTGCTTGTGGATGTTGGTTAGTTATGGTCCTGCTGATTAAAATTAATCTGGATATAGAGTTTTGTATATTTGTTGTGGTTCCGTTTTAAAGGTTCTCATTTCCCGTTCAATGTCATAGTAAGATTTTCTTTTTTGATTTCTTTTCTCCATTTTTAAGAGGTCTTCCAGCTCCTGCGAGGGTAAAGATTTGACATTTACTCGGGATTTTGGGTTATCTAAACATTTTTAGTGCAAATTATCCATGTGCACTAGATGTTCACGTAGCAGCTTTAATAGTTTTTGTTCAAGCAATATGATTTTTTAGTATTAGTTATACTATACAAGTCGTAAAGTTTGGGTATGGGAATGGGTTTTCTGGGTGATGCAGTAGGATGAGAAGATCTTAGAATTCTGTATGGTTTAAGCAGGTTAGGTATTTCAGTGAATATCATTTCACTATACAAGTTTAACGAGATCTGCATGCAGATCTCTCTGCAAGTTTGTACAAATGCCGTACACATGACATTTTTTGCTAACCTGAGTAGTACATAAGAAGCCACACCGCCGTGTCTCTGTAAACGTAAGTCCAGAACTTGGGATATCTCCACTAACTGTTTTGCCATTTACTCTGCGTGTGTCAGCCATGACCTACTCTGTCAAATATTCTATAAAAAGAACTTGACTGCTTTATTTAGAACCTGGTGCCTGGTGTTGCTTACTTGTCCAAGATCAAACCATTGAGTGGTATTTGAAAAATTAAGGTTATGTTACAGAAATATGCTTTTCAATTTTCTAAAGGACAAAATACAAGTGTAGAGATACCCCCTTTTTTTTTAATAAGCATGTATATAGACGGGGTTTCTTCTCATTTTATTTAAAATGTTTCAATAACAAGAGCTCTTTAATAATAAATACGAAAAGTTTTTACGAAAGGGCTATTTCTGGAAAGAGCATAGTGTTGCATTTCAAAAGCCACTTCCATTCCCATTTAAATCCCTGGTGCTCCTCTACCTCTCCATAGCCTCACCATCCTCCACCTCACCTTACCCTCTGGCCGCTTCTGTTAACTTTTCAAACTTGTATAAGAGACATTTTGTTTCGCATTGAACGCTCTTCAATTTTTCCTTTCTTTTATCTGTTCCAGGAACCAAAACAGAAATTCTTTGTTTCTAAACCAATTATGGAAGGATTTCTATCTTACCGAATGAACTAGCTTCTTCCGGGGTGGGTGGGGGTTTGCCGAAGAGATTTTAAGTTTTCTCTCTGACCTGGGAAATGGGTCCTGGCCCTATTTTGCCTAGTTTCTCTTTCCAGCCACCATCATTCTTCTTCTTCTTCTTCTCCGATGGTCTCTTTTCTTTATCTTACTGATGGAATAACAAATTCTCTTTGTTTCAGGGGATAAATTCTTAGAACTTTAATATTAGTGTTGATTGTGACAGAGAGCTTTCTCTTATTGAGCGCAATAACAGTTTAAGAGCAGGATAAAGATTGATGAAGCTAACCTGGGATGGGTTTACGAAAATCTGTATGAAGCTTCAACGGGAAACTGGAATTTCTACCGAAGATGGGGGAGGAAATCAACACGTACGCCTCTAGAGTTTACTAAAACTTTGGTCGGTTTGTAAAAATTAAAACATGGCTGGGGGACTGGAAACACACTGTCATTATCCCAGAGGCGATTTATAACAAAGATTTGAGAGACATAGCCACCAAGATTCTTCAGTTCGAGACAACTAGAATCCTACAATGGCCCGACATGGTAACCACTGCCGAGGTTGAATCGACGAGAATTAAACCGGCAATGACACAGAAAGTGAGAGCTCACAATTCCTAGCCAGATGTCTGATTGGATACTTCAATGACCCCTTTAGTAACATCCCCCAATCAAGATACAATACGTAAATTCTTCTTTAATAGATGGAAAGCCTGTGTTGCTTTAGAGGTGACGTCATTAAAAAACAACCAATTCCTATTCGAGCTTCCGTCGATGCAGGAGGCGGTTCGTGTATACTGTAGCTAATTCACTATTAATCTTCTCTTTCAACCCATTTTCCCAATTTCAAGATTAATCTTCTAGGGTTGCATGAGTTGATGTTTAAATCCAAATTTTTCTTCAAAAGTGTAATCTACGATGTCCATGGAACATAATATACGAGATTAGAGCGAAGGAATTACCTCTTTTTCAAACCCTAGAATTTTCAAAACTTGTGCTGTTGAGATAATCTTGAGATTTTCTTCAAAAATCCATAGTTTCCATGGTGTTGAAGAGTTAGGGAATGCGTTTAATAGACTAAATCTACCAAAGAGGTTATTATATTCTCACCTCAATGTAGCATTTATGGTGTAAAGTTCCTCCTCCTCTCTAACCCCTTTGAAATTTAGCTCCAAATAATATAACCTTTTTGTACCTGAAATGCCTTCAAAAGGCTTCAGCAGTGGACACTACAACTGACGCTTTGCGTGGCCAAGGCGCTCGTTGCTGTTGTCATACATTTTTTTATGCCAACATTGACATTTCAGCTTGGGCTTCACTGCCAACAATTTCATTTGATTCCAAATATGCATTTCTCACTTAGTCTCGTTGATTACTTCTTTGTCACTTTTGTCTCCTTATCTTGCCAATTGATGATTAGTAAGATTCCAATCATTGGTAAGATCCCAATGCCATTAATCATTACTAAGTTTTCTTGATAATTAATTATCCCCCAAACAAATTACATTGATTTGTACAATTAATTAGGAAACTAAGCACCTTTAGGCTTTCAATTGCATAAACTAGTCAAAATCCCCAATTAGGAACCCTAGATTCCCCCCCCCCCCCCAATTAATTATGGAATCAAATCATCAAATTGAACATTATCATAGACCATACTATCATTACCCAACTCATATTTGCAATATCAAAGCTTAAAGATCATTACTTAGCCTCCAATTCCATGGTTTAAGTCTCTTATTGTCTAACATGAACCCTAGATTTCATCTACCCCAAAACAAGAATACAACCTAGATTAAAAGACATAATCATGATAAGGAAATAGAAATGGATTGGAATCTTACCCCAAAGTGAAATAATGATGGATTCCTTCAATAATCACCTCCCCGCCGAGCTCAAGTTCCAAGATATGAAAATGGGAAAAGTGATTCGAAAGAGGCTTTTAATTCTAGGTCTGGAACCTAGCCGAAGCGGCTCGTTTTTGCCGAAAAACTGTCGCAGAAGCGGCCCAACTTAACGTACCCAGAAGACGCCAAAGCGGAGAAAACATCGTAGAGGCGGATCGCCTCCTGCAACAATGACTGCAGGAGCGGACTTCCCGAACCTTGCCAAGGCTCACATCTGGGGACCAACCTCCGCAAAGGCGGCTCCGCAGAAGCGGCCACTGGTCCACTGGTGCGATACACCAGAAACCCACAACTTAAGAAATTTAGTAACTTTCCACCAAACATTTGAAAACACTTCCGAGACCTCCAGGATACAAACCAGACATGCTACCCAAGTGTAAACGACGCTACAAACTCGCTCGTGCACTCGAATTTCTCATACCACCAAGCTAAGGCCCACTTTTCTATGAAACCACCCAAAGCTCAAATTTCACAAATTTGCAAATAGTGACACAAAATACATCCGA
Organism: Anisodus acutangulus; assembly: GCA_029783415.1. Lineage (NCBI taxonomy): Eukaryota > Viridiplantae > Streptophyta > Magnoliopsida > Solanales > Solanaceae > Anisodus > Anisodus acutangulus. Next base: position 11,048,920 of record CM056504.1, read on the forward strand.
ACGCCTCAGGAAGCGAACAAAGAACTCGACTAAGTCATAAATGACGCTCCGGACCCACCGAAAGCGACGAAACCCGGAAACGAACCCTTATACTCGAAAGTCAACTTTGGGTCAACTTTATTCCAAGCCATACCAATGTTAGAGCCCCATCTAATGGAAAAATAAAATTCAATGAGGATTTGGTTCATCCGACACGTACACGTCATGGGCATTCCGCCTTTCTATGTTCTATAGACTTGTATGTAACTAATTACTAACTTTCCCGTGACTTTGTTTCAGTTATGCCCCACCCCTCCCCCCGTGACTCGGGTTTGACTAATTTGCATCCTTAAGCTCGAAATTAGTCCGAATGAATTATAGAAATTTACGGGGCTTCACAAATATGAACTTTTTTTTTTTAAAAGGTAGGGTAAACTTTTATTAAAAAAGTACCAAGTTGGTACAAAAGTTTCAACATAACAGAAGGCACAGTCTAACTAGCCATTACATGCTTCTCCCTAACATATCTAGGAAATCAAGATACTGATCCTTCTCTCCTCACACCAATACTTTAGTGAATGAAAGGGGGACTCGTTTCATAGGTAGCAAGGATAGGAAGAAAGGATGCAATGAAGGCTGCTGTTGAGGTTTTTATTCCAACTAGCGAGGAAAGGCCACAAGTTATGGAAACATCTATTTTTGACAAGGGAAATTTGACTCTTTTTATCTTCAAAGCATGTCTTGTTTCGTTCCTGCCATAGGGTCCATATGATAGAAAATGGAATTGTTCTCCGGATCTGTTTAAGACTCTTAATTGTCTTCTGATTCTGCCAACTTTCCATCATGCTCTTGACACTTCCTGGCATCACCCAAGTTACACCACAAATGCTCAAAAAGAAATTTCAGCACTACCTGGCGAAGCTGCAATGCAAAAAAGATGGTTAACAGTCTCCTCTCCTGAGCCCCTTCACATAAAAGTCACCTATTGCCCAAATCAATCCCTCTCTTTTTGGAGGTTATCTTGTGTTAAACAGGTGTCCAGAGTAGCAACCCATCCAAAACAAGCAACCTTGATGAGAGCCTTATTCTTCCAAAGCATTTTTCATCGCCATGTTACCTCCCTCTGTCTCTCCTGCAACTGCAATACTTTGTAGCAACTCTGAACAGAGAATTTTTTTGTCACAGCTTGCTGACCAAATTAAAGAATCCATCTTATCCTCAATGCTAACAGTGGAGCATGTAACAACTTACAAAATTCATCAATTTCCCAGTTATTAAGTCTTCTCCTAGAGTTTATTTGCCACCAAGAATTTGAGTAGAACACAGCCAGCATTCCTTCCTTGTTAGTGGAACCATTAACATGTGACCAGGAGGTCATGGATTCAAGCCGTGGAAACAGCCTCTTGCAGAAATGTAGGGTAAAGCTGCATACAATAGACCCTTGTGGTCCGGCCCTTCCCCGGCCCCGCGCATAGCTGGAGCCTAGTGCACCGGCTGCCCTTTTTAGTGGAACCATTATATATTGCTGGGAATTTTGTTTTAAGGCATTCATTTCCAACCCAAACATCTGTCTAGAATGTAATCTTGCAACCATTATCCCCTCTATTCTTATATACTTCTAGAATTCTGTCCACAAATTGCAGATATTCTTCCAAATTCCTCCTCTTGCAGTTGCTAAAACTGGACCAGGGCTCCAAACCTATTAATGGAAGATGTTTACTACTATCCAAATATAGGATGTGACATATTGAGAGGAACAAATTTTCTTAATAAGTATTTACCTTTTATTATTGAATCTACAAAAGTATTTACCTTTTATTATTGAATCTACAAAAGTATTTACCTTTTGTTATTGAATCTTCCTGACTGGCGTTTTTCGACAAGTCATGAGATCAAAAAAAAATTACTAAGAAATTGCAGTCAAAGTTTGCAATCGTTACCGGTCTACCCTACCCCTATATCAAGTTCATGCAAATTATTTTTAAGATAAAATATCATCGGTATAAAAATACAATGTTTCCGCAACCAGAAATGATCTCTTAATAACAGAGGTTTCACAAGCAAATATTATTCATTTTTTTATACTAAAAAAAACAAAGATTATTCATGGTCTCCTTTTCTTTCTTTCTTTCTTTCTTTTTATTATTATATTATTTTTGTCATTTTTTTCATTTTCACCTCACATTTGCTTAATTCATTCTGTTTCCTGATTAAAAAAAATCAAATTCTAATCTTGACTCAGTTTATTTAGTTAAATCTTAAGGTTGACTTTTCAAATAGCTGCTCATTGCTTTGAGGTAGTCTGAGCGCAATAATTAGGAATTTAATCTGCATGACTTCCGTGGTCAAAGTTGTTGGGCCATGTCAGAATTAAAAAAGCACGTGGGAACCTTTTTCTCGTTCCTTATCTTTTAGTTTGACGGAACAAGTTAGATTATGTGATGAGGTCATTGCAGTGTTCCTCGGGAAGAAGCTATGAATTAATTCAAGATTTTGTTCTTTTTGGCTAGAACACTAAGGCAATCAATAGGCAGGTATAAATGACTGTGTGGCTGTGGTGACTTAAGTCATTAAGCTCAGAGATCAGGAATTTAAACTGGTCTAACAACAAGTGTCAGATTTATCGATGATTTTTTCCATATACGAGTGACTTCAGATCTATATTTTGGAACCTGAACTTGATTTTCCTGTCTGGTTTTCTGTTAGTGGAAACAGTTGACTGGTCAGATATTTTGGTCTCTAAATCCAGTAAAAACCATTTCCCGGAAAATGTTTTTGTTTTGATAGCTTGTTAAATTTAGCTCTTTCCCTCTTAAGTAAATAACTCTATCATTGATGACTGGCAGAGAGAATAACTATGTTTCAGAACCAGCTATTAAAAAAGCAAACGGGTAGCCATGTGCATGAACTGTACCCTGGACTAATTCTACCTCATAGCCAATACATGTTTGACAAATGAACCGAGGATCACCTTTGTCTTGAGCTGAGAACTGTAAATGGTTTCCAATTGCTAATTTGATGTAAGATTTTAAACCAGAATAAGGGTAATTTTCTGTGTAAAAATGAATATGATGTCAAGTTTATTTGTTATTTATTTTCTCATGTATTATTTTGGTTTAACCTGTTAAAGATCTCAAGATCCATTTTCATGTTCAACTAAAAAAGTTCTCAAGGTTCATTTTAAAAATAAGAGACCTCAAGCAATGTAAATGATAAGCAAAACATCTAGGGGTCTTATCCAATAGCACGAAATGACACTGGGAAGAACGTTGTACGGGGCCAATCCATGGCCACAATCTCACTATTCTCTTTGCCTTCGAATGTTAATTCCTCATATAATTGGATGTTATAGGGTCTTACCTTGTTTTTGTCATCTTGAAGGTTCTCCGGACTCCTGACTTCCGCAATTGTAAGGCTGCTACTGAAATTCGTCAACGTAAGTTTCCGAACAAATTTGTTCTTTTCGATCTTTTCATTTAAAAAGTTGTCATAAAATAAATACATCACCAAGCTACTAGCAATCTTAACCCACACTAGTCATGAGATTATGTACATGCTAATACGTTCTCTTGTTTCTTGTTCTGCTCATACCAATTTGATGCTTCGCGTGTAAGTTCTGAAATCAGTAAGAAATGCATGTCTGTTTGCTGCATTGTCTTCTAGGTTACAATCGTGTGAAAAAAAGTGTTTTAGTATAACCTGATTGGTTGCACATTCTAAGAGTTGCGAGGTAGTTTGGTGGTTAAAGATCAACCTTTCAAGCCATTTCTTCCTCTGGAGCTTATGCCCCGTAAAATAATTCATGTAGCAACAGCCTTCAGCTATTATTATCTAGGAAATGCTTGGATTTTATGTTTGCGAGATACACTGATCAGAAGAACTTTTTAAATTTCATTAGCATGATCTGCACAAGATGTACTTGTACTAGTTTGCATGATCAGGTTTTCTCACTCACACCGCGAATCCAGGATTTTAGCTCTATGAGTTCAACCTTTGAGGTTCTCAGTGTTGAACCATTATATTTTTAAAGCTATGAGTTCATATATACTATTTATATCAATATTGATGTATTTTTATACATAAACTTATCTCCGCATGAACCCGCCACCCGAAAGCCGCATCCGCACATGACTCGCACGATTTATTTTTTGGCTATAGCAAATACAATTGCCCATGAAAATGGTAATCTGTTGTTATTGGAACCATGCATTTGTGGCCTCTTTTAGTCTTTTGTTGTCAAACTATGATCAAAATGTTCAACATGACAATCAGCATGTCATATCAGACACGGATACTTATTATGTGCATGTAATTGCTGGCATGCAGAGTTGAATCTCCTGATGGATCTTTACAAGGAGGTGATGGAAGAAACAGTAAACCCAGAGGCAGCTAAGGATGCACCCGTGAATATCAAGGACGGAGAAAAGCCTAGTGAGCAACAGAAAGACATGAAACCTCCTCCAGAAAACGGGGCATCTGCAAAACCCGAAGGGGATTCATCCCAGAAACAGAAAGCTGGAGATGATGATGGGGTCCAAGTGACAGGGACATATGTCGTTGGAGGATCAGCATTTGGCTGGAACTTTATAACATACACCACCGGGAAGGCTATCTATTATGGACGAACCAAAGAGGCCTTCCGAGCTGCAAATGTTAAATCTGAATGAAGTTCCTAAATTTAAGTTTTGCTCTGTATTTTTGGTATTAGAATGGTTTAATGTGTGTACTATAATAGATTCGAATATTTGGTTAGTCCTACTCCTACATCTCATAGCAATCTTTTTATGGTTTTCGCACTTACAAGTACCTTGTTGTAATCAAGGGATTTAAAATATAAAGAAGTATACACGCGAAAAGTCAAAGAGATCTAACATTTGCTCCCTCTGTCTCAATTTATGTGACATTTTTTTTAGCCCATCCCAAAAAAAACGACAATAATCTATATTTAGGACTAACAATTTTACTTTAAACTTCTAGTTTTACCTTAATGAAATAATTTATAGCCACATAAATTTCTCTGACTTATTTTAGATTACAAATTTCAAAAGTCGTTCTTTTCTCTTAAGCTCTATGTTCAGTCAAACTTTAACATAAATTTGGACGGAAGAAGTATTATATATGTATATAAAAAATAATTTAAAACTTATACATACAAGTTGGTGAAGGTTCGATTCCCACCTTGTAATTTCCCCTTTTGATGATGACAAACTCATAGTAGATGTTCTCCCTGAGAACCAGATTTCCAACTTCTCTTAAACACAACAACACTGCAGATCAGCAATACCCAGGACTTGTAACTAAAAGAAAAACACAACATCGTGTTAGAAGGCTGCAAATTAGTAGCACACAACCATGTCACAACCACGAATCCTTAACTTGTGAATAGCATTACAACAACATCACAGCCATACAGTAACCTGTCCCCCCCGAGAATAAGACCCTACAATCACACAGTTTAAGGCAGATAGAGAACACAACCATCACACATACACATATTCCCTTTTTTGGCATGATAAAAAATCATTGAATCGTGTTAGAACAAACATAAAGAAGTTCAGTAACATTAACTCATAGCCACTTGGGAGACACAACACAAGCAATATCAGTGACAAGCAATATAAGTAACATTGCATATAAACAGAGAGAATGCCCAAAAGAGATAGTATAGCACATCATCAAGCAGTGCTAGTTTGTAAAAATATAGCAATTAAAAATAATATAGAGTGCCATAAATCATCATAGTACAACCAATAGGAATAAAAGGATTTTAAAAGATTGATGAAGGGCTGAGAAAACAGGGGTATTTAGAAGAGGCAAGCTAAGCAGGAAAGATTTTGAGAAGCTTGTCCATCATCTCATTTGTAGTCCTTTGATCCTGGACCATCTGCTCACGAAGCTTCTCCATCTTCTGCTTTAACTTTTCATTCTCAGCCTTCAGTTGAGCATTTGCTTCTTCCACGGGGCCGCCGGGACCTAGTTCCCTTCCCTTCTCTGCAAGTTGAGATTTTAAAATTGTATTTTCAGCCTACAACCTTTGGATCTCAGTAGTCGCTTGTTCTTGGGCCTCAATCAGTTTGAAATTATGGAACTACTTCCTACTCCTCCTTTTCTTGGGATACATTTACATTCCTCTAATATACTTAGGGTAACATTTTGTTTCTTGGTTCCCATGGTGGGTTTTCTTGTTCTGACATTGAAATATTCAAAGACTTTTGTGAGGAAGAACCCATAGAGAAGATCATGTCTGTCATCCTTAGTATTTGGCACTTTCAGAATGTTCTCTATTATCAAGCCATTCAAGCTGATAGGAGTGAAGTTTATTAAGGCTTCAATGACAATAAGATGAGAGATTACTGCCAAGGACCTCTTCTCAGCCCTTGGAAGTATCACTTTGTTGACAAGTTCAAACATGAGCTAATATTCTGGCTTGAGGAGTTTTTTTTAAAGATTGTAGCTCCAATCTCCATCTTTTCTTGTCTTACAATAGTACCCAAAAACTCAGTTGAAGCAACACTCCCTTTGATAGTCTTTAACCCATCAACGGGAACACCAAAAATCTCACAAGTTTTTCTTCATCGAGAACCACATCAGTTCCATTCAAGGTCACCATTAGAGTATTGTTTTTAGTAGCAATTAAGTTCCCATAGAAGTTAACAATTTCTTCTTCATACACACAGGGAACTAGAGGGGCAAGGAGATGATTTCACTTCTGAAACTCAATTATTTCCAATAGTTCCTTCATCTCACCTTTTTCTGTAATATCAGGATCACAGACTCTCCCATACAACACTTTTTGAGATTTGAGGATCTCTTTTCTCTCTCACTCAATTAGCTCTTTCTTTTGTTTCTTTGATGAGGAACCCATGTTCCTCTTCTACAAATCCCTTCCGCTTTCTTAGAGAGTGGACCTCATTTTTTTTCCTTTGAGACTCTCCAACCTCATCATCTAGGTCACCACCCTCAACATATTTTCCTTTCATAGCGTCATTCTTTTTGGAATTCTTTCTTACAAGAGATGATTCCTCAACCATACTTTCTTCATTTTCAATTGTCATCACATTATCAGGTGAGACTTCCTCCTCATCAACTAACAATCTTTTTACCAGTCATTTTTATTTCCTTATTGAGCTCTTCTCTTTGTTAGCTTTTAGGGCAGATTCTAGTTGGGCTTTTTCCCTTAGTATAGTGGTTATTACTTTGTAGGCAATGTGATTTCTCTCATTTTCACTCAAAAGTGTCTTAGAAGATGTCTTAGGCTTTTTTTCGAACACAACACTAAAAAACAATTCATCCTCAACATCGACCTGCTGAGAAGGACTAATAACACCGATTTCTCATTCAGGGGAGAACTCTCCTAGGGGTACGGTGATAATAGTCACAGATTGAGGAGTGAAATCCAACATTGCCTTCGAGGAGCCTAGTGTCTCATCCTAGATAGAAGCAGTCTTGAACTTAGGAGTGTCAGGCGCTTCCTGGGTTGACAGACCAGTTCCTTCTTCATGTACAATTATAGATTTCCCCTAAGTGAGTGTACCAGTTTCCTTGTCAGTTTCTTTGCTTCTTAATTTATCCAAAGAGTCTATAAATCCTGATACGATCTCTGCAACCTCACTTTTCAAAATGTCCCCACTTCTATTTTCTCCCTCATCCAGGCTACCATCAAATAAATGATCTACATAGGACTCGGAGTGTCATTTTTCTGAATCAATAAAAGCTATATCAACAAAAGAAGCAGTATTACATGGTTCATTAGTCGACTCATCATCTTTCTTTTGATCCTCAGCAGTATTGGAGGAATTTGACTCAAGAGACTCATTAACTAATTCCTTAGATTTCTCCCATGTTCCGAGAAGAGCTTCCGAATGTTTGATGTTCACAGTTGAGGGTTGTCCCTTAGGAGTGATAGAGGAAGGTTTAAGAAAGGGTTTCTTAGGGGTTGGTCCTCCGGAATACATAGAGAACCGGAACTGGATGAAGTGAGATGAACTAGAGAGGTTTGAGATGATGGAGAGGATTTCGGGGGTGAAGAAGAATGGTTTTGTTCAGGAAAATTTAGGGATTTTAGAGAGGACGCAGTGGTAAAATATTTTGGTGAGTTGGATGGAGAAGATTGTGACATGTTTTTTTGATCGAAAAAAGTCTTGAAGGTTCTAAGAGTTGGTAGTCATTTAGTTTGAGAGAGATAACGAGAGAGTGAATGGGAAAGTTTGTTGTTGGAGTTTGGTAGAAATGAGAAAGAGGGATTTTGGTGTACAAGGAAAATGAAGGAACCAATTGTGATAGGTAAAAAAAAGACTCCTCGTTTCTCGTAATCTCTCAGACATGACATAACCATTAAGAACTCATTTAAAAGTAGAGGCGGGAAGAAGTTAATGATGAGGCACTCTACACAGTTTAATGCACACATATGTATTGAAAAGACTACTAACATGCGTTATAAGAACCAATTTATTGGACCATATTTTGAGCGAGAAGGTAAGCACTCTGAGAAATGCAATGTTACCTACACATGAGTTGTCCTGAGATAGACATGCGTGCATACCTATAACAGTATAGAGCTGAGTTTGATGCCACCGAAAAACACTTTTAGCACTGTACGTATTTTCTTATCATAGTCAATCATTTTGATAGCTTGTGAAGACACAACCAATTTAGTTTTGATTTATCCCATCTTCAAGTGACTCCCTTCATAGTGCTTCCTGCTTGGTGCCCTTTATGAAGATCTTTGCTACCTGGTCTATCAATATTCTTGATCCCTTTGTGTTGCACCAGATTCTCTGTCATCTGGAGTGCACTTCCATTGTCATACATATGAGATACACACTTAGTAATGCCTCAAAATCCTCAGGTTGTTGCTTGATCCGCAACAACATATTATGACACGAGGCCATATCCATGTATTCAACTTCTGTAGTGAAAAGAGCCATTGAGTTTGTTTATGTGAATCCCATTAAATCAAGTATGACTGGGACCAAGTCCGTTCGTATGAGACTTTTAGAGTTTCTTTAACAGCCTTCCTGAAGTACTTTTGTTGATTGATCATAGTGCTACTGAGGTGTGCTTTACCTGGTTCCTGTGATGATTTTGTCACCAGATCTGAATATCGTGTTTCATGCTTTGTTCCTCTCTAACTGCTTAACCTCTTTATTCACTACTCAGATTGACTGGTGTTTTGAGGATATGAATAACCACATTCTGTGGCGTATACCACTTCATTTTCCTCTTTATATGCATGATTTTCATGGTTCTTTTGCCCAGACCCTTGAGTATCTGGTACTGCTTCCCTTTAGCACAAGCTTCTCACGCCTCATCGCCCTTAAACTTGATTTGACTTCTCATGCACCATGTTCTTCATAATAAACTTGTTCAGCATTGGAAAGCTTGTGTGCCCCAATCGTTTGTGCTCAAGTTCAACATCATCAATCTGAGCACTGATTTATGTTAGGTCCTGTACATAGATATCATCAAGGTTACCCCTATAGGTTCTATTGTCTTTTTTTTATTAGGACCAACTTCAGATATGAGAGACACTTTCTGATTGTCCTGCTTATGAAGAGGACATTCTTTAATAAATTGATCAGGTTTTCCACACTTGTGGAAACATTTGTCATTTCCTTTGAAGTTCCTGCTGGAGCTTCTTATTCTGGAGACCCCACCATTCTTTTGAACCATATTTTGAAACCTACGAGTGAGGTATGCCATATTAGCTTTGTTACAGCTTGAGTCACTCTTGGCAGCTTTGAGAACCAGGTTCTTGTCCTTCTTTGCCTCACTCTTTTCTATTTTCTTCCTGGATTTCTGTAACACCCCGTATTTTCGGATAGCGGTTGAACTCGTAGCGTAGGTAAGTAGACCCGGACCCGGGAAAATTTCGTTGTACTGGTATATATTAATAAGAGGATTAGTATATAAAAGGGCGTGATCCCGAAATAATTTTGGGATTTAGTAAGTATGACGACGGAGTTTAAATAATTGTGTATCCCGTAGAGAGTATAGATCGGTATTTTATTACGGAAGTATGATATTGACTTATGAGGATTTTAGTAATCGTCGGGATTTAAATAATTGGAGACCGGAAGTTTAATGGTGTGTATAATTAATTAATTGTGGGATTAATTAATTAGGAAGGGGACAATTTATAGTGGGAGTTGGTAAGAGGGAGTTTTATAAACGATTTGGGGTGGCAAAGCCCCCAAACCGATCGATCGACAGCAACCGTAAGCCCTCCTTCTCCATTTTTTTTTCTCCATTTCTTCACTCCATTTCTTCAACCTTCATCTTCTTCAAGAACCCAGGAGGGATTAAAGGGTCACATTTCTAGCAACAGGAGCAAGCTCAGTTGATGGGTTTCTGAAATTTTTGACCAAAAATTAGGGATTTTCGGGAGCTTCCATATAACCAAAACGAGGGAGAACTCAAGGTGTTCTGGGCTTTGATTCCAGTAGAATCGAAGCCAAGAACGAGCTTAGAAACTCAGAAGCTAAACAAGAAACCTTGAATGCGAAAGGATTCCGGGGTGAATCAATGTTGGGGATTCTGTTTCAGTTTTCTTTCGGAAGCTGTTGGGATGACAGGTTCGACGACACTCGTCACTGCGTTTAAGAGAGGTAATCTTCTTATTCTCTAAGTTTGTACAAGTTCTAGACTTGATTCTTGCTATTAGTTCTAAAGACGATTGTCGAAAATGCGAATTTGGGTTGGGTGTTGTCGGGACTGTCGTTACTGAGAGTTACTGGGTTTGCATGTGAAATTGTGGTACTGTTTCGGAGATTTTAGTAGTATAAGAAGGAGGATTAATAGAGTTGGATGTTTCACTACTTACATAGATTTCGATATAGAAGGAATATAGGTTCTACGCGGTTAAGGTGTTCGTTAGAATATCCCTAAGAATCTATTTTTAAAATGTTGTGTCGATTATGATTTAAATCATCCGTATGATGTAGATAAGCATTCATAGGGGCTTACAAGGACCCGCGGAACTTAGATAAATTCGACAACAAGGTTGAAGTTCTAAAACGAGGCGTACGCTAATATTGAGTCGATTAATTCGTCTAAGAGGTATGTGAAACCCTTACTTCTTTCTTTTGGCATGCTTTAATGAAAGTACGGCGGACGTACTTAATTCTTATATAGTTTAATTCCTAAAGAGGATTGTTATGAGAAGTGCCTATGATTTTTCAAAGAAAGAGTTTATTATGACATTATTGTAATGATTTTATTGAGAGTCAAATGATGATTTTTACTTGCATGGCACTCATGATATCTACTCGTGCTAAGTGTTACTACTTCACCTCACCGAGTCCCGGGCCGGGTTACGACTCGTGCACAGCCTTGCATTGTTCACCGAGACCCTCACTAGAGGGCCGGGTTACGTAGGATGGATCCATAGATGAGATATGACTTTACCGAGTCCCTGGATGGGCCGGGTTATGATATGATTCCACCGAGTCCCGCATTAGTGGGCCGGGTTACGTTACAGGTATATATATGTATATGGACAGGCATACATGTTTTCCTGACTTGACTCTCATGTTTATAAGGCACAACTGACTTTTATGGTTTATGGCACAATTGGATTTGGATCCTGATTTTTATAATCGATATCATGTTTACATTGGCTACTTATGATTTATTTTACAGCCTTCATGTTTTACATGCTCAAGACATTATTTTCATCGACCCCCTTTCTCGGGGTTGCGTTTCATGCCCGCAGGTACATGTTTTCAGTTTGGTGAACCTCAGGCCTAGGTTCCTACTCAGCAGGTTGGAAAGCTCCTTTGATCCAGAGTTTTGTCATGTTGGTACCAAATCTCTTTAGAGCTTCTGTTTGGATTTAGGGGCACGACGGGACCCTGTCCCGTCATATGTCGTTCTTCTTCTTATAGAGGTCTGTAGACAGTGGTGGGTTGTACGTATGTAAGGGTTATGACTCTGTTTTAGTCGGTCATGTTATTGTATTCTGTGCTGGGGTGTTCCCATGTATATACGTTACTATCTGGTGGCAGCCTTGTCGGCTTGCCTGTTATATTATCTGTTGGCAGCCTTGTCGGCTTGTCTGTTATATTGTGTTGGCTAGTTGTGACTCCTCAGGAGACATGTATATTCGGGGGTAAAGGCAGCCTTGTCGGCTTGCCTACCCTGGCATATGTTGTTATTGCGGCGTTATGCTGCCGGATTTCAGACTCACTAAGTGTTAGTTGGATTATGTGTGACAGGTTAGTATTATGACGTCATTAAGGCGGTTAGTCGCGGCCCGTCGGGTCGGGTCGTGACAAATTCTTCATCTCATAAGTCTTGAAATTTCCAATTAGCTCATCAATGGTTAGCGTCTTCAGGTTCTTGGCTTCATATAAGGCATTCACCTTGCTATCCCAAGAGTCTAATAGGACACTAAATAATTTTCTAACTAGTTTGTTGGTTGTAATGACTTCTCCCAGAGAGTTAAGCTTCTCCCAGAGAGTTAAGCTCATTTATGATAGAGGTGAACCTAGTATGCATGTTTTGGATAGACTCATCCTCTCTCATCTTAAACAGCTTATACTCTGTGGTGAGCATATCGATCTTGGACTCCTTAACTTGAGTGGTTCCTTCATGAGCTATTTGAAGAGCTTTCCAGATCTCCTTAGCAGATATATAAGATGAGACCTAATTATACTCATCCGGTCCAATACCACAAACATGGATCTTCTTAGCCTTAAAGTTTTTCTCCACAACTTTTCTGTCCACATCATTGTATTCTTTCCTTGCTTTTGAAGTATTTGTAAGACCAACTAGATCTGTGTTCATGGGAACATGAGGATCATCACAGATGATGTCTCACAACTCAGAATCTTTAGCCATGATGAAATCGTGCATCCTTGTCTTCCACCACCCATAGTACTTTCTGTTGAACATTGGTGGTCTTGTGGTAGATTGTCCTTCCTCTAAGTTTGGTGGAGAATCCATGAGAGACATTCTTTCTAGGTGTTAACCTTTTAGAAAACACCAGGTCTAATACCAATTGATAGAAACTAAGAGTCCACCAAACAGTATAGAGAATCAAGTTCTCTATTTGTTCCCTTAAACAAAACAGAAAGTAAATAACACACGATATTTACATGCAAAATTCCTTGCTCGAGAGATTAAAAACCACGACTTCACTAACAGAGCAACTTCATATTACAACCTATTGCAACCTAGGAATTAATAGTACAATACCTATATTGTAAGCCCTTTACAATAACTCTATTGCAAAGCTACAAACCTTGACTAACTCTAGCCAAGAACACAAACCAACAAAGGTTGAAATCTGTCCTACTATAACACTTCTTAAAAATAGTGTAAGAGTACAATAAAGAACAAAATGACAAAGACTCAAAACAAACTAAAGGACTTAGACATCTTCAGTGTTAGGATCTGGTCCTTCAGTTTGAAAACAACTTTGTTCTTGAGAGAACTTGGAGATTTGTAGCGGCTGCACTTTTAAAGTGATTTTAGGTTTTCAAGTGTTACCTTAAACCTTGTAACATGTTGTAAATATATTAGGGAGTATGTGTGAAAAGATAGAGACAATTCAGCCCTTGGTTTGACCACTAGCGAGCTGCAACAGTGCTAATGTACTTTTGCCAGTGAACATTACACTTCACAGCTGTAACTGTTGACTGTGCGATAGCCGAGGGAATGGATCGCAAACCAGATCCCTATCTGATTTATCGAAAGTTTGAAAAATCATCAAAACACAAGATGACATAACTTATGAGGCCATAAGTCTCCTCTGATGATCAAATATTTCCTTGTCTTTGCCTTTGCTTAGAGATTTCCAAATCCCTTGGTTAGTCCTACGACAATATATCGCTTTTTTCCTCTTCTACAAAGTGAGGACGAAGTAGCGTGTGTTCTGTGTCCCATCTGTAGCTTCCAAAATTTGCCATGGACACATCGCTCCGACTCCGTAAAGATCATCAAAATCCACAACTTTATGCTTGCATGGAAAACGCTTCCCTATTACGTACCTCACCAAATAGTTCATTATCTCCTTGTCCTTTCCTTTTTTTTTTTGGAGAAGAAATGAGAGATCGATCGAGCAGTAAAGACGAAGAAAACAAAATTAATGGATGATGAGAAATTGAACTTAGGATTTTGGGTTTTACTAAATCTTTTGTGAAGGATGAATTCAATTAGAAGAAGAGGCAAAAAAGTGTTGTTTCTTTCTTTGTTAGGTTTTTTATTAGATCAGTTATATCAAGTTAATGAGACCCAAATTAGTGGATTCAAAAGTGTAATATTTCAGATCATTTGCACTTGGACAATTCACACGAATGCCCTTATTTCGGGGTGGACTTTAATTTTTGCCCATCAAATTTAAAATATTTAATTTTTGGTCTTCGCCTAATAGCCCGAGGTTTTGGGTTCGAACCCATACTCAGGCAAAAATTAAAAAGAATTTCGCAATGCGGAGGTTTGTAGCAAAAATATGCATATTCATGCAAAATTACGCCTATTCAACAGAGATTTGACATAAAACAAACTTTTACCCAAAATTAAATAGTTACATGATTTTTCTTTCAAAACGTGCCATAGACAACCGTATGCTATCAATGTATAGACACTGATATATTGTATATATCAAATGTATATACACTAATACATTGTGTATGTACATTATACGTTGTATATACACTAATACATTATATATTCACTAATAGCATATACATAGTATACACGCACGTACAAGCAGTGATCGCACAGAGACGCACTATTTAGGCAATTTTTACGGGTATAAACAGTCCTGTCAGGGCCGTCTTAGCTCAGAACAGATCCAAAACACCCTAACGCCACCATGGCTCAGCGGGTTAAAACAGGATCATCAGCCTGAGTTTCAGACATTCCGCCTGGACTGGTCTCTGTCCAACCTTAGCTCCTTCTCACATGAATCATTAGCTATATAATAGCATTAGTACCATGATTCCAAGTAGTCTAGTATGACAGAAGTTCAACACTTCCTCTTATAATGATGAATATCATCAAGAACAAGAGTACTGTTAAAAACAGTAAAAAAGAGGAATATGATATACCTCAACACCTAGATCTACTTAATAAGTGGACTATTCCAAAAATTCAACCCCGGTTGATATACCAGATGGGTACTTTTGAAAAGCTAGGTTTCAAACAAGTAGTTAAAACTACGGAAGAGACTATCATTGTAGATAGCGATCACGCTACTTTTAAATTATTGAATGACAATGATATTGCCCCTTATAGGGAAACCCACCGTTTTATGCATATTGGGTTAGTACAGGTTGCTTTTAAGCCACTTACTTTAAGAGGCTTACCTGAAAGTTTTATAGCCGTTCTGAGAGATGGCAGAAACCAGAACTGGAAGAAATCCCTGATAGGGACAGTACAGACTAGTCTGACTTATGGTCCAGTTTATTTTAATGCTTATCCTAACTTGCAGATCTCCTTGCAGGATGAAAATTCTCTAAATGCTCTAATATTGAGTATTAAGTTACATGGTTATGATTATATGCCTGGTACTGAAGTAATATGTATTTGTTATAGGCTTTATTTTAAACCTTTATATACTATGAATCCGATGTGCAAAATCATGGATTTTAAAAATGAAACTATTTTGATAGAAACTAATTTTGATAAATCAAAAATTACCACTAGAAGGCCTATTAAATGGGATGATAGCTATATTTTATAATTATTTAGAGGTACCGCTATAAAGTGTATTATGGAGTATAATCGGTTACATTAGGTAATTTATCTAAAAGAAAATCGTCACACAACTAATATTAGTTGTGTACACAAAATAAAGTTTTTTCTAAAAAGGTTAATATCGGCGGCAGTTTAGGAGAATACGGCAACTATATAAAGTCTTCAGTTCCTAGAGTTTTGGTACTACTTTTAGGATTGGCTCTTTGACTCTTTCCTATATTTATTTATTTCTATTTTATATTAGGAGTATTATATTTTTAAAAATCAGAATTTGGCTTGATGGTATGAGTGGAATTGTAGGATAGTATATTGATTACAAACGATTATATTTTGTACATAGGATGTAGAATAGTATCTTATGTAATTTGCGATGATCTGTTTATGAACCATCTTCAACAGTTAATTTATCTATACTTCAAAAATGTTCAATCATGTAAACCTAGAGGAAAAAGTGAGTCTGAAAATTCTAAATGAATAGTGTAGAAATATATTTGAAAGATAAAAAATTATGCACGGTAAATTTATACAACCACTTGAACACATAAATTATGGTAATTGTGTACATTTATCTTATAACCTAACTATACCTGGCGTATCGGCATTGACACTAACAACTTTAGCATGCCCTGTCAGTTTTAAAGTGGTAAAATAACTTGAGTTTGTAAATAATTTGGGTCGTTGGTAACTTCTTGTTGGATCACTTGATGGAGACTATTTGATTTAATATCCCGGTTGAATTATATCAAACAATCTGGTCATTACATTCAGACATCTCAATCTTATCTAATTTCACTCTTGTTATAATAACTACTAAACTTTCCGTGCGTACAAATCAATCTTACTTCAACTTATCTTAAAAGCTTAATTACAATATAAACAAAAGGGAAGAATATCTAATAATAGTATTTAACTGAAAATGCTAGTTTAGGAACCTTACAGATTTTTTCTTAGCAAAATCGGATCTGGAGCAACCACAATTTATGTCACTGGTTTTCGGAATCCTTACGAAGTGGATTGATTCCTTTGTTTCCACAACCTAAAAATTCTCAAGAGATGTAGAGCGTTTTCTTTGTAATGCTAACCCTAACCGTCATCTTCATGTGGAAAAATTATTTTTTCAACATTCTTAATAGTGTATCTATACGATATAGGTAGGATTTAGGAGAAGAACAAGCTAATGAGTTAATTAACACATCTTGTAAGTAAATCCGACCTAATAGCTACTTCCAACACTAACAAATCATTGTATAACCAAAATGGATTAACTCTCAAACATGTTTACAAACTGGACATCAAGTCTGAAGAGAAAAAAAACACGAATTTTGTATAATCAAATAGATAACAAGAATTCTGATCACAATAATTAAAAGATATGCAAAAACATTTCCAATTTTTTTCAGAAACACAAACATTAATCAATAAAATTAAGTGACAATATGGGGTGATCATGATTCTTCTTGTGGTTGCTTATCATCATCATCATTAGGTTCCTTCTGATCTGGCTGCTCATCATGATCTGCCTTGTCATGAGCAGGCTCTTCATTGTCATCGTCATTGACAGGTGCCACAACACCCTTCTTGTTATTTGTAGCCTTGAGGACATGCTGGTAAGTTCCTTTCTCCATGAAAAGTTGTGCAAAATGGTGCTTGCAGTAGAGGACTCCGTCAAGTGCAGCATATGTAGCATGAGTTAAGGGACACCCTCCATGAGCACACTTGAAGCATGATTTGTGGAATTCGACTCCCTCCATTGTTACCTAATAATTAACAATCATTATGAGTAAGTTTTTAGGGATTTTAAAAGCTATAATTCGACACAACATTAATCCAATAAATCATATTGATAGGATGTGTTTCTTACGACATAAATCATTTGAAAAATGTCTTATTTTCTGAAGAAAATGTTTTTCAGTGTTTTGATTATAGTGTTTAAATATTGGCTAAAATAACGGTAAAGAATGGATCTTGGGCATAACTCAACCCCAAAAGCTAGCTTGTAGGGTAAAGATTGTCCAAGTCCATATAAGGAGTCCATGTTTCCATTCCATATCCGATGTGGGACTCTTAACACTCCCCCGCACGCCCAGACCTTGTTAACTGGAGCGTGAATAATATAATTTGGAGGCCCAACATTGGTGAACAAAGAATTGGAATGAGCCTGAGCCTAACTCTAATACCATGTAAAGAATGAATCTTTGGCCTAACTCAACCCCAAAAGCTAGCTTGTAGGGTGAGGATTGTCCAAGTCTATATAAGGAGTCCATGTTTCCATTCCATATGTAAAGAATGGATCCTGGGCCTAACTCGACCCCAAAAGTTAGCTTGTAGGGTGAGGATTGTCCAAATCCATATAAGGAGTCCATGTTCCCATTCCATATCCAATGCGAGACTCTTAACACTTCTCGCACACCCAGACCTTGTTAACTGGAGCGTGAATAATATAATTTGGGGATCCAACATCGGTGAACAAAAAATTGAAATGAACCTGACTCTGATACCATGTAAAGAATGAATCTTGAGTCTAACTTAACCCCAAAAGCTAGTTTGTAGGGTGAAATGGGAACATTGACTCCTTACATGGACTTGGACAATGCTCACTCCAAAAGCTTGAGTTAGGCCCAAGATCCATTATTTACATGATATCAAAGCTAGGTCCATTTCAATTCTTTGGTCACCGATGTTGGGCCCAAAATTATATTATTCACGCTCCAGTTAACAAGGTCTGGGCGTGGGGAGTGTTAAGAGTCTCACATCGGATATGGAATGGGAACATGGACTCCTTATATGGACTTGGACAATCCTCACCCTACAAGCTAGCTTTTGGGGTTGAGTTAGGCCCAAGATTCATTCTTTACATGGGAACATAGACTCGTTATATAGACTTGGACGATCCTCACCCTACAAGCTAGCTTTTGAGGTTGAGTTAGGTCCAAGATCCATTCTTTACATGATATTAGAGTCAGACTCATTCCAATTCTTTGTTCACCGATGTTGGGCCCCCAAATTATATTATCCACGCTTCAGTTAACAAGGTCTGGGCGTGTCCCACATCGAAAATGGAATGGTAACTTGGACTCCTTATGTGGACTTGAACAATCATCACCCTTCAAGCTAGCTTTTAGGGTTGAATTATGCTCAATATCCATTTTTTACATGACATATGAGGTCACGAGTTTAGATGTATAATTGTAAAGGAAATTGATATCCGTACAAAAATGAGGGAAGTCTATTTTTCTCTTTTGGTGAAAAATTGAAACACAATAATTTGATACCTTTTCGAGAGGGTAAACAGTTTTGTTGCAAGCAGCACATTTGTCTTGGGTTCCAGAGAACAAAGCAGAGAGTTTGGTTGGAGCCTTTGTCTACACATAGTTTTACGGCATTAAACCATTAGGAGGATCGAAGGAAATAAGAAAAGAAAATGTTAGTTTGACTAGTTACATGCGGAAAATAATAGTAACTTATAGTGTTCCTACAATAATAACAAAAATGTTTCGGTTCCAAATAGGTTAGAATCGACTATATACCTATATAAATAATCATATCTTTTTATTTATTGACATCCAAAAAGAAAAAAGAGAAATTGGAGTGGGGGTGGGGGAGGGGAGGTATATTAATCTCTAAACATGTAAAGGTCCAAATATAATATTGTCTAGATGTGAGGTTTGAAACAACGTACCAGCGAATTCTCCCTCTCAGGCTTGGCTGCATAAATTATAAAAATAAGGTTAAAATCGATTAGTGAATATGAAGAAATTGATATGATGAAGCCTTGCAATTGTATCATGAATTATTAGAAGAAGGCAGGATGTCTTACAAGAAGTCTGAAAGTTCTTGCTAAAATTTCCTGATTCCTTAAAGAGTTGTTCGAAATGTGTCTTGCAGTAGAGGACTCCATCCATTGAGGAGTAGTTGCTCATCTGCCAAATAAATATCACTACAACATTAATTTAAAATTGCCAGATTATTCAATGTATACAACAAAAAAGAGAAATAAGAAACAAAAAAATCAACCATCATGTCTTCTACTTTATTCTTGAACAATTCTTTTTCATGCGTCAAATATGTGAAAATTCTTTTTGTTATTAAGTGATATAGAAACTTGAAATCACTCGGATCTGTACTAGTTGATCTAATAACATATTAAATTAGGTATTAATTTTATCTAAAAACTTAAGTTATCAGAAAAACTATATTTTTATATATTTAATTATGTTTTTTAATAGCCTGTGCGAGGAAAAAAGGAAAACAAGAAGCAAACTAAAAGACAAGATTTTTGTTACAAGTAGAGCAAACGAAAAGGAGAAGCAAGAAATATAAAGGTAGTCAATAAGGATTGCAATCATTCATTCTTAATCAAAGGTCTTGAGCTTGAATATTATCGGGGTACAAAGTCACCTTTGTTAAGAAATGTTTTACCCTCAATGTTGACCTCTCAACACTAATTCAAATTTAGTCGTACCTCAATGCTTATATTGAAAGCCAGATAGAAATCCAAAAAAGAAAAGAAAAGAAATAGAAAGGTAATTAACTAAATAATTATAACATACCACAAGAGTGCCTTTGCAGTGGCTACATTTGAAGCAGGACTTATGAAAAGTAGCTCCATCAGCAGACAACAAATCAACAAAGTAAACTGTCTTATCACAAGCTTTGCATTTATCCAATGTCCCTGTGAATGCCATTTCCTTTTCCCTTCTTTATTTTCTTGTAACTCAAATCTCAATAACTTTTAACGTTTTTCTCAATGAGAAATGGCAGAGAAAAAAACATCAAAGATCCTATTTGTCCTTTTTATATCTAACAACCTTCTTGGTCATTGAGATTAAACAAACAAACTATTCACTAACTTTTTCCATTGGAAATAATTAATCGAATTCTAGTTGTACACCGATAAAAACACGACACGTGATTGGGAGATCTACTTCATAGGAGGTGAAATTGATGGAACTTATTTGCCTCTCAAAAAATTGTGGATATAATTCTCTTCAATTGGAGTGAAATGAGGCCCTTTTTTGACTCTTCACCATGACAACTTTGTAATTTTTTTCTTCTTCTAGCTAGTTAACTAACTAAATATAGGCTTGGCGGTTATCTTTATTGTACATTATCTCAGTATCTCTTCCTTCATTTTTTTCCCTTTAACGATTTTCCACATATTACTCTTTTAAATAATACTAGGATTAATTTTAAAGTTTTCACTTTAGGGAGGCAACTGATTAGGTAAACCTAAAATCACATAGAAAAAATTTATCTCGTAAGATCAACAATCTCTTGGAAATATCCATGCAAAACCTAACTAATAATAGAACAAAATGAAAGAAAAAGATCATGTAAGTGATATAAATTAATATATATTTGCTTTAGATCAAATGTTTTGCTAGGAGTCTTTCACTCTTGACAAAGACATATATGCTAGTAGAAGATGTAGCGAACTTAAGTGTTACAAAAGCTAACTTTTTATAAAATTGAACTGAAAAGGGCTTAGTGAAGCGACATGAACAATGATGATTCAAATAGTCGATTCAACTTGCTTTGAATTGAAATATAATATTCATTTTATAATTTATTTGTATTTGAGTGCGTCGGCTTATTGGTAGGTTTGGCTTTTGTAATTATTGTTTGATTAATCGGTTATCGATTAAATATGCTAAATTGTTAACACGAAGGATAAGATATCGAGTCATTCTGTATCAATTTTAGCTGTTAGTGGTTAAATTTCATTATTAATTAGTTACAACACTTGTGAATGATAGGATTAATATTTATGTTCTTGTATGTCTCAACTTCATGTGTTAGTCTTGTAGTCGTACCATACTTGTATCCTAGGATGGGGTCATATAGGCGTATCTAGGATTTTTAGAACATGGGTGCACTATTAAAAAAAGGAGAAAAAATGCATTAAGTGGGAATTGATCCTTATTCTTTTTGGTAAATAATTATGTTTTTAACCAAGAGGACCATTAAGCTTTTTTGTAACATCGGTGTCACCATGTAATACTACACCAATTCTAGAAAATATGTACATAGAATATCTAGTTTTTCTGAAAACTCATGAGTTCACGTGCCCTAAAAATCACATATAAATTCGCCCCTGGTTGGGATTGGGACTCCTCTGTATATATACCATGCTGCCTTGCTGTATTCCAAATAATATCGTGAGCTTAAGGATCGTTTCATGGTATCATAGCCTTAGTGGTTCAAACAACCAGTTTCCTCTCACACACAAATAAAAGCATCAGCTACAATATCTATGGGTGACGATACAACAACTACTTCAAACGACACCATAGTTACATACATCCCAACACCAAATCTGGCTCACCAACTACCGGTTAAACTCACTTCTTTGAATTTCCTACTATGAAAGACACAATTTCTTTCAAAGTTGTGCAGGTGTGGCTTAACCATCATATTTGTTAATGTTGGATTTGATGTTTTGACATTTGACCCAACATATCTCATGAAGTATTGATTTGAATGTATAAGAATGTTGGGACAAATGTTGCACAATATTTTCAGAACTGATTTTGCCTTACTTCACGTAATGATTACTATGTGGTAAATATGACTTGGCAAGGTAAAAAGGAATTGGTAAACACGTTTGAAAAATGAGTCAAGGGTGCTGCTTTTCGTGAGGAACAAGTCAAAGTTGTTAGAGGTTTTTTCTCCTTGATCGTCTCCAACAAAATCTACCAGCTGCCCACCTTTCCCTCAACCTCCACAACCGATCGATGAGGTTTTCAAGGAAGACTCTCTACTATAAATAGAGATGCTACTACAGTGAATCAACATCCAGAACCAGAAAGTAAAAATACCAAGAGAGCTCTCGGGATTTCATCTCAGAAATCTGGATCATCAGTGTTGCATGAGTGTGTTGACAACATTCTGTCTAACATTACAATTGTTGTTTTAGATTCTAGATTAGTTTTGTATGGAGCGATTGTAATGAGAGGTTGTCTATGTCTATTTAGTTGGATTTTTTAGGCAGAAGTCATCTATGACTTCAACTTTTAATTCCTTTCCATTTTATCTTATAAATCTGTAAAGAAAGGAATTTATCTATTTGTATATAATATATATATAATAAATTTGGTCATTGACCATCATAATTTATATAATATATATAACTTATGAAAATTTAAAACCTATGTGTTCTTTAAATTTCCGCTGCATTTACTCTTCAAGATTTTTTGTTTTGCTAAAGTGTTGTTACTGGTGTCGGATGACATAATTGCCGACATTCGGAAACAGAATTGACATTTGATTTATTTCATCTCTTGGTTTTAATTTCCATAGCATTTGACACCCTTCAAGTGGTATCAAAGTCGATACTTAACACAATAAGTGTTTGGTCCTGTTGTCATAAACTATGGATCTGACAAATCCAACTATTGGTAGGCTTCCTATTTTAGATGGATCAAATTATGTGTATTGGAAGATTCACCTACGTTTTCATATCAAATCAATTGATGTTAGGGCATAAATATCTATAACCAATGGGTATGTTATTCCAATGTTGTCACCGCATGAGGAAGGTGACATTCATGTTAAACCTGAATTCGAATGGACTACAGAAGAAACCAATAATGCTAGCTTTAACGAAAAACCCTTAAATGCAATTTTTGGATGGGTTGATATGTATATGTTCAAATTCATTCAAAACTATTCCACGGCTAAGAAGGCATGACATACTTTACAAATTCATTGTGAAGGTAGCTCAAGTGTTCGTCGAACAAAGCTACGCATGCTCATGAGTAAATATGAACTTTTAAGGATGTAAGAAGCGAATGATATTAAATCTTATTTTGAAAAGTTGATTGACATCTCATATGAATGTCAAGTGTTTGGTGAACCATTAACCAACACTCAACTTGTTGAAAAGGCTATCCGCTCTCTTCCTGAAAAGTTCAATTTAAAGATTTGTGCTATTGAAGAAGCTCACAATCTTGCCACAATGGATCTTCATACCTTGCTGAGCATTCTCAAAACTTATGAGATGAATATTGAGAATCAAAAGGACTTGTATAAAAGCAAGAATGTGGCACTTCAAGTTCAATCTTAGGAGAGTCAATCGAAGAAGAGGATGAGAATCTTGAAGATATTGGTGATGGTGCAAATGTTGCCTTACTCACTCGAAAATACAATTCGATGGTGAGGAAATTCAACAATGAAAGAAATCAATCTAAATCTAAAGAGCACCAAAACTAAGTCTTCAATCAAAAGTCCACTAGATTCCTTCCAAATGTACAAAAAGGAAATCAACTAAGAAGAACCAACTCATATCGTACCAAATTTGATCCCAAACAGTTTGAGTCCGTGCAGTGTCCTGCATGCTCTGGTTGGGGGTCACTATTCTAACGAATGTGCTAACACTCTTAGAAAATTTGGTAAGAACGTACGAGTTTCTCTTAGTGATGATGAAGGTGAAAAAGAAGGAGATCGTGAAATTAAAACACAAGAAATGTTGGTTACTATTTTTGAACAGTCTCTATCGGATAATGAAGATGTCATATACAATGTTGTCTCAGATGCCACAAAATTTTCTCCAACATTAGCAACGACATCAACATCATCAGCGACATCAGAAAGGTATGAATTCTTTAACTATACTGATGTTAATAGCTTTAGTGGTTCTATTTCTGTTAGTGAGGCTGATTGTATGGTTCAAGTTGAATGCAAAGATGATATGATTAATGAATTACAAAGTATTTGTAAAGCCTTAATTTTAGAATCCAAGCAACTTGACAAAAATGTAAAATCCTTAACTCGTGAGAATTGAGTATTAAAAGGCACAATAACCCGACTTAAGGTTGCACTTACCAAAAATGATATTGAATTTGGTAAGATCCGTGCAAAATTGGATTTAGCCGAAGCAACCTTCCGTAGGCTTAACATAGGGAATTCAAAATTGAAGGAGATACTAAATTTTAGTAAACCTTCACATGCAGGAATTGGGTACGAAAACTCTCTTAAAATTATATGCTCTAATCTCTTTGATAAAAATGAGAAAAATATGCTTTGTAAAAGAAAAATGGATGAATAATAAGTTCTCATATATGTCAAAGAATATGAAGCTTGTGTGTCATCACTGCAACTTCCCTAGACACTTAAAACCATACTGTTTCAAACTTCAAGATTCTGTGAGTAAAATATTGCCTAAAATGTTGTCCAACATTCCGGATAACAATTGAAGCAACATTTCTGAGCCAAAAGATAAAACTTATTAAGAAAGTTTGGATTCCTAAAAAGAGTGTAACATGTAATGCTGCTATTACTACATTAAGAACTAACATTTCAGGTTCTTGGTACTTTGATAGTAGATGTTCTCGCCACATGACAGGTACAAAAGGTTTTCTAAAGAACTATGAGTCATTCAATAGAGGAAACATGACTTATGGAGGTGGAAGTAAAAGTAAAATAATTAGAAAAAGGGATCTTGGATGTTTCTGATTTTCCAGCCTTAAGAAATGTCTTACACGTTGATGGATTAATGGCCAATCTGATAAGTGTTAGTCAACTGTGTGATGACGATCTTGAGGTGAAATTTAATAAGAATGCCTATAAAGTTACGAATGAAGCAAATATATGTGTCATGACAGGTACTAGAATAGGTGGTAATTGCTATCTTGCTGGAGGACAAGAAACATGCAATAATGCAACGGTCGATGACACAACACTATGACATCAAAAGTTGGGGCATGTCAACTTTCGTAATTTAGAAAAATTAGTCTCATTTGAAGCGGTTAGAGGAATACCCAAACTTAGCCATAAAGGTAAAACGATCTGTGAAAATTGTTTGAAAGGTAAGCAAACCCGTGTCTCTCATAATGTTGTCCAACACGACGTACAACATTCATGTACGTCTCATTGTTTTAAATTGTTACATATGGATTCAATGGGTCCAATTGAAGTAGACAATCTAGGAGGCATGAGGTATTCCTTTGTGATAGTAGATGATTTTTCTAGATATTCTTGGATATATTTTTTCGAAAAAAAATCATAAACGTTTGACATGTTTAAAATCTTACACTCTAGAATTAGAAATTTATTCTATTCTCCTATTTTTCGGATTAGATCCGACCATGGAAAAGAATATGAACATAGTTCATTCACAAATTTTTGTGAGAAAAAAGGGACTTTTTCATGAGTTTTCTGCTCCCAAAACTCCTCAACATAATGGGGTTGCAGAACGGAAGAATAGGACATTGCAAGAAATGACTAGAGTAATGCTTAGTTCTAAACATTTGTCAAAACGTTTATGAGCAGAAGCCTTAAATACTGCTAATCACATAACTAATAGAGTCTAAGGCTAGGAACAAAGATGATACCCTATGAGATTATAAATGGAAAGAAACCAAACTTGCGTTACTTTCATGTTTTTGGATGTGTTTGTTATATTTTAAATGACATGGATCATTTGACAAAATTTGAGTCTAAGAGTGATAAAAGAATTTTTGTTGGCTATTCACAAAATAGTCATGCTTATCGAGTATAAAATCTGAGATCCAGAACTGTACAAGAGTCTGTAAATGTTATCTTTGATGATCTTTCTGATATTTCAGGAAAAACTATTGAAAATAGCATTATAGCTACAATGGAAAGTCCACAGATTGTAGAAGAATCGAATTTGCCACAAATGTTGCCACACCTGAAGCAACATCTGAAATAGCAATAGAGACCATAGAGGCCACAAATGAGGAGTTAAGTGTTGAATTGTTAGACCAAGTTTGCAGGGACCCCTCATCAAGGATTAGGAAGAACATCCAACGGGCCAAGTGATAGGGGGAGTTTTTGAAGGAATTAGAACAAGAGGCAAAGAACCACTTAACTATAGAGAAATGGTAAGGTATGTGTGTATGTCAACCATCTACCAAGAGGTTAGTCTTTCTTGTTTTATATCTACATTAGAACCAAAGAATATTGTAGAAGCACTTAAAGATAATTTCCGGATACAAGCAATGCAAAAAGAGCTTGAACAATTTTCTCGAAATGAAGTCTGGGACTTAGTTCCACGTTCAAATAAAACAAATGTAATTGGAACTAGGTGGATTTTAAAAATAAATCAGATGAATCGGGAACAGTTGTTAGAAACAAAGCACGTCTAGTTGCACAAGGTTATACTCAGGGTGAATGAATTGATTTTGATGAAACATTTGCACCTGTACCTAGAATAGATTTGATTAGACTTTTACTTGCTATTGCTTGTTGTCTGAAAATTACTTTACACCAAATGGATGTAAAATGTGCCTTCTTAAATGGTTATCTAGACAAGGAGGTATATATTGAACAACCAAAAGGGTTTGAAGATCCTTACCATCCACACTATGTGTACAAGATTAAAAAGGCTTTGTATGGGTTGAAACAAGCCCCTCGTGCATAGTATGGTCGTTTAACTAACTTTCTTCCTGAATTTGGTTTTAACTGTGGCGAAACTGATAGTACTTTATTTATTAAACGACACGGTGTAGATATTATAATTGCTCAACGTGGATGACATAGTCTTTGGATCGAATTCACAGTCGTTCCTAAATTCATTTGTTGAAGCTATGTCATCGATATTTGAAATGAGCATGATTGGGAAAATAACTTTTTTCTTAGGCTTGCAGATAAAGCAAAGTGAAGATGAAATTTTCATCTCACAGAGTAATATGCCAAGAATCTAGTTAAAAGATTTGGTTTGGAGAACGCTAAAAGATGAAAACGCCAATGGGTTCATCGTAGAAGGTATGTAAGGATAATGTTGGTGAAAATGTCGATCCAACATTATATCGATCTATGATAGGTAACTTTCTTTATCTTACTGTTAGTCGCCCACATATTATGTTTAGTGTTTGTGTTTGTGCACGTTTTCAAGCCTGTCCCAAAATGTCCCACTAAATGTCATGGAACGTATTATTCGATATGTTGCTGACACATGTGAGTTGGGAATCTGGTATTGTTGACACCTAATTTTGTCCCGTATTTTCCGATTTATTTGCAATTTTTAATGTTTTAACACCTCATAACAATTTTAATAGATATATAAATAAATAAATAAGGCTTTTAATATCGTTGTTTATGCTCATTTATTATTATCATTATTATTATTATTATTCACATTGTTATTATTATTTGCTTTTTAATAACATAATCATTTTTTTACCCTAATATTCTGGTTTATTTTATTTTCGCAAAATGACATCACATTTCTATTTTTTTTAATTAAGCATTAAACATTTCACAAATAATATATCTTACTATTATCACATTATTGTTTTATTTTTAATAATTAAATTTCTTCAAAGCATCTTTTATAATAAACTCCTTTTCTATTTTTAATCACAACTCATTCTCCCCTTAACCCAATACGTTCTACCGTTTTCTTATTCTCTAAACCTCACCCGAAATCAGCCCAAAAATTTTAGCCCAAAATCGGCCAGCCCAACCGGACACCCCCAATACCCAACCGAGGCCCAATTCTCCCCAACCCATATTACTCCCCAAAACCTAAAACACAACAACCCTAAAAAAACCTAATCATCCAAACACCCCATTTTCTCTCCCATGCCCTCGCCGTACCCGTTACCTCACCTGATACCCCCCTCTGTCGTAGCCCTGCCACCACCAACCCCCCCTATGTTACGCCGGTCACCAACCCCTGACACCACCCATCACTCACACCTACCCCATCCTCTAAAATCCGCAACCTACCCCTTCATATCCGTTCCAAAAATCAGACTTTTGCCCCTTTTATTTTTTGAAATTCGAATTCGATTTTTGGGGGGGTCTGAAACCATTTATATAAACCCTCATTCGTTCTTCATTTAAGGGGGAGTTCTCGGAGGTCCGAAAAGTCGGGAAAGATGTCAGGTTTTTTGAGGTCTGTTTCGCATCGAAAGAGGGGGTCTTTTCCGAGAAAAGGGTCGGAATTTGGAAGCCAAAAATTTAGGGTTCAATCTTGAAATCCGAACTTCAAAATCCGAAATCTTTTGAAGGTTGTGTTATTTGTGTGTTCTTCATCTTATAGAGTCCGAATATATAAGTTAAAATTATTAGGTTTTGGTGTTGAAGAAGAAATTTTTTGCTTTCTTCATTGTTTTTTGTTTTCCGGGTCGGGTTAATCCGAGTAAAAAAATCAGACTTCGGGTCGGGTTCAAAGACTATAAATTCAAGTTTGTTTGTTCTTAATTTTTTGTTACAAATTACCTCTTTTGTTTCTTAATTCCAATCCGAAAATATACCCTTTTGTTCTTAATCCTTTTCTTTTCTTTTCATACATGAAATGCATCGGGAGCAACGAAGAATCTCGTTATGAGACTCATCATGACTTTGTCAAAGGAAGACCCGCATCCATGTTCCTTGCATCCTCTGCCTCGAGATTCCAACAAATGTGCATACACTCTTAGAAAATTTAGTAAGAACATATGAGTTTCTCTTAGTGATGCTGAATGAGAATAGGAATGAGATCGTGAAATTGAAACACAAGCAATGCTGACTACTGTTTTCGAACAGTCTCTATCGGATAATGAAGATGTCGTATATAATGTTGTCTCATATGTCACGACATTTTCTCCAACATCAACATCCTCAGCGACATTCGAAAGGTATGAATTCTTTAACTATTCTGGTGTCAATTGCTTTAGTGGATCTATTTCTGTTAGTGAGGCTGATTGTATGGATCAAGTTGAATGTAAAGATGATATTATTAATGAATTACAAAGTATTTGTAAAGCCTTAATCATAGAATTCAAGCAACTTGATAAAAAGATAAAATCTTTAACTCATGAGAACTTAGTATTAAAAGACACGATAACCCGACTTGAGGTTGCACTTACCAAAAAAGATATTGAAATTGGTAAGATCCGTGCAAAATTGGATTTAGCCACACCTGCAACTTGTATCATCATAATTCGATACTGAGGCAATATTTCTTGAATCTGCACCAACTTTGCTTTTCGATTTACCGACATCACAATTCTTCTCCCTCAGAATTCTATCTCTACCCGTTCATACCTAATCTTCGTTCAAGATGATCAGGACAAAATTGACTAATCAGTCAACTTCTTTGTCCGAAAACTCTTTCATCGTCTCCGGCCAAAGAGGGGCATCTGTTGACACCCAATTTTGTCCCCTCTTTTCCGATATTTATTTACAATTTTAAATATTTTGACACCTCAAAAATAAATTTGTTTTTTATATATATAAGGCTTTTAAATCGTCGTCTATTCTCATATCATTATTTATTATTATTATTACTATTATTCGCATTTTTTACTATCAGTTGCCTTTTAATATCCTAATCATAGTTTTTACCCTAATATTCTATGTTATTTTATTTTCGCATAACGACATCACATTTTTATTTATTAAGCATTAAGCATTTCACAAAAAATATATTTTATTATTATCACGTCGTTATATTTTATATAAATAATTTACATTTTTTCTTCAAAGCATTTTAAACCACAATCCATTTACCACTCACCCAAAATATTCCACCAACCCACAAAATCACCCCAAAAATCCAGCCCGACTGTCCACCATTTCGGCCCAACACATTCGACCAGTTTCTTTTATTCCCAAAACCCCATTCACCCAAACACCCCATTTCACCCAGCCCATTATCCCGACCGACCCGAGCCCAATTCCTCAAACTAAAATCCCAAATTCCCCTCGTCCAAAACCAACGGCACTCTCAAAAACCAAACAAACCCTTCGTCTCTTCCACCAACGACCCCCTCAAAATCCACCGGACAAACGCCATCACCGGCATCACTACAACCCCGTCACCTTCACCTGTTTTTTCCCATCCTTTCACCCCTTTTACAGACAACAAGTGTTGTCACAAGTCTTGTTCAATCGGTCGAAGATCTGCAAAAAGAGAAAGACCTTGAAATCTCTTGGGTTCAAGGCTGACTCTTCGGATGACTCTCCGATTAATTGGAGAAACCAGTGAATTTCCACCTCCAACGGCTCCTCTTTTTACAATTTTGAATTCGAAATTCGAGCCCTCAAACTCAGCTATAAATATAACCCTTTGTGGGTTGTTGAGGAGGGGTTTTTTTTTTGACAACACAAAAAAAGCTCTAGGTTTTTTTTCTTCTAAAATTGTCAACCGAGAATCCATCTTTTGGCATTTCTCACAAAGTTCTGGAGAAACGGAAAATTCCCTTTGAACAAGCTTTTTGATTCTGAAAAATCCTCTTTTACTCTTGTTTCCGGTTCGACAAAGCCACGAAACACTAAACTTTTATTCTTCCTTTAATCGCATAAGCATAACCTTTCCGAGCGGACTCGACGATTCGAGACGACGCCTCGGTTCACTGCCCGGAGAAGATAAACTCACATTCCTCTCATATTTCATTTTGTTTACGTGCTATGTGTATTTACTGCTAATTTTAGTTGTTGTTAATTATCTTAGCCTGTTTAAATATGGTAGGACGATTAGATTCTGGACTGAAGGATATATGTTAAGTCTCACTTTGTACGAAATGGGATTTTGAGATTTATTAGTTGGGTATCATATTTACTAGTTTAAATTGATTGTTATACCTAAGTATGTTGTTTGAAGCTCCATCTAGTCTTATGTGATATAAAATCAGCCTAAGTTAGTAGAATGTGATTCAAATTGGTATATTTCGATGTTTGGTACTATTCTATTTGCTCATCTGTCTACCTAACTTACTTCTAATACTTAAACATGCTATGCCAAGTCCATATTCATGCATTAGAATTGTGTATGCTGCTTTCCGGTACTTGTTCTTAGTGTTAGGGATAGTGAGCATAATGTATGACTATGATTTTGTGTTAGTTAGAGTCTGGAGGTGTTATCATGCTTAATCTAGTTATCTATGAGAGATGATTCTAAGTGATAGAGGAATTTTGGTTGCCTTTCTCATAAGTCTAGATGTGTGTCTACATTTTCTCTTATCCCAGTTTGCTCTTAATTTCTATGTGACGGGTGTTTTAATTTGTGACATGCTTGGTAATCATCTTAGGTAGTCGTGTCAACATCAGGTGCTATGCTTAATTACATGCTTGCTCTAATTAGTTTCTAGGACATATACTAAACCACATCAAGAGTCAGACTTGTATGAGCCTATATTTGTTTCTTTTTGAGGACTAGAGTGACCAATACGCTAGAATTGTGCTTGTGCATATTTGTTTTGGTCTTACTGGTGTAGGGAATACTCAGAACATCATTTCCAGGTCACTCCCTCTCTCTGATATAAGCATGCTCTTCCTTCACCTGCACATACACCTATACCTGCCAGCTTGATATCAATCTGTTTCTGTGCATTCATCAAATTCTATATTTTTTGTTGATTCCAAGTTATTTTTTTCAATGTTGTTTGATTCAAATAATGGCATGTCTAAGGTTCTGTGTATATGTCTTTGCCTAGAATGGCCCTATAGGTCTAAAGTGTTGCATCTGTTTGGCCAATAGGACATCCCTACATGTTTCATACATATATTGAGTCAACTGCATATTACTCTGTATTCCTAGTAGATAGCATGTCTGACACATAGCCTGGTGACTATTTTTTTTTATCTTGAGTAAATCTTACATGTCTAAGATTCCACTCATGTAATCTAAGCTTATAGATGTACCTGGTAACTATGCCCTATTCTGAGATGTCCCAGGACCAATATGTTGTATTAGATCACCTATGCATATTTAGTTAAGGTAATAGTCTTTAGCTTGTTTATGAACCCTTGTGGCATTCATGCATAAATAAAGTATCTCTATTTCTTTCCCAATTCATGTGTATCTGTTAGGATTACTTTTATGGTGCATGCTTGTATGAATCATGGAGTACACTATACTTGTTGAATCTGGGAACTGAGCATGCTAAGTTATCTTCCCATAGCTGCCAGATCATGTTTTTCTTTTGCCCTCTCTTAATAATGTGAACATCTGAGAATGGTTTGCTTTTGGATAGCCTATGTATTTAAAGCTAGGGAAAGTTTAGAACATGGCTTTCCATACATGTGTGTGTGTGTATGCTAGCTAGGTGTCCCAAATGCCATGTCACTTATTTATCCATGAGTATTTGAACTCTTTTACATACTCTGTTAACATGTTAATCCAAGTAGGTGTACATGAAAAATCTTTAAGTTGTATACAGTTCATGACTATTGGTTTAAAATTCCTTAGCTTGAAACCTGTCAGCCTAAATATCTTTGTATGCTTTCATGCCTCTTTGCTTTTCCTAGGGTCCATTTAGACTAAGTACTTCGCCTATGCTGGTTTCAAATGTTGAACAGTTCCATCAACATATCCCCATATATTCTTGATTAAACATGTTGACAACTGCCCCTGCTTAATTGTGCTGCTTAGTTTGAAATAGAAATGCACATATTAAGGAATATTCTAGATTGTTATAGCCCTAATGTGCAACGATGTATGTCATATATCATCCCCCTCATCCCTTAGTGTTATATTATTTTATGTGAGATATACATCGATACATGCTTTGGTATACATGTTGTAAATTGAGCCTATTTGTGTATACGAAAGTATACAAAAAAAATGTATATCACTCTTTCCTTGGTCAGTAAATGTCTAGTGGGCCTGACCCATTTTTGCTTTCCTGTTTGTTTACACTGCATTTCTGTATCATTTGGGCTTGGCCCACATACTTTGTTTTCCGTTTTTTCCCTTCTGCCTTCATGATGTGAATCGGGTCAAGCCCAACAACATATTATTCTTCACGAATTATTTGTTTACATTTTCTTATATATATTTCCATGTTCCATCTACTATTCCTTTTCTTTTCTTTTCTTTTCTTTTATTTACATGAAATGCATCGGGAGAAACGAAGAGTCTCGTTATGAGACTCATCATGACCATTGCCAAATGAAGACCCACATCCACATTCATTGCATTCTCCTGCCTCAAAATTTCAAAAAATAGGGCGGGATGACATCGTCATCCGCCCTAGTCGCAGCTTTAATTCTTTAAATACCGTCTATTTTATTTTTCGGGTTGTAATTTAATTAATTAATTTTGCGCGAACATCGGAATACTTAGAATGATTAGGCCCCGAATCATTAGATTAATAGGGTAGTTTAAAATTGAAAACCCTTCGCTAGTTTATTTTATTTAGGCTCAGTGTAGTTTAAAATCGGAAACCCGCTGCTAGCTTATTCATTTTAGGCTCGTTATGCATGCTTTAAAACTTTCAAAATAATTTGGTCATCCTTTATTCGCATTACTAACCATACAAGTAAGATTTTGTTTCCTATCCGACTTGCAATTTAAAAATGACTTTCATAAAAATCACCACTTTGCATTATAAACGATTTGCTTTTCTCTTTACTAACAATTGCCAAAATATGCATTTTATAAATAATGCCATACAAAGGCATGTCCTTTTCCAAAAATCAATTTTACATATATTTTCCATAAACAATGCCATGCATACTTTCTCGGATTTTATGTCGGGATTTATATCTCCGAACATCTTTTCAATTAAAACTCCATACTTTAAACATGCATTTTTCCTTATCATAATAATTAACCTGAGTTTGACCGGATAACTGCAAGTTAGCGGATCTTAAAGGATGCCTAACCCCTTCCCTTTAGGATAATAAAGAACCCTTACCTAGAATGTCATAATTTCACAGACCATAAATCGGAGTTCACTTCTCAACATTTAGTTAATATTTAGGTGTCCTAATTCACCGTAGAATAATTAGGTGGCGACTCCTCAATAGCATAATCAATCCAGGGGAATCGACCCAGTACATCGCGAACCGTGGTAAAAAACGGGCGCGTACATTCACATGCAGGAATTGGGTATGAAAACTCTCTTAAAATCATATGCTCTAATCTATTTTATAAAAATGAGAAAATATGCTTTGTAAAAGAAAAAGGGATGAATAATAGGTTCTCATATATATATGTCAAAGAATATGAAGTTTGTGTGTCATCACTGTAACTCCCCTCGACACTTAAAACCATATTGTTTCAACCTTCAAGATTTTGTGAGCAAAATATCGCCTAAAATGTTGTCCAACATTCCGGATAACAATCGAAGCAACATTTCTGAGCCAAAAGGTAAAAAATGTTTTAAGAGAATTTGGATTCCTAAAAAAGATGTAACATGTAATGTTGCTATAACTGCATTAGGAACTAACATTTCAGGTTCTTGGTATTTTGATAGTGAATGTTCTCGCCACATGACAGGTACACAAGGTTTCTAAAGAACTATGAGTCATTCAATGGAGGAAACATAACTTATGGAGGTGGCAGTAAAAGAAAAATAATTGGAAAAGGGATCTTGGATGTTCCTAGATTTCCAGCCTTAAGAAATGTCTTACACGTTGAGGACTTAATATCTAATTTGATTAGTATAAGTCAACTGTGTAATGAGGATCTTGAGGTAAAATTTAATAACAATCCCTGTAAAGTTACCAATAAAGAAATTATATGTGTCATGACAGGTACAAGAACATGTGACAATTGCTATCTTGTTGTAAGACAAGAAACATGTAATAATGCTAAGGTCGAGGACACAACACTATATCATCAAAAGTTAGGGCATGTCAACTACCACAATTTAGAAAAATTGGTCTCATATGAAGCGGTTAGAGGCATACCCAAACTTAACTATAAAGGTAAAACTGTTTGTGAAGATTATTTTAAAGGTAGGCAAACCTGTGTCTCCCATAATGTTGTCCAACATGACAGACAACATTCAGGTACGTCTCACTGTTTTTAATTATTACATATGGATTTAATGAGTCCAATTGAAGTAGACAGTCTAGGAGGCATGATGTATTCATTTGTGATAGTAGATGATTTTTCTAGATATTTTTGGATATATTTTTTGAAAGAAAAATCAAAAATGTTTGACATGTTTAAAATCTTGCACTCTAGAATTAGAAATTTATTTTATTCTCCTATTTTTTGGATTAGATCCGACCATGGAAAAAAATTTGAAAAAAGTTCATTCACAATTTTTTGTGAGAAAAAAGGAATTTCCCATGAGTTTTCTGCCCCCAAAACTCCTCAACGGAATGGGGTTGCAGAACGGAAGAATATGACATTGCAAGAAATGGCTAGAGTGATGCTTAGTTCTAAACATTTGTCAAAACGTTTATGAACAGAAGCCTTGAATACTGCTAATCACAGTGATGCTTAGTTCTAAACATTTGTCAAAATGTTTATGGGCAGAAGCCTTGACTACTGCTAATCACATCGCTAATAGAGTTTATTTAAGGCCAGGAACTAAGATGACACCCTATGAGATTATAAATGGAAAGAAATTAAACTTGGGTTACTTTCATATTTTTGGGTATATTTGTTATATTTTAAATGATCGAGATCATTTGGCAAAATTTGACTCTAAGAGTGATAAAGGAAATGTAAATGATATCTTTGATAAATAATTTGAACATACCGCCAAACGACGATGGTTCCTCCATTTTTTAATCCGCCTCTGTAACCTAATTGCTCTGATACCACTTGTTGGGAATAAAAGGAGAGTATTTCAATTCCCCTTCAGGATTAATATGTGTGGAAAAAGTATAATGGAGACCTCGAAATACTTTTCTGATGTGAAAGATCAGACACATCTGCAATCACAAAGCATACTCAGTATTTTCGGATATATTCCAATGTAAATAGTATTTTATGAATAGTAAATAAAATACTAAATACAAGCCAAGAAATTATCTCGTGAAAAACTAATCAAGGTAAACCTTCCACTATAACAATAATAATAATGGGTATACAAGCTCTACTTAAGTTTTGATAAATATTTGAGGAATACACTTAAAAACTCTCACACTCACTAGTGTGTTAATTTCACAATTTATCTACAAAATATTACTACCTATTTTGTAGGAACTCTCTATACTCTCATATATATTTTTATCTGAGATTTTATTATGTGTATTGTGTTTTTGGTGTGATGAAATAAGAAGCCTAAAGGCTTCTATTTATTGGTGAAACCACCGCTCCATCATATGAAAGGGGTTCAAGGTCCAATTATGAAATCCTTAAAAAAAGGATGAATTGAAATATAGCTGCTACCCCAAAACTAGGTGCAAAGAACCAAACAGACTGACCTAGTGGATAAATCAGAAATACAGAAACGAAAACCATCAATTGAACCAGAAAATGCGATCACTTATCTTTCACTCACTCCTCTCTTTACAGCGGGTCAAGAGAGTTGCTTCTGCGCCTCTCATTACAGCCGAGTGGCTAAAACTCTTTTCCTTCTATTCATCAGATTTTTTGCTTTGACCTAGTGAAAATGGGGTTGATGGTGTTGGCTAAAAAAGGGGAGAGAGGAGAGCCTTAGGGTACGATAACTTATGCATTTTTGTTTAGTTCAGCAATTTTTAACAATTGCAGCCGCAATTTTTAACAATTGCAATCGCAATTGTTGAAAATTGCAATTCAAGGCAGCCATAATTGTTGAAAGTTGCAATTCAAAAATTACAGCTTCATCCTTCTCTTTTCGACTCAATCAATAGGATGGACCCCACAGTTCGTACCTTCGGGGACATTTGATAAAACTGGAACAATAAAGAGAATATTAGCATGGCCTGCACAAATCCAGAAATGGTCCAAGTTTGCACCTGTAGTTTTTCCAACATATTAGTTTGTTCTTAATTACCAGCAAAGTTCTCAATGTTAAGAGTCTCACATCGGATATGGAATGAGAACATGAACTCTTTATATGGACTTGGACAATCCTCACCCTACAAGCTAGTTTTTTGGGTTGAGTTAGACTCAAGATCCATTCTTTACATGGTATCAAAGCCAGACCTATTCCAATTCAATGTTCGCCGATATTGGGTCCCCAAATTATATCATTCACGCTTCAGTTAACGAGGTATGGGCGTGCGGGGGAGTGTTAAGAGTCCCACATCGATAATGGAATGGGAACATGGACTCCTTATATTTAAGCCCAAGATCCATTCTTTACATGGTATCAGAGCCACACCCATTTCAATTCTATGTTCACCGATATTCGGTCCCCAAATTATATCATCTACGCTCCAATTAACGGGGTCCGGGCGCGTGTGGGAGTGTTAAGAGTCCATATAAAGAGTCCATGTTCTCATTCTATTTCCGATGCTCTTAACAGTTCTAAGACAAAAAATTGCACACCAAAGGATAAGCTCAATGCAATCTTCTTAATGCACTACAGAAACTGAAATTTCACAACACTAATCAATATTCTAAAGGAATAAGCTTTTAATATACACAAAAACATGAACAAAGAAAAATGAAAAAAACTCGATCGAGATGCAGAAATGACGGGATTGACAAAAAAATTGGATCATTTCTTGATTTGTGCGTGTCATCCTTGCGCAGGGGCATGCTAATCTTCTCTGTATAGTTCCAACTTTATCGGATGTCCCATAAGGGACAAAACATCAGTGTTCATGTTCCGCGATATAAACGCATCTAAGCTTCTTTTAGTAGCCAATGAGGGAGAAATAGCGGCTGGGTTTTTTCTGCCAGTACATGCATGGAATCTTGTTTCTTCTTTTCGTTCCATCTGAACGACTCCCAGTGACTACTTGGTTGTGCGAACTTCTTGGGTCATTGGCACTTATGCCCCTGTTTTGTGTTGGTCTTTAATCTTTACCCCTCAATAACATTAACTTTTTTGCGGCGTATGAATGTATATTTTCGCATCATTAACATCCACTGGTTGTGCGGGGTTCAATTCACAAATAGCCTCCATAAGAGGTGGTCTTGATTTTTTTATCATGCTTAACAAAAAATTTAAAAAATCGCCTTAGCTTAAGAAAAATCGCTAGGCAAAACTTTTGTTGCTCATCGAGCATAAGTTGTGGACATGAATTAGTTTTGCCTATAGGGCAAAAGTTCGAGATATTTCAAAACAGTGAATCTGCTTATTGACCATAAATTCTGCCTTACAGGTAAAAACTAGAACGTATGTCTTGATGAATAACAAAAATTCTTTCCATCAATTTTTTTCAAGTCAAGGTCATTATTTAAATATTTTATTAAATGAGGACAAAAATTAAAGACCGAATACTTTTGGAACACTACACGTCATTTCGTGCCCAAACTCAACTTGCCACTTTTCAAACTTCAACCTCAATAATAGAGCTCAACTCATGACTATCCAAAACAGATAAAAAATATTATACTTTCTTCTGATCATGTTTGAAATCATCCATCTAGATAAGTTTCTTTTAATCGTTTTATGTCTTTGTTAACAATTTTCTTCATTCACTATATAAGGCTCTTATTTTAAGTTTTTTAAGAAAATGTATATCATCAAACTTCCATTGAAGAATCACTAATCCTTTTATTATCAGACAGGTACGGAAAACTACAATTTTTTTCATTCATTAACTCATGACTAAAAGAAAGTTAAATCTTAAAATTCATAATTGTCTGAGTTCAGATTAATTCTATTTATTTTTCTTGGAATAATCTATTATACATATATCCGTTACTTCATAGTGAAGGGTCAACTCTATAAATAAGAAGTCAATAACTTATACTCCTTTGGTCCTAGTTTATGTGGCGATTTTTGATTGAGAAAGAAATTTAAGAAAGAAAAAAACTTTAAAATATATGCATTTTTCAATGAAATACGTCAGTGAATGACTTGTCGGAAACGTTTACGATAGACTTTTCGCGGGAAAATTCCTTAACGACGAGCGAATTTGTGTCAGGACGTCTGTGGAAAATTTGTGTTTTTTAATAGTGGTGGTCTGAAACAAGTTATAGGGATTTGTATTACTATACATCATCTCACTAATGATAAAATGAGAATTATAGAGTCAAATTATTTTTAAATATAGAAAAGTAACATTTTTTTTGGACAAACAAAAAAGAAAAGTATATCATGTAATTTGGCCGAACAGAATAATAGTTAAACATAAACATATCCAGAGTTCTTCAAGCTCTAAATATCCCCATTGTTAATCCACCAATTCCAGTCACTCCTACTCCACTAGAAATCCTAATGTCTCTATTTCAGTTGTTTTGAAGAGTTTTTTTTCCTTCTTCTAGAGGTTAATTTTCTGTTTGCGTAAAATAATACATTTTTCTTTGCTTGCAGGAATGATCGTCATTTCATTCTATATTTCTTCCATTGTATCATCACTGTACACTAACAAATGGCTTACAGGAATGATCAGCATTTCAGCTACTATTCATCGCCTTCCCCCATTTCGCCAACAATTTGGGGCGGGGGGAAGAGACAAGTCCGACAATTTTCACGAATTCATTAATCAAGTTCTGTACGAATCGGATGAATTTTGCATGTTAAAATAAAAAAGGCCAGTCCGCTAAAAGTATCCCGCGTTAGTAGGATCCAGGACACATACAGAATAAAAAGATGCCCAAAAGTCCGTAGTCATGACTAGTCCTCATGCCCCGTTACAAACCGAGGGGAAAAAGCACGTCGACTTGACCCTAGACAATATAACTATTTACCAATCCCTTGTCCGAGTTACAAATTTGTGTCGTGCCTAAAAGGTGATAATTGTGAATTGTGCCATGGGGTTTTTGAGTACTGGTTATACCTTGCGAAGTACAGGCACGTCGTGTGATAGTCGGCTATGTTTTTTTGCACATACACTAAAAGAGCTTCATCCTGAGACGAAGTATAATTGGTGATATGTGTACAGTACCATTGGAATCAAAACAACTTTTTCCTCTTCATCGCCTTTGTTCTCTGCTGCAGCCACTTCGGTTTTGTTTGGATGCGCTCTGGATTTCAGGCGTTTTTGGGGCTAATTGGAGAGGCACGGGAATGTCGGGAGCGATTGGATGATGATGAACTAAAGCTTAATGCTCTAGGAACAATATTAGTTGGCGGGGGATGGTTGTGTTCACCGGAATAGGTCACGACGAAAAGGTTTTGAGCCTTTGAATTTCTTTTCGCCTGACGCGATCGGGAGCTGGAACAGAGGAATAATCCATTGCAAGATTGCAGAATACTAATGCCAGAAGGGTCCTTAGTGAATTTAAGTTTCTTAAATGGTGGTTTTGTGGATCTTGGCTATCAAAATGGACATAAAGAATTCATGTTTCCAGTGAATCGATCCACTCCAATAAACCACATTGTAAAATTAACATCAGCAATGAATGGAGCACCTGATTGTCACTGTAATAGATGTAAACACCAGGGGCATAGAGAAGATGATTGTCGAACTTTAATTGATCGTCAAGTTGATCCCTCTGTCAATGAAGATCATATTGAATGAGAAAAATTTCAAGGCAATCTCCATGATCATATAAATGTTGAAAGAGCTGGATTAAATAGGTTTGAAATTGATGAAAAGGATTATGTTTGAACTGGTAAAGATTTAGATGCAGCTGGTGTGCTTAAATTTAATGGAACTGGGACTGCTGCTCGTGCTTTGATTACATCCAATACTGCCAAGGGGATCAGGGATGGTCTGTAGTTCCAATTCGAAAACCAACTGGTATTAGAATTAATGAACCTGCAACTGATCCTATTGATAGACTAAACATGATACTAATCCTCACCAGGTTACAACAAATAATCCCTTTAAGCTATTGCTCATGGTGCAAAGTAAAGGGATGCAACTGGTTGGTTTCAGTGGCGGAGCTAGGATTTTTCATTAAAGAGGTTAAAAAATATGAAAAGTAAATACACGAAGAAGGCAAAGAAGTTCAACATCTACTATATATACATAAAAAATAATTTTAACCTTGTATGTATAATGTAAAAGTTCGGATGAACCCCCTCAACCCTACCTAGCTCCACCCCTGGCTGGTATAGATGTGGCTTTTAATGCAGTTAATAAAGCAGGGGTAACACTAACAGTTGGGGTCGATGCATTGCGAGTTGATTCAAGGCAGAAACTAATTACTACAGGTGATGTTCAAGCTGCTGAAAATTCTGGGCAGCGTGTTTTGCAACTTGAAAAAGTAGTAAGCAACTGGAAACAAGCACCAAACTGAGCAGTTGAGAAGCAAGCTTCAGTTACATCAATTCAGCTAGCTACTGGACAACAGCAATGAGTTATATCAGGCACAAAAATTAATTTTACAGCTAGGAGTTTTAATGTTCAGAAAATTAATAGTACAGACAGAGCGCTTTTTGATGTGTTCTGATAAATATCACCTAGCAGAAAATAGAATCTGTTTCGATGAATAAGCAGAAACATTCATACATATCACAGTTATTGTTCATCAGTATCATCAGTTCATCAACTATAATCGCCAACGAAAAATATCTAGATAAAGTAGTAAAACAGACAGGACCCCTGGATGATTCAGAGTACATAATTGCTGCATTCAGTAGAAGAAAGAAGAGTGAAGGAAGACACATTCCCTATATAACTACTGACCTATGTTACTCAGCTTGTTTCCTATCCAGAATGGATTCTCAATAAAATGATGAACTGAAGGAAACGACAACTTCCCACGTGTCCTAACTAGTATCCTGAATAACTCAATTTTGCCTGGCCCGTAGAGGTCTAAATATGGTTGCTGAATCCCTTCTCTTGCTATAAGAGAAAGCACGGTAAGAGGGGTAGTCATTTCCCAATCTAAGAGTAGCCTTAAAGTTTGTTTTATCTTTGAGGGGAATGTAACAAGGGTCAGAGAGGTCATCGAAACCATATGATGACTCCCGAATGAGTGCACTCGGGACAGATTCAGGCTTCCAGATGGAAGAAAAACGGGGATCGGAGATGAGAGACAACCACTGTTTGGAAACAAGCTTGAAACTGAACAGAGGTCTTATTGGGAGGAGCAGTAAAATGTTTGTTAAAAGGTCATCATTGCCTTTGATTTTTTCAGCAGTATGAGACATCTTGATATGTTTGTGTGAAGCCATAGCTTTTCACATGTAATATTCCTGTCAAAACACAATTCATGTATTATACTGTTTTCAGAAGTTGATGTAGACAGAAAATAAGCAGCTACATGAATACACAAGAGATAAAATGAATGTCCCAAAAAAAAATCAAAGCTTTCCCATAATCAATTGAGCTAGGAAATTAAAACATTTTCCTCTGACCCCTTTTAGAATTATAAGGGGTAGTAATATGTTTATCGGTTCTTCTTTCAACTGCACTCATTTTCTTGATCTACTTCGTGCCCGTGGCAGTTTCAGAAAGTGATTAGGACACCAAGAGTCAGATGGAGATGGTAATATTTATATTCAGAAAGAATATTCCAATAGAACGAACCTGTAATCTGTTCCTTCAGTATCCGTAGTGGCTAACCGTTTTCCTTTGAAGGAACATATTGCAGGTAGGTTTATCTTATTTAATGTCATATGCATTTTGATAGAATAATTAATAATTGATTGTATTATTATAATTGATTTTAGAAGGTAAATGGTAGTTAATTAATATTTAAGTAGATAGATTAGATGACATATAATTAATCTAATCATATCCTATTAATAGTTATTAATAGTCTAATTATAGCCTAAGATGTGTCTCTACTTGTTATATATTTACCTCATTTATGGAAGAATATCATTGAGGAAAATAATATTATCACTCTATTATTCTTACATGGTATCAGGAGATTAGGAAAAAGATCCTACCCTTACTACAAAATCCCCCCCCCCCCCTTCCCTCCACCATAACCGGTCGACCACCACCCTTTCTTCATTATTTTTTTTAATTTTATTTTTCCATTATTGTTCTTCATTTTCCGGTCAACAATGTCTACTCAAAATCCACATTTCATCCCGCCCTTATCGTTTTTAACATCAAAACACATATTTTCATCACTATTGAGATGGAAAATGTTCACTATGCAACTTGGGCAGAGCTCTTTAAAATATGTTGCCGTTCCCAATGGATTATTCATCACATAATCCCACCGGAAAATGGCAAAGCAAAGGAGTTAAAAACCGATGATGAAAAAGAACTTTGGGAAACATTTGATGCCACAGTTCTCTCATGGATTTATGGAACTATCTCTAGTGATTTGTTGCACACAATAATGGAACCCGATTCTACGGCAATGGAGGCCTGGGATCGCTTGCGGGATATTTTTTAAGACAACAAAAATTCCCGAGCTGTCACGTTGGAGCAAGAATTCTTATCCACCGATATGACAGATTTTCTGAATGTATCAGCGTATTGTCAACGCCTCAAAGTCTTGTCGGATCAACTCAAAAATGTTGGTTCGCCGGTTACCAACAATCGATTAGTTCTACAATTGGTTGTCGGCCTTACCGACGCGTATAGTGGTGTGAGAACGCTCATCCGACAAAGCAATCCTCTATCACTTTTTTATCAAGCCCGTTCTATGCTTATTCCTGAAGAGGCGAGTTTCGCCAAAAATGACGCAACCGTCTCAAATTCCGCCATGATTGCCACCTCAATCAATTTTGAGCATATACAAAAAAATCGGTGACAAAAAGGACGGAATAGTGGTAAAAATCGGAGTGGGAATAACCGAAATGGCAAAAATGGCAGCAACCGAAATTTCGGTGGCGGAGGACACGGCGGCAGGAGCAGCGGGACCGGCGGCCAGCAGTAGCAACCTCAACAATAGTGGGGTGGCGACCCAACCCAGTGGGCCTGGCAGTGGCCTTGGGTTGTGCCACCATGCCCAGTCCCCTCGGGTAACTGGGCCAGGCCCAGTCCAAGACCTGGCCAGGCCATTGGCAGTCAGGAACAAGGCTATGGGCCTTTTCCTTTGGGCCACGAAATAATGGCGGATCGAGCAGCTTTGTGCCACTGCCGAACCAGTGGTAGGAGGCTCATTCGGCAGTGGCCAGCTCAACGGATATTGAGTCTGCCATGCACACTCTCGAACTTAATCCGCCGGACGCAAATTGGTACATGGACACCGGAGCGACGTCTCATATGACGTCCTCCCAAAGTAACATCTCGTCCTATTTTAATTTGAGCAAAAATAATGGTATAATTGTCCGTAATGGTCATTCTATTCCAATTCGTGGTTATGATTTTACCAAATTGGCTCCACCAAACCCACCCTTAATTTTAAAGAATGTCCTTCATGCTCCACAATTAATGAAAAACTTAGTTTCTGTTAGAAAGTTTATTACTGATAATTGGGTATCTGTTATTTTATACCCTTTTGGATTTTTCGTGAAGGATTTTCAGACGAGGATGCTTCTAATGAGATGTGATAGTCATGAGGAGCTATATCCAATTATCACATCTAATCAACGAATCAAGTCACCATCCACTTTTGTAGCTCTCGCACCTTCATTA
The DNA here is from genome assembly GCA_029783415.1 of Anisodus acutangulus. Lineage (NCBI taxonomy): Eukaryota > Viridiplantae > Streptophyta > Magnoliopsida > Solanales > Solanaceae > Anisodus > Anisodus acutangulus. The sequence continues at coordinate 11,093,773 of CM056504.1, forward strand.
TGGCATGAACGTTTGAGTCATACAAGGGCACATTTTTAGCTTCTCTCAAACGAAATAATTTTATTTCATGTACTCCAACACGTAATTCAAGTTTGAGCCGATCATGTCCACTTGGAAAACATATTCAAGTTCCATTTGTTTCATCTAATTCATGCACACTTATGTCGTTTGATATTATCCATTGTGATATTTGGACATCACCCGTTTTGAGCTCTTCGGGCCATAAATATTATTTACTTTTACTAGATGATTACTCTAAGTTTTTGTGGACGTTTCCTTTGACTAAGAAATCACAAGTCTTTTCCACATTTCTAACTTTTAGAGCATTCATCCGGAATCATTTTGAATGGGATATTAAAAATATATTCAATGTGATAATGGTAGGGAGTTTAATAATGGGCGTTTTTGGGATTTTTACAATTCCAATGGTTTAACTTTCCGTCTTTCCTGTCCACATACTTCCTCTCAAAATGGGAAGCCTGAACGAAAAATTCGAACCATCAATAACATCATTCGAACATCTCTTACCCATGCCTCACTACCACCATCTTTTTGGCATCATGCACTACAAATGACTACCTATATTTTGAACATACTTCCCCACAAAAACTTGTCCTATCAAGCTCCACTAAAAATCTTATACTTAAGAGATCCATTTTATTCTCATTTACGGGTATTCGGGTGCTTGTGTTATCCTCTTTTTCCATCCACCACAATCACCAAACTTCAACCCCGGTCCACTCATTGTGTTTTTTGGGGATGTCCATCTAATCATCGAGGTTACAAATGTTATGACCTTTCCTCCAATAAAATAATATTGAGTCGTCATGTTATCTTTGATGAAAAAAATTTCCTATTTACTAAAATGCATGAGTCCGTACCCCTACCTATGATTTTCTAGATGATAGCATGCCCTCGTATTTATCCCTAACATTTTTTTGTCTCAGATTGAGCCCACTGTTTTGGCGGACCAACATATTTTCGATAATTTGGGCCCGAAACAGTGGCCCAGCCGCGACAAACCAATGCCCAACAAGCTGGGCCTCCTGTCCTAAGCCCAAACTTGCCTACTGGATCGATAAGCCCAATCGGTTTGCTGGCGGTGGCAGGTCACGACCCGATTCCATCGCCATCGCTATGCGATGCGGTCCCGATCGATGGCCCATCTCAAAACACGACCCAACGTCCAGTCACTCGTATTCAACACGCCATTGTCAAACCCAACACCAAATATAACATACACACCCAGATTCCCAAATCACTGTTGCCTCGTAATCATGTCTCTGCTTTTAATGACCCGAATTGGAAATTGGCCATCGATGATGAATTTAATGCTCTTATTAAATATAGGACGTGGGAGTTAGTTCTTTGTCCCACTAATGCTAATGTAATTAGGTCTATGTGGATTTTCAGTCACAACGAAAAATTTGATGGCACTTTTGATAGGCATAAAACTCGTCTTGTAGGTGATGGGAAAATACAACAAGTTGGTGTGGATTGTGGGGAGACGTTAAGTTCGGTGGTCAAACCAGCAACTATATGAATGGTCCTTAGCTTGGCTCTGTCGAAGGCGTGGCCTCTTCATCACGTGGATGTCAAAAATGCCTTCCTCCACGGAGAACTTAATGAAACAGTTTACATGTATCAACCTTTGGGGTATAGGGACTCCAAATATCCCAATTATGTGTGCATGTTCAAGAAATCATTATATGGACTCAGACAAGCTCCCCGGGCCTGGTACAAGCGGTTTGTGGATTTTGTTTCACATATTAGTTTTTCCAATAACCGTTCCGATCACTCTCTGTTTATCTACCACCAGGGTAATAATATTGCTTATCTTCTTTTATATGTGGATGATATTATGTTAACTGCCTCATCAGATGCTCTTCGCAAGTCCACCATGTCACAGCTTGGCTCTGAATTTGCTATGAAGGATCTAGGGCCACTACACTATTTTCTAGGAATGATCGTGACATGTCATGTATGTGGTTTATTTCTATCCCAAAAGAAGTACGCAGCTGAGATTGTTGAACGTGCTGGCATGTCCTCCTGTAAACCTTCAGCAACTCCAGTGGAAACTAAATCTAAATTGAGTGCATCCTCTGGCAAACCATTTGCCGATCCAACGCTCTACCACAGCTTGGAAGGGGCCCTGCAGTATCTGACATTCACCAGACCGGATATTTCTTATGTTGTGCATATATGTGTGCTTTTTCATGCATAATCCGATGGATGATCATATGCATGCTCTCAAACGCATTGTGCGTTACATTCAGGGTACTCTCGAGTATGGCCTGCATCTATATCCATCGTCGACATTCACACTTGTAGCTTATACGGATGCCGACTGGGGAGGATGTCCAGACACCAGACGCTCCACTTCTGGTTATGGTGTATTTCTTGGTGATAACTTGTTATCTTGGTCCTCAAAACGACAAGCAATATTATCCAGATCCAGTGCCGAAGCAGAATACCGCGGTGTTGCCAATGTTGTGTATGAATCGTGTTGGCTTCAGAATCTTCTTCTCGAACTCCACTGCCCAATTCCGAAGGCCACATTGGTGTACTGTGATAATGTTAGTGCCATATACTTCTCTGGAAATCCGGTCAATCACCAACGCACTAAACATATTGAGCTGGATATCCACTTTGTTCGTGAAAAGGTCTCACGTGGACAAGTGCGTGTTTTACATGCCCCGTCATGCTATCAGATTGCAGATATTTTTACTAAAGGTCTTCCGCTGGTATTATTTGAAGACTTTCGGGACAATGTCAACATACGCCTGCCTCCCGCTTCGACTGCGGGGGAATGATAGAATAATTAATAATTGATTGTAATTAGTAATTATTATAATTGATTTTAGAAGGTAAATGGTAGGTAAATTAGCATTTAAGTAGATAGATTAGATGACATATAATTAGCCTAATCATATCCTGTTAGTAGTTATTAGTAGCCTAATTATAGCCTAAGACGTGACTCTACTTATTGTATATTTACCTCCTTTATGGAAGAATATCATTGAGGTAAATAATATTATCACTCTATTATTCTTACCCATTTGTTTTCAAAGGTCTTGTATTCTTGGTTGTTTCTCCGTATGGAGCTTAACAGTTGAATTGTTTAAAATTTTTGGTTTAATTTTTTTTTTAGTCGAACATGCATCTTTAATGACTTTTCGACTATTACCTCTATAGTATTCTAACTACCTTGTAAATAATGAATATTATACAAATAATAGATTAACGTATAAAAATGTATTTTATGACATTTTATATCTTACTTTAAAATAGATATAATCCTATAATGATAAAATTGGAAAAACGAAATTAAAAATCATAATTTAATTATTTTCCTAATCTTTTGGATTTTAAAATATAACATTTTGCTTATTACTTTTTTTATTTGTCCAAGTCCATATAAAATCCACTAACATTTTGCTAATCACTTTTATGTACACTTTGGCTTCTCATCTTTGGATTAAAAAAACTCCACCACTCAATAATGTTAACAATAACGGTTTTCAGAACCTGTACATATACTTCAGTTAAAAGTTTCATTGCAAATTTGAAATATATTGGTGCATTCGACTTGGAGATTTGTCATGATTTTTGAAATGAAAACAGTTACTTTCTTGCTAAGGATTTGATTTTCCAAGTAAATTTTAAAGTAACTGTTTTGTTATATAAGTTTGTAGCTCATCTCAATGTTGTTAGGCTGTTTTGTGTGAATAATTATAACAGCTACAAGCCTACAACTATTCGTATTTTGCTGGTGCATTAAAAGCAGAGAAGTTTGTTGGAAATAAATTTTTATGGAAGTAAGTAAGAGACGTCATTATTGAAATGTGTGACCATCTGATCTAAAAAGCTTAAGCAGTTAGATAGAATTTTAATATTTGATTATATTCTCAACACGCCCCCTTACGTGCTGGCCTGATTTTTTTCATGGTCCAAACACGTGAAAAATCTTTTTGAGAATGGGTAGCGGTGAGTTTCAATCCAAGGACCTTTGGCCTGCTCTAATACCATATTGAAGTGTGTGACCATCTAATCTAAAAACTTAAGCTGTTAGATAGAACACACTTGATTATATTTTCAACAATCATTTAGTTAACTGCTTATCAGTATCACTAAGTCAAATCTTAATTGAGGTGATCAAAATCATGTGCTCAAAACTAGTCTTAGAAATTATACCTCAAAAATTCCACTTTGATGTAATTTATGGAAGAAAGAATTAATTATGACTTTATGCAACATTGTTGATTGAAGCTGCTGCTATTGTCAACCAGAGGCGGATAGGAGACATTATCAGAGTCAGAATGCATGTTAGTCAAAGTAGTGACACGAACACGAACACGAACACGAACACGAACACTACTTTTTCAAAATATATTGTTATGCACATAAAATTAAAATATATTTTGATAAATATAAATTAAACGGAAAAAAATTAACACATCTCACTGGTAGTTTGATGGTCCTAATTAATTTGAGGTCCCCAGTTTGAAACTCGGTATCTATGCATTTTATATGCATCTTTTTTTGAAAAAGTGACAAGAAGAATGAGACGATGAAAGTTCGAATAAGTCATCACACTTGATGCAGAAAGATTAAGACACGCTTTAGAATAATGCATCAAATTAGCTTTTGTGTTTTAGAGTACATAATAAAATATAATTTTTTCCGAAGTTAATAGGTGCACGTGCACCCCATACTTCCACGTTAGTCCGCCTTTAGTGTCAACCAAGCAGATAAAATAATTTTAGGAATCTCTATTACTCTTTAGGAGATATCCGATCCAAATAAAAAAACAAGTGAAAAAACAATTTTCATTGATTTGATTTATGTATTAAAAATTCCACATAATTAATTTAGTTGGATAAATGAAAAAATGGAACCAAACTGATTTATGTAAAGCAAAATAAGATAGATGTGATTTATTTTTTAAAAGTGGTTTATAAGCTAAAAGCTATCCTAAGTTTGTCATATCTAACGATTAATTTTTGACTTATTTTATTATCTTTTTAACTTAAAAATAAATATTTAAAAATACTTTTTATCTCGTCCAAACGGCTCAAAAAAGTAAAAAAAAAAAATTTAAACCCAAAAAGCACTTGAAAGTTGAAATAAGAATGGAATTGAAAAAATTAAAAAAAAAAGCCATCGACTGTTGCCGAGCAAACTTTTCCCAATCTAATTTTTGGTGTAATTTAGTCAGTTTCCGGTTGCCATTTTCCTTCTCCCTCCGGCCGTCGGCGGTTACGCACATTTAAACATTTCTTCTGTACTGTCTTTTCCTCTCTAATTAGTCAATCTTTCTATTAGGATTTTGGATTTGAGAACTTTCTAGATAACAATACTGGTAATGAATTCGAGATCAAGATATCCGCCGCCTTGGATGGGTGGTGGACGTGGCGGTGGCGGCGGCAGCATGCATCCTAATGCTAACTCTAATTTTCAACAAAGAAATCAACAGCAGCAATATATGCAGAGAAGTAGTTCAGTGCCGCAACAACAACAATTTCAGAACCAGCAAACACAGCAGCGGATGAGAAGGAACGAGTTATTGTCGGATTCTTCTGTTGATGAGGTTGAAAAGACTGTGCAATCCGAAACAGTTGACGGAAGGTAGCGTTTCTTTACTTTTTTTTTTGTACTTCTCTTTTGTGCAGTAAAACATACCTAGTTGAATAGTTCAGGTAAAAAAAGGAACAACTGATACATAAATGGTAGATGGTGATAGTTCAGGTAGGAAAAGGGAAATAATTGATAGTTGGTTTAATCAGCTTCGAGTTGTGTTTTAATACATAGAAGGTAGATGATGACTGATAGTTGGCCTAATCAACTTCGAGGTGTGTTTTAAACTTTTAATACATAAATGGTAGACGGTGATAGTTCAGGTAGGAAAAGGGAACAATTGATAGTTGACCTATTCAGCTTCGAGGTGTGTTTTAATACATAGATGATGATACATCAGGTAGAAAGAGGGAATATATGATAGTTGGCCTAGTTAGCATTGAAGTGTGTTTTAATACATAGATGGTTGATAGTTCAGGTAGAAAAAGGGAATAGTTGATAGTTGGGGTGTGAAATTCGCGAAGTTATAGTTCAGGTGTATTTTTGACCATTAACTCTAACTTAATTTATGGAATATTGGATTGAGACAATTCTAAATGGAGTATATAGATAGAAGGGTACACCACCACAACTAGTTTGGGATCGAGGCATAGTTGTTTTTTTTTCTTTTCTTTTATGCGTGTTCTGTTCGTGTTGTATACATTGCTCATATTGGAAGTTGTGGGACGAGTATAAAGTTTAGCTGAAATAGCGTGGACTCTTTGTTGGTAGAGAAATAGTAATAATTAGATTGCATATGTCAAGTTAGAATTGATTATCAATGGATAGTTGAATTGGCATTTTAGTGGGTGTTCATGTTTCATAAAGGATAGACTTCTTTTGCTAAATCCTCACGGCTTTAAATTAGTTTGAATCGTTCGTAGGAATCCTTTTTTGTATACTCCCTCCATCCCATTTTATATGAAGGTCTTTGACTTGGCACGAAGTTTAAGAAATAATGAAATATTTTTTAATCTTGTGGTTTAAAACAAGTCAAATATATTTGTGTGGTTATAGATCATCTCATTAAGAGTAAAAGGTAAATTTTAAAGTTAAATTGTTGCCAAATAAGGAAAGGTGTCATTCTTTTTGGGACTGACTAAAAAGGAAAGTGTGTCATATAAATTGGGACAGAGGGAGTAAAATTTATCAGAAAGTAGCCTGTAGGAATCTTGCAGCAGGACAGAAAATTTACCAGGTATCAAAATAGTAGCGGAATGTTTAGGGCCTTAAACTGCTTTTCCAAGATGTCGATGTATATGTCTTGACCTCTACCAACATTCACTTTAGTTTGTTGAGTAATAACTAAGAATGAGGTCTCACTTTCAAGCTCCATTAGAGTGGGTTCAAGATTTAGTTATGCTGTCTGTAAGCTTATGGTAAGGCTTACCTTTGAGCTCCATTAAAGTAGGTTCAAAATGGAATTTAGTTGGGCTTGAGAACTTCATTTTCATGTTGAGATAAATTGTAACCACATTTCATATCCCACGCTAGCTTAGCTTGTTGACTAGTCTCGACTTAATTCTAGCATGAATGGGTGCCTTGTTATCTGATGGGTGCAAGTCTAATTGAAGAAGAGGTGGTTAAGATATTGACAATCCTAATTTCCTAAACGAAGTGCATTAGTTGGCCATATATTTAAGGATGACCTACTCCTTTTTTTGGGGTTGGAAAGTATCAATTGTCCCAGTATACAAGAGGCAGAAAAATTAGAAAACGATACAAAAGTATGATTCTCTACGAAGGACGCCCAACTATCTAAATTTACAAGAGCCTTGTAGGTGCACAAACAATTGACCAAAAATAAAGACACGTCTTTAACTTTGCAAACTCGTATTCCACCCTTTCAAATGCTATCTTGTTTATTTTCCTCTAGAGTACCCACATCAAGGTAAGAGGAGCTATATCCCATGCTTCGCATCCCCTTCACCTCCCTCTGAAGGCCCAACTATGAATCAGGTTTTTCACTGTACCCAACATTGACTACTCCTATTATATTCCCAAATAGATTCAATAGTCCATCACAACCAGCTTGCAACCTGGTAATGCACTGGTAAATGGTTCACATCTTCTCTTGACTGTTTGCACATGAAGCATCAATAGACATTTGTTATCTTCCTTTCCTAAAATTTTCAGCAGTTAGGATCGTCTCCCCCTTTTGTTTCCATCCATGCAAGAAGCATACTTTTTTAGGTGTTCGTCAAATCCATACTAATAGATGTGGACAAACTAAATCCTCTCTATTCAGTAAACTATGGTAGAAAAACCTCAGCAAGAAAGACCCTCCTCTCCCACCTCTCCACTTCCACATGTCTTGTTTTGATTGTATGATGTTCTGTTTGTAAAATAGTTCCGTCAAAATTTATACTCCCTCTGTCCCAATTTATGTGATGGTTTTTGACTGGGTACAGAGTTTAAGAATGACGAAAGTCTTTTGATACTGATGGTCTAGAACACGCCATAGATATTTGTGTAGCTATGAATCCTCTCATTAATGGTATAATTGGAAGTTTAAGTTAAGTTGTTAGTTGTTACTAAATATAGAAATGTGTCATTCTTTTTTGGACTGACCAAAAAGGAAAGAGTGTCACTTTTTTTTTATCAAGGAAAGAATGTCTCATAAATTGGGACAGAGTGAGTAACTTATTTTGTATCTATGTCATTTTAGGTTTCTCTAGAACCTTTGTCCGAAAAGTGTGCCACCGTCTTGTATCCTTGTAGACCTAATGAATTGTTATCTCCTTCTGTCTCCTAGAAGAAGTGTGTTGGTTTCTCTTGATCTTGAGAAGTCCTTGTACACCGATTGGCTTATATGGAATAGAAACAAGAGGCCTTCACAATGCTTCAGTCCTCCATATCCCAAATTCTAAGACCAACATGTCCTAGTATCACGGTGATACTAAGTGTTATTAAGCAATGAGCGATGTGAAGCCAAGGGTTATCGCTTCATGGGTGAAGTCATGCACTTTAAAGAAGTGTCCTTCAAACATTGTTGCGCAAGTGATCCCAGTGAGAAGCCATTGGTTCTTTGGATCTCTATTTGATGAGTTGGATTAATATTGTCATATTGTATGTTTTAATTGCAATTTGATTATTATAATATTAAATTTATAGATTTTTGGTACTTTAGTTTCTGTAAGTTGTTCAGAGAGCATGCACTTCATTTCACGCTTTTCGCTTCTACCCCATGGACCTAGTCGTTGTTTTGCGCCTTTCGCTCTTAAAAACAACGAGATACTTTTTACTGCGTAATTATTTAACTGTTGGAACATAGGTAGACGGAGAGCAAGAGGACATTGGTGGAACACAATCCCAACATGCATATTGTGGACTGTTTGGATGGAAAGGAAGTTAATGAACAATAGATGTTTTGAAGTCAAAACTAACTCCTTTGCTTTCTTCTTGGTGTAAAGGAGAATTTGCAAATGAAGCAGAATCGATACCTAGCCTCTTAGAATTCTTGTAATATTGAAAAGGGATTTTTCTTTGGTCTTTTGCTTACTTGTAATTACTACAACACTTTCTTAGTGCTAGCTTTATAATACAATTACCTTTCTCCTAAAAAAACATAATGGGATACTCCGAACAAGAAAAAAAACTGGGGATAGTAGACTTCCCTTACAATGAAGCGATGGGACAATAGCATCTTAGGATACCACACTTTCCTTTACAACATAGCGATTGGACAATGTGAAAGTGATGGTTGTGGATCTCATTGTGATGTTTGCAGACAACATAAATGTTTGCGGGAAGAGCGCTTTTCAGTCATGTTGTTAGAAGAAAATCATTAGTGGCGAGCCATTCTGAGGCCAGGGACCACGGAATGTCTGCACTTTGAAGGGAGCTTTAGTTTAGATGTGGCAGGTGGTAATGGATAGGATGGATGATTTTGATTCTTAACTCAGAGATGAAATAGATTATATCACGAAAAACTTTTCCTCCCCCAAAGTTTAAGATTTTTGGTTGATAGTAGTAGGTAGGGTGACTTTGAGTTTTATGTTTCATAAGTTTGACTGATTCTGTGAGACTGTGAAACAAGTCATTTTCTTCATTTCTGTTACTTAGTTCACAAGATTGGAAGGCTAGCTTGAAGATACCACCACTTGATAGTCGATACAGGACAGAGGTAAATTGGCGATTGTCATCTCTATGCTCTTGCTGTTCAATTTATCTTGATTATTTTCTTTGAGATGACTCTTTTGACAGCCATGTTCTTTTCTCTTCTTATCTAACACAATCTATTTGAACTTTTCATTATGTATCACATATGACATCTTGATTTCACACCTTAAAAAACAGATGTTATTTTCATATTGACATATCTGATCTGGCCTAGAAGCATCTCATAATCTGTCATCTGGCATCATCAATTTTTCTCATGGAAAACTTTGACATAGTTTGTGTCTGTAAAATTTCAGCCCCTGGGTTGTTTGTATTTGAGCATCCATCTACGATGTTACATCTGCATAGAAATGATATCATATTATCTATCAGGAATCTAGCTCATAATTGTGGCCTTAACACATTGTTCATGCAAGTGCTCAATGAATCTGAGGCTACTTTTGTGATAAGAGCATTTTGTCATTTTTGTGTCTTATGGTTCTACTTTTAATAAATACAATACATGTTTTTAACACTAAGTTTACGTAACATAACATCATTGGTGCCTATCGCTATGATACCTTAGTCTCTTAAGTCAGCTTACTTGTGTTTTATGGTTCCTCACTGCAGTGATTTTAATTGTTGAATAGAAGTCATACACATTGTTCTACATACACAAACTGCCTTGATACTGTTCCTTCTCTACTTGCACTGTGTTGCACTTACATTAGTTATTGTTCCTGGCAGGATGTGACAGCAACTAAGGGAAACGATTTTGAAGACTATTTTCTAAAGCGTGAACTGCTTATGGGAATTTATGAAAAGGGGTTTGAGAGACCATCACCAATCCAGGAGGAGAGTATTCCAATTGCTCTAACTGGAAGTGATATTTTGGCTAGGGCCAAGAATGGAACGGGGAAGACTGCTGCCTTTTGCATTCCTGCATTAGAAAAGATTGATCAGGACAACAATGTCATTCAAGGTTCTTACTTAATTGAATAACAGTTATATTATGAGCTCTCTGCTGGTTGAAACTGTAACAAACTAAATTGCCTACACAGTGCAGTTTGAATCTGCTTATTTATTCAATCACTAGTCAAGCTTGGGCATGAGCTTGGCTTATAGCTTAGTTACTGAATGAGCTGAGTCCGGGCCGAACTTATTTGGGCCCCTTCAAGAAGATCCACTTTTTCCTTCTAGTGAAATTGCAATATAGCATTAGGGAAACTATATGACAATATCGGTAGCAGCTTTAAACCAAACCACCAACATATCTACATGTTGAAAAATGATACCTTTCAGGGGTTGCAATCTTGCAAACCATTGGTTGAGTTGAATGATGAATTAAATCCTAATCATGTATGTACGTTAAAATCCTAATCATGTTGTGGGATTTTACTGGGTATGTTGTTGTTGTATGTATGTTAAAATTCAAGGCCCCATCGGGTAGGCATTTTTGTTTCTCTTGAAAAGATAAAAATTGGTATGAGTACCTTCCATTTAAGAAGCTATGTGATAAAAGCATATTAGCCTGCCATTTTTTGCTTATCTCTCTGCTTATTACAGTAACTGCTATTTCTTCCCGGGTCATAGTCTCTTTAGTTACTTGAAATATGTGTTGACTCTTTTATTCTGCAGACACACTGCAATCTATTCTGATATAAGAAGTATAATGGCTATTGTCTATGTTTCTTGAAATAAAGAAACTTCTTTGTCAAAAAATAAAATTAAGAGTTTGTTTGGAGACTTGGAGCACCTTTTTCCAAGTTTTACGTATTTTTTAGTTATCTAGTTTTTTCCATTTCTTAAAGACTTTTTTCTATTTCAGTAGAATGGGAACATGCCAACAATGCATGATATAACACTGGGTGGATTGGGTTATGAACCTAACTTTACTTGTTAATGGACGAACCTGCCCTGCATACACTATTAGTATGGATTTGGCTACGACCCAGTTACTTAATTCATCTTGAAATCCCCAAACTGCTTGATTGTCATCCACTTTGTGTGTGCATATCTTTAATCACCAACAAGAAATCTTTTGCAAAGAGATTCTTTGGAGTTAATTGATACTTGGATTATAATGGTTGAACACTCATAGTTTGCAAAAACATACAAGATTTGTAATGAGTGAACATGTATAGTCTTTTCCTTTGGTTTAGAAATATTTTGAACTTAAATTCAAGGTCAAGTTGTAAAATAATTTGAGAAAAGTATTAATATTGTATTCCAGAAATAAAAGAATTAAAGTTTTTTTCCTTGAAAAGAATCAAAGTTTTCATGCATCGCAATCTGAAGTTTTTACGTGCTTGGTACAATTTAACCAGCTCCAACAGATTATTCAGTCTTTTTCTAGGTTGCTAAACCATGAAGGCAATTGCTTGTAGTTGATTTTAGCCAACTTGCTATGCGTTACCTATAAAAGAAGTGACGTGATACATTTTACACCGTCTACCCTCCCCAGACCCCACTTGTGGGATTACATTGGGTTGTTTGTTGTCTATCGATGACTTAAAAGAATGCTCAAGCTTGTAATGTGTTTGTTTACGTTATGAAGTTCAGTTTGAGCCATATATAGTTAAGTGACGGGAAGCTCAACATCTTTTTAAGCAAAATTCAAATCTTTGCGCTCTCTTTCCAAGTATTGTCGGTTGCACACTGAATGAGCTCATGAACTCTTGGCATGTCTTTTCTTCTTACGGGAGTGTTTTAATAATGTGTACTGAAACCTTTTTTGATGGGATAGACTATCAGCGAGCTGAGTGCCTCATATGCTAGGATACTGGCAGCCTGGCTCAATAGGTAAAGTGGTGGAGTAAATTAATTGGCATCAAGAGGTTCTGAAAGGAAGTTTGATGAGTTATGGAAATGAGTATGATGGATTACGTTAATATCAAAATTGCACACCAGAAAGTTATTAAGTTACTACCTTTTTTTCCTGGAAGTTTCTTGTAATGCATAGACTGGTACAAATATTTTCTTGTGTTAGAAGGTACGTTATTTTGGTCATGTGGAGTGTCGTTGCGCTTTAAGTAGTCTTATGTTGGTCCTAGAAATTGATTATCCTCCCTCCTGCAAAAAATAAAGCACTTGTCCTTTTCTTCTTAAAAAGTATTTGCTCATATATAAGCAATTTGGTTGAGTAAGCTTAAGGTTGGATCCTTAATTGGTTCACTAAGTTACTGTTGGTGCCTCCATATTCAGCTGTTATCCTTGTCCCAACTCGAGAATTGGCTCTTCAAACATCTCAAGTTTGCAAAGAACTCGCGAAGCACTTAAAAATTCAAGTCATGGTTTCCACCGGGGGGACCAGCTTAAAAGACGACATAATGAGACTATATCAGCCTGTACATTTGCTTGTTGGAACACCTGGAAGAATACTTGACCTTACAAGTAAAGGACTGTGTGTTTTGAAAGATTGCTCCATGCTTGCCATGGATGAGGTAATTCTTCTTTTCTTTTCCTTTTTCCTTCTGTGATTGCCAGATGTTGTCAATTCTTCACAAACCTTGTTGAATACAGGGTTCTCCTCATGTGCAATATTAAGGAAGTCTAATCAACATAATATTTTTGATCTGTATTTCTGATATGAAGAAGAATACGCGAGCAATGTTTTAAGCTAGTGTAGTTATGACTCTCATTTGGAACCTAGAAAGTCAAGAATCAATGCATAATTATTCCCTTTCGTGCATAATAATTTTGAATGTAAAATGATTTTCTTACTTATGTCCTTCAGGCTGATAAGCTTCTATCACCAGAGTTCCTACCTTCCATTGAGCAGCTGATCCGCTTCATGCCTGCAAATCGTCAGATACTAATGTTTTCTGCTACATTCCCTGTTACAGTCAAGGACTTCAAGGATAGATACTTGCAGAAGCCTTATGTTATCAACCTTATGGACGAACTTACACTCAAGGGTATTACCCAGTTTTATGCTTTTGTTGAAGAAAGACAGAAGCTTCACTGTCTTAACACTCTGTTCTCTAAGGTTGGTCCTTTACCAAACTATTAATGGTGCTCTGAGAACTTACTGCAATTCATAATACTAACATTCTTTTTCTGTTTTTGCAGCTTCAAATAAACCAATCAATAATTTTTTGCAACTCTGTAAATCGTGTAGAACTTCTTGCCAAGAAGATCACGGAGCTGGGTTATTCGTGCTTCTATATCCATGCAAAGATGCTCCAAGATCATAGGAACAGGGTTTTTCATGACTTCCGCAATGGTGCCTGCAGGAACCTTGTCTGTACTGGTATGATAACTTCATCTACTTCGGACTGCTAGTACTCGTACTTGCCGGTCTTTCTTGTTGTAAGTGCTGAGTCCGTAGTAGGTGGTCATTGAAGTTAATTGTTGAAATTGCTCCTATGATTGTGGTTGATGTGTCTAATTGCAAATATTACCATTAAAGATCAATTCTGTTGTCCCTCTAAGCATATTTACCGGTTCATCCTTGTCTTAAGAATATGCTTTCTTGTAGTCAAATATCAAGAGAAATTTGATGATAATGATCCCTGCATGGAAGTCATTTGGTTGTGACTGCAAAAAATTTGGGAATCATTAATATTTATATATCTGCAGTTTATGGTTCTATATATAGCAGCATCCTAATTTCCCATATGGTGATATGGATGAAATTATTTGATGACATTAATTTATAATTATTGACAGGAATTGATTCTGTCTTCAGGTTGGAACTTGTGCCCGCTTTGTTCATAGTATTGATCTCTCTTTCTTTTGTTCTTTCTGTGCGTGGGGGTCCGTCGGTGTATAAATAATAGTTTAGCATGTTTGCAAATGTTGATTGTTATTACTTCCGTTGTTTCATTTTATATGACACTCATTACATTTTAGCATGTTCCAAAAAGAATGACACCTTTCCATATTTGGAGAATCCTTAACTTTAAATCTCCCATTTTAGCCTTAATGGCATACTCTTCTAGCCATAGAAATGTCATGGCATGCTTAAGACCACGAGAGTTAAGGGGTACTTTTGGTATGTGCCAAAAACCTTTTTTTCTTGCTTAAAACTCTGTACCCAGTCAAGCACCATCAAACTCTTTTTCAATTTTAGATATTCTTTTTCAACTTCAATTCAAATGTGTCCATCGTATACTAAGTGATTTTAAATCCGACCTACTGTAGCATCCATTTGAATATTACTATTGCATGATGATCATGGCATTGTTGCCTATTTTTTAGATATAGATCTTGCCTTCATACTCATGATCCACACTGAATTTAATCCACCCCCACCCCCACCCCCACCCCACCTCACCTCACCCCACAGTCCTTTTACTTGCCCAAAGGAAAAACGTTTCTCCAAGTCGTGCTCTTGTACGGTGATAAGTAATTGTCATTCACTTATTATGTTACGTTTAATATGTCTCTTATATTGATTAAGTAACTCCGGTCACTTTCATGTTGGCCACAGATCTGTTTTACCAATTGCATGATGATAATGAATTGCACATTCTGCTTATTATTAATGTTTAATGTCTGGTAGATTGATCAAGTAACTTAGCTTCATGTTGAGCTTAGATTTGTTTACTAGAGGGATAGACATTCAAGCAGTCAATGTTGTTATCAACTTTGATTTCCCAAAGAACTCAGAAACATATTTACACAGGGTACGCCATACAGATCTTTCAAGTGAATCGTCTATCTATTTGTACTACTATATTTTTCATATTTACTTTTTGTGCAGGTTGGGCGGTCTGGGAGATTTGGCCACCTTGGTTTAGCTGTCAACCTAATTACTTTTGAGGATCGCTTCAATCTGTAAGTATAAAGTAGTTCATCTCTTATAATTGGTCATTTGGTTTGCACTTTTTCTTTTGTTTTGCTATTTTTAATGATATTAAATCTTTTGACAGGTATAGAATTGAACAAGAGCTAGGAACCGAGATTAAGCAAATTCCGCCACATATAGACCAGGTTATATATTGCGGGTAATCAATCATCTTCATGGTTGATACTACTCTGGATGGTGAGTCGTTAATGTAGAGATGCTTCATGCACACAGTTTGTCAGAGTGCTGATGAGCTACCGAGAATTTAGTTTGTCCACAGAGACTTGAATGCATCTTTTGATACCTTTAAATGTCCATTAGTGTTCGTAGTTGGTGTTGCTTGCATTGAAGATGGTTGGCACATCTTGCAAAAGTTACAGTCTTATATCTTTGAATATCTTCCCCTAAATTAAAGAGAGAGAGAGAGGGGAGGGGGGAGGAAATATATTTTTTTGAACACATGCTTTGTTGGAATTGTCCGCTTGTGTTTGAAGATATGTGACTCCTGAGAATCTAAAAGAATGAGGGACTCAAGTGTTTCATGGTTGCTGAGACAATAAAGTTCATCATAGATCTTCGGCTCCTAAATGCCTTTTAGATTATGCAAAAAGAATTTAATGGCAGATATTAACACTGAAATGGTCTGTTCATTGACTGCCTATCCTTTGCTGGGCCCGCGTTTATTTAGTGTGTAGCATTCATAGTTTTATTTCTGTGTATATTGAACAAAGCTTCAGAACTATTTTCCCTTAGTTGTTTCATCCTATGTTTGTTGACAACATGGCATTGTTGTGGAGATTGTCATGGAGATGTGCCTATCGTCGAACATGTCAAGTGGTAGAACAGTCTTATTGGAGAAATGACCTGAGACATTCAAGTGCAGTTTCAGTATGTACTAACTTTTATATAGCCTGTGGCCTTGTGCTCGAGGGGGCAATGCACTCTCTTTTCCTTCTGTAGTTATTTCTACTGTTAAGTTACATTTTGGAAAGAATAATGAGGTGTGATCCTATCCATGAATGTATTTAGCTAGGCTGATGCGAAGAATATGATTCTATGTTAGCTCATTGTAGTAGTATATCTTGGGTTTGTATTTGTGCCAAGGGAGTGTGTGTTAGTAGTTCTGTTTTCCTAAGCCCTTCAAAGTGAACATATTGCTACTGAGGAAGCTACCTTTCGCCCGCCAAACCTTGTTGCAAAAGTGAGGTTGTGGGAGTCATTGCTGGATCTCAACTCTCCTTTGGTTTCTGAATCTTTTTCCGTTGTTATTTCCCCGCTTTTCTAAGTTTTGAGGAATTAACGGTCTTTTTTGTTCCTGGAGTTGTAGATAGTAGCTACTCTATTTCTTTGTTGAATGATTTCAACAGTAATGAGAATGAGAAGAAAATTTCATCTTGTGGTTATCGAGATTGATGTTGGTCTTTCTTAGAAGAATAGGGGCCATCGACGTGAAAGTTAGGGTAGGGTGGTTCATGTTTCTTTTACTAGGATCAGATGCCCTTGAGCTAAGATTGAACCTCTCGATTCATATAGTTACTACTGAAATGGTCCTTGACAATTAATGTGGTAGCAAAATGGTTCCTGTTGTGGTTATCGCAGTTACAGGTTTGGCGTCTTAAGAATGGTTTTATCAGTTTCCAAGTGAGTAAAACTTCCGAGAGGTTATAATGCAAATCGTTGTGTCTAAAATAAATTTCTTGATTACTGCTGTTCAGCTGTAGTTTGTGTTTTTCCTATGTTAATATGAGAGGAGGAAAGAAAAGAGTAGTATCACGTCTAAAAACAAGCTGAATTTCTTCTTGAATTATAGATCATTTGGTATTAAATCAAGGGATTTTCACACTATGTCCCGTCCCTTTTCATTTGGATACATAAATGAGTCGAGGACATTGATTAAATTGAATTATGTGATGCTTTGAACATGAAAATGAAATGGACTTAACACGCATTTCGCTCTCAATTAGTACTAGTATTATCCACGACCAGAGAGAACTTTCAACTTTGTCTTTTTAAAAGCAGGTGAAACTTATTTTTTTCAAAAGTGTTCATTTGAAATAATTGAGGTGTTTGGCCAAATTTTAGGAGAAAGTATGTGCTTTTGGGGAGTAACAAAAGCTAAAAAAGATAGATTTTTCCTACAAACACTTTTGAGAAAATTACACCGAGACACTTTTTAAACACTTGATCGAACACTGTCTTGGAAAAATGGATCACTATGCTAAACAGCATTTCTCCCTCTCCCTGCCCATTACATGCCTTCTTGTTTGGTTTGGAATTGGATACATTGCATTTACTGTTGGAACAACATGTTGCCTTCTAGATGAAGACTCCCCTATCTTATCCTATTAGTAATTCTATAATCGAAAATTTTATCTCTCAATGATTGTGCATCAAATCGAAATAGTTTACTCGTTTAAGAGCATAAGAGCTGCTATCTCTCAAAACACTACTTAGTTCAACATCTCAGTTTATTTCAATCATCATTTGTCTCTGAACTATCTACTCTCCTTATCTCTTTTATTTTTGCGAACATAAACTTTACAGTAACTTATAAGAATCGATGATTTAAATTTCAGTATATAAACTAAAACTTCATACACTACTATAGAAGTAAAAGATACACATATAAATAAATCTATTTAAAATAAAATTTTATTATTTTTGATAGAATATTATCATATCTTGTATATTATCATTGATAGAATATTACCATATTTTGTATATCTTTTATATTAGGTAAATTTATATTCCAAGTGTAATTAGGAAGATTTAGTTACCTAGTTTGTAATTATGTAACACTTTATATATATATTGTACACAATGATCAATGAAAGGCAAGGAACATATTCCTACATGGTATCAGAAGCCAAAACCCTAAATTCTTTTTCTCCCTAAGCCGCCGCCCCTCCCCCCTCGACAACCCTCTTCCTCGGCAGCCCTCTCCCTTCTTTCTTCGACTTTCCTTTCTTCGACTTTCCTTTCTTCCTCTCCAAATTTCAATGGCTGAACAACCTAAATTTCATCCGGCTCATGCAGTTAACAACATCAAGAATTTCATTCCCATAACTCTTGAGATGAAAAAGTTCAGTATTCAGCTTGGGCGAAATTATTTAAGATTCATTGTCGTGTATATAAAGTCATCGACCATATCATCCCTTCAAAATCAAATCCTCTAGAAAGACCTAATGATTATGACGATGAACTTTGGTCCCGTTTAGATGTGATTGTCCTACAATGGATCTACAACACGATCTCGAATGATCTATTGCATACAATCATTGAAACCAATGTCATTGCACGACAAACGTGGGAGCACTTGGAAAGTATTTTTCATGACAACAAGACACAACGTGCATTGTATCTGGAAAATCAATTTCAGGCCATTCAGCAGGACAATTTTCCTAATGCGCCGACCTATTGTCAAGAACTTAAGATGATTATCGATCAACTCTCCAACGTCGGTGCACCAGTCACTAATCAATGATTGGTGATGCAACTTATTGCGGGTTTGAATGAAAATTATGACAGAGTCTCTACCATTCTCTAACAAAGCACGCAATTGCCTCCATTCTATGAGGCTCGTTCGAGACTCATTCTTGAAGAAACACGAAAAATAAAGCTGTCAACGACTAATGCCAGCACAACCGACGCCGCCCACGTAGCCACCGGCGGCAACCATGCTGACCCGAGAGGCTCCGCTCCCGCCCTATCCCACATGCAAGCCAACGATCCTCCACGTGGCTTACGTTCCCGGAATAATAATAGAGGAAAAAAGTCTGGGAAAAGCCGCGGCAACAGTGGCAGCGGCGGCAGGAAACAACCTCCGTCGGTTGGCAGCCACCAACAGTAGCAGCAATAATGGCAGCATCCTCCACCGTGGGCTGCCTACCCGCCATGGGCTGCATGGGCCTACTGGCATGGGATGCTCCACCTTACCCCTACCTGTCGTCCTCCTGGGCCTAATCTCCAGCCCGATAGGCCCAATTCGACATTTTCGGTGCATGTCCACAATACGCATACAATGCACATGTTTCTCCTCCTTCAACCTACGCACCGACGGATGTTGAGGCAGTTATGAACACGATGTCTCTAACATTCCTAACAACAGTTGGTACATGGACACTAGCGCCACATCTCATATGACGACATCCCAAGGTACTCTCTCGTCTTATTTCAATATGAGCAATTTAAATCGTAATATTATTATTGGTAGTGGACAAGTCATTTCGATTCGAGGTTATGCACAATCATCTCTTTCCCCACCACACCTTCCGTTAGCCTTAAAAAATGTCCTCCATGCCCCAAAACTTATCAAAAATCTGATCTATGTGCGTTGTTTCACAACCGACAATAATGTTTCCCTTGAATTTGATCCTTTTGATTTTTTTGTGAAGGACCTTATGTTAGGGATCCGAATACTGAGATGTGATAGAACTGGGGACCTTCCTATCACCACCTCCGTTAGCCATCCAGCTTCCTCTCCATCAATCTTTGTAGCAATTTCATCTCCTTTATGGCATAATAGATTAGGACATCCAGGAGACTTTATTTTATGCTCCCTTAGCAAAAATAAATTTATTTCTTACAAACATGTCCATTCTCCTCCTATTTGTGAATCTTGTATTTTTGGGAAATATGTCAAGTTGCCATTTTATTCTTCATCCACTTGTACTTTATTGCCTTTTGATATAATACACAGTGATTTGTGGACTTCTACTCTCTTAAGCACGGCCGGGCATCGATACTATATGTTGTTTTTAGATGATTATTCAAACTTCTTATGGACGTTTCCTATTGGTAATAAGTCTCAAGTCTATTCTATTTTTTCGTCATTCAACACTTTCATTAAGACACAATTTTAAAAGAATATTAAATGTTTCCAATGAGAGGAAATTCGATAATAATTAATTCAAGCTTTTCTACGCCAAACAGGGCCTTGTTTTTCATTTTTCCTGTCCCCACACCTCTCCACAAAATGGTAAAGCCGAACAAAAAATTAGAACCATAAACAACTTAGGTCGTGCCCTTCTTGCTCACGCCTCTATCCCCTCCATTTTTGGCATTACGCTCTATCAATGACAACCTATCTCTTGAACATTCTACCAAACAAGTCTCTCATACACAAGTCTTCCACTCAAGTTCTCTATCTTTAGGATCCTTCCTATAAGCATTTACGAACTTTTTGATGCCTCTGCTATCCCCTCCATCCCTCCACACAAATCAACAAACTGCAACCTCGGTCATCCCCGTGCGTCTTTCTTGGCTACCCCCAATCATCAAGGTTACAATTGTTATGACTTGTCAAGTCAAAAAATAATCATTTCTCGGCATGTCATATTCGATGAGTGCCAATTCCCCTTTGCCAAACTCAATTCTCCATCCCCAAATTCTTATGAATTCCTAAATGATGGCCTAAATTCCATTCTAATTCATCACTTGTAAAATCAGTCGTCACCGACATCGACAGCCGTCCCGAGGCGAGCAGTCCACCCAGCCTCGCAACGGGAGCCTCGATATAGTTCGTCATGTCCTTTCGTCTCGGCTGTCTCTTGGCCAGCCCCCTCTTCTCGACGCCACTGCCCCTTCTCGACCCCCTACTCCGGCAGTCCACCCAATCCCGCCTCAACTTCTCAGCCACCTCATCCCAATCTTGTCCAACTTCTTGTGGCACACCTACGGACAATGGAAACACATGTTATGCACGTTATTTCCAAACCAAAACGGCTATTTAACTTGTCCACTTCAGTTGCCCCTTCCTTTGTTCCTCGTAATCCAAAAGATGCATTATCCGATCCTAATTGGAAAAATGCAATGATTGACGAATATAATGCTCTTATTGAAAATAGGACGTGAGATATAGTACCTCGTCTTCCTAATGATAATATTATTCATTCTATGTGGATTTTTTGACATAAAAAGAATCTGATGGTTCTTTTGAGAGGCACAAGGCCCGTCTTGTAGGTGATGGCATGTCTCAACAGGTGGGAGTGGATTGTGGTGAAACGTTCAGCCCGGTGGTGAAACCAACGACTATTCGGATCGTTCTTAGTATTGCTTTGTCCAAATCTTGGCCTATTCATCAGCTTGATGTCAAAAATGCTTTCTTGCATGAAGACCTTCGTGAAATCGTATATATGCATCAGCCTATGGGATTCAGGGAACCGATTCATCCAGATTATGTGTATCTTTTGAAGAAATCACTCTATGGACTGAAACAAGCTCCTCGTGCATGGTACTGATGGTTTGCTGATTTTGTTTCCTCTATCGGGTTTTCACATAGCAAATATGATCATTCATTGTTCATCTATAGCAAGGGTAATGACATGACATACATCCTACTATATGTTGATGATATCATCACCACATCTTCTGATGCACTTCGTCGATCCATTATGTAACTCTTTGCCTCTGACTTAGCTTTGAATGATTTGGGCCCCCTAAGCTATTTTTTGGGCATTGCTGTTACGAGACATGCATGTGGCTTATTTCTTTGTCAAACGAAGTACGCCGAAGAGATCCTTGACCGAGCAGAAATGACGTCTTGCAAATCGCCCCACACACTGGTGGACACTAATTCCAAACTCAGTGCCTCTTCGGGTTCTCTGTATGCCGACCCGACTCACTATCACAGTTTTGTAGAAGCATTGCAGTATCTCACTTTCACGAGACCAGATATATCCTATGGCGTGCAACAAATATACTTACATAAGCATATCCCAATAGATGAACATATGAATGCCCTCAAACATATTTTGCGATATGTACAAGGTACTCTTTATTTCGGCTTACATGTGTACAAATCCTCACTCTCTGGTCTAACATCTTATTCTGATGCTGACTGGGGTGGATGTCCTAACACTCTTCGATCCACGTCGGGTTACTGTGTGTTCCTCGAAGATAACTTGCTTTCTTGGTCTTCTAAAAGACAACATATTCTGTCTCGATCCAGTGCCGAAGCTGAGTACAGAGGTGTAGCGAATGTTATTTCATAGTCTTGTTGGATACACAACCTTCTACTTGAGCTTCATTGCCCACTCCATAAGGCTACAATGGGTTACTGTGATAATGTAAGTGCGATATATCTTTTCGGCAATCCCGTTCAACATCATCGCACTAAACACATTGAAATGGATATTCACTTTGTACGTGAGAAAGTTGATCGTGGACAAGTTCGTGTTCTTCATGTTCCTTCCCGATATCAGATTGCTGACATATTCACTAAATGACTTCCACACATACTCTTTGCTGACTTCCGAGCTAGTCTCAGCGTACGAGAACCTCCCGCTCAATTGCCGGGATGTGATAGAATATTATCATTAATAGAATATTATCATATTTTGTACACAATAATCAATGAAAGGAAAGGAACATATTCCTACAATTTCATAAAGAACTAAACACATTGATTTATAGTATATCTTGACGTACATCACATTAGTGTAATACATTTTCATACCATAATATAATCATGTCACTTTGATAGACTCTACCAGGATTCGTACAATTATATTTTAGGTTGTCAATTTTACGTATAGTTGCTTTGATGTACAGCAAAACATGGGGTTTGACCTCATTTATTTCACTGACAAAGATTAGAATCAGACCAGAGGGGGTAGAAAATGAAGGCCATGTTAGCTTATCAGAAGAAAAGAGATTGCCTAACAAGTGTTCTCTGTCACCTCCATTAATGCTCTTTACATGAATGTTGGTTTTGTCTTCTTGTATTTATGAATTGTTTCTGAAATTTCATGATCCCTTCATTAACTCCTCTCTTCTCTTCTCTTTCCTTTCATACTAAATGCGTATTCTGTAGTTTCTTTTTTTCACTCTTTCTAAATGGGGTCCAAGAATTTATGTTAGTAGATGCAGAGAGCCACTGTACCTGCTATTTTTCTGTGATCAAATTGGATTCGATACTACTAAAAAATTTCTATTTTCCTATCGTGATTATTTTTCACTGAATGTTGGTGGAAAAACTAAATAGTAGTGTTTTCATACGAAAAAAAATAGGAAGTTAACCTGTTTTTCATCATGCGTTTTCCCAGTAAACTGGTTCGATGGGAATGAGGTGGAAAAATTACGTTTTATAGCATAAATTTCTCACTGAATATTCATAAAAAAAATCTCTACTTCTAGTAGTGTGAATTCGATATTTATATTAGTAAGTATTTTGAAAAACTCCAATATATATAATTTAAGTCAAGAACACAGTAATATTCTACTTATAAGTTTGTCCATAGCAGGGGCAATAGATAATCATCTCTCTTAATATCGAGATAAAAATGAATAATACTTTTGTATCATGGTTAACTTGTACCTTCCTTAGGTGTCATTTTTATCCACTAGATGTTTGTATCTATATAGAGAACTGATTAATTCGGATTTTCCTTGTATAATGCCTATTAAAAGAAAAGACGCTTTGTGCGAGTATTTTTTGTTGGATATGTAAAGCAGTATGAGAAGTAAATAAATATTACAAGCGTTCGAAAGGATAAACAAACCGCCAATATTATAATTGCTGCAAGCTTGTTGAGTCTTGAATCTTGATAACCTGAAATCAAGAAACACTAAATCTGGATTGTTACAATTGTTGATGAGTCGAGAGATGACTCTATGTCTTTAAGACAAGATTGCCTCGTATATATGCTTTTACGTTAGCGGGCAATAGTCTCCCACGATAAAACAACAACTAATCAACACTACAAAGCAAATAGATTGATTTTGACGAAGAAAACGAATACGAAACAACTTGCTGATTTAGAGGAAAAAGGAAGGATTTATGTTTCCGTTGCTCAGTTTTTGGACAGATTTTCGTCCTCTCTTCTCTGTCTCTCTTCCTCAAATCTGTTTCAGAAGGTTATATAGTGTTTAGGAGGAGGAGAGGTGATTAAGAGGCCCTTTAAGAGGTGTAATCATGGAAATTCATGGCCATAAACGTTTTGTAGTAAGTGCAAAACGTTTTCAGAAGTTTAATGCCAAAACTGTTGGCTTTCTGAAACTCCAGGGACCAAACTCTAAATACTAAACAGTTTGGGGTCCAAAAGTATAATATTAGAAGAAGCCCACGACCCGAGACCGAACGGGCGGGCGGCGGCGGCGCGCGTGTGGGCTTAGCCTCGAACCCAATCACACTAGGTCCTCCTTCCTTCAATCGCATGGGTTACCCCTTGGGGTCCCAAACCCTTATCCATTTTTGAGGCTTATAAAGAGACAATTCTTCATTTTCCCACCGATGTGGTAGATTTGTCCCACATCATATTTCCATGTCTCAAACACCTTACTTCGTGGACCAATATCTCTTTCATTTCTTAACGAAATTTGAAGATCATTGGCCCTACGGTCATCTACTCACTTAGTAGATTATTTACGTGTGAAGAGACAAAGCCTCCAACATGCAGAACCCTAATGTTTAAGTCATTAAACATGGGTGGACGCAATTTTCCCATCAAAGACAAATTTCCAACATTTTTCTCATACTCAGATCTCAAATTTTAAAATTCTTGTTGAGAGTGGAGGAAAGGGTCCCTCCATAGGTGTCGGATGTGATGCTACATCCTGATATTTAATTAGACACGATTTTGATGGAACGCTTAGTTAATTATTCCCTCAATTTCATTTTATGTGATAATGAATGATTGTATACAAAATTTTAAAAAGAAAGGATATCTTTTGAAACTTATGACATTAAATAGATTATGATATTTTCATTGCTACATATGCATGTCATTAAGGTTCAACGTAAAATCGATTCACAATGATTCTTCTATTTTTATATAAAAATATGAATTTATATCCTCATTAATCATTTGATATGTATATACATACATTTATCTTTGGCTTCAATTTGGACGAATATTTACTCTTCTATCCCTATTTCATTTGTAGGGTTAACTTGTGATTTCTATATCTCATGATATGTTAATTAATTTCTAGTTTATTCCGCCATCTCGATTAGTGAACTATTAAAATTTCTTTTTCGTATTTAGTTTGAAGCTAAACTGTTTTAAAATATAAAAGCTATAATTATTTTCTAAAATCTACTAAAAACAAAGAATGTCACATGAAATAAAACAGATTTATAGAATACAAACTGGAAAGGCTAAAGAAGCTAAAAGGCATCCAAATGTAAGCTAAGTTGGTGCTGACAATAACCAATCTATATTGAAAAGGCCAGCAAATGACAACATTGACCTAGGAAGATTTGTTTCTTTCAACAAGCTCCTACAAATTGAATGCACAATTAATAGCTTATTCATGTATACTATGCAATTACCCTGTGGATAAATTTACATTTGACTTAAGTTGTCTACTGCGTTTATTTCTGATACATTTTGTCAATAGACTTTCAGACACATAGTAGTACTTGTTGTCCGATTAAAAAGAGCAGTCCGGTGCACTAAGCTCTCACTATGCGCGGGATTCGGGGAAGGTCCGGACCACAAGAATCTATTGTAAGCAACTTTACCTTGTATTTCTGCCAGAAACTATTTCTACGGTTTGAATTCATGACCTCCTGATCACATGACAATAACTTTATCAGTTACTTGTTGACCAATTGCTGACTTTTATATCTCTGTTCTCAATCTAATGAACAGAATTAAAATCTATGCTGCTTTTAATTGGATTTAATGCTCACTATGCATTTTTGTGTATTTGCCTCTGCACTGTACTGTGCATTTAACCAATTTTTTTTTGCTATCCAATAGTACTATCTCAGATCAGATTCCCAAAACCTCAAGAATTGGGGAAGAAGTGAATATTAGGCATTCATTCAATGCAACTTTTGTGTTCTATTGCATCAATCATCCAATCCCAATTTATCATGTAGCATGTGGCCAATGTAGTATACATTTATTTCACTAGTAACAGTACAGTATCTCTTCAGACATCATATCATGGCATTAAATGCATTGCCACCTTAAGACTCTTTGATGCTTTTCCCATAATTTTCACCTTTGAGCTCATTTGTGCGCACATCGATTAATTTATAGAATATTTGTCATCTCATACTAGTACATGTATCTAATGATTTTATTAACCAAAACTTAAATAAATAAAAAAAATCACCTAATACTTTTAGCATTCGCTAAATTTAAATCCGAGATCTCATCGTTTCAACCTACTTCATTGTTTGTTACATCCTTGGTGCTTTTACCAATTAATATACTCTCGTTTTCACAATTTATATGAAGGTATTTGATTGCACGGAGTTTAACAGAAAATAAATTTTAAAAGTTACAGTCTAAAATAAGTCATTAAATTTTTTTTCGGCCGTAAATCAATCCATTAAGTATAAAAAGGAAAGTCTGAAGTTATTGTTACTAAACATAAAGGAATATCTATTTTTTTTAGATTGATTAAAAAAAATAATGTCACGCAAGTTGAGACGGAGGGAGTTTGACCTACAACTTGTCCTGTTACTCTATTTGACAGGTCAATTTTCTATTTTTCCCCTCAAGTCTTCATAGAAAGACTCCATCTTACCCTCAAGGGTAGCTAAGTTGGTGTAGCAGTAGAGCGCGGGACTGCAAGGTCACGAGTTCGATCCCCTGCATAAACCTTCTTGGTTGAGTCTGTCACACATGGCTTGCCAAGTGTGATTAATCGGCTGACGTGGTTTGCAGGCTATTGCGTCAGTCCGAAGTTTATCTTGGGCGCACTCAAGGAGTAGCGGCTGCGGGTTCGTCAAAAAAAAGAAAAGAAAAAGAAAGACTCCATCTTACATAGCTTAAAGACCTGAGTAAAAAAAAACAAAGGACTTGAGTGAGTTATAGTAAGTGAGTGTGTGTGTGTGTGAGGATGGGGAGAACACCATGTTGTGATAAGAAAGGATTAAAGAAAGGACCATGGACACCTGAGGAAGATGAAAAGCTTGTTGAGTATATCAAGAATCATGGTCATGGTAGTTGGCGTTCTCTTCCACATCTTGCAGGTCAATTTCTTCACCACTCTTCTCTTTTCTATTAAGAAGAACAACATTTTTTTAAATAACTACTAGTGAAATTCGATTCTTGAAATCTTAGTTTTGAAGACAACTACTAATGAATGAGTGAAGCAGGACAAGTTTTCCATTGCATCTATGTGTTATATTTACTTTGTTTTGGGCTCTTTTGGTCATGTGCTTGCATCTCTTTAGTGATCTCATCATTTGCCTTAGCTTGGTGAACTCTAGAATGATACTCACACCGTCTCAATTAATGTGACATTCGGATTTCGAGAGTCAAACAAGTTCTTTTTTTACCAGGATTTTTTCATATATCTTGTAAATATTTTGTATTGCCAATTATTATGACTTATGGTACTTTCTGCATAGTTTCAACTATGTAAAAAAAAGATTCAAAATATTTAAAAACTTCATGTCCAAATTTAAGGTCAACATTAGAACGTTTTACCCTCAAAATACGAACGGTGCCAAATAAGTTGGAATAGAGGGAGTATATATTTTGGGCCAAGAAGTCTTTTGATCATAAATGTTAGCTTGTGGTTCAAAACAATGCTGAATAGCTTAGCTGAACTTCTTATCTAGTAGTAATGTGTAATTTTTTTGATTCTACTATGCTTTATTCAAGCATAGGAAGAGGAAGGATTGTATGCAAAACCAAAATGATGCCATTTCTACCATTTATTATGATAATACTCATATATATTCCAACCTGCTTGAATACCAGAAAAATAAATGGATTCGATATTTGATCTTTTCGTTGAGATAAAGGCATGAAAATCAGAAAGAACATATGTAGAATTAAAATTGGTTCTTTTAGCATTTAGCCTCCTTTTGTGTTATGGATTTCGTTTTAAAAAATTGATCCGCAGAGAAGAGAGATATTTTGTTTAAATATTCATAACTTCCATAGACTATCTTTGAATGAAGTGAACTAACAGAGGAAAGTGAAGCAACCTTGCTGTCTGAATTTAATTTTTTGTAAATTGTTTCGTTTAGGTCTTGCTCGTTGCGGGAAGAGTTGCCGTCTCAGATGGACGAATTATCTAAGGCCAAACATCAAAAGAGGTCCATTTAGCCATGAGGAAGAAAAGCTTGTCATACAGTTACATGGAATTCTTGGCAACAGGTTTGCTTTCTTTTTTGGTTTTACATTCATGGTCTTTGTAAAGCATCACTTATTTCTATCAAATGTTATCATGGTCCTTGTAAAGCATAATCAATTTTTAGCTATTTCTTACTCCTTTGCCATGACATAACTTGCATGAATAATTCCCTATGATCTCATGTTTCAATATGTTTGGAAGCTCATAGATATAAACTTGGCATTCTATGTCTACCTCAATTTAGGTGAATCATGAGTAATCATTGAACCTAAAACCTCATCATGGTGACTTAGTTCTTCTTTGTCCACATATTTGCAGTTAGTTATACGTAGAACTGTCTTTTTGGATTATTTTAAATCTTGGCTCGAGTACTTTTTGATAGTATAAGAAGTTTAATTTGATACATCGCATGAATGGATTTCATTGATCTTCAAATGTTTACCTCTGTATGCTTAAAATTGTTTACTGTTGTATATTGAAAAAAGTTGATAAGCTACTACAATCTATTTTGAGTTTTTTTGTTACAAATTACTAATTTCTCAAATTTCTGCTATAAACTCAACAAAGTGACTGTTGGTAGACATCCACTGTCAGTGTTAGGGAACCTAGTCCGGCGTAGAATAACAGAATATGCAGCATGATTTTTACTTTAATATCTATGAATAACCATGAAATGAGTCTATCCAGATGGGCTGCAATTGCATCACAATTGCCTGGAAGGACGGATAACGAGATAAAGAACTTGTGGAATACTCACTTGAAGAAGCGCCTACTTTCCATGGGCGTTGATCCTCATACTCATGAACCCTCTTCAGCACCTAATGGGCTGCTAAGAAGCCCACCTACATCGCTTTCAGCCCGCCATATGGCACAATGGGAAAGTGCAAGGCTCGAAGCTGAGGCTCGTCTCTCCAGGGACTTGGTTCCATCATCAGTAGGAAGGTCTGGAACCGACTACTTTTTACGCATATGGAATTCAAAGATAGGAGAAGAATTTAGGAAATTCAACAAAGAAGGCAGGAATACTTGTCAAAGTCCAGCCTCTCAAGCATCTTCAACTACAAAGTATGAATCTGCTTCAGGCATCACAACCGAGATTGACCTTTGTTTTACTGGTTCCCCAGTTGCAGCAAGCTACCAAAATGAAGGATTGGAGGATTCATCTGAATCAGCACTGCAACTTCTTTTGGATTTCCCGAGTAACAATGACATGAGCTTTCTCGGACACAATGATACATACAACATGTATTGTAGCCTTTTGAGTGAAAGTTCCTTGAACTGCTCTTCAGCAGAACATGAAGTTGGCTTTCTCTGAATATGGTGGTCCCGTAAGCCTGAAGTGTAAAAAAATTCTATTTTTTAGTAGCATAAGAGGTTTGTATTTTGACTCCACTATGTATTGATGTTATAGTAATAGAGCCATCTTTGAGTGGTATGTAAGCCAAGACATGTCAGGCAAATTTAGGTGTAGTGACATGTTTCCCTTTTGGAACTGTCACCGTGTCTTGAAGCTTATATTTTGTAGTTACATCTTTTGCATAGCTAAAAACATCTGGAGAAACTTTGTTAACTCGTTCGCTAATTAATGCTGCTTCTTTTTACTTGCACACTAAATGGAATTATTGTTGACGTCCCATGAATTATTGACTACTAAACTTTCAGAGGTGCTTCTCAGATGCATCGAGTGTTTGTGAAAACTTCTGAAGTGGAATTATTTTCATTGATATTGAATTGTTCCGAGCACAAGATTGCTTTTCCTAAGCAGACTAGTAAGTTCCTATACAGATTAGGAAGTACTACAACAAAACTGGACAAGTAAAAGAACACAGTAAAGAGCAGCAAGCATGAAAATATACAAGGGAAAAAGATTTTATCATCCAACACATCCAAATAATTTTTTAGGAGTTTGTCCTGTGGCGTGATATTTGGCAGCCATCTCTTCTGTTTTAAGAATTTGTTCCCCTCGTTTAGCTTCAACCATGGCTTTCTTCTCCTCGGCCTCCTTGTGAATCAAAGCTGCTTTATTTTTCATCTTTTCTGCATATTCTGCTTTCTTTTGCTCTAATCTTTCCTGCATATATTGCACATTCGAAAGCATTTGACTCCATTTATCATGAACTGAACCACAAGAATTGCTCCACACCATGCATTACCCAAAATTTGGGCAGTACCACCCAATAAAACCAGAATTTATTGTTTTAGATTACCCCTTTACTAGAACGATAGGCGATTCTTCTGTCGCCTACATGTAAGGCCACACCCATGCACGACGGTCTATTTGACCGTGCATGGGCCATTTTTACGTGGGTCACCCCTAAATTAATGGTTAGATGGACCATGATGAACATATTAAATACATGAATCTTGCATAAAAGGGCAGTCCGGTGCACTAAGCTCCAGCTATGTGCGAGGTCCGAAGAAGGGCCGGACCACAAGGGTCTATTGTACACAACTTCTTTGATATATTACATGACACATTGTTCCACAGCCAGACATGTCGAAAGCTTCACAAAACAGACTCCGTGGCAAAGCTAGGAATTTCGCTAAGGGTGTTCAATAATTTAATATATATGCTCTAGAAATTACTTTTTGATCTATAAAGACAGTATTATTTTCTATATGCACCATATAATTTTTAAGATGAAGGGTGTTCAACTGACTACCCTTCGGTCTATGTAGTTACCACACTCAGAACAATTGTGTTTAGTATGATGGAAGTCATTTTTCGTCTACATTTTTCATGGAGAATGACTTTCATCATATCAAACATACTTCAAAGTGCTTAAGCGCGTGTATTTTAAAAAGGGCACTTCAGAACAATATGAAATTGAGACTTTTTACGCCAGTACTTTGCAGGATGTGATGTTTAAAATTTGTTGAAAATGTACACTAAACATTGTGCATGTTTACCTCAAGTTTTTTCAGTTTAGCATCAAGATGTGCTTTCTTGGAGTTCTTCCATGCTGCAACTTTAGAGAGCTTCTTTTGTGCCCTGTTAAGTCATACAAGCGTTAAGATTACTGATCAGCAGAAAGCTTTTGTGGAATTAAAAGAGTATACTAAAATTGTGCTCTCACGTAAGAATCAATTGTATGAAAACTAATACGTAACGTATAGGAAGTTAGAAATCCTACTTGTTATCCACTCTGCTTTTCTCACTCTTCCCAAGCCTTGATAAACGCAGACTTCTTATCGGTATTAAGCTGTGCAAGAGCAGTATCTAAAGAAAAAAAACAAGAAACAGTTAACTTGTTGTTAGCTTCTGAGATGTGAACAAAATCATTCAGTTGGAGTATTTTGTCACTAAAGACTAAGAACATCAAAATGAACTTAATAAGCCAGATATTCAAAGAAATTTTAGACTTTTACCACCATAAGTTTAACTATTCAGGACATTATAGCAGCAGAAGCATACCATACTATTGTCTTATGTTATAAAGTTGCAAAACAATGATTGGAGGACCGACCGACCCGGGTTTTCACGAGCGTTGGTGGGTTCTGGAGTGCCGGTTAAGTTCTGGTCCTCTGATACATACCTCTTTCGACGGATCCCTTTGAGTTTTTCTTTGGTGAAGGATTCGTCTCTGCCACAATAAGAAAATTGTAAGAAATATTATTCCTTGTTTATTTCATTCCAAAGTCATAATAATAAAAAAAAGGCAGCCCGGTGCACTATGCACCCGCTATGCATGAGGTCTGGGGAAGGGCCGAACCACAAGGATCTATTGTACATATACAAGCATAATCCTAGGCTACAATTACGGTAAGTAAGACCTAAAATATACATCTACCATATACAGAATATACATAATTATGACTAAATATATTTGCCTATTCTATCACATCCCCGCAGTCGAAGCGGGAGGTCGACGTATGCTGAGACTGTCCCGAAAGTCTTCAAATAAAACTAGCGGAAGACCTTTTGTAAAAATATCGGCAATCTGATAACGTGACGGGACATGTAAGACACGTACTTGTCCACGAGCAACCTTTTCACGAACAAAATGAATATCCAGCTCAATATGTTTAATGCATTGATGTGGAACGGGGTTTCCTGAGAGATAAATCGCACTAACATTATTACAATAAACCAATGTCGCCTTCGGAACCGGACAGTGGAGCTCCAAAAGAAGGTTCTGTAGCCAACAAGATTCAGACACCACGTTGGCAACTCCTCGGTATTCTGCTTCGGCATTGGATCTAGACAAGGTCGCTTTCTGTTTTGAGGACCAAGACACCAAATTATCACTAAGAAATACACAATAACCAGACGTGGAGTGTTTGGTATCCAGACATCCGCCCCAATCAGCATCTGTGTATGAAATAAGAGTGGTTGTCGAAGACGGATATAAATGCAAGTCGTGATCGAGAGTGCCCTGAATATACCGCACAATGCGTTTGAGAGCATGCATGTGATCCTCCATCGGGTTATGCATGAATAGACAAACCTGTTGCACAACATAAGAGATGTCGGGCCTCGTGAAAGTGAGATATTGCAGGGCCCTTACAAGGCTGCGGTAATGTGATGGATCGACATATGGCTTGCTGGAAGAAGCACTCAACTTCGATTTAGTATCAACCGGAGTGGAGGACGGCCTACACGATGACATGCCATCTCGTTCAACGATCTCTTCTGCATACTTCTTTTGGGATAAAAATAAACCACATAAATGACGTGTTAGAGCTATCCCCAAGAAGTAACTAAGTGGCCCTAGATCTTTCATTGCAAACTCAGAGCCAAGAAGTGGCATGATAGACGTGCGGAGAGCATCCGCTGATGCAGTTAATATAATATCATCCACATACAAAAGAATGTAAGCGATATCATTACCCTGACGGTAAATGAATAGAGAATGATCAAACCTGCTGTTAGAAAACCCAATATGTGAAACATAATCTGCAAACCTCTTGTACCAAGCCCTAGGATCTTGTTTGAGCCCATACAATGATTTCTTCAGCAGGCACACATGATTAGGATAAGTAGGGTCTCTGTACCCCATGGGCTGATATATGTACACTGTTTCATTGAGTTCTCCATGCAGGAAGACATTTTTACATCAAGCTGATGAAGCGACCATGCCTTCAAAAGAGCCAGACTGAGTATCGTGTGGATAGTTGCCAGTTTGACCACCAGACTGAAAGTCTCACCGCAATCCACACCAACCTGTTGAATCTTCCCATCACCTACAAGACGGGCTTTATGCCTCTCAAATGTACCATCAGATTTTTATTTATGACTAAAAATTCACATAGACCGAATCACATTAACATCAGGAGGATGGGGCACCAAATCCTACTTCCTATTATTAATAAGAGCATTAAATTCATTATTCATAGCCATTTTCCAATTCGGGTCTTTAAGGGCAGACACATGATTACGGGGCAATGGTGACTTGGTAACATGGGTGTGAAGACCGTATTTTTTGTTTGGCTTAAAAATCTCGTGTTGACTACGAGTGACTGGCCATTGGGCCGGAATTGGATTTGGGCCAGAAGTGGAGGACGCACTGGCTAGTAGTGGGCTGGTAGTGAATGGACTGTCGGGCAATAGGCCAGCAGTAGCTGGGCTACTCGTCCCTGAAGGTAGCCCAAGACCCAGCGGTCTGCTAGCCACTGGGCCTCTCAGCAGTGGGCTGCCAGCGAGAGGTTCAACTGGGCTGGCAGCCACTGGGCTCAGTAATTAGACCGAGACACTAGGAAAAATTGGGCCTGTTTGGAAGGCCAATTTATGGATCAAATACCCTATGCTATCATCAAGAAATTCATAGGTAGAAGGCACAGAATAATGCAATTTGGAAAAAGGGAAATTTGTTTCATAAAAAATTACGTGATGACTCACGATGATTTTATTAGATAATAAGTCGTAACATTTGTAACCACGATGATATGATGGATATCCCAAAAATACACACGGAGTAGACTGGGGTTGAAGTTTATTGATGGTAGTAGAAGGAAAGAGATGATAGCATAAGTACTCGAAAACCCGTAAATGAGAGTATGATGGGTCCCTTAGGTATAAAATTTTGAGAGGGGATTGGTAGGCTAATTGTTTGCTCGAAAGTATGTTCAGAAGATATGTTGTCATTTGTAATGCATGATGCCAAAAGGATGGTGGTAGAGAGGCATGTGCAAGTAAGGTTCTAACAATGTTGTTAACGGTTCGGATTTTTCTTTCTACTTTTCCATTTTAAGATGATGTATGTGGACACGAGAGACGAAACGATAAATCATTAGTTTTGCAAAAATCCCAAAATGGTCCATTATCAAATTCTCTACCATTATCACATTAAATATTTTTAATGTCCCATTCCAATTGAATGCGGATGAATGCTTTAAAGGAGAGAGATGTGGAAAAAACTTATGATTTTTTAGATAAAGAAAACGTACACAAAAAATTAGAGTAATCATCCAACAAAAGAAGATAATATATATGGCCCGAAGAGCTCAAAATGGGAGATGTCCGAATATACTATGTATAATATCAAATGGCATAACAGTACGAGAATTAGAAGCCACAAAGCGCAACTTAACATGTTTTCCAAGAGAACAAGAGCGACAAACATGAGAATTACGAGTTCTAGTACACTCAATAAATTTATTTTGTTTAAGGGATGCAAAAACAGGCGCTCCCGGATGACCCAAACGTTCATGCCATAAAGAAGGAGCTAAAGTTGCAAAAGTGGATGGTAACATGGCTTGATGTGTGGTGATTGAATATAGCTTGCCCCGACTATCACATCTCATTAGACACACCCCCGTCTAAAAATCCTTCACAGAAAACCCTAAAAGATCAAATTCAACAGAAACCCAATTATCAGTGGTAAATTTTCTAACTGAAATAAAGTTTTTAATTAATTGAGGAACATGAAGGATATTTTTAAAGTAAACGGTGGGTTCGAGGAGACAAGTTTGTAGTACCATAACCTCGAATTGGAATTGAATGACCATTTCCGACAATTATACCACGATTATTGCTCAAATTATAATAGGACGAGAGATTACCTTGTGAGGACGTTATATGAGACGTTGTACCGATGTCCATGTACCAATTTGCGTCGGGTGGATAAGCCCAATAGTGTGAATTGCAGCCTCGATATCTGTCGGGGTCGCCACTGGTGAGTGGGCCTGCTGCCACTGGCTCGGTTGTGGCCCAAGAATTCCTGGCTGCTGGGCTAGTTGTTGCTAGGTCACTGGCAGAGAATTGGGCTTGGCCTAGTTTCTGGATGGATAGGGGTAGGG
This sequence comes from Anisodus acutangulus, assembly GCA_029783415.1. Classification (NCBI taxonomy): domain Eukaryota; kingdom Viridiplantae; phylum Streptophyta; class Magnoliopsida; order Solanales; family Solanaceae; genus Anisodus; species Anisodus acutangulus. The sequence goes on from CM056504.1 coordinate 11,129,567, forward strand.
AGGCATGACCCAAGGCTACTGCCAGGACCACGGTGTCGGCCCACTGCCCCACTGTTCCCTCGGCTGCCACTAGGCTGGCGGTTGCTGCTGGCCGCCGCCTCTGCCACTTCCTCCGCCACGGCGGTGGTCGCGTCCCTTTCCACCACCGCAAATTTTGCCTTCATTACCGCTATTTCATCCTTTTTGGCTACGGTTTGGTAAATTTTCAAAATGTGAAGAATTATCCTTGGACGGAGCGATAGCCATACGAAATTCGACACGGTGGTTGTCTTTTTGGCAAAACCTGCTTCTTATAGGATGAGCATAGAATGAGCTTGGTAAAATGGTGGAAGAGGATTGCTTTGGCGGATGTGCGTACCCACTCCACTATATGCGTCGGTGAGGCCGGCAACCAGTTGTAAAAAAGGCCGATTGTTAGTTGTCGGCGCCCCGACGTTCTTGAGTTAGTCCGACAAAACCTTGAGCCATTGATAATATGCGGATGCATTGGGAAAATCTTCCATGTCGGTGGTGGAGAATTCTTGTTCAAGGGTGACAGCCCTAAATTTTTTGTTGTCTTGGAATATTTTGCGTAAGCGATTCCAAGCCTCCATTGCCGTAGAGTTATGTTCAATAATTGTATGCATCAAATCACTAGAAATAATGGCATAAATCCACAGAAGAACTGTCGCATGGAGGGTTAACCATAATTCTCTTTCGTCGTCGATTTTTGGCACCTTTTCCTTGCCTTTTTCCTGCGGAATTATGTGTTGAATAACCCGGTGCGATCGGAAGTGAATCTTGAAGAGCTTCGCCCACGTTGCATAATGGATGTTTTCCATCTCAAGAGTGATGAAAACATGGGATTTAATGTTTGAAACTGTGAGGGCTGGGTAAAAAGAGGATTTTGAGTCAGACATGGCTGATGGGAGAGGTTGGTGGTCGGCGGCAAAAGGAGAAGGTGGTGGTGGTGGTGGTGGTGGTGGGGCGACGACACAAGGAAGGAATTTAGGGTTTCAGAAACTTTTCCTAGACTCTTGATACCATGCAAGAAATATTATTCCTTGCTTATTTCATTCCAAAGTCATAATACATATTCTAAAATACAAGCATAATCCTAGGCTACAATTACGGTAGTAATACCTAAAATATATATCTACCATATACATAATATACATAATTATGACTAAATATATTTGCCTATTCTATCAGAAATGACAACATATTTAGATTTTTCTAAAAGAATATGAACTAGTCGCAGACAAATTCAGTAGCTAAACAATAAAATATGTTGATAATCCTATGGTGCAGCAGATTATTAAAGAATTATGCTAGCTATGACCTATTGAGAGGATAAATTAGCGACAAAGTTCATAGCTAATTCTAGTTTTTTTTATAGCGGAAGTTATAGAAAAAACAACACTGACATGGTTATGATGAAGAATAGTATTGCATACCAACAACAAAGACATGCATGAGAATACAGAAATCATTATATAGTATCAATATTCAGAAATCTGGAGACTAATTTATGTATGAAGTCTTTATAAATGCTCTCACCCTAAAGGAGAAAAACACAAGAATAACTGTTGTTACACAGGGGCAAAACTATATGATATAAAGTGAGCTAACTTAATTGAATCATCGTCCTTGAAAATCATAATGTGCAAATATAATAAAAATATAAATAAATTTCTACGTATTTAAAATATAATTCGTCTGATAACTCTTCTCCAGAATATCACGTAATTTCATATATACTAATAATAATGCAAGATACTCAAAGAGAGAAAAAAATGGAATAGACATGGAGATATTGAGATGAATTAAGCAAGAGAGAATTGATTGATTTACTTTGAGGTGGCACGTTGATGACAACTTTATGTTAATTTTCCTAATCCCAGCTTATCCTAGATTGCATGCAGTGGATTTTCTCAGTTACATACTGGATTTAGCAATTGGAAATACAATGATGTGTGTATTTCGAAGTAGAAGAAGATGAAGATATTTTACGGAAGCTTTTCTTCAATTTTCTATATCATGCAATGTGTCCTGCACACTTATTTATACATGTATGAAATAAGTAAGAAATGCCCAAAATAACTAACTCCCAACTATTTTCTAATTCACTCTAGGTACTGAACAGATTTTCATACCTAGCTTGGAAAATAAGTGACCATGAACACCCTGTGTTAAACTCTTGGTCAGTAAGTTTGCAGTTTGAACTGCAGTGGCTATGTATAAGGTAGTTACCAGACCCTACTGGACCTAATCGCAAATGAAATGACAATCAATATCAGTGTGTTTCATGCGCTCATAAAATACTAGATTAGCAGCAATTTGAATAGCAAATTTGCTTTCACTATACACTGAAATGGGAAGTTGCAAACATACACTCAGTTCTGCAAATAAGCCTGAAATCCACACTACTTCTGCCACTACTGAAGCCAAACTTCTGTATTCAGCTTCAACAGAACTTCTGGATATGGTGACATGTTTCTTGGACTTCCAAGAGATAGGAGAAGAGCCAACAAATACAAGATATCCTATTATTGACCTCCTAGTATTTGGGCAAGATGCCCAGTCTGCATCACACTATGCTGTCAACATGTTGGTATCCCCTGTAGGCATAAAAATGCCTAAGCCTGAAGCTTGTTAACATATTTAACCACCCTGTCAGCTGCCACATAATGAGATGCCTTTGGTGCCTACATGAATTGGCTTAAACTCTGGACCGCAAAGGCAATTTCTGGCCTTGTGTTGGTCAAATACAAAAGCCTTTCAATCAGAGTCTGATAACCAGTGGGGTCTTCTAGTAATGGTTCACTGATCATATCCTCAACGCCTGCATAAAATGTTGCATTATTCACATGTTGATCATATACAACATAAGTCAATTTGACATTTGGCTCCATTGGTATCTTGCAGGTTTAGCTCCTGTGAATCTCATATCTGCAATTAGCTCAAGAGCATACTTCCTTTGATGCATCACAATGCCACTCTAATTCTTGGCAAACTCAAACCCCAGGAAATATCTTAAGTCTCCCAAATCTTTAATCTTGAAATGTTGTTGTAATGTAGCCTTAGTCTAAGCTATCATCTTGCTATCATTCCCAGTGATGAGTAAGTCATCAACATAGATTAATACTACCACAATCCTTTCTTTGTCCCTTTTTGTGAACAAAGAGTAGTCTAAATGACTCTGAGTAAAACCAGATGATATCAAGGCAGTGGTTAGCTTATTGTTGCACTGTCTAGAAGCCTGCTTAAGTCCATACAACGACTTAAGTAGCCTGCATGCCTTTCCCTGCACATGTGCAAAGCCTTGAGGTAAACACATGTACACCTCTTCATTAAGGTCTCCTTGCAAGAATAAATTAAACACATCCATCTGATATATGATCCATCCTTTTGCAGCAACCATAGAAATGACTGACCTGACAGTCACCATTTTCACTACTGGTGAGAAGGTATCCTGATAATTAATGCCTCCTCTCTGGTTATAACCTTTTGCCACCAACCTTGCTTTAAACCTCTCCACCTAACCCGATTCCTTGTATTTAATCTTGTATAACCATTTACATCCTATTGTCTTCTTGTTACTTGGAAAATTAACTATCTCCTAAGTTTTGTTCTCCTCTAAAGCTTGAATTTCAGGTTTCATTACTTCTATCCACCTTTTATCCTTAGTTGCATCACTGTATGATTTTGGCTCATGTTCTTCTGATATTTTGGCAATAAAACTATGATATATTATAGATAAACTAACATAACTAACTACATCTGACAAGGGATATGGACATGCTTTCCCATTTCTTGTATTCTCATTAGGCTGAATAAAATCTTTCATCCATGTTGGTGGTCTTCTCTCTCGGATAGACCTCCTAGCTTCCAACTATTCAAAGGAACATGATTCTGTAGTGGTGACACATCCTCAGACTGATTCTGTGTAGGAATTTCATCATCAGGTGTAGGATCAACAACACTAGGACAATCATTATCAATGTTTGAATCTGGTACTATTTTTGTTAACAAATGATCATTGGTTGACATTTTTTTTGATCTGCAGCCTCTTCAACCAAAAATCGGTCCTGCATAGTCACATCAGTATGAACAGAAATAATCAGCACTTGTCCCTGCAATATGTGTATCCTCCTCACCCTGTTTGACATGTTCAAAAGGAAAGACATCTTCATAAAAGGTTACATATGTACTGACAAAAATAGTTATATTTTTCAGATCAAGTAACTTGTATCCCTTTTTCTGATTGCATAACCAAGAAATACTGATTTAGTAGCTCTAGCATCAAACTTATCCCCTTTTATCAGATTAGTAGCATAATACAGACACCCTATTACTCTCATATGAGACAAAGAATGTGCTTTCTTGAACAACTTCTCACAAGGTGACTCATCTCCTATTACCACAGATGGAACTCTGTTGATCACATAGATTGCTGCCTCTACACAATCACCCCAAAATCTTGTTGGAAATGGCTTTGAAACTTGATGGCTCTGGCCACCTCTAAGATATGTCTATGTCTCCTTTCCACCATTTCATTTTGCTGTGGAGTGTATGGATAAGAGCTCTGATGAATAACTCCATTCTGGCTGAATAACTCATCACATAAACTGTTAATAAATTCTGTTGCATTGTCTGTTCTGACATTTTTCACCATTACATTATACTATGTTTTGATTAAAGCAAACAAATTCTTAAGAACAGTGGATACATCAGACTTAGCATGCATTAGTAACACCCATGTCCATCTAGTGTAATCATCCACCACTGTAAGAAAATATCTCATTCCAGAATAGGTAGAAATTTTATAAGGTCCCCATACATCAATATGCAACAAATGAAAAATAGAATCTGACCTTCTATTACTAACAGGGAAAGGTTTTCTTGTCTGTCTAGCACGTGGACAAATGTCACAATGCTTTATTGTAAAACTAGATTTATCTCCAATATTATCAATCTCCTGAGCACACTCATTGGTACATGTCCCATCCTTTTATGCCAGAGCCCTGCTTACAACTCAGAGGTTGTAATTGTAGTTGACATGTGTGCTTGTACTCCTCCCAATTTAGAACCCCTTCTTTGTACACATAATACATGCTTTATGAGATCATCTCATGTCAATCTACAACTTCCTGTTTGAGTGATTACTGCTGTATCACCAGTAGGCAACTGTACTTGTCCTGTATTTTCTATGAAATCAATTTGTTCTATCATACTCTTATTACTTACCATATGATTTGTGGCTCCTGAATCTACTATCTAGCTACCAAGTTCCTTATCAAACACAAGTTTACTTGTCATGTGTACTCTAGGAGCAGTTGCATTGCCAGAATGTGTATCAGTAGGTACTGTTTGATTACCATGATATCCACATGTATCTTCTTGTTGACTCAACATTGTAATCACTTTATCATATCTGTATGGAGTGCAGGTTCTCAACATGTAGTTAACTTGTTCATGCTGCTCTTGAGATAACTGCCTCATCTCTCCTATGTTCTTCTGGTTTGGATGTCCTCCATAGTACTGATGTGTGATCCATCAGGATCTCTATGGTGAGCACCTGCCATGACCATATTGACCTTTTTCTTCCCTTTAAAATTATAAGGATAGCGTATGATCCTATAGCAATTGTCCTTAATATGTCCTTTGTTCTTATAGAAGTCACAAAACATCAGTTTGTACCATGTATCCCTAGTGTGTCTCATTTGATAGAAATCATAGAACATATTTGGAGAGTAAGACTTCTTCTGCTTAAACTGTGGTGACCTGCTGAACAAAGCAGCATGTTCCATCTGTTCTCTTATACTTGTGTATTTTCCTGCAATCATTTTTTGACTCTCATCCTGAGCAATCATGGCATAATCTTGGTTTACACTAGGTGTATGTGACATCAACAGAATATGACTCCTAGCCTGATTATAGCTGTCATTGAGTCCCACAAGGAACTCTAGCAACCTCTGATTTGCCAGATGTTCAATATACACCCTAGGACTGTCACAATCACAGGTTGGATGAGGAATAATTGAATCAATTTCATCCATAAATCCTTCATCTTCGAATATGTGATACACATTGATGTAGCATCGCCAGTTCCTTTTTCAATTGATATACTCTGTATAAATTTATCTTATAAAATCTTTCCTTCAAATTCTTCCACACTGCATGTGCAGTGGATCTGTATAGAATTTCACTCAGTAAATTCTTATTCACATTCCTCATTATCCATGAAATGACCATTACATTGCATCGATCCCATTGTTTCACTTGAGAGGCACCAAATGTATCTCTCTTAACAATTCCATTTATAAATCCAATTTTATTTTTTGTCAGCAGAGTCAGCTTCATAGCTCGACTCCATAGAGTATAATTTTCCATTCCTACTAACTGAATTTCTACTTGAACTGCTCCAGGTGTATCTGAACCACTCAAAAATAGTGGATGATTGTGATCAACAATGTTCGAGTTTAAGCTCGAACTTTCATCGACTGTCTGTGATGTGTTTGGAGATGTATTCTCCATCGATTATAGTTGCAGTTTACAACAAGGATTGGAAACCAGAAATCGAACAACATAAATGAAATTCTAACAAAATTGACCTGTAAATCTCACTAATCCACCATGCAATTAGCTCATAACTTCAATGAAGCATCCCTCGATCTTTGGTCGACCTCCCGCCAGAAAACCCCTCGATTCTCCTTGCAAACGTTCTGATACCATGTTAATATCACTAATCCCAGCTTATCCTAGATTGCATGCAGAGGATCTGCTCAGTTACATACTGGATTTAGCAATTGGAAATACAATGATGTGTGTATTTTGAAGTAGAAGAAGAGGAAGATATTTTACGGAAGCTTTTCTTCAATTTTCTATATCATGCAATGTGTCCATCACACTTATTTATACATGTATGAAATAAATAAGAAATGCCCAAAATAACTAACTCCCAACTAATTTCTAATTCACTCTAACAGACTAACAAACTATTGCAGAGATGTTGTTGTGTGTTGCTGCGCAGGGATGTTGCCGTGTTTCTATGCACCCTTTCTTGCTCTGCATCTCAACACTTTAGAATTGTTGGCCATGGTAGAGGTGGTGGTGGTGATGGCTCATTGGCTTGCCATGTTGATCAATATATAGATTGACAAAAGGGGATGATTTTACTAAAGTAATGGGAAATCAATATAACTTGATATTCACTATTGCAATATTTCAAAAAGAATTAAGAGGTTTCTTCTTTCTATTGCATTTGCATGCATATAATTAAAAAGGAGAAGGTGTAGAAGGAACTTTCTTCTCCAAAGATGGTTTCTTTATACGTATGATTAATTATTCACGAGTGTTCAAAAAACATTAAAGTTGCATTTATTTATAAAGGGTAGAGACAGTGTAGAGAACGTGTGTGCAGTTATCATCAATGATTATTAAGAAGTAGCAAGTAATTTTTTATGTCAACTTTTAGTTCCTCTGTTCTCAAAGAATGGCTGGGCGTAAAATACGAGAGTCCAAGTTTTTCATTTTGATGTCAATTCATTTTCTTTTAGAAATTATATGTGAGAAAATGATAAAAGTATCCCTTATGTTTGGAGATAAGTTTAAATTGGCATTTCAAAGTAGTTTGGTCCTTTTAGTTTGCCAACATTGAGCATTTCAAATCTAACAGACATAATTTAGTGGAAACTTACTAGAGGTGTAATTTTTGCAGTTTATGATATTATTTTTCTAATGAATTTTCTAGAGTCTGGTGTAATTTCTACTATTTTTGGTCTTTTTGTGCCTTGTGCAATATTTTGTGTTGCAATTTTTAAGATTTAATAGGATTTATAGGGTATTTCTAATTAAATCTTTTTATTCGCAATTCACCTCAAATTTAACGAGAAAAAAATTGTTACATTTTTGATGAATTAAAGGATGAAAAATGTTCAAGAGTATATTAAGGGAGTACTTTAAACTTCCTCAATATAAGGGACCATTTTTGTTATTTTCTCTATTTAAGACAACAAAAGTTTAAAAAGAAAGAAAGTTCCACCCAACTCTCTTGTAAATTTGTAATTTGATTTTGTCCTAAAGATTTTCCAATAACATGATGTTAAATTTATTTTTTGAATAGTAAGTGCCTCATGGCACTTTCTGGATTTAAAAAAAAAAGGATCTTCATTCACTCATAAAAAAAAAACTTACATATTTTTTTTTTGCGCAAATGTTTCTTAAAAATGACAGAGTACTTTTCTCAAAAGGATATGTTCTACACCTTTTTTCATGTGGTCTCGCATCTTTTTCTTTTCAATTTTTGTTAAAAAAGAACTCAACGTGTTTACTTTTAGGAAAATTAATTAGGCAATGGAGAACAAATTAATTCCTTTTTTGTAATTATTATAATTTCACTAAGTGCTAGTAGCACTGTAAAGGAGTTCAAAATCCCTTATTATGCCGATGCTTAGCTCTTTCCTTCTTTATCTCTTCCACTAATCACCCTTCTCTCTTTCCCTTTGGACTCAAATTCATTTAACATTTAAAAAGAAAAAAACAACAAAAGAAAATCATGCAGTTTCATTTTCTACTAATAACAATGCAACGTGCAGATATGCATTTAATTGTCTAAAGATGAGAAAGGATCATTTGTTGAGAATAAGTATCACTTGCTATGATTTCTTTCAATTGGATCTTGCATTGTCTTGAGTATGGGATTAGTGTATATACACACCGTTATAAGAATGTTTCACACCATCATGTTGTAACATGTAACTTATTTTATTCTAAAAAAAATATAATATAAAGATATTTATGTGTAAATATTCTTTAGATAATCTGATAATATAAAAAATTTCTTATATTAAAC